>OV049861.1:6300000-7550000 GCA_920104075.1 Melanargia galathea | reverse complement strand
TTCACCATTTTGTGGCAGCGGCCATCTTGGATTTACAACAACCTATTCTACTAGTCAAGCCCTTTCATTTGATACCCATATTAAGGGAGTTGTGAAAAAATATGTAATCCGCCATTTTGTAGCGGGGGCCATCTTGGACCGATTTTCTTCAAACATAAGTAACAACACTCTCGACTAATTCACCTTTCACACAAAAAAAACCGCATTCAAATCGTTTTTAAAATTTTTGTCTGTCTGTCTGTCTGTTTGAACGGGCTAATCTTCGGAACGGCTGAACCGATTTTGACGGGACTTTCACAGACAAGTAGAGGATTAACCAAGGAGTAACATAGGCTACTTTTTTAACCGACTTTCAAAAAAGGAGTTGTGTTGAAATCGGTAAATACAGATGTTAAAAACGCCCTGATAGGTATTTTCGCTGCGCGCGATCGCGACGGCCGACGCGGACGCTCGCGCTCCCCGCGCCGCGCCACGCGCCCCTGCGCCCTGCGCCCGCCGTACGCGGTACCGCGGTACGCCGCCGCGCGGCGGGGGGCGGGTGGACCAGAAATCCACTTATCCCTCAGGATTTGTGAAAAATCGAAATTCACGCGGGCGAAGCCGCGGGCAAAAGCTAGTTTAATAATAAAATGTTTCTCGCGAATTCCGTGCTGACAAAGTCACGGGAATCAAACTTTTACGTTTTATTTAACTGAGAACAATGTTAACAGATTCTTACTTACTAATAGCAAAACAGACACTTGATTATATGACATGCTTATGTATCATAAACTTATTCCGCAGATTCTCTATTGTGAGGTTGGTAGAACTTTCAAGTAGACTATTATTCCTATAGAAATAATAGCCTACTTGAACGCTAAGACGAAGTCAACGACACCTCATATTATTAATCTAAATATACTGAGCTATCGAAAATTATTAGTGAATCGATGAACCGAAAAACAGACTAACATACGAGTACACAATAACTACCTACAGCTAAACACAGTCATCTCTCTCTTAATAGCGTAACAAGTATAAATTAAAGATTTAAAAACCCCCGACATTCGCCATTTTGTGGTGGCGGCCATCTTGGATTTGCATAGTGCTATTCTACTAGTCAAGCCCTTTCATTTGATACCCACATTAAGGGAGTTGTGAAAAAATATGTAATCCGCCATTTTGTAGCGGCGGACATCTTGGATCGATTTTCATCAAACATAGCTAACAACACTCTCGACTAATTCACCTGTCAAACAGAAAAACCACATTCAAATCAGTCCAACCGTTTGAACGCTACGAGGGAACAGACAGACAGACACACACACACACACACACACAGACACGTCAAATTTATAACACCCCGTCGTTTTTGCGTCGGGGGTTAAAAATCATTTCGCATTTTATTATTGCTCTTTATTTGACTTTATCCTTTTTTGTTAAAAATGAACCAGGAAAAATAAAATGGAAGAATGAAATTTGAAGTAAGTTATTCGGAAATTCTTAACACAATGACCATAATCGCATTCAATAAAAAAGTCAACCATATACCAAAAGTTCGAAACGGAATACGTATTGTATAATTTAACTTCATTTCAAAGTATTTATTCAAACCTTATGTAAGGAAAATCCACTACAATTACACAAAAGATCCACGGAGGAATGGAGAAAAGGGAAACAAATATTTTTTTTTGTATCGCTTTCATTCCTTCGTCATACGCAAATCGTCTTCATTTTAACATTGTCAGACACGTGTACGAGTAGGTACATCGTACACGTGTCTTGAATGTATCTCAGACTATTACATAGTGGGTAATTAGTATATATTGTTATAATCTCTATATCACACTAATATTATAAAAGCGAAAGTTTGTGTGTATGTATGTATCTGTGTATGTGTGTTACTCTTTAACGCCGCAACTACTGAACTGATTTGGCTATTTAGAATAGAGATAGATTATGCCTGACTTAACATATTGGCTACTTTTTATCCTGAAAAAATCCACAGTTCCCGGGGATTTAGAAAAAATCTAAATTTGCCACAGCAATCTACAGCTGCAGCTATAGGTAGATTACTATAGGAAACTTCACTGAAAATAGGTATAAAGGTTGCAAAAGCGAGCAGGAAGATTTGTGACAAACCGAAATTCACGCGGGCGATGCCGCGGTAAAAAGCTAGTTATATAATAATCTGTATGCTTACGCTGAGGTGTACACCCACATGTGGGTAGTCTCACAAAAAAGCGTAGGCCTCTTGTTCAGAACACACTTTTTTGCCGTATTTACGGTGGATTCGCCGTGTGTAGACACGGTCGTCTCTGTTGTATGGATCACTATGGAAACTTGTTGACAGTGCATACATATAGATAAAGTTCGTAAACTAAACCCCGACTACGCTTATTAATTCAATTTATAATTTAGAGTGCAGAAAGCGCGGGGCAAGCAGCTAGTGGCGCCATCTGTTATGTCTAGCGGAAACTAATTTAATAATCTAGAAAGCCGCGCGAAGGTCACTTCATGAGATTTTTCGTGAATAAAATGTAGGTAGCCTATGTCACCCGGACCATAACTGCAGCGAATCAATAGTCACCTCATTCATCAAAATCGGTTCAGTACTTTAGGCGCTACGGTGGTACACAGAGAATCTCATACAAAATCGGATACATACATAGATACATACATATTATATACCCCTTTTAATGATTCCATATCGCAGCTGAACCTACAATCTTCCTCAGGCCTCTTTTTAAGAGAACTTGTCGCCAAGCGTTAGTCTACAGAAATAAACAAAAAGGAACGAAACGAAAAAGTGAAAGGAATGAAAAGGAAATTGCACGATCCTACTCGTATTATCATAACCAAATCGCTTTCGTGCGAACATTGTCAGAAACATTCCCGTATAATATATCACTTGTTCACCTATATCATGCGTGGATGTTTACTTAGACGACTTTCCATTACTGAGGTATCGCTTTTTTACGATATTGAAGTTATTCGTACTGACGTATCTTGATTATATTCATATACTTAACTGGAAAAATTGGTTGTCTGTAAAGTCGGTTTACGGACGATAATTTTACATAATAACGTCATAACAAAACCGCTATAGGATCTTGACTAAAGTTACAAATATCACTTGCAAAACGTACTTTAAGGAATTTTCAAAAACATAAATCCAGGTAGATGAAGTCGCGGACATCAGCTAGTGTGAAATAAAGCTTTTATTTGTCGCTGTATTTTACGTCTTTAAGGTTTTCACTTCAAGTTTATTTCTCTATGTTTTCTCGACGTACAATTTAATTTATTGTATAATTCAAAACGGCCTTTCCAAAAGTCTTTCAAAAAGAAAAGCTCATATTATTGTAGGCAAAATCTAGTTTGGAAATAGCTGTTTGTTTATCTACGTAAAAAGCCGTACATCTTGAGAAACGGAATCTAATAAAAAAATATTAGCTTTATGTTGAACTAGCCGACCCCCGCGACTTCGTCCGCGTGGATATAGGTTTTTATATAGGATCGGATTGGATCCCATAATCCTTTTCTGTACCTAAAATAAATGTAGCCTAAGTTAGTTACTCCTTATAACATCACCTATATGCCATTGAAAGTTCCATCAAAATTGATCCAGCCGTTTCGGTAATTAGCTGGAACATATTATAGACAGATCGACAAACATAAATTTAAACGCACACCAGTTTAAAATAAGCCGTACGTTCAAAGATCCGAGTCCCAAGTTATTTGAACCCAATAAATGTGTGTCATTTCTGAACTAAAAACCCTATGACCTTGAAATATTTACGGGACAATACTTAAAGTACTACCTTTCTAACAAAAAAAGAATGAGTTAAATCGAACTACGCGTTAATGAATTACAGCTAAATACACGTTTTAACTTTCTTACACTCTCCCAAGGGAACCGTGCTGAATTTCGGGATAAAAAGTATCCTATGTCCTACCTCGGAATATAAACTAATATTGTACCAAGTTTCATTCGAATCCATTCAGTAGTTTCGGCGTGATGCGCGGCCAAGATACAGACAGACAGACAGACAGACAGACAGACGGGCAGACAGACAGACAAAAATGAAAAAAATTGCAGTTTTGGATTCAGTATCGATTATAGAGTGCCCTCCAATAAAAATTTTCAAAATATCTTCAATGTACAGAATTGGATCTGTTACAGTCTTATTAGGTATATTACTAGCTGACCCCCGCAACTTCGTTCGCGTGTTTATAGGTTTTATATAGGATCGGATCGGATCCCATACTTAATTATTTTATGTACCTAAACTAAATGTAGCCTAAGTTACTCCTTATATAATATTTAAAGTTCCATTAAAATCGATCCAGCCGTTTCGGAGATTAGCTGGAACAAATAGACAGACCGACAAACATAAATTTAAACGCACACCAGTTTAAAATAAGCCGTACGTTCAAAGATCCGGGTCCCAAGTTATTTGAACCCAATACTGAGGGTTGTAATGTCTGTCATTTCTGACCTACAAAACCTATGACGTTGAAATATTTACGGGACAATACCTAAAGTATTACCTTTCTAACAAAAAAAGAATGAGTGAAATCGAACAACGCGTTAATGAATTACAGCTAAATACACGTTTTAACTTTCATCCCCTCTCCCAAGGGAACCGTGCTGAATTTCGGGATAAAAAGTATCCTATGTCCTACCTCGGAGTATAAACTCAAATCGTACTAAGTTTCATTTGAATCCGTTCAGTAGTTTCGGCGTGATGCGCGGCCAAGATACAGACAGACAGACAGACAGACAGACAAAAATGAAAAAAATTGCAGTTTTGGCTTCAGAATCGATTATAGAGTGCCCTCCAATAAAAAATTTCAAAATATCTTCAATGTACAGAATTGGATCTGTTACAGTTTTATTATATTATAGATAGAAGAAGATAGATAGAAGATAGATAGACTAAGTAATGCCAAGCAGTATGCTTAGTCTCAATTTGCAGAGCTCGAAAACTTTATAGTATAACTATTGATCGAATCACAATTACTTCAAAGTAAAATGCACCTAAAATGGATTTTATTAAGGTTTGAGTTTGCCAATACATTCAGCATTCGAAAACAGCCAGCGCACCAAGCAGAAATGTTGTAAACTAAATATTCGAACTCTTGAATTACGACTTTAAAATAAGAGTTTTTAGGTTGGGTTTGGTTTTGCTCTGAAGTCATTGTGTGTCGATACTCGAATTTCGATCATCGTTGCCACTATGTACAAAGTCGGCATAAGGCCTCAGGTCAGAAACTTAGTTTAAAGGTTAATCTGTGTATAGCACGAGTGGTCATTGGGGAAATTGTTAACAAGCTTATACGATACAAATGCTAGCGAAACTCGTTTAAACAGCTATTAGGTGCTTTTTATCCCCGGCTTTCGCAAACTAGTTTAAAATAAACTTAGGCGACTAACTTTGCCGTCAGTATCTTGGGCACCATGCCCATGAATGACCACTTAGAGGGTGTTTATTTTTTGTAAATATGTATATTAAATTTGTAGAGGTTATTGTGAATAATAATTGTTCCTTGTGAATATTTTCATTTCTTATAAAAAAAATATTGATAGTTAAAAATTACCTATAAATCTTATGTATTAGGTAATTAATAACTTACTAACTACCTTATGCCTAATTGATAAACTAACGCAGTATAAGCTAATAATAATTAATCAATAAAACTCTTTAGTAGACTTTGTTTTAAACAATTAGAATTAATTGCGTGAGAAGTGTGAGTTACATAATATTATAGTAATATCATAATTAATAAAAGTTTCGCTTATTTGGTATAAATCAACTAAGAATCTAAAGCAGGTTGAAGAAAATTCTAGTTAGGTATAGGTACTTAATTAAAAATTTAACATAGGGAACTATTATATCGGAGAGATTATAGGTTAAGAGGTTTGTGTGACGCAAACGCAAACTCATTACCCAATAAGTGCTTGTACATACTTAACCCTATTTTTCTGTAGTAAATCTGTAACCTCAGAATTTTAATACATTAAAACCGTAATATTTTTTTTTAGAAAGTTTTAGTCACCTCTCCTTAAAATATACTTTTAGAAATACAGTTTAATGCTTCTAAAATATAAAAATTAATTTCAAATAGCTCAATAATTTGAGTATTTAGGAGTGTGTTTTGTTTAAATATACTTTTTGTAGATGGTATTTCAGTTATTGTAGAGATTTCTTACACTATGTTTTTCCATTTACTACTCTAGCGGCACGCTATGATGGCCGGTTTGACGTTTGTCCGCTCATGAAGTTCCGTATTAATTGATAACGACTTTGAAGGAAATAATTGTATTACTTTATTGACGATAGTGATGTGCAGAGATTCATAAATTTTATCGAATGTAGTTTTAGGTTTAGGACTCAAAATTTATTTATTAAATTGATTTCTTAAATGTATACAAGTGTAGAAAAATCAGTTTGCACCATTTAAGGGGTGAATGTACTTGTGAATATGAACAATTTTCACTATGTGGACAAACCTCTGAAATCGCAAAAAAATATCAATAAATTTCGTTCAAATATTCAGTTCGTTCAAATAAATTAAATAAACATATACATTTTTGTTTTATTAAACCTATTTAATCAGGTACAAAAACAAAACTTAATTGTTTTTTGTTCGAGACTAAATTGACATTCCACATCACTATTGTAATGTGTCAAACCGGCCTTCATAGCGTGCCGCTAGTGTAATAAGAACTCACTGCGAGTCAATTCCAGGTCTAAAATCACCAGCTTGTAAGATTGTCTTTTAATAAATACTTTTGATAATCTGTAAGTATTTATAAAAAATGTTTTATCTATAGTTACGAGTACGAGTATAAATATTTAACAAAAGCCTTAATTAAAATTGCTTCATTTGTGCCGAATAAAAGAGTGATCATTCAAAATGGTCCAGAGAATTAAAAAGAGCTTCTGCAAACCCAATCTAGCGCTCTGTAGCGCTTTAAAGTGAAAAAGAGGCATTTGATCCAAAGTGTGACATTAAATGACACTTTCGCTTTGCAGGCGTGTTGATTAGTCTCTTTTAAATAGGTCACCGGGGATCGATCGACGTTGTTTACAAAAATACTCCTCTCATATATCAATTCATGCTGATGCTGACACACTTTCGCTAATAATTCAGCCAATTTACGGTATTATACTTTGGCAGAAGAGGAAATGCTCTTTGCTCGAAAAGGTTTCGTAGAAAACATGGTAACAAAATTTATTGTACTGAAATTCATTGAATTTAGTATATTTAAAAAGATTGAACAATTTCTTTAGTTCTGAAGACTCGTTCTGAATGATATAAAAAAGTTAGCAAGCGGTTTTATTTTAGAGTTTTTCTTTACTTTACTGACAATTAGTGAGTAAGTTACTCAAATATCCGTTCCAAGACGGACAATGCCTAATGTTCATGACATCGAAGCATCTTTTAAGTTGAAAGTCTTAGGTATATCAAATGTCCTTAAAACCTACACTCATCTCTTTACTCTAATTAACTCTACCCTTTATCAGAATCAACACTGGCGCCTGACTTATTTTTTTAACCGACTTCAAAAAAAGGAGGTTCTGTATTCGACCCGTATGTATGTATGTAAGTATGTATGTAAGTATGTATGTATGTATGTATGTAAGTATGTTCGCGATTATCTCCACAACTAATGAACCGATTTTGATGATTGTTTCACTATCGTTATCTACATACTTTCAAGAAGGTTTTAGTATATAACACATCGAGTTATCATTCTTACGTACGAAGTTATAAGCATAAATGTAGACATATGTCACTAATATGTTCTCTGAGATTGCCAGACCTATTGCTGAAGTCTGATATAGCTATTCTGTCCAAAGACTTCACTCTGCTACGCCTACGTAACATTGACCTTTTGCAAAAAGTTTTGAGCCGAAGTCAGTACAGTTGCATATAGAGTGATTCCTTGGAGTTTGTGCATGGTTACGTGTATTTCCATTCTATACAAAGCCAAACCGCAAGGGTGTGAAACTAGTCGCGTATAGACTTTGAGGAATTATTATATAGAGTCGACGCCGAGACTTGGTTTTTTGTAACAAGAGTTATGGTAAACGTACCTTAGCTCACTTAGTCTGCGCGAAGCGTCTGTCGGAGCGTGACGTGTTTGAGATCTATTTAAAATCAATTAAATATGTCTGGGTGTGTACTGCAATACTGTGCCAACCACTCAAGAAATACAAGTAAAGGCCAAGGAGTTACTTTTCACTCGTAAGTTCACTGAATTATTGGTAAAACATGTAATTTAATTATGTGAAGTTGGAATTTGTCCCTATTCACCCCGTTTTACGGTACGTCACCGCACTTGCTGCCATGTTTCGCTGAAATTCATAGACTAAGAAACTACGCAGATGAGACACTTTATTTTTAACCTCCGATACAAAAACGATGGGGTGTTATAAGTATGACGTGTTTGTGTGTGTGTGTGTGTGTGTGTGTGTGTCTGTCTGTTCCACCTTAGCGCTCAAATGGGTGAACCGATTTGAATGCGGGTTTTTTTGTTTGAAAGGTGAATTAGTTGGGAATGAATTAGCTATGTTTTTAACAACTATTATCACAAATTAGTGATAAGTACAGGGACCGACAGCTTTAAACGTGCTCTCCGAGGTACGGGGGTAAAGCACCGCTAACTTCCAATGCCAGGCTTGACCTGACTTAGGTATTAAACCCATGACCTAAAAATTCGCAGTCAAGCATATCAATGGTAGACCAACGAGGCAGTTTTATTATTTTTTCGAGGTTTAATAGGTAATAGAATACCCAAGTCCCGGATAAACGTTGCTTAAGTGCGAGTTTGGGGCACATAGTGCTATAAAATAAACATTGTAAATCAAACTCTCAGATGCGATTTCTCAATAGGTAGAATATACTCAATGTGTCACCTCTGTATTGTAGTAGTCCCATCTATGTCTCAAGGAGCGGGGCGCGCGGGAGGAGGGCTGCTGCTTGCGGTACACAGATTTTGTTAGCGTTGTCTTTTCTAGTACCTACATAATAATTCAGTGCGTATAGATTGTAAATTACGGTCTATCCAAATTATACAAGAGTTGTACGCATACAAACTAATCTTGTATAGATCAGAAGTTAGGTTAGGTTGGGTTAGAACATAATAGAGTTTGTGCTTGTTACAGCGAGCAAAAGATATTAATATGTGGCGATTTTAATTTTAACTCTGCTACTTTGAATGCAAAAACTCAGTTCGATTTCGTTTTAACATTTTGTGAGCTTAAGCAAATTAATGAAATTTATAACGAGAGCGGGGAATTATTAGATTTTATACTTGTTAGTGAATCATTAAGTCAAGTGTTGGTGCACAGAGCTGAGGAGTCAGTTGTGCCCCCGGATAGTTACCATCCTCCGCTTGAGGTTAGTTTTGACTGCGTATTTGATTGGGGACAATATAACCGTTCTCAGTCAAGCGCGGAAACGGAATGGAATTTTAAAAAGGCTAATTTTCAAATACTATACGATCGTTTAGCTAAAACGAATTGGTCACCTTTATACGAAATTATAGATCCTCAGAAAGCTGTTGAGCTATTTTACTCAATTCTTGAGTCGTGCTTCGTTGATTGTGTTCCTCTTAAACAGCGGCAAGTTGGAGAATCGAGGTATATTTATCCCGCGTGGTACTCGAGCAATACCAAGCGAAATATAGAGTTAAAAGCGAAATATCACAAACTATTCAAATCCACGAAAGATCAGCAGTTTCGGCAATTATTTTCTAGATATCGATTACTAGTCAAGTCAAACATCGATGAGGATTTTGAGCTCTACAAATCGAATATGGAGCGTAATATTAAGAGTGAGCCAAATGTATTTTGGGATTTTGTAACTACCAAGCGAGCTTTTATTAAAAAAAAGATTTTGAAAAGTGGGGAATTAGTCCCGAAGGAGAAGTGCGCCGGATTTTTCGCAGAGTATTTTAGTTCTGTTTACGCACAGGTGCCGCCGCGATTATGTGTCAACGATGCATTGAAGGCCTGTGGTGGGGGTAGCGAGCGTATACACATAGAGTCTATACTTTGTGACGATGTAAGGAGAGCACTAAAAAAAACTTAAGGCGAAGCGCTCCGCTGGCCCGGATGGCATTCCACCGTACTTAATTAAAGATTGTTATAGAGTATTTCTGTCACCATTGCATCATATTTTCAGTGTTTGTTATAAGAACTCCTTTTATCCTGAAGTTTGGAAGACGTCTCGAGTAGTGCCAGTTCCTAAAAAGCAGTCTAGTTCAGAGATAAGCGATTTTAGACCAATAGCTGTATTATCAGTCTTCGGCAAGTTATTTGAGTCGATACTAGAATGTCGCATAAGGAAACAATTCGAGCATCAGCTTTCTGAAGCTCAGCATGGGTTTCGAGTGGGCCGCTCGACTTGCACTAATTTGTTGGCATTCTGGACGTACGTCACTGAGGTGGTAGATGATGGTACACAGGTGGATGCGGCTTACTTTGATTTTCAAAAAGCGTTTGATGTAGTCGACAATGACGTACTTCTTGGTAAGTTTGCATCCGTCGGTTTTACACCGTGTCTACTTAAGTTCTTCTCCAGTTACCTAGGAAACCGGAAACAGTACGTGCAGTATGAGGGGTATCGTTCGGAACCCTACTATACACATTCCGGTGTAAGTCAGGGAAGTAATTTGGGTCCCTTGGAGTTTTTAATATTAATCAATGATTTACCAAACGTAATTACTCGCGCCAATTGTTTACTATTTGCGGACGATTTGAAAATCTTTGTTAAAGTTGAACATTCTTCTGACGCCCTGATTCTTCAGACTGACATTGATAATGTGTTGCGGTGGTGTAACCAGAATAAATTATTTTTCAATGAAAAAAAATGCTCCATCATTACTTTTACGCGGAGGACAGCACCAATAGTTGTAAATTATCAACTAAGCGGAACAATTTTATCGCGAGTGACTACGATTAGGGATTTAGGTACGAATATGTCACAAGATCTAACATTCCGTAGTCACATACAAGAAATTTGTTGTAAAGCTTATAGAACTTTAGGGTTTGTACTCCGGCATGCGCAGCATTTTAGATCTATTTCTATTATAAAGCTTCTATACAATGCTTACGTAAGAAGTCAATTAGAGAGCAACGCTATTATTTGGAATCCATTCGAAGCAAAGTATATAGACATGGTAGAAAAGATACAAAAAAAGTTTATTCGCTGGCTATATAGGAAACAGTACGGATATTCAGTGGGATATCCCACAATATATCCAAGCTTATTCTTGCTCGGGATGACAGGATACGATAGGTTGGAAGTGAGGCGTAATCTTGCCTTACTTCTATACCTGGTCAATCTGATACAGGGTAAGAAAAGTAACTCTGTTATACTAGAGCACGTAGGCCTGTATGCGCCCGATAATTACGCAATTTCGCGCCGTCGTAAATTGTTTGTGTTACCGCGCTGCAGAACTGTAATGGCTGGGCAAGCGCCAGTAGCTCGTGCACTACGCTTGCTCAATGATCTAATACATAGAAACTCAGAACTGGATATATTCCACACCCCGCCGCTTCAGCTCATAAATAGATTTAAATTGATGTTAGAGGATAAGTAATTCTGTATTATTTTTGATTAAGTATTTATATTTTTATATTTTATTATGTACCTATTGTATTTTTGTGTTGTATTATATTTTTGTAGCCCGTGGAGACGAATTGGGCAACTGTAATGTCTCCACGGGTATATCTCATCAATAAACAATAAACAATAAACAATAAACAATAAAACCACTCACCTATAGTATGACACATAAAATGTATATGTCACAGGATATTTAATAATAATTAATAATATATAGGTCATAATCTATTTGACATAGTTCTCATTTATATTATTATTATTATTACCTAATATAAAGAAAACAAATCACTTAAAAAGCATAAAATAATTTTTTTCAAAGAAAAATGAACCGACTTCAAACGAATCGAACTAAAAAGTTTAAAATAATTTTTTATTCATTTAGATTGACGATTAAACTACCTAACTCAAATGATATATAATTTTTTGAAGTCGGCGCCAAACCACATTCAATTCGTGTAAGTAAAATCAGAATATCCACTTTTGAATGCGAGCGCGGTGACCCTAGTCGCGGAGGATGAGTCTGGGACCCGGGGGGCACATTTTCGACTTGAAGTGAACTTGAAGTCATTTGGCGCCGACTTCAAAAAATTATATATCATTTGAGTTAGGTAGTTTAATCGTCAATCTAAATGAATAAAAAATTATTTTAAACTTTTTAGTTCGATTCGTTTGAAGTCGGTTCATTTTTCTTTGAAAAAAATTATTTATCAATAATCCATAATAATAATCCGTGCTTCTATTTTTACATATACTTACTTTTTATATTATAAAACTGAAAGTGTGTCTATTTGACTATTATTCACTTCTTCATGTCTCGATACTCAACCGATTTCAAAGTTTGGAAAAGGACATAAGGCAATTTTTATCCCGTGAAAAACGACCAGTTGCAACATAATATTATTTTATTATTTTGTCTACACATTCTTTATAGATCTATACATACTTGTTAATTCTGTATACCCTAACTACAGGACTCTAATCTCACGTCAACGGCCATTCGATATGAATTTGTATCGAAGTTGGCCCTATACCTCAGTTGGTAATCCATTGTTTGGCGAACCCAAAACTTTTGACAGATAACAAATTGAAGCTTTAACAGCAAAAACAAAGCGCCAGCCGCGCTCAGAATTTCCAAATGCTCGACGTTAGTTACTTTGATACGGATTATGTGTTTTTTTGCTGCAAAAAGTTTACGTGTAGGTACACTGAGCAGCTTAGTAAAGTTTAAACATAAATAAGATAAGATATATTTTTTATTAGATTATTAAAGACACTGTTTACCGTTTTTAGGGTTCCGTACCCGAAGGGTACAAACGGAGCCCTATTAATGTCACTCGGCTGTCTGTCTGTCTGTCTGTCTGTCTGTCTGTCTGTCCGTCTGTCCGCCGGTCACAGGTCTCTATCTCGCAGACGAAATGAGTTACAAACCTGAAATTTTGGTATTTAGTGTAAAACGTTAACCCAAAATCAAATATTGAATTAGAAATTGAATTAAATTATTTTTCAGGGGAGCTCCCATACATGAAAAAGGAGCCGGAAAAAAAAAATTTCTTTACCCTAGCTTGTGGAGTATCATTGTTTAGAGCTCATTAAGTAGAGTACAAATATATATATTTTTAATTTTTATCCCAAAAAATAAGGGAATGGGAGGCCATCAAAGTTGTCAGTTTTAGACCATTTTTGTGACGGGGGCTATCTCAAAAACAAAACTAGTTGGGAATATGATATTTCAGTATATTATGTACTATATGCTCTATTTAAACAACAAATACTGAAAATAACGATTTATTAAATAGTTTATAAGCTGTGACCAAAATAAACGAACATTTTTTTGGGTTTTTCTTTCACAGTTTGTTGCGATGTCTAGCTCGGAAATTAAATATTTCTTAGACCCAAAATATTATATTGTTCATAATTATGTACGGAACCCTGAAAGAGTGAGGCCCGACTCGCACTTGGCTGATTTTTCCCACTTCTTTCTCCATTAAGAATGCATTTGCCCTCAAACAATAAACAAACTTCCACTTTCAGACAAAGGCCTCTTGTAGGGAGTTCCACGCGCCGCGGTTAAAATTTAAAATACAGTAGTGGCAATATTATTACATAATATTTGACAATTAATATGAAAATAAACAAATTGCGCGCGCATATAGGTATACATCATAACATCTCCTTATCAGATTTACATAAATTACGCTTCTGCCGCTGCGCCTTGCGCGGGCGTAAATAAATCAATATCAATAGTTCCATAAATACTTCTGCCGCAGTACCTATTTTAGAAAGTGAGTGCTGACAAAGTGTTGTCGTTTTTGTGTAGGTAGCATTCGATGATACAGTATCTGAGCAGCTCGACGGAGAACATCAATAGTAGGACGAGTAACGTGTTCACACACTCGCTTTTCCATGCTCCGCTGTTCCTTGTTAACTTTGGCAGATGAATGTAATTTTAGAGCCTAATCAGCCTATGCACGGCGTATTTTGTACGCGCAGTCGATGTGATACAAATGCGAAACACACGCAGGTCATTCGTAGCCGCAAAACTTTGCAGAAGTTCAAAAATCAGTCATCACGCGTCATCACGCGTCATCACGCGTTTGTATCGTGGCGTGTACTCCCATTCACGGCCCTTTCACACGGCAGTCCAGTTTTTTGCAGGATCCCGTTTTCTGAAGGATCCCGTTTGATGGCGAATGTGTTTATATGCTAGCGTTCACACGAGCATCCCGCATGCGGGATCCTGCAAAAAACCGATCCTTTTAAATTGTGCCATTCGGTTTTGTCACTAGAAACTGGATTCACACCTTTGCAATGCAATGCATGCGCGCGTTTGATTCGCTACAACGCAACTTAGAAAATGCGCCGTGTGTACCTACCTACCTACCTGTGTATATGTCTAAGACTGAGATTTATAGACCATACTCTGACGAGACATAAACATATTCCGGAAATAAATCTGTCTCGTTTTAACTCTGTCTTAAGTCTGAGTAGATTCAGAGCACGCTCTGTACATCTCAGCCTTAGATGCAGGCGCTGAGGTGCAGTCTTTCAACAATTTAAACTCTGCTCTATTATATTTACACATACAAGCGGATACCCGCGACTTCGTTTTTGATTTTAAAAATCCAGTGGCATTCATTTCGTTTTTCCTAAGCTCCTTTGAGCTCATAACTTGCTAAAAACTGTTAAAAGTTCACTGGCGGATGTTTAGGTAGATCAAAATGTAAACATCCGCCAGTGAAAGTCCCATAAAAATCTATCCAGCCTTTCAGAGATTAGCCAGTAATCTTTAAAATATTTCCTTTCTAACAAAAAAATAATGAATGAAATCGGACCACGCGTTAACGAATTACAACTAAGTACACATTTTGACTTTCATCCCCTTTCCCAAGAGAACAGTGCTGAATTTCGGGATAAAAAGTATCCTATATGTTACTCCGTAGTATGAACTTAAATCATACCAAGTTTCATTTCAATCCGTTTAGTAGTTTTTGCGTGATGCGCGCACAAACATACAGACAAACAGATAAACAGACAAACAGACAAAATTTTCAAAAATAGCTTTTTTACGTTTTATTTACATACTTATCCCTAACATCCCCCAGTTATTATTTTGTAAAAATCTTTAATGTACAGATACGGCAAGTCTACGATTTTATCATACGTATAGAAGATATAGAAGAAGAAGATATAGAATAGATAGATGATTGAAAAAGCAAGAAATATGTATCATCCTTCGAATCGCCCGGGCGCGATGAGTTCGTATTTCGTTTTTACACTTTCAACTCCAGGTCAAAGAAATGCTGCGTCTCGTCTTTCGGTTGCCTCGACCCTAACACACTTATCCTTTTGTTACGCAGCTTTTTATGCCCGGGCTATCATTCTTATAACATCAGGACCTTTAGGATCCCCTAGGTGACGATATATTTTAGCAAGCTGAGAACGTTAATGGCTTTCTATATCTTTGAATAGGATTTCCATATTCAAATAACGGCTGTAAATTTTAACACCGGTTTTATTTCTTTTGCAGGTATATAAATGCGGAGATGTTATCACGGTGAACGAGTAGGTAAAATGATAAAACATTAAATTATTATTTATACTGAGTGACTTTTTCACCGACTTTAAAAAAAGGTTATCAATAGGTACGTCAGTATGTATGTAGGTAATATTATTGTAACTGAAAAATATTCGCTTAAGATAATATTATATAGGGGCTTGCAAATATATTTATTTATATTAATACAAAACATACATATATGTATGTATGTATGTATGTTTGTCCGTGGATTTCTCTGAAACTATTGATTGGATTGTGATTATTCTTTTTCTATATTTACTTCAACTTAGGGAACAGTGCAAGTTTCATCAAAATCGGTTTCGTAGTTTTCAAGATGTGGAGTGTCAAGTGCATGGTGAAGTCGGTTTACTTTCAATTATTTAGATTAGAGAATTTCGAAACCAACGCCTTTGGTGAAAACTGCCAACTTTCAAATAAAATCTGATCGAAATCGATTTCGGAATATCCGGATATAGTGCAGATAGTGTATTTTCACATAAACTTTTCAGCACCGTCACTGTTACTGTGAGCTTTGTTTAAAAATAACAGGTTTTAATTTTATATGCGGTGTGAAATGTTACATTACGCGAAATACTTTCTCAAAATTGCGCATGCAGTGTTTATATATTCGTATGAGCTTAAAATAAGTTCAGAATTCATGTCGTACTCCGTAAATATAATACACTACATGATGCCCGCGACTTCATCTACGTGGATTTAAGTTTTTAATATCCTGTGGAAACTATTTGTTTTTGTTAATTTTCGGAACGCAAGCTACTTCTGTACCAAATTTTGTATAAATCGATTAAACGGATGGACCTTTAAGAATCCCGTGGGAACTCTTTAATTTTCCGGGATAAAAAGTATGTCATGTCCGTCCCTGAGATGTAAGCTACTTCTGTACCAAAATTCATCAAAATCGATTAAACTGTGGGGCGTGAAAAGCTAGCAGACAGACAGACAAACACACTTTCGCATCTATCTATCTTCTATCTATCTTCTATCTTTAATATAATAAAACTGTAACAGATCCAATTCTGTACATTGAAGATATTTTGAAAATTTTTATTGGAGGGCACTATATAATCGATACTGAAGCCAAAACTGCAATTTTTTTCATTTTTGTCTGTATGTCTGTCTGTATCTTGGCCGCGCATCACGCCGAAACTACTGAACGGATTCGAATGAAACTTGGTACGACTTGAGTTTATACTCCGAGGTAGGCCATAGGATACTTTTTATCCCGAAATTCAGCACGGTTCCCTTGGGAGAGGGGATGAAAGTTCAAACGTGTATTTAGCTGTAATTCATTAACGCGTTGTTCGATTTCACTCATTTTTTTTAGAAAGGTAGTACTTTATATATTGTCCCGAAAATATTTCAAGGTCATAGGTTTTTTAGTTCAGAAATGACAGACATTACAACCCTGAGTATTGGGTTCAAATAACTTGGGACCCGGATCTTTGAACGTACGGCTTATTTTAAACTGGTGTGCGTTTAAATTTATGTTTGTTGATCTGTCTATTTGTTCCAGCTAATCTCCGAAACGGCTGCATCGATTTTAATGGAACTTTCAATGTTATAAGGAGTAACTTAGGCTACATTTATTTTAGGTACATAAAAGAATTATGGGATCCGATCCGATCCTATATAAAAACCTATATCCACGCGAACGAAGTTGCGAGGGTCAGCTAGTTTATAATATTAGTAAGGATTGTTAAGTATACCATCTTGCATATATAAGTAGAGTCATCGATGTGTCTTTGATACACTATACGCACTGCGGGACTTTCGCATAATATTTTTCTGCGAACATTATGGTGAGCTAGATTTATTTGTATAAAATGCGGGTCTTTTATGAGGTCAGTTCGGTTTCAAGTCGCGGGGGCGGCCGTGGGCGGGGACATTAATCTTTATGTGCCCACAGTGGAACCATTGTGAGTCTATTCAATTTTTATGTACATAAAAACAGCTTGTATAAATTGGCTTTTTTCTTTGGCTTTAAAAATTGGTATTGAAAAGATGCAGTTCTTAAAGCAATCAGGCTCGTAAGCTTACATAAAAGATCTGAATTCTTTAGTATAATAGTCTAGTCAACAAGTGCTTTTTTCAGCAGTCTCGGAAAAATATGAACGAAGTGTTAAAGATATTATGACGTAGAATCCAAACTACGAAATATACGACTACGTAAGTATTTTATTAGGAAATTCAATCCATATAGGGAGTAAAATCAAAATTAACGCAAGCGAAGGCACGGGCGAAAGCTAGTGTTACTATAAGCATTTTCATAATATGTGGGTGCATGCATCAAAAGATGTTCAAACTATGATTATGTTCCTCTTGTTAAGACTAACAACATTAGCTATAGAACGAGTTAGCCTTTGTTATTGTTAGCTATTGCTAGTTGTTATATGTAGTACATTAATGAGAGCTTGCAACAACACATGCATAAACTCAACGCATATGCAAATCGAGTGCCAGCAGCAGTGTTCTGTTTTCCAGCGTTTCGCTTGTTAATGTAAATAATTGTATAGTTTTCCTTCTAAGTAATGCACAAGAAGGAATTCTAATATGCTACATTTCATAAATCCTACTAATATTATAAATGTGAAAGAGTGGATGTTTAGATGTTTGGATGTTTGTTACTCAATCACGCCGCAACTACTGAACCGATTTGGCTGAAATTTTGAATGGAGTTAAATTGTGCCCTGACTTAAAACATAGGCTACTTTTTATCCTGGAAAAATGCACAGTTCCCACGGGATTTTGAAAAACCCGAAATCTATAGCTACAGCTATTAGGTAGATTACTATAGCGAACTTCCTTGATAGTAGGTATAAAGGTTGGAAAAGGGAGCGGGAACGGGAACCGGAAATCCACGATTCCCTCGGGATTTGTTTAAAACCGAAATTCACGCGGGCGAAGCCGCGGGCAGATACTAGTATAATTATAAATAATTATACGCTTTTAAATTCCAATTTAGTGTATTATAAATAGACTTATTTACACACTTTTAGATAGGTACCAATTTATAAATGGCCAAGCGCAAAAAATGCAAATTGACTTATTGGGTTAGCAGTCTTGATTTTTTTGTAATTTACTAGAAAAATGAACCTATCACATCAAATGATTGTTTATCATTAGATCACCGCTTCTGCGCAAGCGCTCCTGAGCGGGTCCATTCAAGCGAAGTTTGATTCTAATTTGTATAAAAATCGATCAAAATCCAATCAAACTCAATGAAACATCATATTTATGTTTTGCTTCTTGTTATTTCTTAAAAGAAATTAATATTTATGTTTCTGTGGTGTGTCCGATTTTGGTAAAAATATGTTGGTAAAAATGTGTAGTTTCAAACATAAACGGGTTCAAAGATTCGTATGTAAAAATTTGATCGTAGATCACTTACTAACTATAATACTACTATCGTAAATCACTTACTAACTAACGTAAACTAAATATTTAAATAGTCTAACAAACCGCAGACTATATTAGTCTCAAGAACGTATGTATCATCTTCTTCTATACATATAATAATCTATTACATATAATAAAATCGTAGACTTGCCGTATCTGTACATTGAAGATTTTTGCAAAATAATAACTGGGGGATGTTAGGGATAAGTAATAGAACGTAATAAAGTTATTTTTGAAATTTTTGTCTGTTTGTCTGTATGTTTGTGCGCGCATCACGTAAAAACTACTGAATGTATTGAAACGAAACTTGGTACGATCTAAGTTCATACTACGGAGTAACATATAGGATACTTTTTATCCCGAAATTCAGCACGGTTCCCTAGGGAGAGGGAATAAAACTCAAAACGTGTATTTATCTGAAATTCAATAACGCGTGGTCCGATTTTATTCATTCTTTTTTTTATTAGAAAGTAGATACTTTAAAGATTACCGACTAATCTCTAAAATGCTGGATCGATTTTGATGGGACTTTCACTGGCGGATATTTACATTTTGATCTACCTAAACATCCGCCAGTGAACTTTTAACAGTTTTTAGCATGATATGAGCTCAAAAGAGCTTAGGAAAAACAAAATGATTCCTACGGGAATTTTAAAAATCAATATATATCCACGCGAACGAAGTCGCGGGTGTCCGCTTGTATTCAAATAAAAATCCAACTTCGTTTGTATGAGGCGTGATAGATATTAAACTCCTGTTCATTACGCGGCAATGCAGGTTTGAACCTTTGAATATTTTTGTATCTATAATCCAGTAAATACACTTACCTACAAAAAAGGGAAATAAATGGATAAAGATAAACTTAAAGATTCAGAAACGCCTAAAATATTCTTTTACTATACCGCAGGATGATTTGCGCATAAAATGGTATGATACCTATAAATTATTTCGCTTTATCTTTGATGGATTCAAATATCTATTATGTGGTAGCACGGGCGTTAACCCCTCTTATATTAACGGGGTTCAAAGTTCGAACTGCCCTGATCAATTTATGATATGGATCATTTATCAAGTTCAAGGCTGAATATGCTAAGCAATATATTTTGATTATTTGGCACGAGTGGAGGCGCGTGTAACACTATGACGCGGTATTTCTATGGCTAGGGTTTATGAACTTTATTATTTTTTGTATTATGTATATTGTATAGAGATGTAACGAGCAAGCGGGTTACCTGTTTGACATAATTTATAAACAAAATAAAAAGAACAGTTATTTAGCCAGTGGTTATTTAAGATAGGATAAAAGATAGGTTTATATGGTATAAATATCGGTTTATTGAAAATCAGTCATCTACCTTATATTCTATACTGTTTGACCCGGCTGAATTGGATACTGCCTCAGCATGATGTTGCAGCCAAGACTGCCTTTTATTGCCAAAATATTTAAAACTAGCTGATCCCCGCAACTTCGTTCGCGTAGATATAGGTTTTTATATCGGATCGGATCGCATAATTCTTTTACTTGTACCTAAACTAAATGTAGCCTGTTACTCCTTATAACATTGAAAATTCCATTAAAATCAATCCAGCCGTTTCGGAGATTAGCTGGAACAAATAGACAGACCGACAAACATAAACTTTAACGCGCACCAGTTTGAAATAAGCCGTTCGTTCAAAGATCCGGGTCCCAAGTTATTTGAACCCAATACTGAGGGTTGTAATGTCTCTCATTTCTGAACCAAAAAACCTATGACCTTGAAATATTTACGGGACAATATATAAAGTAGTACCTTTCTAACAAAAAAAGAATGAGTGAAATCGAACTACGCGTTAATGAATTACAGCTAAATACACGTTTTAACTTTCATCCCCTCTCCCAAGGGAACCGTGCTGAATTTCGGGATAAAAAGTATCCTATGTCCTACCTCGGAGTATAAACTCAAATCGCACCAAGTTTCATTCGAATCCATTCAGTAGTTTCGGCGTGATGCGCGGCCAAGATACAGACAGACAGACAGACAGACAGACAGACAGACAGACAAAAATGAAAAAAATTGCAGTTTTGGCTTCAGTATCGATTATAGAGTGCCCTCCAATAAAAATTTTCAAAATATCTTCAATGTACAGAATTGGATCTGTTACAGTTTTATTATATTACTAGCCGACCCCCGCGACTTCGTCCGCCTGGATATAGGTTTTATATAGGATCGGATTGGATCCCATAATCCTTTTTTGTACCTAAACTAAATGTAGCCTAAGTTATTCCTTATAACATCACCAGAAAGTTCCATCAAAATCGATCCAGCCATTTCGGATATTAGCTGGAACAAATAGACAGATCGACAAACATAAATTTAAACGCACACCAGTTTAAAATAAGCCGTACGTTCAAAGATCCGGGTCCCAAGTTATTTGAACCAAATAAATGCCTGTCAATTCTGAACTAAAAAACCTATGACCTTGAAATATTTATGGAACAATATATAAAGTACTATCTTTCTAACAAAAAAAGAATGAGTAAAATCGAACAACGCGTTAATGAATTACAGCTAAGTACACGTTTCAACTTTCATCCCCTCTCCCAAGGGAACCGTGCTGAATTTCGGGATAAAAAGTATCCTATAACCTACCTCGGAGTATAAACTCAAATCGTACCAAGTTTCATTCGAATCCATTCAGTAGTTTCGGCGTGATGCGCGGCCAAGATACAGACAGACAGACAGACAGACAGACAGACAAAAATGAAAAAAATTGCAGTTTTGGCTTCAGTATCGATTATAGAGTGCCCTCCAATAAAAAATTTCAAAATATCTTCAATGTACAGATTGGATCTGTTACAGTTTTATTATATTATAGAAGATAGATAGATATACGCCACCCCATCCATTCTAATAATATACTTACATACATAAATACATACACCCTACAGCCTTACAAATATATTACTTTAATTTAAAATTAAGGGTACTGCAACAATGTTCAGTTCTTCTTCATCTACTCTCAGAGTACAAGGCGAGAAGCGTTGCATTGGAAGTTTCAAAAGATTTGTACGTGCAATAAAAAATTAAAACCAGCTTACAGTCTTCAAAAAGTATCACAATATAAAAAAACCTGCGATGCAGCCTTTTTCGATGTATGAAAACTGCTATTGAAAGGACTCAGTGATCCGGTCGGCGAACTTTTTCACAACAAAGACTCTTGGAAAATGTTTTTCCATTGATGGACAGCTATAACAGTGTAATGAATCTTCAGAGTGACGGCCCGCGTTATGCATTATTTATTGCGTGCAGTCCGTTAAATTTTCGGACTGAAATATTATTTATTAAAATTTTCAACACACTCATAACAAATTCATGCAGCCTTAAAATGTACCTACATAATAATTCAGTGTGTTTTACATAGATTCCACGAGTGCTCGAAATGCTCGAATAGTTGTTTTGATTTTATCAAAAATGAAAAATAAACCGCCATTTTGGCGGCTGGCAAAATGGAGGCTCCCTGAGGAGGCTTCTTATTCCTATTTTCATTTTGAACGCATTATACGTTGTGTGTGCTTTAGTGTTAATATACCACAGGCTGAAACAATCCTTTGTTGTTCCTGCAAGCCTTTCATACTAATCTCTGATTTTTAATTCAGTGGAATTCTGACGTTTCTTAATGTTAGCCGAGATAAACAATTCCCATAAAAAGATAATAAATTCAAAACTTACTTATACATAAAAATCAATTCCCTCATGTAGATAGGACAAATGCCTGACAAATACTTCAGGTACTTTAGTTTGAGGTAAAATCCAACTTCAGGTGGTAACCAATAACTCATTCTATTTTTAAATGACAACTGTCAGATTTCCACCGAATTAAAAATCAGGAATCATACTCGTATATATCTATGCATTCGTGTAGTGTGATGCGCTATTGTACTGTGTGCTTAGTCTAAATCGGAGCACTCGAAAACGAACTCGAAAACTATTGATCGATTTCAGAGTAAAATAGACCTAAAATGGCTTGTATTAAGGTTTGAGTTCGCCAATACATTCAGCATTGTTCGAATGCTGAATGTATTGGCGAACTCAAACCTTAATACAAGCCATTTTAGGTCTATTTTACTCTGAAATCGATCAATAGTTTTCGAGTGCTCCGGTTTAGACTAAGCACACTGAAAATATGGAGGTAAAAGTGTATGAAATTACGAAACGTACTTACATGACAAGTTTTTTCACTTGAAGAGGACGGCGACGACTCGGCAATGACGTCTGCCTCGGCATCCAACGGCTCTAAGAAGGTGACGAAAAGCCGTTGGATGAGAAAAGCGGAGAAATGTGTGTGTGAAATGATAGGTATGAATGAAACACGGCTTCATACTAACATAACTAACTTTATTGGGAATCGATCCGAGCAAGTAGTGCTGTATGTTACACACATCTATACCTACTATTTAGCCCAGCTGTGGACGGGAATAAACTGATGATGATGATACCCTACGTCTCTACGTTTTACTCCAATTTCATTTCCAAATTAGAGCCGTATCGAATTTTAACCCCATCGAGCTTGTTAGTCCGGTTAATTAAACAACTTGACAACAATTACTCTGTAACCTTGTTCCTCTGTTTACCTTTAAACCCCCACAAGTGATAAGTCTATTTGCCCAATTAACAACTTTGGAATTCAGATTCCAAAGATTCCTTCAGATTCCAAAGAAGCCTTCGAAGATGAAGTTTTGCTTCAAACAAACCACTGATTTGCTCCATGATGGTATTTATATCCTATATTCTATTGGCGGTGGCTAAAAGTTTAATGAAGCCACGAATCTCATTATTGTTTGAAACAGGATACCTGATTAGTGATTATTTATTATTTACTCAATAGTACCTACAGGTACCGTAATATTCAAAGCTAATTATTTAACTATTTATAGAGCAGTATGGGTATATCCACCCACTGTTAGAATTTCCAACAATGTTTTTATTGGCAGTTTAATTTTTCAAGTAAATAAATGAAGAAAAGTTTATCTCAAGCGCACCCCCATACCCAAAAAGTTCGATTTTTTATTTGAAACCAATCATGATCAATACAATTTTGTAGGCACCATCTAGAAACTATTATTTGTGATAGTGGTTTTCTATTCATTTGATAAATGGTTTAATGTGTTTTCAAAGTTACAAATAAACTTACTCGTTTAACTTTTTGTCTGTGTTTAAATTTTTAATTGTGCTTTTTCTGTGTCTTAATTGCATCTTAGCTGCGTCTTGTATGTGTCTTATCTGTGTCTTGTCTGTGTCTTGTCTGTGTCATGTATGTGTCTTGTCTGTGTCTTGTCTGTCATGTAGGTGTCTTGTCCGTATCTTGTCTGTGTCATGTATGTGTCTTGTCTGTCATGTAGGTGTCTTGTCTGTATCTTGTCTGTGTCATGTATGTGTCTTGTCTGTGTCATGTATGTGTCTTGTCTGTCATGTAGATTGTAGGTGTCTTGTCTGTGTCTTGTCTGTGTCTTGTCTAGTCATGTAAGTGTCTTGTCTGTGTCTTGTCCATCGTAATCCTCAGGGATAGAGTTATGAACCTTTCCACTCAACCAAATGGTAGCGGTATTCTTGGAAAAATAATTCGGTGGGCCACCTTTCGCATAAGAAGTTGTTGCAGTGATATCCATACATAAATAATTATAAATGCAACAGTGTGTCTGACTGTCCTCTTCATAGCTCAGCCGCTGAGATAGCTTGACAAATTGGCTTGGATAAAAGCTAACTCTGTGATAGCTTTTATCCCAGAAAAGTTCCTACGGGATTTTTATGATACGTACCTAAATCCACGTGAACAAAATCGCGGACATCAGTTAGTACAAAAAAATTTGCATTTTTTTTTCAAAGTCCTATCACAAAGTGAGATTAAAAAAAGTTTTAAGCAATACAATTCTTGTTTCATTGTCATACTCTTATCTTGTTTGGGCAATAGACATAATAGGCATTTCTGTATATATATAAACTCCATTTAATGTGTTTTCTTGCTATCGTTTATCTCGAGGGCGCTTAAGTTCATGAAATTTTCGCTTTATATAAGGAAATTTATTCGAGTAACTTAAGAGATTTGCCTTGTACAAACTCTATCTCATTAGGAACGGAAAACAGAATCGTTATTTTTGTTCGTGAGGATCATCACAATAAAGAAGTTTAGTAGGTTTCGGGTAAAACGTGTTTGGAAAGTTCTTGTCTTGTTTTGCGCAAGCGATTTTCAATCACTATTTCAGTGACTTTCGACTGTAATAATATAGTTCTTAATAAAGCAAATGTACAAGTATTATATCGCTGTAAAAACTGTAGACTATTAATGCACGAGTGCGTTAAAAATATTACCTCATAGTTAGCCGTCTATAAAAGCCATGTAGGTACAATCATTATTGTACATGTACCTACGGTAACTTAATACTTACAAGAGTACTGAAATTCATTGTATCATACATGTGCGTTTTGTTAATTAAACGGATCTATTTAAAACTTTCGCCTTTGGCTCGGGTCTTAGCGTGTTGATTATAACTTTTTAATTGGCGCATTTGCAAAATAAAAACTAAGATTTACTGATACTAATTAGGAAAGTATTATTGTCATAACTACTCTAGCGGCACGCTATGATGGCCGGTTTGACGTTTGTCCGCTCATGAAGTTCCGTATTAATTGATAACGACTTTGAAGGAAATAATTGTATTACTTTATTGACGCAATTTTCTAGGCAAGCGCGTTCCAACTTAGACCTCATCATTGCTGTTCAGGCATGATTGTCGTCAAGCGTAAGCCTATTTCGCAATAAAAAAAAAAAAAAAAAAAAAAAAAAAAAAAAATTGACGATAGTGATGTGCAGAGATTCATAAATTTTATCGAATGTAGTTTTAGGTTTAGGACTCAAAATTTATTTATTAAATTGATTTCTTAAATGTATACAAGTGTAGAAAAATCAGTTTGCACCATTTAAGGGGTGAATGTACTTGTGAATATGAACAATTTTCACTATGTGGACAAACCTCTGAAATCGCAAAAAAATATCAATAAATTTTTAAAAATGGAATCTAATACGATCGTCACATAGGATCGCTGGCTAGCACAACTACTACCTCCGGCAAACTCGCGTCAATGCTCAATGCAAAACAAAGCAGTTTCGAATTGACGTTGCTTCGAAAAGTATAAACTGTCAGTGCAATGCGATTGTGATATAGTTTTGACCTGGCTTTGGATTTCAAATATTGATACTGCATTACTGTTGACCCTTGCTCGTTAATTTGGACTCTGTTCAAGCCCTTTGTTGTGGATTTCGTCGATATGACCGAACGTACGCAGAGAACTGTTCTAAATAGTCAGACACGTGAGTTCGTAATACGCCTTCGTAACTATTTCGATCGTGAAGCTCAAAATGGAGGGCCAATTTTACCTATAACGTCAGTGGTTGAACGCGTAGCTGATGCGCTTAATATTGGACAACGAACTGTTAGACGGATAACTAAAAAAAAATATGGCGAGACTGGCACAGAAGAAAATAAACTTCACACACCAAAAAAGAGAAAACGAGCAAAACCAGTCGTAGGCATCGATAGCTTTGATGCCGATGCTATCCGAAGACATGTTTACGGCTACTATTTACAGAAGGAGTATCCAACAAGAAAAAAGTTGGTGCATTCACTGAAGGAAGCTGGATTATTCTTCGGTGGGGAAAGTTCTTTAACGAAGATTTTGAAGACCATTGGATTTCGATACAAAAAATGTAACAAACGCAAAATATTGATGGAAAGATTTGATATAGCGATGGCAAGGTATACTTTTTTACGGCAAGTGAAAGAAATCAAAAATTGGCAAAATGTTGTGTTCTTGGATGAAACATGGCTTAATGCTAACCATACTGTAGGCCGTTCTTGGAACGATGACACAGCAGCATCTACTTCCAAAGTTCCTGTAGGAAAAGGATCGCGACTTATAATTTGTCACGCCGGAACCATCAACGGGTTTGTCGAAGGTTCTCTCATGGCTTTTGCGTCAAAAACCACTGGAGACTATCATGAAGACATGAATGGAGAAAAGTTTACTGAATGGTTTACCTCAATGTTGTGTAGCCTCCCTGAACCATCTATTATAATTATGGACAACGCCCCATACCACTCGATGCAAATTGACAAGCCACCTGCCCAATCCCAAAAGAAAGCTGATATCGTCGCATGGCTTCGTAAAAATGGCGTAGATGCAAACATGAATATGTTAAAAGCGGAATTAGTACGTCTTTTAAAAGAAAACAAACCAACCAAGATCCGATACGTCATTGACGAAATAGCATTAGAACATGGGCACAGAGTTATACGGTTACCGCCTTACCATTGTGAGTATAATGCGATTGAGTTGGTGTGGGCTCAAATTAAGGGATATGCTGCAAGACACAATACAGAACCCCCATTTACCACAAAAAAAATGCTAAAATTATTAGAAGAAGCTTGTGAACATGTGACTAAAGGAGACTGGGAAAAGGTTGTGAATAGAACTGTTAAATTAATAAGGGAAGATTATGAAAGAGATGTGAAAATAGATAATATTATAGAAAACGAACATATAATTATTAATGTATGTGATGATAGCAGTGACGACAGTGAAAATAGTAGTATGGACGAATCTGATTAATTATGGCCTTTTGTGGCACCTTTTTTGGTATCTTTTGTATTCATATGTTTCTTGTGTGCATATAAAGTACTAGTACGGCGCGTGCGTGCGCGGCCCGCTAAAGCGGACCGCGTGGACGGACCGAGTAAACAACAGAAACAGGAGTCCGCTTGGATTTATAGCTTTGGTGTGTAACCGTTTTGATTTTTAGTAGGTATAGGTATATTGTATTAAGAATTTAGTCATCATCTTCAGGTCACATCACCCTGGGAGTCATATCACTAAAGAAACTTAGCAACAAAATGAATATCTGAAACAGTGAAATTAGCTTCGGTAGCTCGAAAACTGGCTCACTATAATTATTTATATTATAAATACGTATAAACTTTTTCGTGTAGGTACGTATTACTTTATAATATAAAAAGTGTAGTGGGCCAGTTTCCAAGCCACCCAGGAGGTATGGCATCAGCTCGTTTTTTTTTACGTGGTTCTCCCATTAACAGACATTTAAAACAGAATTAAAATTTAACTATAAACATATGTACATAGACTGCTAAAATCATAACCGTTACTTTTGGCTTTAACGTAATCGGGTAAAAAATATTCTGCATGCCTGAATAATGAGACCTATTGCAATTTAGCAAAAATATTACAAAAATTTAAATATTTTTGCCACCTTGCTCCACGATACATAAATAAATACTTAAAATAAACATTAAAACAAATATTGTGTCGTTATTAAGCATTAATCCTTAAATAAATATGAAAAACAGCATAATTAAAAAAATATCTACTTACATCTTAGAATAATGACTTACATATTTAAAAATATGTTTTGATATATGAAACAAAAGATCCCTGTGATTCAGATGTGTTATAGTAAAAAACCCTTATATTACTGTAACATCTTAAGTTTCTGACTGGGGGTATTTGTGAAGTAAGAATAAAGTAAGGTATTATGATTGAAAATTTAATGTTTGGTATATTAAGCCATTTAAAATTATTGAAATAAAATAATAATAACACAAAGAAAAGTATAGAAAGTGAACATAATATTGTTTAAGTATATTCTATTACAACGCTATCTACCTACTTATATTACACATTACATAATATTATTTACATATTACTGTTTTTGTCCGATTTTCTTTTGAATTTTAGGTCAGTAGTGATTTATAAACTATATTTTTAGTAAGAGCGTAATTTCTGCTAACTCTTTCTGGCGGGACCAAGACTTGCAAATTGTGACTGTGCCGCACTCTGCCCAAAGCAACGTATAGTTGTCCATGTGAAAAAACATCACTTCTTAGATCTACTCCCACACGATCAAGAGTTTGCCCTTGAGATTTATTGAACGTCATAGCATAAGCCAACTTGACAGGGAATTGCTTGCGTGTCATTTCTACACCGTTTCGCCCTATTTTAAATTTAAAAGTTATGCGAGGTATGACGATGGGCTCACTACTATTTGGGTGATGCGCTAACAGAGTGAATTTTGAGACTTGATCTATAATTAATTTAGTACCATTAACTAAACGGTGTGTGAAACTGATATTTCGAATAAGTATTACGACCGCGCCTACTTTCAGTTTCAAGTCATGATCGGGCACACCGGGTGCTGTGATAGAATTTAAAACATTGCCTTCTAATCGTTCAGCTGAGTTGTCATTCAGGTGGTCAGTAGTGTCGGCACTGTAACAGATAGTCATTGGTCCAGGTATCAATTCAAGTATTTTTTGATTAATATCTCTTATGTTTTCATTAGTTCCCGATAGAATCGCCCTTTTACATATATTTTCTGGGTCACAGACTTCGTACTTTGGATATATAATATAAATTAATTGTTGCAAGCTATTTACGTAATTGATATTTTTTAAAATTAATAAATCTTCTTCAGTTGTTTCAGCTTCACCTTCTCCAATACTCAATACAAAGTTAGCAAAATAGGGGTCTTCTTTTGCACGCTGATTTTCAGTTAACTTGAATTTTTGAACGTAGTGCCAAATTTCAGAATTTTTTATTGAGGCCCGGCATATGTCACGTTCTCCTGCTCCTGTTATCACTGGTGGTATTTGTCTAAAATCACCAGCTAATACTAACACTTTGCCTCCAAAGGGTTTGGTATTGCATTCCATTAGATCTTTGAGACCGCGGTCAATTGTTTCAAGCAGGTACCTGTGAGCCATTGGTGCCTCATCGATAATGATAAGACGTGCTGCTTTGATCAACGCTGCTCTTTGAGAGTTGTTCGAAATTCCCCACACTGCATTACCACCTTCAAAGTCTAACGGAAGCTTAAACATTGAATGTGCTGTGACACCTCCATCGTGATTTAGTGCAGCTATACCCGTGGAAGCCGTACATAGGGCAATATGTCCATTAGAACGAATTTTTGCAGCAATCACGTTAAGCAAGATGGTTTTTCCGGTGCCAGCGGGACCGTCGATGAAAACCGGGTGCGTATCTTCACAATCATCTTCAGTAAGTAATATGACTGTGTTATAAATAGCCCGTTGCTGCGAATTTAATTTGGACTCCCATTCATTTAATATGGCAGTCGCCTCATCATTCCATCTTCCAGTTTCTCTGTCAAGCTCGGTTATGCTGTGTCTTATGTCTGGCAAACCGAAATCTGACAGCGAGCGACCATGAGCACGTAACATTTGTTCAATGTCTCTAAGGCCGTGGTCGTAAGCGGCTTCTATTTCAGATTCACATCCTCTGTGATAATCATCGCACAAATGATCACGGTATTTATCCCATAACAGAAGGGCTGGGGCACCGTCCATGATAAGTGCGAAGAAAAGCTGACGTAAACCTTTGCCGGTCTTGAAGCCGGCTGCCTCTTCTATTGCCGATTCATACTCCTGGTTATCGTTCAGAATACCACGTTCGAACGCTGCTTTTTGAAAAGTGTCGTAAATTATATTGTTGACAGTTCGCAGTTCGTCGTAGCTCCGGCACGGATAACGCATGAGTAACATTCGCAGAAAATAAAGTTCACCGAGTGTAGGAGATATAAAGACAATTCGAGCCACGATTTCGCCTCGTACTCTTTTTGTAATAAAATATTTTCCAGATTCATGAGCCAACACTTTTACAGTTGGATTAGGCCGGACCTGAGTTTCGACATTGTACCTTTCATAAAACATTATGTAAGTACATTCATCCAACTCAGGATCTGGAGGCCTCGTCATGTAAATTTTCAATTTGGACATGTAATTTTCTGATGCTTGCGCCTCGGTTCCGGTACGGAAAACAATCGCGTCTCCGTCGGGTAAATGTACCGGTAGTGCAACAACAGTTGGGTATCTGCAGCTGATGTCAAACTCCAATAGACGCCACATTGCATCTGAGGCGCTCACATATCGATATTGAGCGTAGTGTTCTATTTCGTCGAATACTTCTGTCACCCCCGCTTTTGCGTGATCGGGACCTTTGTGCAGATACTTGTAAAGGTATTTAACCACTTTGGAGGTGGATGCAATTTCCAAATTGCAATGACACTCCATCATCAATAGTATCGCCGCGTTGTACGGCACAATCCACCTGTTAGTGACTGAAGTTTGATTTCGTTCACGAATTGCCGGCTGTTCGCCAGCTGGACGTTTGTAGTGTACTGAGCCTCGTTCATCCGTGTACGTCACTTCAGTGTAACTTTTAGGGAATTTTTTCGAACATTTCCCAGCAGCTTGATCGTAGCAGGGTGACCTTTCTGTTCCACATGGGCCGTGCACCATGTGTTGCAAAACCAGTTGTCTCAGTCGTCCCTGTTCCGGTGGAGGTATAGTTGCTTGAATAAATTTATCAATATCCATACTATCGATGGGCCCTCCTCCTTCTACACGGAACGTAATGTGTGCGTGAGGTAAACCCCTTTTCTGGAATTCTATAACATGTAGAATTGACACAATGGTACCAAAGAAGTCTTTTGATCTGATTTTTTTCAACAGTATTGACAACTTTAGTTGAAATACTCTCACACACAAATCAGGGCGATCTGTTGACTGTTGACCGGGATATAAACTGTTGGTTATTTCTGGCCATTTCGGGTTACATGTAACAGTGAGGAAAAAGCTTGGTTTTCCCAACCGTGCAACAATGGCCATAGCATCATGGTACTTGATCTGCATATAACGTGGGCTATTCGTAAGACTCGCCGGTAAATATACTTTACCGGGTCGTATGCCTTCACCTGCGATCGTTTCGTCGATTTCACGTCGGGTTGCAATTCTTAGTTCGCTTTGAATACCTTTGAAATATTGTAGACGCTCTTCTTCGGTCCGGCACCACATGTCAACAAAGTATTCTTGCGAAAGGCGTCGTAAGATCGCAAACCGCTCTTCAGATAAGAGTTGACAACGATAGTATTTTACTTGGCTTAGTTTATTGCCAGCTTTATCTTTAATATCAATGGAATATCTTTCAGGAGCTCTAGGAAACAGTAAAGGATACTGAAACGCTTCATATGCGGGATGTAAGTAGTGTACTGTGTGTGGTTTTGCTTCACCAATTTTCCATATTACTACTGCTCGCGGGTGATGTTCGTTTGAAGTTTCAATCAAACCTGCAAGCTCATTCGACACCGGTCTATCTCCTAATATCGGTCCATGAGTACGTCGACTTGTGTTTTGAAAAATTAATCGAGCTTCTGAACTTGGGTGATTATTTAATAAGTGTAAATCTTTTATCAAGGGATTATTATTTTTTAAGTACACGTAAATCTCCTTGATAAGATTGGGGCACAAATTTTGTTGATTTCCTAATCTTTGATGCTCTTCTCCGTCGTGTATATATAATGCTGTATTATTTGTGCTACCACTATAAGCCAAATCAAAGACGCGATGGTAAATACGCCCTTGAACTTTCACTAAGTTAGGACCGTGACCCGCAGGTCTTTGAAAGCCGTGAGTTGTACCTAGCGCTGAAAAACTGAACAGATTATTATATGCTCTAGCGTTTTTTAAAAAATTTTGGTTTGCGTAAAACTCGGCATCTAGTGGTCCGAGTGGGTCAACGTTATATTTGCCCTGTCCACAGCACCACTTTGTGCGAGACTTTTCTTCATCAAAAAGTCTTGCACTGCAGTAAATACATTTATAAGTTTCTTCACACATAAGAGAATATTTTAAATGAATCGGTTTAATTTTATCTAAATCGTTACCTTTCAGTGCACCCGTTAAACCCAGCCCACGTATTTCTAAAGGAATATTTCTGATTCGACGTATTTCATCTCGATGTGTTTTAGAATATTTACTAACACATTCACGATGAGTTTGAGGATGCAAGCTTTGATATCTTAACGCAGCCTGTCGAGTTACTTCAGGATGCGCAGCGTTATATACTTGTACGGCCTCTCGGTGCACGTCGGGGTGTGCAGCAGTATACCGTTGGACAGCTTCTCTGTGCACTTCGGGGTGTGCGGCTGTATATCGATGTACTGCCTCTTGGTTCACTTCGGGATGTGCAGCTGTATACCGATGCACGGCTTTCCTGTGAGATTGTGGCTTATGTTTTTGGTAACGCAAAACAGCCTCCAAATGCTTACGTTTTTTTTCAGCTACAGTTACTTGCTTTTTTGGCCTACCACGTGAACGTTTACAGTTTTGTTGATACATATCGTTTCTATTAGTTTTATTTTGTAATCGTTCTGTTACGTGTAGGTTATCAACAGGCAATTGCTCTAATACGACTTTACATGGACTAAGGCTATAGTTTATCCTACTAAGCTGCGAGTCTGTAAAAGTTGGAGATGCAAATTCATTTATCAGTATTTGCCCATCGCTTGCCAAAGAACGTTCTTCGTTAACCATGGTGATTAATGAGACATTGCCAGAACTATTACTATTAACATTTAAACAATAGGGTTGCGACTGCGTGAAAGTAGGAGATATTATACTTTCATTTATCAGTATATGCTTACTAATTGGCAAAGAACATTCTGTATTACTAATAGTCATTAATGATTCATTGCTTAAAGTATTACTATTCAGATGTAAACTATAGGACTGTGACTCCGTAAACGTTGGAGATTCAGCCCTATAGATTTGCCCACTGCTGGGCAAATGGATATCGTTATAATTACTATTTTGTGAAGGGACCTGATTTACGTTCTTTTCGATGAAAACATCAAAATGACCGCTCGTGAGGTGCCCTGTAAAACCGATCATTTTTTCTATAGGTCCGGTGCCGAATGTTTGCGCATAAACACCATCTATATACAGTTTAAACATATAATCTTTATATATTTCCCCTGCCATCGACAATTCTGTGGTAGTGCCGTAAATTCCGTTTTGCATCATTTCATTGCAATATTCTTCAGCTGACACATACGGGCTTTCGTCACGACGCATTGTAAACATGCCATATCGATCCCAGTTCGATACAATCCCTCCAACTATACGCGATCGTATTTCCTGAGATCGGTTTATATGACTGTATATATGAAAAGACAGAGCTGAAAACATGCAGTTCCCGTCACCGGGAATATTATATAAGAGAACTTCTCGAGTAGGTGCATCGAGATTAGCAGTTTCCTTGACTTGCACGGTGCGAAGAAAAGACGCCATAATTCTATCTCAGTAATAAAATTTTGTCACTTACCAGGAAATCGGCTAAACACTTAACTTAACAATAGTAACTTAACTTTAATACTAATTACTAAGACTAATTTAATAGATTAATACAGTCTGAAATATGTAATTAAATATTAATATATATTTTAAGATTGAAAATCTTTAAAAATATGTTGAGAACAATTAAATCACTCTACGCAGAAGGAATGCAACGTAGAAAGAAAGGTAAAACATATTTTTTTTTACCGCCTTTTGTTTTGTTTTTTTTTTTTCAGTCTACGGATTTAAAAAAAAAACATCAGCCAAACTCCTCTAAAAAGTTTGACATAATATTAATAAGAATTAAAAACTATATATATAACTAAGTAATGTTATTTTTTATAAGAACTACATTTATCTTGTTCTATTATTATTAAAACAAAATGATTTCCGAAATCATCTTGACACTTTTTGCTCTCTGAATAATTATCATAAATTGTCGCTTTAGTACTTAATCCGTACAAAGTAAAAAATACAGTAAAAACCTTATTTTTCGTGGTCTATGATAAAAACTTCTTACAGCTTTGCACTGCTAAAAAGTACAGGTAGAAAACCACAGATTAAAATCATAAATAAATTATTGAATCTATTTTTATTTTTTGAATTGAGTAGTATGGGTATATACAGTAGACATGGGTAACATTGATAAGTAGGTACCGGAGATGTGAAATTAGGTGTTCCTAGAGGTGACTTACTACCTCGTTGGTCTAGGGGTATTATATTCGACTGCAGATCACGAGGTCCCGGATTCAATTCCCGGGTCGGGCAAATTATTGTAGGGTTTTTTATCAAGAAATTCTCAGTGTCAGCCCGGAGTTGATAGTTGGCGGTGTTTCACCCCCGTGCCTCGGAGAGCACGTTAAGCAGTCGTTCCCGGTTATTATCAATATCATGTGACAATATTCGTTACAGCCCGCCAACCCACATTAGAGAAGCGTGGCGGCTCTAAGCTCTAAATCCCTCTCCTATGAGAGAAGAGACATTTGCACAGCCGTGGGTCGTAAAAAAGCTGTACCTGTGATGGTGGTGGTGGAGAGTTGACTAAACAATTTAAAATACAAACCAAATGATAAAAAGTTGTTGATGCTTTTTAAACCCGATTTTTATCCAAAACAGACAGTACAGTACAGTTTTCAGTACAGTACAGACAGTACAGTATAGACCTCTGAGTTGTATGAGCGCTCATACAATTTAGAGGCCTAGCTTCATTAGCACCTTACCTTTTAAGACAAACTAATGAAAAACAGATTGTACTTATACTTCTGGAGTACGGAACCCTCGGTGCGCGAGTCTGACTCGCACTTGACCGGTTTATTTTCTGTTCATCAAGTAGAATTTAGGTCTTGATCATATTTTGCCAAGAAACCACTCTTCCATCTTTTATGCTTAGTGAGATAGAGGCTGACGGTATGGCCGCCATTTTGAATCTGCCATTTTGTTTTTTTTTCAGCTCAGTGCCAATTGGATGAGGTTTTGAGTAATTTTTGTTTGAGCACCTCCCATCTATCTACAATACCCTGCCCGGGCTCCTCATCCATCTTCCAAACCCTCAATCATCATGTCTTCCCATATTTTTCTTTGAGAGTTCTCCAAAGAACCGCATCAAAGCCTTGCATAGTTTACAACTTGTAGTCTCTTCAATATTCGCCATACATTTTCTATGGAAAAATAAATTCCGCCATTTTGAATTTTTTTTCTATTCATCGAGTAGACCTTTGGATTTTGATCATCTTTTGCGAAGAAACCACTCTTCCATCTTTTATACCCTCCGAGATGGAGACCGACGAAAGTTGTATGGCGGCCATCTTTTTTTCGCCATTTTGAATTTTTTTTCAGCTCACTGCCAATTGGATGATGTTTCGAGTGACATTTGCTCGAGCACCCCCCACCTATCTTCAATACCTTAAGCGTGCCATTCGCTCGTCTCTGAAATCCTCAATCATCAGCTCTCTCCATATTTTTGTTCCGAATGAATTTTTGTCGTCTATACGAAACCATTAGTGAAAAAAAAATTTTTCATACAAAATTTTACAGGAGGGGTGATCAATCAGTGAGTCAGTCAATGAATCAGCACGAGCAGCTATATATATATTAACTAGTAGGGCGCTTGGCTGCGCGGCCCGCTAAAGCGGACCGCGGGGATTTCAGTATTATTTTTGTTTTAGCACCTTCTTCTATCATTTTCAGCATCTTTAACCCTGGCCGTGCTCCTCATCTATCTTCCAAACCCTCGATCATCATCACTCCAAATTTTTTTCTCCGAATCATTTGCCAGAAGGAGAGTTCTTCCATAAAAACAAATTTTGAAAAGGAACCGTATCAAAGTCTTGTATAGTTTCCCAACTTATAGTCTCTTCAATATTCGCCATATATTTTGTGTGAAAAAATAAATTCCGCCATCTTGATTTTTTTTCTGTACATCAAGTAGATCTTTAGGTCTTGATCTTCTTTTGCTAAGAAACCACTCTTCCATCTTGTATACTTGGTGAGATAGACACCGACGAAATTTGTATAGCCGCCATCTTGAATCCGCCATTTTGTTTTTTTTTCAGCTCAGTGCCAATTGGATGAGGTTTTGAGTAATTTTTGTTTGAGCACCTCCCATCTATCTGCGATACCCTGCCCGGGCTCCTCATCCATCTTCCAAACCCTCAATCATCATGTCTTTCCATATTTTTCTTTGAGAGTTCTCCAAAGAACCGCATCAAAGCCTTGCATAGTTTTCAACTTGTAGTCTCTTCAATATTCGCCATACATTTTCTATGGAAAAATAAATTCCGCCATTTTGAATTTTTTTTCTATTCATCGAGTAGACCTTCGGATCTTGATCATCTTTTGCTAAGAAACTATTCTTCCATCTTTTATACCCTCCGAGATGGAGACCGACGAAATTTGTATGGCGGCCATCTTTTTTTCGCCATTTTGAATTTTTTTTCAGCTCACTGCCAATTGGATGACGTTTTGAGTGACATTTGCTCGAGCACCCCCCACCTATCTTCATTACCTTAAGCGTGCCCCTCACCTATCTCCGAAATCCTCAATCATCAGCTCTCTCCATATTTTTGTTCCTAATGAATTTTTGTTTTCTATACGAAACCATTGTTGAAAAAAAAATTTTTCATACAAAATTTTACAGGAGAGGTGATCAATCAGTCAGTGAATCAGCACGAGCAGCTATATATATATTAACTAGTATGGCGCGTGGGTGCGCGGCCCGCAAGCGGACCGCGAGGATTCGAGTAGTTTTTAGCGGTTTTTGAGCACGTCCCACCTATCTTCAATACACTCGCCGTGCTCTTCATCCGTCTCCAAAATCTTCGATCATCAGCTCTTTCCGTATTTTTCCTCCGCATGAATTTTTGTTTCCTACACGAAACCATCAATAAAAATTTTTTTTTGTGTACTTAGAAAAATAAATTCCGCCATCTTGTTTTTTTCTGTTCATCAAGTAGACTTTTAGGTATTGATCATATTTTGGTAAAAAACCACTCTTCCATCTTTTATACTTGGTGAGAAAGACACCGATGTACAAACATCGGTGTCTTTCTCACCAATTTCTCTTTAGCCGCCATCTTGGATCCGCGATTTGGCCTTTTTTTCAGCTCACTGCCAATTGGATGATGTTTCGAGTAATTTTTGTTTGAGCACCTCCCATATATCTACAATACCCTGCCCGGGCTCCTCATCCAACTTCCAAACCCTCAATCATCATGTCTTCCCATATTTTTCTTTGAGAGTTCTCCAAAGAACCGCATCAAAGCCTTGCATAGTTTACAACTTGCAGTCTCTTCAATATTCGCCATACATTTTCTATGGAAAAGTAAATTCCGCCATTTTGATTTTTTTTCTATTCATCGAGTAGACCTTCCGATCCTGATCATCTTTTGCGAAGAAACCACTCTTCCATCTTTTATACCCTCCGAGATGGACACCGACGAAATTTGTATGGCGGCCATCTTTTTTTCGCCATTTTGAATTTTTTTTCAGCTCACTGCCAATTGGATGATGTTTCGAGTGACATTTGCTCGAGCACCCCCCACCTATCTTCAATACCTTAAGCATGCCATTCGCTCGTCTCTGAAATCCTCAATCATCAGCTCTCTCCATATTTTTGTTCCGAATGAATTTTTGTCCTCTATACGAAACCATTAGTGAAAAAAATATTTTTCATACAAAATTTTACAGGAGGGGTGATCAATCAGTGAGTCAGTCAATGAATCAGCACGAGCAGCTATATATATATTAATGTATATTCATTTTCGTTCAAATATTCAGTTCGTTCAAATAAATTAAATAAACATATACATTTTTGTTTTATTAAACCTATTTAATCAGGTACAAAAACAAAACTTAATTGTTTTTTGTTCGAGAATAAATTGACATTCCACATCACTATTGTAATGTGTCAAACCGGCCATCATAGCGTGCCGCTAGTGTAGAGCCAGAAAAAATATTTACTTCAACGAATCACAAAAAATACACCCAATAGGTAAAGATTATATGGTTTTCACAATGAATAAAGATTTCTATCATTTCAACAAATCAAATCATAATTTTGCATTATTTCCACGAGGTTCCATAATAACTTTGTTGTGTTCTAAAGTAAGCAAAATAGGTAGTGTTACTTATTGTCAGCGTTAAAACTGCCACACAATCTTGTACCATAACATCTTGACAATACGTATTGTTGTCGTTAACGGGAATACTGAGCCTTATTTATACGCATTTGGACACTATCCAAATAGGTTTCGGGGTTCACGTACGATTTATTTGCCGCACGGAATATTTTATGCATTAATTTTTAACTGTTCGCGAAAATGCTAAAATACTGTTGTCAAAATGGAAAACAATATTGTTCTAAGTCTATATTTTGTAAGCGAAATTATCGATGCGTGAACGACGCGGAAACGTAACACGAATCGAGGGATCGCAAAACAAAGCGTGATTGACGTGAAAATGCTACAGAAAATTGACTTCAAACGTAGGTAGGTACCTACATCTCACCATTAAGATTTTAACTCAAAAAATAAGAGACAAATAATGGAGGGTCTCAAAGCTATACATCTTTGCGCCATTTAAAGCCTATTCTTGAGATTCCTCCATTCTCTTTGGTCCTTAGGTTGACATAGGCTTGTTTACACAACCTGGTTTGTGCCTCCTGATTAGACCTACTTTATGCGCTGAGCAGGTTTTGTTTGTACTACCTAACTGGATTCAGACGAGACCTAACTGGATCTAACCCGGTGAAAAATTAGCTGTCTTGCTTGTAAGTATACCTATTATTTTGCAGATTAGCGACTTTCTAGAGTTAAACTGAAAGATTTTTATGTTAAAACTTTATCCTGTGAATTCGTACAATACTTATATATATTTTAATAATAATTTTGTTCAGCTGGATTTTTGAAGAGAACCGTTCCATCTTAGAGGTTGTTTTAATTAATACTTATTTTAGTTTGAAATCCTACTCGCATATTCGAGCACTTAAACTACTTTTTTTATGATAAAAAGGGGATTCTAGACGATAGATTTTGCATCAGTCAATTCCTAAGAGTCCACCGCACTATTACCTTAAGAACCACCTCTTCATGGCACTGGTCACGAGCCATAGTCACGATGAATATGACGCATAGACTGACGAGCAATGAATGAGTAAAAAAACGTACGTATATGTATTACAATACGTATATAACTAGGAAATAATGTACCCTTTTTGGGTGTGACGAAGCGTACTGCAGGTGCGGAAGTTATGCATGAATTCCCAATTGGGTTCGGGTGAATCGATTCCATTATTTCAGGAAAATGTTACGAGGAATTCAATGTTTAATAGATTTAGGTGTGTGGCTGCTTTGTGAATATAACATTATGTATTCGTAGGAACTATATTCACATGAATAGTTAACTGTTAAGTTTTTTCTCTGGGAGTTCTTCTTTTAGATTTAGATTTCAATTTCTGTTAGATTTAGATTCAAGCGCTTATGAGCACGAAGATCTTCACGAAGCTCAATTATATAGATAATTATATAGATAATTGAGCTTCGTTAAAAAATATTTTTTTTAATAAAAAAATTAAAAAATCGCGGCATAAAGACGAGAGCCTGATCGTATAAATAGACATCAAGAAGGATTTTTTCTTCAAAAACTGACGTTGCGGCTGCTCAAGTGTGATTTTTAAATAGGTTATGCCAAACTGAAGGCCCGCTTCTTCGCTCATTCAGATTCACCTATTCGACTTTCCTTTCGCCACAGATGTCGATGGCCCACTAGTTCAGGACTACTTACTGGAACTGGAGCTCGCTTCTCGCTTTACAAAATCACACTAGAGGTAAAATAGATGAGAGTGACTGGAGTCGGGGTCAGATTTACCTAGTTCAGGGCCACATTTGACCCAGTCTGATGCCGTCTGTTTTCTTCACTCCAACAAGTTTGGTCGTTAGATTGTCCAGAAACATTTGCAAATTAAATATAATATTAATTAATCTGGATAAGCAAAACCATTTTTCGCACTCGACCAGGTAATGTGCGGATTAACTGGTTAGTCTCAATTCTAATTGGTTCACGCACTTTAAAGTTTAAGCGGTAACAGCTTTGCTATTCTGCGGTTTTTACTTTCGCTCAATTTTAAACGTAAAATATGGGTGCAAACTTATTTATTATGGATGCGGCCACACTCCTGTCCCCGACTGTTGGTCAGCGGTCTAGAGATTACTTTTGGGCAAAATTAAGTGCGCTGGTAATGAGTCGAAATGTTGCATTTTTAAAATTGCGTCGATATTTTTTAAAGCTCTAAGAATAAGTAAAAAGATGGGACTGAAAGATGTTGAAAGTGAGTTATGGGGAGTTTATTGTTAAAGTTGAATTCGGTGGTCCCAAAGCAATCAGGAAGACAAAGTCTACAAAGTCTTATATAGACTTTGGCAATGTACAAGCTTACAACAATATGTATTTTTTTTTTTTGGGTATTTTAGCCGATGCACTTGCAGTTAGAACAAAATATAACCATAACAAATGGAATAAGAATTTATGGTTTTTCACGAATCATTTTACATGAGATATACATAATAGTCAACATTTGGATTACAGCTTTTTACAATTTAATTCTAGATTAACATGCTACATAAGTAAACAAAGTAACAGTAATAGTGCTTACAATATAATAAAATACAAAGTTACGGTTCAGATGTAACAGTTAACTGTCAGATATGTATGTACATACAGTACCTACTTCATATTGCCATAAGTCAAGTTCATTAAAGACTGAGTTTACGAAGACGCGAAGCGCAAATAATAAAGATGTTACAACTTGGCTTTAGATACTGGAATGTGTAAAATATTTTTATGCCTTGGTACTCTTAGTTAGAAGTTAAACGCGAGGCTGCAATTATATTTAGCATTCGGTTAGGTTTAATTTGATTTAAATAAAATAATCCTCGCTGAAGCTTTGAAAGGGAGAATGTTCTGCGGTTGCGGCACCTCACTCCACGCGCGAATATTGGCGTGTGTTTATTAATTATGAACGCGGTTAGAACTAGGTTTATGTGCGTGGTCGAGCGAATACTGAATTCCATAGTAAATGATTTATAAATGAGATTTAACCTATATTTAAAGTACTGTGGCCTGGTTGCGACAGCGTATTTCATTTACGTTGACCCAAGTCTGTAACCGAATAGGTGACCAACTTTGGTGGTCCGATTTTTAGATTTTGCCCGTGGACCTTTCTTTCGAGAGCCCCTGAGAGCACACCATTCACAGCACATCAGCGCATCACGATCTATTTAGGTATTAAAATAAATAAAATAAAAATAAAAATGCTTTATTTCATAACCAATAATAAAATCAATAACAAGAACAGGGGCTGGAGTCTTCTTGATACCTGTATTAGAAGACACCGCTCTTCATAACAACATCGAATAATTAATTAGGTACTATTAATAACATTTGATAGTAATAATCGCTATCCATTAGGTAATGGAATATTATAAACTCAGCGATAGCCGTCAAGTCAAGTCAGCGCTGGCTTGAATAGCTTTGTATAAATCCCGATAATACTTACCTAATTTTTGTCAATAGCTAATAAATTATTCAGTAGATGCCATCCATGCTTTTAATTTTTCTAATCCTAAACAGATTTTAAATGATATACATTTGTTTTCATGATACCCAAGGACTCTCTCCTCACTCATCCGGTACTATTTCCGACATTGAAGCAAAGGCAGTCCTATTTTCTTCAAACACGATCCATCACCCGACGGCCACCGATAGAAAAATTAAGTATCCGAATCGTTTGTTAAACGGTCCATCAATCATTTTATGCTTAGTAATTTTTCACTGTCAATTCAAAGTGAGACGATATCTTAAAGGCATTGAAGCGGAAGAACCCGTTTGTTTAATAATATAAATCTCACTCAATTATTATGAGTACCTAGCTAGGTAGCTACAATTTTGTTTACCAATATACTGTTAAAGAACGAATCCGTTTGTTTATTATTATAAATCTCGCTGAGTATTTTTTCCTCGATTTATAGCTAGGTAGCCACCATTTTGTTTAGCAGTTTATCTTTAAGAAATTAAGAACTAAGTGTGTTGTATACTAAAAACTTTCTGAAAGTACCTACCTGTGTAGATTACGATACTGAAAAAAGTCATCAAAATCGGTTCATTGATTTATGAACTAACAAGCGGACACCCGCGACTTCGTTCGCGTGGACATTGGTTTTTAAAAATCCCGTGAGAATCATTTTGTTTTTCCTAAGCTCCTTTGAGCTCATATCTACCTTGCTAAAAACTGTTAAAAGTTCACTGGCGGATGTTTAGGTAGCTCAAAATGTAATCATCCGCCAGTGAAAGTCCCATCAAAATCGGTCCAGCCTTTCAGAGATTAGCCAGTAATCTTTAAAGTATTTCCTTTCTAACAAAAAAAGAATGAATGAAATCGGACCACCCGTTAACGAATTACAGCTAAGTACACATTTTGACTTTCATCCCCTCTTCCAAGGGAACCGTGCTGAATTTCGGGATAAAAAGTATCCTATATGTTACTCCATAGTATGAACTTAAATCGTGCCGAGTTTCATTTCAATCCATTTAGTAGTTTTTACGTGATGCACGCACAAACATACAGACAAACAGACAAACAGATAAACAGACAAACAGACAAACAGATAAACCGACAAACAGACAAAATTTTCAAAAATAGCTTTTTTACGTTCTATTACTTATCTCTAACATCCCCCAGTTATTATTTTGCAAAAATCTTCAATACGGCAATTCTACGATTTTATTATATGTATAGATTGAATGAATACGGGTCGAATCTCCATTTTTGACCGGTTAAAATTGGCATGGCGTGGTTCTCAGAGGGCATTTTCATCACCTTATGTCGTGGTCGCGTTGATGAAATGCTCCCTGAAATGGTACCGTCGCTTAGCGGCCGGTATGACACCCTTATGATAAGGGTAGGATAAGGGCCTTATCCTAGGAAAAGCTTAAAGTAGTCGCATTGTCACGGGAGTGTCGTAATAGTTTATTATTACTGGGATAATATCCTAGTAGTAGTTAAAAAACTTCAGTACATATACTCTGATTTTTAATTCCGTGGAATTCGGACATTTCTTAATGTTACCAGAGATAACACAGTTCCCACAAAAAAGATAATAAATTCAAAACTTACATATAAATAAAAATCAATTGCCTCAAGTAAAACTACGAGGGTGTTTCTGAAATAAAATGATATTTTACTTTTGCCGTAAAATAATAAAGCAAAATCCAGTTAGCTAAGGCTTAAACCAAAAGATGACACTAGGTAAAAGTCATAGCTGAGGTGTAAAGAACACGTCCAAGCTATAAAAGCTTACTTTTTGAAGACAAAGTACCTAATTTGAAAGCACGCCTAATCCACTAAGCTGGTAGAGTGCCCGCTTCACCCTTGCATGTCGGGTTTTTAAATTTTTACTGCATTTTTTAAAGTGCACGTTTTAAACCTTATTTTTCGGGTATGACTTAATCTAGCGGTCTCGAACTGGATTGCGTTTGGGATTCAAATTTAAATTGTGGACATGGTACGTTTTGACTTTTCGAGCTTCAGTTTGTTCTTGTTATTTTATGAAATGCATTTCATTTGGCAGAAAATTGAAGTAGGTATATTTTTGAGTGGTTCTTTTTATACCTATAAAACATTACAGTGATAGATAAATTGATAGACAACGCCTAGCCTAAACCAGATGAAGTATTAATACACGTGTATCGATTTGTGATACATGGCTTTGTTTGAAAAGTACTTCAAACTAAAGCACGTAACGTCGATAGGAAGAGCATAGCTTTGACATAATATATAGTGTGTTTGAACGCCTTTATACATTTTCTTGTAATATAACTTTTAGAAGCCACGTAGGATACAGTATGATTGTTTCACTCTTACAAAGTTTACTCTACTTAATTCTAAGAATAACAAATAGCAAAATGCTATTTAAAAGACAGCATTTAGTTTTTAGGTAAGGTTTCCTATCAGGTATAAATATTCAATGTCTAGAATGAATTGAGTACAGAATCCAATTCAAATAGTTTCCTTGGTTTCCGAGGTGTGCAGTGTAGAGTAGGGTGCACATTATACAGGTGAAACGCCGGCTGAAACCGGACTTTTCTATTAAATAGATACAATAGTCCAGTAACTTTAGGATTTGCTAGTATGGGGTACCTTGCGTTAAATCGGGTAGTTCTGATTTTTTGCAGACTTGTTTATGATGTTGGCCCAATGATTAATCCAAGTTTGTGACCTCGAGCGACGAACGCAACTTTGTCAAAAATCGAAAAAACCGCGAAAATTTGGGATTTTTTTCAGATTTCGGCGATTATAACCCAAAAGGACTAGTTCTTGACACTACCTTTTCAGGGCGTTTTTAAAGTAGAATAAAATTGCTACAATTTAAGACCAGAACCAGTTCTGTAGGTACATTACTTACTGAGATGCTCGCGACTTCACTTGCGTGAATTCTTAATCTCATACAAACTTCCATCTCCCATTGTACCAACTTAGGGGTAGTTTTTCCACAATTCCTTTAACACGTAATTCTTAATTTTTAACCGAAAATCTAAATCCCAATTTTCATAGATATAACTTGATAAATGACGAAAACGTGACGGGGTCTCATTTAAACTTTCATCCCCTACTTAACCCACTTGCGGATAGAAATTTCAATAATCCTGAAATTTATATTTTTTATTTTTTATGGAAAGCTCAAATACCAATTTTCATGGATGTAACTTGAAAAATGACAGACTTTCATACAAACTTTCATCCCCTATTTAACCCCCTTAGTGGTAGAATTTCCAATAATCCTTTCCTAGTGTACGCCTATATCATAAATGGAAGCTACTGTGAAAATTTCAAGTTTCTAGCTTCAAGAAGCTTATCCTGACTGACTGATCATCAACGCTCAACCTAAACAACTGAAAGCTACGAACTTGAAATTTTCAAATTAGCTTCCTTTTATGATTTAAGCGCACATTATGAAAGGATATTTGGAAATTCTACCCCTAAAGGGGTTAAATAAGGGACGAAAGTTTGTATGAAAGTCTGTCATTTATCAAGTTACATCCATGAAAATTGGTATTTGGGCTTTCGATAAAAAATAAAAAATATGAATTTCAGGATTTTTGAAAATTCTATCCGCAAGTGGGTTAAGTAGGGGATGAAAGTTTAAATGAGACCCCGTCACGTTTTCGTCATTTATCGAGTTATATCCATGAAAATTGGTATTTAGGTTTTCGGTTAAAAATTAAAAATTACATGTCGAAGGAATTTTGGAAAAACTACCCCTAAGTTGGTACAATGGGAGATGGAAATTTGTATGAGATTAAGAATTCACGCAAGTGAAGTCGCGAGCATCTCAGTAAGTAATGTACCTACAGAGCTGGTTCTGGTCTTAAATTGTAGCAATTTTATTCTACTTTAAAAACGCCCTGAAAAGGTAGTGTCAAGAACTAGTCCTTTTGGGTTATAATCGCCAAAATCTGAAAAAAATTCCAAATTTTCGCGGGTTTTTCGATTTTTGACAAAGTTGCGTTCGTCGCTCGAGGTCACAAACTTGGATTAATCATTGGGCCAACATCATAAACAAGTCTGCAAAAAATCAGAACTACCCGATTTAACGCAAGGTCACATTACTAAAGTTACTGGACTACAAGTATAAATTAATAATTTTAAACCCCTGACATTCACCATTTTGTGGCAGTATAATACAAATCTATGAAAACCATTTTGATAGTGCTTTTAGTCAGGGATATTGTGATGAAGATAATTAATATGGTCAACTAGGCAGAACGTATTATAGTGCACAAGTGTGTGTGTGTGTATGTGTGTGTGTGTGAGTAAGCACAGCTGCGTTCTATTTGCGCTGTCCGATGTGACGACAAACTGACATGAATGGAGAGAAATCAGACGCAAAGCTGACAGCTTAAATTGCTTTCCAAGACACAATTAGTGTGTGTCACAATAACCTCTTTTGACCTGACCCGAGACACGTTCCCGGGACGTCATGATCCGGTGCTGGACTGACGGCTTAACGTGCTTTCCAAGACACGGGTGTGTCACAATAACTTCTTTTGATGCGACCCGTGACACCTAGCCGAGACGTCATGATCCGCAGCGAATGTCACTAGACTCACGAGGCGGCAACACGCTTACTTGCATTATTCTGTAGTAATTTGATGAAACTAAAAATTTGCAAACTATAGTTGAGACAGCGCAGGAGTGCGGGCAACGTATGAGGCGCGGGGGTCGACCGCGTCCCTCACACGCGTCTCAGAATAGCACAAATCGCAACGCAAGTCACAAACTAGAATATTGTATCCCAGTTTGCACAAAAAGCATGGACACACTTCTGAATCTATTTTCCCCACATCGTGCATCGTCGGTAAAGAGTGGAAGATTGGAGATGTCAAGCTTGTTTCAGTATGTCAGTGTCAAATATTGCTTTATTCTCACAGAAGCAGTTGCAATGAGAAAATATTTTATTTGGACATAAGCTGCCTTCACAGTAAAGCTCCATTGTTCCTGCAACTCTACCATTTTCTACGCTAGACTTTTTCGTTTTATTGATTGACTAGCTTTTGCTTTTTACTTTTGCCGAGTTTCTTGCTGGTTCTTCTAGGCTTTCCGAACCAGTGGTAGATTCAATTGATGATTCAAAAGCACTTTTAGAAGTTTATTTGAATAAAAAAACTTTTCTGTTCTGTTCTACTGTAGGCTACGAAGGCTTTGCTCGCATGGCTCAATTAAAGAATAATCGGGTTTTGATACTTTCAATGAGATGACAATAATTACAGTCGAAAAATCCGTCGTTGAATCGAAAAGTCGTAAGCCAATGATAAAACGAATGAAAAAAACGTGAGCAAAAATCCGTGATCGAAATTTCGCTATGATGTAACATGTTGCAATACCTACTAGGGACGTGCCATATCTGCGCCATCGCACTCTTCAGTGCGACATACTTCATACTGTGTCTTGTTTTACAAGTCGTACACGCGTACGCGCGCATCCTGACATGCCACCGCAAGTCGCTGCAGTCACGCCTTGTGTGTGTAGAGGCAACTCATAAAAATATATTAAAAAAGACTGAAACGCGACGTGTAAAAATGGGTCCACAGGGGTTTGTGTCACCGAAGTTTTTATTTTACTGTGGTGAAATGTCACGCAAGGGTCTCTTTAGCGTTCGAACGAGGGTGGGATTTATACAAAAAATACCTACATTTTGAAAACATAAAATACCTACTTACCATTAGATATATTATCCTGGTCCTAAGTACTAGAGTCCTAAACCTGAATATCATGAATGAATTTAAGTAAGTAGGTACCTACTGGAATAATAAATAATGTTCCCTGACCAAATTTCGTCCATGACGACCAATTTCATTGTAGACTAGCCATCTAAACAGGACATATTATTGTAGTGCACACGCTCTATTCCCTCACTCTCATAGTCAAATGGGACGGCGATCCAGCTGCAGCATGAGAAATCAGGCGCGGGACCGATGGCTTTACTGAACTCTGGACTGCTAGTGAGAATTTCTAGATAAAACAAGTATACTTCGTAAACTAAAACCAGACTACGCTTAATAATTTAGTGTGCAAAAGCGCGGGGCGAGCAGCTAGTGGCGCCATCTGTTATGTGATTACGGAAACTAATTTAATAATCTCGAAAGCCGCGCGAAGTACACTTCTCGATTTTTTCGTAAATAAAATGTAGCCTATGTTACCTGGACCATTACAATCATTATTAATCAATAGACACCTCATTCAGTAGTTTAGGCGCTACGGTGGTCCACACAGAATCTCACACAAAAATCGGCCACAAACATACATACACACATACATATGTACATACATACATAGACTGCCAAAATCATAACCCTTACTTTTGGCTTTGCCGTAGTCGGGTAAAAACTCAATAATTTTTGGCTCGACCTGGGTCTGGAACCGGTGACCTCATAAGCCACAGCCGATAAGCCACTCACCAACGAGGCAATTAAAACTAGAGTCAATGGACTGTCTTAAAATTTAAGATAATAACTCGTGTTTATCTTAAATTTTGAGTAGTCTAAGTCCAACGTTTAAGTAATAATAATAACGTTCTCCAAATGTAAATATCACAACGTTCTTAATCACAATAAATTCTATTTCCAAAACTTATGACAAACTTACGTACTAAATCAAGAGAATCTTATCTACCTAATGCAGAAAGGAATAAACTCTGTGATAATAAAATATCGTCACCGCGGGAATCCACGGGTTACTTATGTTATACCCACTCGTAATAGTAGGTACTACCAGTCGGATTCTGTACGGCCGTATTCGGATTTGCCGGGTTATTCTGTAACTTAGTTACCAACTGAAAATAGTTGCCAACGAATTAGTTTGATATACATTGCTGCTCTACTGTGGGAAATATAAAGTGTTTCCATAATTTCACACAGTGAAGCAGCAATGTATATCGAACTAATTCGTTGGCAACTATTTTCAGTTGGTAACTGAGTTACAGAATAACCCCGCTGGTCTATTGCGCACAGAGTGCTTAGTCTCAGTTTGAAGCGCTCCAAAACTAAAAGTATACTATAAGTATAGTATTCATCGAATCACAAATGACTTCAGAGCAAAATGAACCCAAAGACTCTTACTTTAGGTCCATTTTACTCTGAAGTCATTGTGATTCGATCAATAGTATACTTATATTAGGATGCGATTGTATTGTAGTTGGGCGCGGACATATTTCGTGTTTGTTCTCTATGGTTGTGGTTCGCAGTGGATTTGGTCCGTATAAGATCTGATGGTGTAGACGATTTCTGTCGGACGAAATTACATAATTTATGAGCTTAATAAATAGTATCCTCTTTTTAGTCATAGATACATAAAAACACCTTGTACTGGCAAAAATTCATATGAGATATTCCACAGCGGTCGCGTCATCTGGTTAAATAAAAAGGCTAGCTCATTGTTTCCGCAAAGGATCAGTGCAAACATATTATATTTTAGTCTATAGTTCTGTGCGGAAATGCAGTGATATGGTCTGCTGTGATCCGGTCCGATGGTCAACTGTGAAAACAAAGTTGCGGATTTTGTCCTGCCGTTCGGAATCCACACATCTGCTAGTTACTATAACAATGAAAGCCAAGTGAAATAGTGTATTTAAGCGTCGTAAAAACACATAGTCTGTGGATGTAGCCTTACAAAGGATTTAATACGAGAGACACTTTTATACAAATAGAAATTACAAATTTAAAAAACCCCCGACATTCGCCATTTTGTGGCGGCGGCCATTTTGGATTTGCAATAGTGATATTCTACTAGTCAAGCCCTTTCATTTGATGCCCATATTAAGGGGTTGTAAAAAATATGTTATCCACCATTTTGTAGCGGCGGCCATCTTGGATCGATTTTCATCAAACATAGCTATCAACACTTTCGACTAATTCACCTTTCTAATAAAAAAACCGCATTCAAATCAGTGCACCCGTTTGAGCGCCACAGGGGAACAGACAGACACACACACACACACACACACACACACACACACATACACACACACACACACACACGCACACACACGCACGCATGCACGCACGCACGCACGCACACACACATGTCTCACACACACACTCAGACACGTCAAACTTAGAACAACCCGCCGTTTTTAGGTTTCCGTACCTCAAAAGGTAAAAAAAGGAACCCTTTGAGCGAGGCCGCACTGCGAATTTTATTCGCGCGAATTTTTTCGCAGAATTCTGTGACATATGGAAATGTATGAAGCTGCCCGCACTTACGATTAAAAATTCGCGAAAAAAATATATTAAAATGCGGAAAATAAACCGCGCGAATAAAATTCGCGCGAATATATTTCGCAGTGCGGCCTCGGCCTTATAAGATCACTTTCTTGTCCGTCTGTCAGGGAAACAGATACACACACACACGCACGCACGCACGCACGCACGCACGCACGCACGTACGCACGTACGCACGTACGCACACACACACACACACACACAAACACACACACAGACACGTCAAACTTATAACACCCCGTCGTTTTTGCGTCGGGGTTTAAAAACGAGTTCCATGTTTCTGGGAATTTAGTATATTGCTCATAAATTGTTTTTGTAAAGTGAAGAATGTTTAGGTCTAGTACTGGAGGCGAATTAAATCAAAGTTGCATGAATATACCTACTGTGGATTTGTAACGAAATTTCTTCCAAAGTTCTAGTTTTCTAGGATAGCAGTGCCATCAGTTATTATTTTAAGTGCCGATGCGGCTCAAGATAGGAAGCGGGCTAGTGTGGAAGCTGAGAGGCAGTTTTTATTTACCCAAACCCCTATTCGGTGTGTTCTTATATAAAAGTACGGTCTATTTTTACCCCCGACACAAAAACGACGGGGTGTTATAAGTTTGACGTGACTGTGTGTGTGTGTGTGTCTGTATGTTCCCTTGTAGCGCTCAAACGTATGAACCGATTTGAATGCGGTTTTTTGCGCGGCCGGCACCACAAAATGGCGAATGTTGGAGGTTTTAAATTTTTAATTTAACTATACTTGTCACTTTAATATCTTTATTAAATACATATATAAAAGGAAAAGCTGACTGACTGGCTGACTGATCTATCAATACACAGCTCCAACCATTGGACGGATCATGCTGAAAGGCATGCAAATAGCTATGAAGTAGGCATCCGCTAGGAAAAGATTTTTGTAAATTCAATCCCTAACGGGGTTAAATGGGGGTTTAAAGTTTGTATGACATTTATATGAATCTATGTAGACGAAGTCACGGGCATCTGCTAGTTAATCATATTACTAAACATTAAACCGTGAACGGGTGCCACCGTTTGGGGCTGCTTTTGTCTGCCCGTCTTCACATGTGTAGAATTGTAAGCATATTATAAAAAAAGCATATTATACAATTGAAGATTATATAAATGATAAAAAAGCATGGATTTAATTTGCTCCAGCAATGCACGAGACAGCATTTCAATCATGTAAGTACATAAATTGTTGTAGTATTGTTATTTAAAAAAAAAAAAAGAGCAACCGTCGAGTTTCTTACTAGTTCTTCTCGGTTGGAACGGCATTCCGAACCAGTGGTAGATTCAATTGACGATTCAAAAGTACTTGTAAAAGTTTATTTGAATAAAAAACTTTTCTATTCTAAACTATACTTACGTTTTTATTTTATGAATTAGACACTAGGTACCTATGTCTTTTATGTCTTTTATTTATACCTATTAATTTCGATTAGGTACTTCTAATCGCTCAAAATAACTAAAACTACTCAGCCATTTTTTTTGCTCTAAGTATTTTATTATAATTTTGAAACCAGTTTGGTGTTTGTTTCAATTCTATCAAAACTGAAGTAGGCACTCTCGCACTACTAAAAGTAAGTTTGGATACGGAATGGAAGTTCCTGTCGGAAAACAATTTCCTGCGAGTCTCTTTACATCGGATCAGATAGTTCTATGAAATCCATTATCCCGCGCGTGAATGTTCGGCTTTGAAAAGAAAAATCTAGAATATTTCAGTGAATGGACCTTTTTATTTCACTATCTAAATGAATGCGAGTGTTTTACAGCTCTGCGACATAAATTAAAATATCAAATTCTTATGGTTTTTTTTGTTCTAGTAATGCAAAGAAAAAAAATCAAATGAGATTTTTTCATATAAAATCTTCCAACATCTTAAAATCTTATAAATATTATACATACTTAAAAAGCACATGAAAGCATTTTTACTTCATCATAAGTCTTCGTTGATACTGGCTCTGCCAGAAAGTCGTCTATCAAGCATCCATTACATAAATATGACAGGTTTTGTAGAAAATGTTCCTCATAATTATTATTGTCATGCAAATATCAATCATCGCATTACGGTCATATGGTAGGTTATACGTAAAGATAGACTTTGAGGTACCTAACCGTGATACGCGACCGCGACAGACAACCGCGATACGTGACCGCGACGCGCAACCGTGACGTGCGATCGCAACGCGCGATCTTGACACGCGACTCCACGCGACTATCTCTATGCGGCGCGTCACGCGTCACGGTCGTTCGCCTCAAACGCTCTGCTTACATTTATTTATACTCTGATTTTTTATTGTGGAACTAGATGATGCCCACGGCTTCGCCCGTGTGGATTTAGGTTTTTAAAAATCCCGTGGGAACTTTTGATTTTCCAGAACAAAAAGTAGCTTATCTGTAGAAACCCGTCCTCAAAACGGAAAAATCCCGTGGGATCCCCACGATTTCGGAAAACAATTCCTTACAGCATCAGGGTTGAGGAGTTGGATATGTACCTACTCGAGTTCATTCAACGATAAAGTCTTTAATTGGTACCCCCAATATCAATTTAAATAACCGAAAGTTTCTAAAACCCATTAGTTTTGGGGATCAGGTCCCCTACAGCATCAGGATTGAGAAGTTGGAATCCAAATTTTTTATAGAACAGGGTCGCAATGTTTCTCTATCGATTAAAAAAAAAATTTACGCAAATCGGTTCAGAAATCTCGGAGATATCGGTGTACATAGGTAGAAAAACACAACTCCTCCTTTTTTGAAAGTCGGTTAAAAAAGTAGCCTATGTTACTCCCTGGTTAATTCTCTACTTGTATGTGAAGGTCCCGTCAAAATCGGTTCAGCCGTTCCGAAGATTAGCCCGTTCAAACAGACAGACAGACAGACAGACAGACAGACAGACAAAAATTTTAAAAACGTGTGATTCGGTTATGGTAGCGTTCAAATAACGATATGAGCTTAATATGAGGTAGTTATTTCGATATTACAGACAGACACTTCAATTTTATTTATTAGTATAGATTGTGACGTTTCGTAATGTTACCAGAGATAAAACAATTCCCACAAAAAAAGATAAAAAATTCAAAACTTATGTAAATAACAAGTGTAAATTGAAAATTTAAAAAACCCCCGACATTCGCCATTTAGTGGCGGCGGCCATCTTGAATTTGCAATAGTGCTATTCTACTAGTCAAGCCCTTTCATTTGATACCCATATCAAGGGAGTTGTGAAAAAATATATCATCCGCCATTTTGTAGCGGCGGCCATCTTGGACCGATTTTCATCAAACATAGCTAAGAACACTTTCGACTAATTCACCTTTCAAACAAAAAAAACCGCATTCAAATCGGTCCACCCGTTTGAGCGCCACAGGGGAACAGACAGACACACACACACACACACACACACACACACACACACACACACACACACACACACACACACACACACAGACACGTCAAACTTATAACACCCCGTCGTTTTTGCGTCGGGGGTTAAAAATCAACTGCCGCATGACAAATACCTGACAGACACTTCATGGTGATAATGTCATTCGACTTCAATTTTTGAATACAATTTTTCAATGTGCTTCTTTTATTTTCTATTGCTGTTAGTACTTAGTGTGCACTTTTTAGTTTCCACTCTTAGCGATTTCTATTTAAGGGCGAAACTATTAATATTATTACGCGGCTTATGAATTTTTATGCTGACAGGGAATTAAAGTAGTTTGAGATAAAGTCGTACTTCGTAGATGTTAACCCTGATTTCCATACAAATAACTCAACTGTAAATGACAATGACAGCAGCTGCTGTCAGAATTCTACCGAATTAAAAATCAGAGTACACAAAGCTGTGTGCCAATGTCGCCACCCAAGTGTTGCGTGATGCAGTCGCGTTCTGCAAAGTCCATTTTTAACCCCGGACGCAAAAACGACGGGGTGTTATAAGTTTGACGTGTCTATGTGTGTGTGTGTGTGTGTCTGTCTGTTCCCCTGTGGCGCTCAAACGGGTGGACCGATTTGAATGCGGTTTTTTTTGTTTGAAAAGTGAATTAGTCGAGAGTGTTGTTAGCTATGTTTGATGAAAATCGATCCAAGATGGCCGCCGCTACAAAATGGCGGATTACATATTTTTCACAACTTCCATAATATGGGTATCAAATGAAAGGGCTTGACTAGTAGAATAGCACTATTGCAAATCCAAGATGGCCGCCGCCACAAAATGGCGAATGTCGGGGGTTTTTAAATTTTTAATTTATACTTGTTACTCTCTTTACTCTACACAGCAGTGACTGTGGTAAAACTGACGGCCAGAGCTATTCTCTAATGGACGCTCGCGTCGCCAAGCATAAATTTAATCATATAAATTTTTGTGTCAACAGCCGTGATGCAAAATTTTATAGGAATAAAATTTTAAAATTTACCCGCATTTCATAAATCGAACTGAACTGCCTGCACGATATTAATAATGCATATCCGCATCCGTCACTCGGGCGATTCATTACGGTATTATAGCCTGTCCATCAACGAGATCATATTGGTAACCTCGTATATTCACTGAGCCATGAAACACCTCTGTCTTGTATCCTACGAAATTTCCTTTTTTTTTCCACGACAAGCTTATACTTACTTGACAGCAATCAACCTGGAATGGCAATAATATAAATAAACCGGTCAAGTGCGAGTCAGACTCGCGCACCGAGGGTTCCGTACTCCAGAAGTATAGTAGTAGTAGTAGTAATAGTCTTTATTGCAGCACAGTAACACAAAATGACAAACAGAGAATACAGAGAAATACAGTAAAAATTATGCTAGGCTGCAAGGGCGGCCTTATCACTAAAGTGATCTCTTACAGGCAACCCGCGCGTGTGGAGCTAGTAACGCATGAATGGAGGTTGATGCACAAAGTGAAATCATATTATAACGATAAAAATAAAATACAATACACTTACATAAACATAAATACTATAATTTACATAATATTACACATATACATAGATACTGCCAATATACATATATAGATAAATATACATATATATATATAAAGAGATATGGATAAATAAGTATAAATAATCATATAATTAATTACAAATTATTTCAATACTTAGATAGATAGTAATTTTTTAAACGATGTTTAAATATATGTATGGATTCGGAGTATCGTATTTCTCGGGGTAGCGCGTTCCACAGTATAGCTGCTTTTTTAGTGAACGACTCTCTGTAGCACCGGGAGTGAGATGTCGGCATCGCAAGTTTGTTGTCATTCGTAGATCGGAGACCAGTATGGTGATAGGGTCTAGCGTTAAGAAAAGTAAAGCGTTCTTTAAGATAAGGAGGGGAAAAGGGATTAAAGAGGACGGAATACAAAAGGGAGAGAACATGGACATTACGCCTATCGCTCACTGTTAGCCACTTAAGTTGTCGGCGGTATTGGGTAATGTGATCAAATTTCTTTAGGCAAAAAATAAACCTTATAACTAGGTTTTGCAGACGTTCTAGCTTATTAAGCAGAAACTGGGGTAAGTCCAAATAGCAAGTGTCTGCATAATCAATTATAGGAAGTACAAGGGACTGGCCAAGGGATATCTTAGTTCGGATTGGTAAGAAATTTTTCCACTTTTTCAGTCTACCAATCACAGCATAGATCTTGCGACTGAGCTCAGATATCTGAGGAGCCCAGGAGAGGGTATTATCTATGATAATTCCTAAGTTTTTGACAGAGCTACGGAACTCAAGTGCTGTCCCATCAAAAATCACAGGAGGAAGAGATGGAAAGCTTACCTTGGTAAGTTGTTGGCGACTGCCGATCAGAGTAACTTGCGACTTAGCAGCGTTTACAGATAACCCGCTTGATTTGCTCCAGGAACTAACTAAGTGTAGGTCGGAATTTAACCGTGCGATAGCCCCAGAGATGTCATCAATGGAGGTCGTCGTATAAACTTGCAAGTCGTCAGCATAGGGGTGATAGGACAAAGATAGTATATCAGTTAAGGAGTTAATGAAGATGGAAAAAAGCAAAGGAGATAAAACACCGCCTTGTGGGACACCAGCACTGAGACGGCACCAAGACGAGCACTTATTTTCAATGCGTATGCACTGCTTTCGATCATAGAGGTATGAACGAAACCATTTGATAGCATCTGAAGAAATATTGATGGATTCTAAAATGGCCAGGAGAATTTCGAAATCCACTGTGTTGAATGCATTAGAGAAATCAAGTAACGCAATAATACTAACTTTCTGTGTATCGATTCCATATCTGATATCATCACATATTTTAACAAGTGCCGTCGCAGTGCTGTGCCCAGGACGAAAGCCAGATTGAAAGGGACTAAGGATATTATTTTTTGAGAGGTATAGGGACAGTTGCTTGTGAACGATACGTTCCAATACTTTAGATAGAAAAGGTAAAATAGAGATAGGTCGGTACTGGGTAAAAGATAAGGGATTATTAGTTTTTGGTATAGGTATAACATGTGCTAGCCGCCAGACGTTAGGGAAAGAGTGAGAGGAGAGAGAATGATTGAGCATATGACAAAGGATAGGTAATATGGTATCAAGAGCTAAAATAATCATTTTGCGACTCACACCATCACTACCAATAGCGTCGGATTGAATAGACATTATATGTTTTTTGACATCATCAATAGTGACAGGATTAAAATGAAATGACGCAAAGTTAGGTTTGGGACGTGAGGAAATGGAATTTAACGTCCTAGTTCTGATCACATTATCCAACACAGGGGCTGTGGAAAAGTGGTTATTAAGTGCATCTACATCGATATTATTGCCATTTACCGAGGAATTTCGCTGACGTCCGATACCCATGGTGTCCAGGAATCTCCAAATTTTGGCAGAGTCTTTGTTTTCCAGGGAAGTGTGGATGAAATTACGCTGAGCATCTCGACAAGTCTTATTGCAGAGGTTACGTGCTTTTTTATATCTAAGGAGGTTGTCATTAGTTGGATTTAATTTAAATTTAGATTTGGCAACATTTCGCTTTACCATAAGTGCTCTTATTTTGTCAGTTAGCCATGGAGCTGGAAGATGCTTGAGTTTTATTGGTCTAAGCGGTGCATGAACATCAAAGAGCTCAACAAGAAGAGAATTAAATATAGCAAGCTTTTCGTCAATTGATGGAGCATTCAAGATAGCATGCCAGTCAATCTGATTCAGGTCGCGCATGAACTTGGCGTTATCGAAACTCTTAAATCCTCGTCGCATCACGACGGTGGGCTTAGCCTTGGGCGGTCGAATTTTATAAGATAGGAAAACCAAGTCGTGGTACGAAAAAGCCTCGGCCGGGAGTTGACCATGCACATTGACACGTTCAGGTGAGGAGACAATCATTAGATCTAGTAGCGATGGTGCGCAATTGGGAAAAAAGTGCGTCGGACTAGTACTAAGAATATTTAGGTTTGCACTGTTTACTATATTAGTCAGGCGTTTGGCTCGTGAGTCATCCTTAATTAGACAAGTATTAAAATCGCCCATAATTATGGTATGATCAACACCCGTAACATAAGTCTCTAACAACTCCTCGAACACATCAAAATAGTCGATGCGCAGATGAGGGCTGTAGAAAACCCCCAGCAGAAGCTTCAACGGACCAAAAAAGGCCTCGATAAAGACGTGCTCTGACGATCCTGAGTATTGAGGAGGAGATTTACTTAAGATTGAGAAAGGAATGTGACTACGAAGGTAGATGGCTACTCCCCCCCCACCCTTATCAGTTCTATCATTTCTAATTAAATGGAAACCCGGTAATGCATAAGAAGTCGAAGGAAGGCAAGGCTTAAGGAAAGTTTCAGATATCAGTATCGCATGTACATTTTTAACGTCAAAAGAAGAAGTACAATCTGTTTTTCATTAGTTTGCCTCAAAAGGTAAGGTGCTAATTAAGCTCTAAATTGTATGAGCGCTCATACAACTCTATCTAAGAGGTCTATCTTAATTGGCTCAACTATGTATGTATGTGGACACCCTTTAATTTCCAACTTTATTTAGTTTTTGGAATTTTTCCTTTATTTGTTCTATAAGACCTGGCTTTTTGCCAAATTTCGTAATTCTGGGTCAACTGGAACTACCATTTAGGTTTTCGACCCAAAACCTATAGGGTACTTCCGGTTGACCTAGATTTATCAATTTTGGTTAAAAACAAGGTCTTATAAATCAAGTAAAGGAAAAATTCCGAAAAATAAAAAAAGTTGAAAATTAAGGTGAATTTTGGTACTTACAAGTTTTTATGAAAATCTAAATTTGCCCATATCTTTTTACTGTGTTGACTCAGGACCTTAATTTTTATACATCTAATAGGGACTATAGACCTTAATATCTGGTATAAATTTCAACTTGCTAGGTCCACCTGTTCCTGAGAAAATCGGTGGTGACACACGGACAGACGGACAGATGGACAAGAAAGTGATCTTATAAGGGTTCCTTTTTTTTACCTTTTGAGGTACGGAACCCTAATAACCAATACTTCAAAATAGTTCCTACGTGACTTGGTACAAAACTGCCATACAAATTAGAGGTATGGCTTTTCCATTAGGGTATTGGCTTATAGGTAGTCTATAGTCTCCAAATGATCATTAATCCACGCGGTTTAGGTGAGTAGCAGCCAACTACCCGCAGCAGTATCAGATAGAACCGAGAGTTCACACAAAGGTATTTTCATGGGAACAATGTTCGTATGTTCGATAGAAGTAATTGAAGAACCTGTACCTGTTAAAAAGCTGTGATAGCCTAGTGGTTAGGACAACCGACTTCTAATCGGAGGTCGTGGGTTCGATCCCGGGGCACGCACCTCTCCTAACTTTTCGGAGTTATGTGCGTTTTAAGTATTTAAATATCACTTGCTTTAACGGTGAAGGAAAACATCGTGAGGAAACCCGCATGCCTGAGAGTTCTCCATAACGTTCTCAAAGGTGTGTGAAGTCTGCCAATCCGCTTGGCCAGCGTGGTAGACTATGGCCAAAACCCTTCTCACTCTGAGAGGAGACTCGTGCTCTGTAGTGAGCCTGTAATGGGTTGATCATGATGATGGTGATGATGAATTGAAGAACCGTCTCAAGTTTATATGAATCAAATAAACTGCAAGTGGAGCTGTATAAGACTGAAATAAAAAAGCGCGTGCTCTCATATTATACGTCGCTCATAGAAAATTGCATGCAGAAGTCAAATAAAACTCCATTATTGTCTAACAATGCTGACAATAGGAACCGCGTCGCTGTCAATTTTCTGCGGAACCAGCTCGCTGCATTCTACCCGATATATTCCCGGATCATATTTGATCTGACTTTATTTGAACGGTTAGCGCTTTTGATCAAAAGGGACGCGATATGAACTACTTGTTACTGGGGATATATGAACTCGCTATATAAGGATCGCAGTCAAACGTAGAAACAGCGCTTTTAATATATTATGTAACAAGCGGACATCCGCGACTTCGTTCGCGTGGATATAGGTATTATTGGTTTTTAAAAATCCCGTAGAAATCATTTTGTTTTTCCTAAGCTCTTTTGAGCTCATATCATGCTAAAAACTGTTAAAAGTTCACTGGATGTTTAGGTAAATCAAAATGTAAACATCCGCTAGTTAAAGTCCCATCAAAATCGATCCAGCCTTTTAGAGATTAGTCGGTAATCTTTAAAGTATCTACTTTCTAACAAAAAAAGAATGAATGAAATCGGACCACGCGTTATTGAATTACAGCTAAATACACGTTTTGATTTTCATCCCCTCTTCCTAGGGAACCGTGCTGAATTTCGGGATAAAAGGTATCCTATATGTTATTCCGTAGTATGAACTTAAATCGTACCAAGTTTCATTTCAATCCATTCAGTAGTTTTTGCGTGATACGCGCACAAACATACAGGCAAACAGACAAACAGATAAACAGACAATCAGACAAAAAATTCAAAAATAGCTTTTGTACGTTCTGTTACTTATCCCTAACATCCCCCAGTTACTATTTTGCAAAAATCTTCAATGTACAGATACGGCAAATCTACGATTTTATTATATGTATAGATAAATTTTAGCAAGTGGAAAATTAATTTAAACAAAATAATACTTACGAAAATTGTGAAATAAGTGCATGTTTTTGTATCTAGTTCAGCAGTTGTCAACGTAGGGTAGCTAAAAAAATTATGGTTGGATATAACTAATTACCACTAAACCTGCTAGCTCTATCAGGGTTATAGGATGTAATCTACGGTTGAAATTGTTATAATGAAGTTTAGAACAACATTGAATCAAAGTAGATAAAGCTGATTTGTTCTTAAATGCAAAATGTGAAAGAAATTAAGGGGAGCGATTTCACGCGCTGCGGCAGTAGAATCGTCTTGCGCATAATTTGTTTTTATGTTGAATTTGTTTTTCACAAAGAATGGTATCAACATTTTTCCTTTATAATTGTGGAACGATGAAAACGAAGGATTATCCTGTTTTCGACCTATTTCTACTGACCTCTATCGACTTCGTAATGAACACAAAGTTTGCGCTAAATCCCTTCAGCCCTTTTCACAGTGACAAGATGTCCGTGTAAGCGGAACTAATAGCACTGATAGCGGATACTTAGTTTATTTTTGAGTTTATTTTATTTTATTCAACTACAAGTTAGCTCTTGACTGCAATCTCACCTGACGGTAAGTGATGACGCAGTCTAAGATGGAAGCGGTGATAGTCTTAATTTATTTTTACTGTCATGGAAGTGTCTTGTGTTCACCGTTTCAGTCGTTTGTGGGAATGGGCGTAATGTTTTATAATAAAATTCCTCAAGAAATGTTACAAAAAAAATAAAAAAGTTACAAAAAAAAATGTTACAATAAACTTTAAATTTTATTATAATACACAATCCATCATTATTAATGTAGCCATATAGCCCAGTCAAATTAGAAGTAAAAATGTTATCAAATAACAGTAATTCCGACAGAGCTGAATTTTGGTAGAGACCTTGGCTACACCAGTAGGAATAATATGTCAAAAGTCCCCACTGATCCTATGTCTGCTAAAAAAGTTGTTCAAGGTCAAAATTTTCGTTTTTTCTGGATTTTTCTCGAACACGGTAAGTTTTATAAAAATACAATCTAGGCAAAAATTGTGACAAAAAAGTGTGCAAAAAAGATACATCATCATTATTATTATCTTACCTACTACATAAGCTTACAATTTAATACCGACGAGACGTGCTAAAATCGCACTTCCATCCGCTACTCCGCGCGCGCTCCTGTGCACCGTGAACAAGCCCCTTATTTGCCACTAAGAATGTTCAAGGTTTCTCCGTTTGTATGAAATATGTATGGCTATATATCCTTGTTAGGGCGCTTCCCCCACTATTCGGATCCATTTGATTTATACGTTCCATATAATACACCGTACCAAAGCGAACGTGTAAATATGTTTTTCCATTTATTAACCGACTTCAAAAAAGGAGGTTACCAATTTGATGGTACGAATGTATGTAATCGTGTTGGAACTGCAAAATATACACATAAGATAATCTATAAGGGTTTCCAAACAAATATACCTACATTTCATGTTTGTATGTATGTACCTACCTATGTATATATTTTTGTCCGCGGAGAAATCTCCGAAAATATTAAGCGGATTGTGATTTTTTTTCATCAACAAATCAAAATTTTGGTCTGGTGGGAGGTTTTAGCCGTAGCTGGTTACCGGCAAAGTTACCGCCAAGCGATTTAGCGTTCCGGTACGATGCCGCGTAGAAACCGATCAGGGGTATGCATACCTCTTCCAAGATAGCCCGCTTCCATCTTAGACTGCATTATCGCTTACCATCAGGTAAGCAGTGCATAAGCTGCACTTACGATTGCAGTCAAGGGCTAACTTGTAGTCGAATAAAAAAAAGTTTCATTAAAATCACTTCTATACTTTCTAAGATAATGGGCTGTTAAGTATGTAGTGAAGTTGGTTTAGCCCGCCAACCCGCATTGGAGCAGCGTGGCGGGTCTAAGCTAATTTTTTAAATCCTGTATCTTTTGCTGTGACTCTTCAATTTCTTTTTATGCCTGTAATATTAGTCAGCAAGACTAGTCTAGACTAGACATGACTAGTCAGCAAGACTAGTCTCTATGTCTCCTGCTCTTCAAAGCCTGCTGAGTGACTGAGTGTCTTTATGATGCCCATAGTTAGCGACCACATCTCGTAGCCGAATGTATGGCAACACAATATCTTCGAAAACATCTCGAAGCTTCCGGAACGCTGGTCGACTGAGTTGGTTTCGGACTTCGGTAGTCTCATGTTGCACTAGTTGGTAAATACCTACCAGTAGGTATAATATTATTTATCTTATAGCAAGGAAAGGCTGTTTAACAGGGTCTCACCCACAAATTCCTATCCGTTCATGTACAGAAATACCCAGAAAGTACGTGCCAGGAAAGACGGATGCCGGGAAGAAATTCCATTCCTGTCGCGTGAATTACGAGAAAGCAAAATGCATTACTTTGACACAGAATTCTGTTAAATATTGTATAATATTGTATAATATTAATATTGTATAATATAAATATTGTATAATATTTTATCATAATAATGTTTTACTTAACAACAATTATTCTACTTTTGTGTTGGATTTTTTTTAACGTACATACCTATATAAACACAATAGGTGATGCCCGCGACTTCGTGCGCGTGGATTTAGGTTTTTTAAAAATCCCTTGGGAGCTCTATAGACTCTATAGTATAGAGTTTACAAGTGAAAAAACTTTCTGAACATCCTGAAACTATTAAAATGTCCTTTAGAAAGACTGTAGAATGAACACAGTAATGAACAAGTTTTATTGTCTTTTAGGAGGAACTTTTCCTTTGTTATAGATTACTAAAAGATGGCTTCAGCGGTAAGAAATAATTAATTAAGAGATATAGATAAATACTTTATTTGCTCGAGTATGGGTAATAAAAAAGACAGTTATATCTGTAGTTTCTATCTATAAGTATTTAAATTATTAATTTACTAGCTGATGCCCGCGACTTCATTCGCTTGGAATTTGACCGTTGGTTTTTCCGAGATACAAAGTAGCCTATGTTCTTCTGCAAGATCTAATCTATCTCTTTACCTGTAATTTTGTCAATCGATCGATTCAGCGGTTAATGAGTGAAAGCGTAACAAACAAACTCACTTTCGCATTTATAATATTAAGTTAGGATTGCATAATTTTATTTTGAGTTCCTTAAGAAACCATAGTGACTTGAAATTTAGCACAGAGATGAATCCTGAAGATTAACAAAGGTTTGGAAAATGCTTTTAATACCGGAGAGTACCTACTAATTAAAGAGTTCCCAGGCTATTTAAAAATCCAAAGTCACGCGGGCGATAGATATCAGTAGATAGTAATTTTTTTTTTTTGGGTACTGAACTTTCCTGTCAGAGTATATTTTCATGTATCTATTAATTACGTGCCCATCACAACTTCCCAATCAGTAAGTTCACCGCCAACAAAGAAGTTGCGGAACTTCCGCAAACCATTAAAACATCCTTTAGAAATACACAAGTTGGTAACCCGCAAGTTTTAATGTCTTCTGGGAGGAAATTCCCCTTGTTGCGGCCGCGGCTGGTTTAACGCTAAAAATAAGGTATGAAAAAAAGTATAATAAACCACTTCGACTATACCTATTCTGAACAAATTTTTTAAATAGGTATTGTGGTCAATTCTGTTGTACACAATCTCTAAACCTAAACTAAAATGACAGGTCTAAATCTATTGCTATCCTTTTCCGCAATGAGCACTGTGAAAGACATAGCAATAAATTTAGACCTGTCATTTTAGTTTAGGTTTAGAGATTGTGTACAACAGAATTGGCCACATTATCTTATTAAAAGTGCACATTTTAGTCGCTTAATTATCAACGTGATATTTTATAGACTTTATATCATAATTTTCAATGCCTCAACGTAGGTACCTACCAACCTATAGCCTCAATAGCATAACGATCGTCGAGCGTCGAAAATCGAAAGGTCGACGGTTCAAACCCCACCCGTTAAATTAATTGTCGTACCCACTCCTAAGTCATAACACAAGCTTATTTGGAGGGGAAAGGGCAATATTGATCATGTTCATCATTCATCATTCTTAAAAAAATTACTTAGACTTTATTTTTAATCGGTTTTCAAAAAAGGTCATTCTTTTTTACGTTCTCAAAAAATTTATTTTTACTATTTACATACAAAAAAATAATCCGTAATAATTTTTTTGTATGTCCCCGATTACTCAAAGACGCCTTGACCGATTAGAAAAATTCTTCTTCAGTTTGAAAGGAAAACATCCCAGGTGGTCATCAGGTCAGAATCTGATGATGGGATCCTAGAGAAATCAGTTTTTTAGGTTGCTTTTTTTACATTAGGTACTAATATTCCACTTATTGTTGGTACGATAAGTTTAGCAACACCAAAAATACATTTTAAAACACTTTCCCTGAACTACTTAAGTAAGTGCCTTTATTTGTTTCTACAGCCCTTCTAACCGAGGCAAGTAATAAAAGAAGATTTTCTTCCTAAAGACATTAAAACTTGCTCGTTACCAACTTTGTGTTTCAAAGGCGTTTTGATGGTTTGCAGAAATTTGTCAAACCCCTTGCCAGCGGAAAACTTGCTAATTCATAAGTTTCAGATAAATAATGAATAATGGGACGCCTCTTTCTAGAACGTCTCAGATATTAATTTAAAAAAAAAATAACAACCGACTTCATTTAGGGTAATTCCGGGGGAGATGGCCTTATGGGAGAGATGGCCAATAGAAAAAAGTCGAAGTAATTATTAATAGATGGCACCTACTATAATTTAGTTCGATTCATTTCGGCACGGGCAACAAGCCGGCACGGAGTTTTTTGCGAAGAAGTTATGGAAAGGTGAGTAATTTGACTTTGTTTTTTAATAACACGTTTAATTTAAACTAAGGGGTTGACATATTAAGTGGTCACAAAAAAGTTTTGAAAGTTTTGTCCGTTTTTGTGATTTCTTTGTAAAGTAAATAACTTTCTCGTCATTCTAACCTAAAAATTAACTACAAAATTGAGAAGTTGCTTTTATTAAGTACTGTGGCCATCTCACCCGGAAAATCGGGAAAGATGGCCAAATTATTTACGGGAGAGATAGCCATAAAATTAAATGTCCTAATTTAAATCTATTTTTAAAATTCAATTTTTTCTATAGATGCCTAATCAATAAGTACGGAAGGCGGCTATTGGACGAGGTGCCTGGAGCGAAGAAAACTTAAAAAATGCTGTGTCAGAAGTACACAGAGGAGGGATGACGGTTTATAGGGCCTCTTTTATTTACCATATTCCAAGAAAAACACTAGAAAGAAGGTTAAAACAAAACAACTACACAAAGGGACCTATGGGACTTTTGTCGGAGCGAAACGATCGTCGAGTTAAATTTGTGGTGAATTTGTGTGGTGTTGTGCCTACAAATTTGTCACTGTTAGCGGATTATAGCAAAGTAATTTTGTGTTCATTGTATAGGACCTATAGGACTATCATCAACCTTTGGTGCAGACAACGAAAAAAGACTGAGCAAGCATATAAAAGACATGCAGTCGAGAGGCTTTCCATTGACTATCGATGATTTGAGAAGAATTACAAGTCAATTTTGAGTCTCAGATTCAGGCACAAGTAGGTACATCCCTTCAGACGGTAGACCAACCAATACCGACTAGATTACTGGACGAAGTATCTACACTGCCTGTTAAACTAAACGAGGTTTGGAAACGAGCTAAATAAGTAAGCATCATTTTGACATCTGAAGATCATATTGAAAAACGAAAATCAAAGAAAATGAAAAAGAAATAAAGGAAGAAAAGTCAAAAAAACCAAAAATTATAAAAACAGATACTATGACTTATAGACCTAAAAAAAAACTGTTAAGAAACGAAAGGCAATTCGTAGGTTGTCTGTGTGCTTAGTCTAAAGCGGAGCACTCGAAAACGAACTCGAAAACTATTGATCGATTTCAGAGTAAAATAGACCTAAAATGGCTTGTATTAAGGTTTGAGTTCGCCAATACATTCAGCATTCGAACAATGCTGAATGTATTGGCGAACTCAAACCTTAATACAAGACATTTTAGGTCTATTTTACTCTGAAATCGATCAATAGTTTTCGAGTTCGTTTTCGAGTGCTCCGCTTTAGACTAAGCACACTGATAGCAGTTGCGAAGAAATTCCCATCGTTTTCAATGATACCTCTGAAAGTGAATCTGAAGATAGAGAGAAAGATAACTGCTGAGATTGTGGTGATAATTGTTACAGGATACAATTAGTTGAAGATTGGATAAAATACAATATTTGCATGTTTTTGGTGCATGAAAACTGCACCGAGTTTGAGGACATGTGTTCTTACTGCGGTAATAAGAAAAAAAGGAGTTAAAAGATCTCAAGGGCAAAGGGAAAGGCAAGAAGAGTATTGGCCATCTCCCCCCGATTACTATGGCCATCACCCCCGGACACTCTGGGAGAGATGGCCAGTCCTAGTTTTTTTTTAAAGTTTAAAATTACATTGTTTGCGTTCTTTAAAGTAATTTATCGTTAATGTTTGATAAGAGTAATAAATAAAGTTTACGTTTTATATTAATTCAATGTTTTATTCATCATAATTCCTTCACTATAGAGTTTTAAAGTTACTAGGGCCATCTCCCCCGGACTTACCCTACTTAAATACATAAATATCCGTTTCAAATTAAATCCATTATATTGTTTTTGAGATTATTGCTTTGCTAAATACAAGTTGCTAAATACAAATTTTGGTTAAGACTTTAACTTTGAAATAAAAGTAAGATAAACTTTAGTTTCCCATTTTTTTGTTAGTATATGAAAAAAATTTACTTTGTAATAGTAATCGAGAATCTACCACCAACTTAAATCAAAATGATTTGAACATCTAAAGCATCTATTTACTGATGTTAATTAATACAAATGAAATTAAATTATTAATTATTATATGCCTACTTAGAAATTCATTTAGGATTGCTCGATTCGTAATTCCTCTGTACTTTGAGATATGTCAAAACCGTAGCTTACCTAACGTTGATAGAGGTTAAGATGTCAAGCATCCGTCAAGATACGCCTTAAAACTGATAGGCCACGTCTGAGCGAGGCCTCTGTCAGCGAAAAGCTTTCACGCCGTGTATTGGCAAGCTTGCTCTTAATTGATATTTTAATTTTTATCCCACTACAGAGGGGTATAGAGTTCAGAAGTTTTATGTGTTTGTTGGTTCATCCGAATAGTAGTGCTAATGTAATACTTAATGATATTGATTTTGATAAATTAGACCTCATTAGCTTCGTCTTATTCAGCAATTCATAGGATGATATCGTGACCAATCATACATCCTACTAATATTATAAACTAGTGGACCCGGCAGACTTCGTCCTGCCCGGTGACATACCGACATCGGCGTCACCTACTGAAACCCGGTAGGTTACATGTATCTACCCGGTAATTGTGTTTTCAAACCATCCAGGAACCCATTGAAATATACACACAAAATTTCATATAAATCGGTCCAGCCGTTTAGGAGTTAGGTGACAAACACACGTACAGGTGAGAGTAATAATACGGGTGAGAGGGTGAGAGAGTTTACCGTATCCATGCGACGGGATGTTTGACAGTTACGAAACCCGTGAACATTTTGTATGGGAAAATGTTTTTTCTTTTATTTTATGTTTTCGTCTATTTTTTAATGTTTTTAATAGTTATTCTGCTATTCGGGACGGTCCCAAATATAACAAATCAAAAACAATGAAAATCGGTCCAGCCGTTCTCGAGTTATAAGTGGTCGAACTTTAACACGAACACGACTTTGTTTTATATATATAGATGTGAAAGTGTGGATGTCAGCTATAGGTACATTACTATAGCAAACTTCCTTGATAGTAGTTATAAAGGTTAGAAAAGGGAGCGGGAACGAGAACCTGAAATCCATGATTCCCTCGGGATTTTTAAAAAACCGAAATTCACGCGGGTAAAACCGCGGGCAAAAGCTAGTCAAGGATAAGCTACGAAATTGTACTAACTTATACCATTATATTATATTTTGTCTATAAAATCAATGGTTTTATTTTTTCGCAGGAACCCTAAATATCCTGTAGTCTGTGCCTGTAGTAAGATGTAGTTTAATTCACTCTGTGTATTATAACTGTAAAAGTCTCGACAAAATCGGTTCAGCCTTAGCATCTTCGATCGATTAGCATCTTCAGATGAGGACGCTAATCTTCAAAACTGAACCGATGAACTTCGTGGCTGAACCGATTTTGACGTCTTTATGTTTTCTGTCTGTATGTCTGCCTTTTTATATGGCTACCATACCAACAGACAGACATACAGACAAACAAAAACGCGTATTCAAGATGTGGAATCGTTCAAATTACATGAGCTTAGGCTTTTATCACAAAATCACAGATATACAGTTCAATTTATTTAGATACATAGATTGCCGGAATGATCTGTAATCAGTTAGTACCTTAGAATAAATAGGTAAAGAAAGGCAGTCGTCGACGCGGCGATAAGCCGTTTTTAGCAAGCCTAAAAGGCTAGCTACGTCTATCGTCGCGTCAGTGCTCAAGGTACTCATGCGCTTGTGTGCGTGTCGGCAAATGTAATTACAGGGCACACATGGGTTGGTTTATAGCTTACGTTTCGAGCGGAAATTTGTTAGAAACTTCCATTCTAAGCGTAATAGTTCGATGGTTAGTATTATACAATGGTCTGAAATCGAAAAACCTAGGAATTGAATTGAATCAATACAATTTCAATTGTTTCAGACAATGCATCGCATAGACCCTCGCTTGGCATACAACGAATGGATGCGACAGGGCTAGCATGGCGGTGAGCAGGCTGGGCGGTATGGGAGCGCGCATGGGCTATCGGCTCAAGGTTGGACTGGTTGTGATAGTCAGCATGGTGCTTGGGTTCTTCAATGAAAGTCAAGGTAAAGTTTGGTACATGATATTAGGTATATTGTTCCTTTTTTTTGTTTTTAGATTTACTACCTTTACTTATTCTGTGTGGGATCATGGTAAAGGTAAGGTTTTAAGTTGATGTAGTCCTGTTTACATTTTAGAAAAAAAAAAACACTGTTTTTAACCCCCGACGCAAAAACGACGGGGTGTTATAAGTTTGACGTGTCTCTGTGTGTGTGTGTGTGTGTGTGTGTGTGTTTGTGTGTGTGTGTCTGTCTGTTCCCCTGTGGAGCTCAAACGGGTGAACCGATTTGAATGCGGTTTTTTTTTTGTTTGAAAGGTGAATTAGTCGAGAGTGTTGTTAGCTATGTTTGATGAAAATCGATCCAAGATAGCCGCCGCTACAAAATGACAGATTACATATTTTATCACAACTCCCTCGATATGGGTATCAAATGAAAGGGCTTGACTAGTAAAATAGCACTATGCAAATCCAAGATGGCTGCCGGCACAAAATGGCGAGTGTCGGGGGTTTTTTAAATTTTCAATTTATACTTGTACATTTTTCACACAATGTATATAATTTACTAGCGGTCCGCCCCGGCTTTGCCCGGGGTACACATAATAGCCTATAGAATAGAATAGAAAAGTTTTTTAGAATAGAAAAGTTTTTTATTCAAATAAACTTTTACAAGTGCTTTTGAATAGTCAGATGAATCTACCACTGGTTCGGAATGCCATTCCAACCGAGAAGAACCAGCAAGAAACTCGGCGGTTGCTCTTTTCCAAATTTACAATATCAATATAACAATTTTATGTTAAGTACATGATTGAATTGCCGTCTCGCGCATTGCTGGAACGAGTCAAATCCACGCCTTTTTATCATTTATATAAGTAATCATAATTTTATTCAGATAAACTTTCACAAGCGTTTACGAATCGACAAATGAATCTACCACAGGTTCGGAATGGTGCTTACAATTCTACACATGTGAAGAAGGGCAGACAAAAGTAGCCCCATTTCCGACGGTGGCACCCGTTCACGAGCATGACGCATGATCCAGCCATTGCTTCGCTCAACCATATTCGAGGGAACGTAACAACCCGCACCACACGACACCACCACAGAAATGTTTAAAGAGAGCGTGACATACTTAGGCTACCCATGATCAAAGCATCGAATTGAACACCAATAATCAAATACTCATTTTAAGACATGAGTTAAATTTTCTTAGATTGTTTCCAAGCAACCTGTCATTGAGAAATTGCTCCATGCTTTTTTATCATTTATATAATCTTCAATTGTATAATATGCTTTTTTTATGAGCATATTTTTAATAGAGTTCTTAAACTTGTGTAAAGGCAAGTCTAAGATTGCTTGTGGAATTTTATTATAGAACATTACGCCCATTCCCACAAATGACTTTTGGACCCTCTTGAGGCGTAACTGAGGAATCACGAGCCTATTTCTATTTCTTAATTGCCTGTCGTGTAATTCGCACTTTTTAATGTAACTGTGAATGTTTTGCCTAACAAAAATTATATTGTTATAGATATATTGAGAAGCTACCGTAAGAATACCTATTTCTTTAAATTTCTCTCGAAGGGAATCCCGCGGTTTTAAATTATAAATTGCGCGAATTGCCCTTTTTTGTAAAACGAAAATTTTTTCAATATCAGCCGCTTTACCCCATAGTATGAGTCCATACGACATAATACTATGGAAATATGCAAAATAAACAATTTTTGCAGTTTCTATATCTGTTATCTGTCGAATCTTCCTAACAGCGTAAGCAGCAGAGCTGAGCTTGCCAGCAAGTGTTGCTATATGGGTGCCCCATTGAAGCTTTGCATCTAGGGTTATTCCCAAGAACACAGTTGTGTCCTCAGTTTTCAATGGCTCACCACTTATCTTTAAATTTTTGCTAGTAACCCTTGTATTGGGCAATAGAAACTCGACACACTTGGTTTTTTTTGCATTCAAAAGTAGATTGTTTGTAGTAAACCAGTGTGAAACTTGAGATAATGTATTATTTACATCGTCAAATTTGTCCTTAGTCCTATCGACTTTAAAAATCAAAGACGTATCGTCAGCAAATAGTACAATATCGCAAGCATTTTTGACAAAATGTGGTAAATCATTAATATAAACCAGAAACATGAATGGACCCAGAATAGAGCCTTGGGGAACACCCATTACTGAGGCATTATAGCACTCAAGGATCACTTACATATCCAACGGTGAAAGAATTTTTGAAATCGGTCCTGTAGTTCCTGAGATTAGCGCGTTCAAACAAACAACCTCTTCCGCTTTATTAATATACAGGGTTAAATAAAAAATACCAGAAAGCTCTCTGCACGTAATTGTTATTATTAAAACTAACAACTTTTGTTCTACGACTTTTTTCTTAACTCGATATTTTGTGAAATATTTGATGTTCAATATTTTACATAGATTCTCTCCTTGTAACTACTCTGTAACATCGGCAACGCCGCACGAACCACACGCACGTGTCTTGGTCTCGAGTATCGACTCTGTGCGCACAGAGTAATGTTACTTTAGAGAAAGAACATAATTTATTAATTTTTTTGTATGAAAAAAATTAATGCAGAATTTTCAAAAGTCGTAGAACAAAAGTTGTTAGTTTTAATGATAACAATTACGTGCTGAGAGCTTTCTGGTATTTTTTATTTAACCCTGTATATATAGCTGCTCGTGCTGATTCATTCACTGACTCATTGATCACCTCTCCTGTAAAATTTTGTATGAAAATTTTTTTTTTCAATAATAGTGTCGTATAGAGGACAAAAATTCATTAAGAGGAAAAATATGGAGAGAGCTGATGATTGAGGATTTCAGAGACGAGCGACGGGCACGCTTAAGGTATTGAAGATAGGTGGGGGGTGCTCGAGCAAATGTCACTCGAAACGTCATCCAATTGGCAGTCAGCTGAAAAAAAATTCAAAATGGCGAAAAAAAGATGGCCGCCATACAAATTTCGTCGGTCTCCATCTCGGAGGGTATAAAAGATGGAAGAGTGGTTTTTTCGCAAAAGATGATGAGGATCCAAAGGTCTACTTGATGAATAGAAAAAAAAAATCAAAATGGCGGAATTTATTTTTCAATAGAAAATGTATGGCGAATATTGAAGAGACTACAAGTTGTAAACTATGCAAGGCTTTGATGCGGTTCTTTGGAGAATTCTCAAAGAAAAATATGGGAAGACATGATGATTGAGGGTTTGGAAGTTGGTTGAGGAGCCCGGGCAGGGTATTGAAGATAGGTAGGATAGGAGGTGCTCAAACAAAAATTACTCGAAACATCATCCAATTGGCAGTGAGCTGAAAAAAGTCCAAAATGGCGGATTCAAGATGGCGGCCATACAAACATCGGTGTCTATCTCACCAAGTATAAAAGATGGAAGAGTGGTTTTCGCCAAAAGATGATTAAGACCTTAAGTTCTACTTGATGAGCAGAATGATTCGAAGAAAAAATATGGAGAGTGATAATGATCGAGGATTATGAATATGGGAGAGATAGGTGGAGGCTGCTCAAACTAAAATACCCGAAAGCGAAACCTCGCGGTCCGCTTGCGGGCCGCGCACCCACGCGCCCTACTAGTCTATACTATCTATACTAATAAATAAAATTGAAGTGTCTGTCTGTAATATCGAAATAACTACCTCATATTAAGCTCATATGGTTATTTGACCGATACTATAACCGAATCACACGTTTTAAAATTTTTGCCTGTCTGTCTGTCTGTCTGTCTGTTTGAACGGACTAATCTTTGGAACGGCTGAACTGATTTTGACGGGACTTTCACATACAACTAGAGAATTAATCAGGGAGTGACATAGGCTACTTTTTTAACCGACTTTCAAAAAAAGGAGGAGTCGTTTTTTGTCAGATTATCTTTCAATCATGTCGCAATAGTGCTAAGGATCGACGAGAAAATGACATAGGATACTTTTTATCCCGGAAAAACAAAGAATTCTCGCGGGGATTTTTAAAACCTAGCTCCACGCAGACGAAGTCGCAGGCTAAGAAAAGCTAAATAAATATAACTACTTATCAATAAAACCTATTTTTTCCATGGGAAAATAACACATGTAGAGCATACCTACTAGCGCATGAATTATTCTATTTGATATGTGAGTTTGTTAACCCCCGACGCAAAAACGATGGGGTGTTATAAGTTTGACGTGTGTGTGTGTGTGTGTCTGTCTGTTCCCCTGTGGCGCTCAAACATGTGGACCGATTTGAGTGCGGTTTTTTATGTTTGAAAGGTGAATTAGTCATTTTCATGCGGACCGATTTTCATCAAACATAGCTAACAAGCTATGTTTGATGAAAATCGGTCCAAGATGGTATTTTTACACAACTCCCTTGATATGGGTATCAAATGAAAGGGCTTGACTAGTAGAATAGCACTATTGCAAATTCTAGATGGCCGCCGCCACAAAATGGCGAATGTCGGGGGTTTTTAAAATTTTCAATTTATACTTGTTGGTGTAGAAATCAATTTTAGCTTAGTCTCCAGTGGAAATCTAATTTTAGCACCAAAATGTCTAAACAACAGCCGTTCAAATCGGCCAGCATTATTCGAATTACCATATTCCGCATAAACCTAATTAGTGACGCTAGGAATAGGATAGTAATTGGCTATTACTTTGTCTTTACGATCGCATCCACTTTGCTATAGCCGGCTGTGAAATCATCGAATGTTGTTTACCGATGGCATCAAAATGGATTTCAACTCTACTCTTTGATTTCCTGTTTACTTTTATCGCTTCTGAATTTCTAATTCTCCTGGCAAATCAAATAGTCAATGTAAGTTTAGACTCAGATTAAATGAAAGAGCCCAAACTTTTCATAATGCGATAAAGAAAAAGAGTAAAATGTCCAACGGCCATTTTCTATTTCTGTCTTGCTCCAGTGTGTCTTGCACTGAGCAGGATGGTGATAGAAAATGGTTGTTTAAAATAAGATAAGAACAAAAATCCTATCATAAACTTTAAGTTTAGTTGGAAGGCAGACGTGAATATCATTGACTAATGCTGCATACCTACTGTTTAAAGAAATACTAATGTTCTTGGTGCTCGTCTATATAATAAAATCAATAAACTACGTAAGTTCAAACTTACTTCGTGGTTAAAAACTCTAAATTACACTGAGACAGAGGAACTTCTTAAAATCATTAAATAAGCTGTATGACTTACATATATAAACACAATCACGCATGAACACACATAAAATTCTATAGGAATCACACAATACACTCACACATACACACACAAACATACACACTCATACACATACGTACATAAAAAAATCTAAGAATTTATATGCATGCTATAAGTCTATTTTTTTTTTAGTAAAAAAGAAAATAGTAATATTAAATATAAATATAAAATTTAATAAAAATTGTAATATTGTTAATCTGTATGTTCATATCTTGCATAAAAATAATTATTATTTAATATAATATTTTATAACATATAATTTGGAAAAATAATATTATTGTAAAGTTTCGGGGAAAGTGACGTCACCCGCAGCACAAGCTGGTCTTAGTGCGGGTGTCAAAGCATTCTTTGACCTTATTTTATTATTTTTTGTGAAGCAATAAAGTTTTATTATTATTATTATATAATTATTAATTAAGTTTAAATTATTATTATTCAAAAAAAATATATAGTTAAATTTTTTTCAATATCAATATTTGCGACAGCAATTACATTGGTAATTACATATTCCGTTACACGATAAATCTATTTGCTCTAAATAATCGCATTAGTTGAGCAAATAATATTGGGAACAAACATTGTATTCAATGTATTTGTTCATGGTGGGTCGGTTAAGCAAAGTAGAGAATTGACATTTACTTTGCTATCAAACCGTACCCAAAAGAAAAGAATAAATGTACATGTGTGTGTCGGAACACACATACGGTAGGGTTCCTTAATCTTTTTACCAAAACTTGTTATATTATTTTTCTTTTTAACCCCCGACGCAAAAATGACGGGGTGTTGTAAGTTCTACGTGTCTGTGTGTGTATGTGTGTGTGTGTGTGTGTGTCTGTCTGTTTGTTCTCCCGTAGCGCTTAAACAGGTGAATCGATTTGAATGCGGTTTTTTTGTGTGAAAGGTGAATTATTTGGGAGTGTTCTTAGCTATGTTTGATGAAAATCAGTCCAAGATGGCCGCCACCACAAAATGGCGGATAACATATTTTTTCATAACCCCCTCAATATGAGTATCAAATGAAAGGGCTTGACTAGTAGAATAGCACTATACAAATTCAAGATGGCTGCCACCACAAAATGGCAAATGTCGGGGGTTTTTAAATTTTTAATTTATACTTGTTAATTCATCTACAAGTTAGCCGTTGATTGCGATCTCATCTGATGGTAATCTACTTTGCAAGTGACGATGAAGTCTAAGATGGAAACGGGCTAACGTGCAAGGAGTATGGCAGTTTTTATTAAACCCATAAGGTACCTATCCCTGATCGTTGTGTACGCAGCAATGCTTGCTTTACTGGTAGGATGGTAATTACCATTAATTATAATCATTAATTATACCACTAATTATTATTAGCCATGGCTGAAGCCTCCCACAAAATCAGACCAGTGACAATTACAAACTGTCCCTGCCGGGAATCGAATACAGGACCTCCCACTTAAAAGATCACAAAGTTCAGGAAGCTTCAGGAGGGTATGCCAAAATATATATGTACTATGTAGTACATAACTACATATAGATGCGCATGTACCTGATGCAACACGTTTGTCATATAATAATTTATTTTATGTATTTCTTCGCTGTCTTGTTCAACAAGGGCTTTTTGTTTTCTTTCCTATGCTCTAAACTTCGTATTACAAGTTTCAGTTACAAATCAATAAAATTGAAGTATCTGTCTGTGATTTCGAAATAACCTTATATATATTATGTCTATTATGTATCCTTATATTTATCCTTTCCTGCTATATATAATATATACGTAATAGTGCAACATTTATTTTGCGATTCCTACATTGAATCCTTTTTTACAGCCTAGCAATGATAGCGTAGTGCAAATACTAAAAGCCCGTTAGCAATATGCGGTTTGTAGCACATAACTCTATGTGCATTGTTTCATATTAGGGGAATGTGGTATGAAAGAGCCAAGTTTTGAAAGAGCCACTATGAATTTCGCGGTAGTTTTCGAACGAATGATTCATGAATTATAATTTTAAGATAGCTACACTGACTAGATGTCACCCACAAACATTTGACACTTCATTGAAAATAAATGGGGTCGGTACAACCTACTAAAGATTTCGTCGTCCTAAAGTAAGTTTTTGAGTACATTTTATTTGTTTTTTGACGTTTACAACTATCAATCTAGCAGTAATATGATTACACTATAACTTTATGGATACTATGGCCTTACAATAGCATATTTATTTTTTCGTGTAAAGTTTTGATTTCGTACTACTTTTTGAGATTACATTTCTTAGGAGAATATGTTTTGAAAGAGCTGGGCTACTGTGCTATGAAAAAGCCGGCTCTTTCATAACCGGCTTTTTCAAAACTTATTTTTCATTACAATTTAAAACCTATATTTATTAATTATATGAATAATTACATTATTTTTTTAACCGACTACCAAAAAGGAAGATATTCTCAATTTGGCGCGTAATTTTTTCTATGTATGCACATCGATTTCTCTAAGTTTTCTGCACTGATTCACATAATTTTTTTGTTAATCATTAGAAAAGTTTGGTGGTCTTATCTAAAAAAATTGACTACAACTCCTCAATCCTGACTTCAGAAAGACTGACGGGTATAATAATTACTTATAAGAAAACGAAGAATGAGCAACGTTTCCTTACTTCAACATGCTTATACAAACAAAATTTATTTTTATAAGTACTTTGTAGTGACGTTTGAAGTAGAGGTTTTCAATAGAATTTTTGTTATAATATTTTACTTTAGGTACCAAACAATCTGAAAGACCTAAAAAGAAGCGTAAAAGACCTGCAGCATCTATAATTGAGGAAGCTGTACGTAAAGTGATCAATAAATGACAACCTATAAATAAACTGCCCTTTTCTTTAATCTTTTACGAGCTTATTTAGCTAAGATAGTATAGAAAGTGAAAATTATACTAAAAGCAATCAAGAATGGTATCAGTGTAAAATTTGTAGCGGTTAGGCACATGAATCCTGTGGCGTAAAAGGGAGGTTGCATTATTTTTGCCAAAAAGTTTTTTTATTCATTTAAATTTGTTTTTGTTTTGAATTCTGTATTTCATTGTTTTTTTTCTTTTTTGATTTTGAAATCTTTATAACTTAATATTTTTTTTAATGAACAGACATTAGTCCCTAAAGAGACAAATATAGAAAGTTGGCAGATATTGGTCTCAAATAGAGAATTTTGTGATTTTCTTAGATTTAAGTAAACAGTTTATTTAAAGATTGCATTCTAAAGCATTTATTATAATAATAATAAATATCTTCAACTAGCTGACCCCTGCGACTTCGTTCGCGTGTTTATAGATTTTATATATGATCGGATCGGATCCCATAGTTCTTTTATGTAGGTACCTAAACTAAATGTAGCCTAAGTTACTCCTTATAACATTGAAAGTTCCATTAAAATCGATCCAGCCGTTTCGGAGATTAGCTGGAATAAATAGACAGACCGACAAACATAAATTTAAACGCACACCAGTTTAAAATAAGCCGTACATTCAAAGATCCGGGTCCTAAGTTATTTGAACCCAATACTGAGGATTGTAATGTCTGTCATTTCTAAACTAAAAAACCTATGACCTTGAAATATTTACGGGACAATACTTAAAGTACTACCTTTCTAACAGAAAAAGAATGAGTGAAATCCAATAACGCGTTAATGAATTACAGCTAAATACACGTTTTAACTTTCATCCCCTCTCCCAAGGGAACCGTGCTGAATTTCGGGATAAAAAGTATCCTATAACCTACCTCGGAGTATAAACTCAAATCGTACCAAGTTTCATTCGAATCCATTCAGTAGTTTCGGCGTGATGCGCGGCCAAGATACAGACAGACAGACAGACAGACAGACAGACAGACAGACAGAAAGACAGACAGACAGACAAAAATGAAAAAAATTGCAGTTTTGGCTTCAGTATCGATTATAGAGTGCCCTGCAATAAAAAATTTCAAAATATCTTCAATGTACAGAATTGGATCTGTTACAGTTTTATTATATTATAGATAGAAGATAGATAATATATTCGTTAATTTACATTTTAAGTCTTGTAACAATAACTTGGCTCTTTCAAAACTTTGGTTGGCTCTTTCAATGCCCATGAGTTATGAAAGAGCCGAATTTCGTATTTTTTATAAATGGCTAGAAATCCAAGAATATTGCTGATTTTGGAAAATGCTCAATGCTATTACGTACATAAAGGAATAGACAATATGATATGATACAAGTTTTGTTATTTTCTTATTTCCTTATATCTTTTTTGTTTCCTTTTTTAAAACTGGCTCTTTCATGCCACATCTCCCCCTCACTGCAGGAAGCTACTTTGTTTGCACGGAACTCTTGCGGAGGCATATATTGATTTACTTACAATTATTGCAATATCTGCATCGGATCGACATCACTTAACATTATATTTGCAGATAAGTTATTATAGTATTAACATTACATAGCTTGGCTCGTACGTTTAATATAAGTATACGTATTATGTAAAACAAGCTGTAATAATTTAAGAAAAATTAAACTGACTTCAATATACCGAAATAAACCAGGCCGTCACACTTACAAGACCATATCTTGAAAATTACTAAACCGATTTTTATGAAATTACACTGTTCCCCAAGTTGAAGTAAATGTAAGCCAATAAAAAGATAATTTTCACAATCCATTCAACAGTTTCAAAGAAATTCGTGGACAAACGTACATACACGTACAAAATTGCGTTCTAAATGCAAATATTCCATATGTCTGAAAAGTCGATATTTTTGGACGTCAATTACTATTTCAATTTTTAAATTTTTTGAATATAAATTGCATTAAAAAAATCAATTTAAACAAATGACAATCATTGGAAACATTCTTTCAAATAGTTTATAAATTTTATACGATTTAATATATTATTTTGATTGAAGTTTGATTTGATTTTATTTGATTCAACATCATGTTACATTCGCAAGATACAAGTACCTGCATGGAAATGAAATTAGGTATATTAAGCGACCGCGCTATTTCGCTTAAACTTGCCTACATATTCATATAGGTATGGGCTGTAATGTTTATTACCAATTGTTTGAACAACTAATGCGATTATTTGGGGCAAATAGATTTATCGCAGACCGGAACATTATGTTAATATCAATATTAGCGCGCTAAATATTTGGAATTGCGATTTGGTTTGCCACGCGTTAATCCGTCGACCAGCTATTGATGGTATCTTTATTGTTAAAGTTTTGTTGCGTGTTGACTGTCAACTATTAATTTATTTATTGGTCGGTTGAAATCAATTTCCAATCTTTATACTTTAATATATATATAGCTGCTCGTGCTGATTCATTGACTGACTCACTGATTGATCACCCCTCCTGTAAAATTTTGTATGAAAAATTTTTTTTTCACTAATGATTTCGTATAGAGGACAAAAATTCATTCGGAACAAAAATATGGAGAGAGCTGATGATTGAGGATTTCGGAGACAGGTAAGCAGCACGCTTAAGGTATTGAAGATAGGTGGGGGGTGCTCGAACAAATGTCACTCGAAACGTCATCCAATTGGCAGTTAGCTGAAAAAAAATTCAAAATGGCGAAAAAAAGATGGCCGCCATACAAATTTCATCGGTCTCCATCTCGGAGGGTATAAAAGATGGAAGAGTGGTTTCTTCGCAAAAGATGATGAGGATCCAAAGGTCTACTTGATGAATTGAAAAAAAAAATCAAAATGGCGGAATTTATTTTTCCATAGAAAATGTATGGCGAATATTGAAGAGACTACAAGTTGTAAACTATGCAAGGCTTTGATGCGATTCTTTGGAGAACTCTCAAAGAAAAATATGGAAAGACATGATGATTGAGGGTTTGGAAGATGGATGAGGAGCCCGGGCAGGGTATGTTAGATAGATGGGAGGTGCTCAAACAAAAATTACTCAAAACCTCATCCAATTGGCACTGAGCTGAAAAAAAAACGGCGGATTCAAGATGGCGGCTATACAAATTTCGTCAGAGTCTATCTCACCAAGCATAAAAGATGGAAGAGTGGTTTCTGGGAAAAAGATGATCAAGACCTAAAAGTCTACTTGATGAACAGAAAAAAACAAGATGGCGGAATTTATTTTTCTACACAAAAAAAAATTATTGATGGAAAAATACGGAAAGAGCTGATGATCGAAGATTTTGGAGACGGATGAAGAGCACGGCGAGGGTATTGAAGATAGGTGGGACGTACTCAAACAAAAACTACTCGAATCCTCGCGGTCCGCTTGCGGGCCGCGCACCCACGCGCCATACTAGTTTAATTTAAATATGAACTGGCAAATTGCGGACATGAAACAAAACATGTAGTTTTAAATGAAAGTCGATATTATAATCTTTCAATATAAATGTTTATTCGAAATCGATGTGAAAAAAGTTATTAAATATTATTAAAAATATAGATTAGTAGGATAAGTCATATGGGTAATACTATAAACACACACAACTACAGCCTATTTAACGGGCATAGGCCTCCTCTCTATAGGAAATAGAGCTTTAGGGATATAGAGCTTAGACCCGCCACGCTGCTCCAATGCAGATTGGTAGGCGGTAATACTATGATCGTCCTCAACTGTTTTTTATGAAATAATGTATTGTATTAACATCGCAACAAAAGATTACCATTTCCAAAATATTACAAGAAACAAAGGATGTTTTAGTGTGCACGGATGGCAATAATGAGTTTCATTAGGGCGCGCACCTGAATATATACACTAGATGTGACATGGGAACAAAAGACTTTTCTGAGCTAGAGTGGTTTGCAGATCCCGCGGTCAAAGTAAGTTTACGGTCAATTAGATCAACCGAAAAAACAACCAGATTTGTCAATTTCTTAAAATGACTTGTGCTTTGAGATCTTTGCTTTTTTACCGTTACTTTACTTTGATCGTGTGTCAAGCATCTGCCCCTTAATGTAATTTTGGTATTCGACAGAAAAAAAGACATAATGTAATTTACATTAAAAGCTATTAAATGTAATTTTTGAAAGATTGATAAGTTTGAAATCAAAGATCCAACAATTAATAATTGATATAGTTGGATCTTTGATTGAGTAAAATAACAATATTTGCGCAAATTCATTTGCAGTTACTAAAACAATGCTTTCCTTGTTCTTTTAATATATAATATATTATATACATCCCCTTGTAAAGACGTCTGCTGCCGTTACACCCATAATATTATAATAACCATAACTGTGGGCTTTAATCGTTAAAGGGCAATCTCATTACATACTCAGTATTAGGGAGGCCACTTAATACATTTTATCGTCGTATTGTATCCGAAGTTCTTATCTAAAAGCAAGTTAATTAAAAATGATTGCTTAGGCATATATTTTTAGTACTAATTATGGGATATTAACTATAATGTTATAGTGAGATCTAGTTCTATGAAGATATTTTAAGCATAACAATGTACATATACTTTGGTAGTAATACACATTTAAACGATTAGTATTCAAACCCAAAGCTAAACAGTTTAATAGTAAATTTAGTTTCTAATGCATACCTATTTAACTAAAGTGCTTGCCGTTTGTGGTTGTTGGAGTTCAAACCCGTACAGCGTAAATAATTTCAGACACCTGTGGTATTTTGTAGGATTAAAATCTTTAGGGCCGCTACAGACGTGCGGAGAATGCACGTGCGGATACAAACTGTGCGATTAGAACCGCGATAAGATATTGGGGCTAGTTTTAAATAATCTCTAAACTAAACTAAAATGATTGCAGGTATACATCTCTATTCTTATCTCTTACACAATGCTCCCTGCGTGAAAAGGACAGCACCATTTTTAAACCTGTCAATTTACTTGAATTTAGTGATTGTATACAAAAGAATTAAGCAAATTGTTTATTGTACCTTATTCTGAATAGCGAGGCCATCGGCTTACATGCAGGATCAATGATAGAAGTCACACACTTTACTGCCCTTCTTCTCGGCAGATCACAGTAAAATCTCTGCACCAAATCCGTGCGTTTCTTGCAACGCGTCGTTCGAAAAGTGGCAGCCGCGTGGTTTTACGTTTCAGAAAGATATTTCTCGCTAAAATTCCTATGTAAAAGCACTCGAAACTAACGCACCGTTATTACACGTAATTATAAAATTACCTTAAAAGCTTGAAGCTTAAAGCTTGCCACTTCCATATAAACACGAAATTCCCGGTTTTACACAATGGTCTGCAAAAGTGGTATTAAGTAAGGTCGATAATAACGTCTTAATTTCAAAACTTCGAGCTAGAATTGAACTTTGTGGCGTTATTTTGGAGGAAATTAAACTTCTGAATTCTTTTTGATAGTATTTTTCTGCTATGCTTCAGTGTTCTCATCTCCACTGGCACTAATGATCCAATTATTTTGAAGAAGTATTTTCCGAACTAGGTAATAAACAAAGTTCCAAATTCAAATACAGAAGCAAGCTCATCTAGTAAAATGTTTACATGTAAATGTTTTGGTAACGAAATGACGCGGTTTTATTCTAATGTGAAAGCAATCTAATGCTATTTGTACACAGCATTACAAACTGAAACACATTTCCTTGACGCGTCCGATACGGTCGATGTACATTAATAACGTCAATCGTCATTCGCATTTTCGCGTACTCAAAATGCGGTGCGTTCTACGTAATGGGCGATAAGCTTAAACCAATGAATACGCACGAACGATACGCGTAATTTGAAACGCTCAAATGTTCGTAGGGCTGCGCTTGCCACTTCCATTTGCATATTAATTCTTTGTTTAAACAATGGCGCTCGGAAGGAGTGCGATGTGAAGTCGACAATAACGCGGCTAATTTTAAAACTTTGTGCCGAGGTTTAATTTTGTTGCATTGTTTTCGAGGAATTCCAGCTTTGTGTACGGGTTATTAGTTTTAAGGACATTTTTTTGTTTGACGCTCACTCCCGAAAGAGTGTAAACAGCCCCGCACACAAGTCGCGGGAGACATTTTTCATACATTTTATATAGTACCACCGCACACTAAGCGCTCGAGTGGCCGCGTTCGGGCCACAAGAAAATGTATGAAAAATCTTTTCCGCGACCTGCGGGGGCCACTAGTCGCCGCCACTAGTGGCAGTGTGAGGGGCTGTAAGACTTTCTTTTTGTCAGAATCTTTGAATTATTTTGATAAATAAAACTGTTATAGAGTTTATTTTAATCCTACAGTTTTAAATCTGTATCAAACTTTTTTGCAACTTCTCTGATATACGCCAGAATGAAAATGAGAGCGTTCGTCAAAAAGTGTTTCCGTCTGTCTGTGTTGTGTGTGTCCGTTTGTTTATCTATCTGTGTGTTACATTTGGAGGGCGCAACTGCCCAAACGATCTTGATGAAAATTAGCACAGACTTTTAGCTAGATAAAGTGTTCTGGAGACGGACAAAGGCCGATAATATCGATGTAAAATACACAAAAAGAGAATTAATATTTCTCTATTCCTGTATTTAAAAAAAATTTAAATCGATTTTTGTTAGTTCGCTAGTAAGAAAGTCAATTTGAACAAGTCTCACAATGACGCAGTGTGATTTGAAAGTTGTAAAAATGCAATCACATCACATGTTTTCGAAAGTTTGAAGGAAAATATATTTTTGCTTATTTATCACAAGTGAGAATAATTTTTCACGGACATTTTTCCAATTACAGTTTGTATTTTCAAATTCAATTCAATTCAAAACTCATTTATTCAAAGTAGGTGCACTGTACACTTTTTGAACGTCAATATATAAAGTACATGAAAGTGATGCAATGGTGATAATTACTACGGAAACTTAAAACTAAAACTACGAGGTTCCAAACGCGCCCTGGTCTGAGAAGAGCCCACAACAATCTCAGCCGGGTTATTTTTTTTATTATCACCATCTCACAATATGTCTAATTTGTAAATGATTTGAACTGTTGGCTTTTAGAGCAAATATTGGACTACATAATACCATTATTGATCTAAGCTATATGCGGACTCATCCCTTATGGATTTATAATATGATATAAATACCTAGCATGAATTTCATACAAGTAGGTAGGTAGGTATTATAAACTTTCCTCGTGAAATGTCCTAAGTACCTACTAAATAAACGTGGGTAGAAGTTTCGTTTGATAGTTAATTTATAGAGAGGAGAACAAAAGAAGTAGTGTGACGTAATCGAAGTAAATTACTGACCAACAATATGTACTACGGCCAGCCCATCTCAAACTTAGTAACTACTCTATAAACTTGGAAGACTCTCTAGAAGATTAATTATTTCAGGAGTGGTATCGATTAAAAAAGTTTTTCTTCATCGCGAAGGCAACTTAGGCAAAGTAACTTAACTACTACTTTTATAAAGTTAACGAAATAATAATATTATGCTGTCATTATTGCTATTTTATTTTTTTGGAAATTGTAATTAGATGCGGCGGAGTAGACCAGCTCAAGCTCAAATATTTTTCATGGAGAAATCATAAAAGTTTCAATAAATTTTGAGACATTTAAGCCCGTATGGATGGACTATTAACTTTTAATTACTAATTCGTGCGTATTATTTTTTAATTTTTCTACTACATAGTGAATACCCGCGACTTTGTGTACGTGAATTTAGTTTTTTAAAACCCCAGCTGGGATCTCTTTTAGTTTCCAGGATAAAAAGTATCTTTGCCGTATCCAGTTTTTTATTCTACCAGTTGATTGGTATAAAGATTAACTGGTAAAATACCTAATAATAAAAAACTGGCGACGTATAATTGAAAAATAAAGCATTATTCATAGATATAACTTGAAAAACGACTTTCATAAAAACTTTCATCTCCAATTTAATTCACTTGGGAATGATATTTTGATGGTAATCGTAAAAAATCTCTATAGACATTTTTTTTCTATCAGAACTGTGTAATTTTTTGTTTCAAAACACTAGATCTCTAAACAAGCTCCAAAAAGTTTAAACTCCCACACCGAAAACTTTTCCTAGAAGTTCATGGATTTCGCACTGAAACTTTAAGGCCGTATAAACTCGTCCAAAAGCATCAACTGTTTTACGATATGCAGCCCCACTCGGATCCTATAGACCCCATTCTAGTTTTACTACCTATCAAAGCTTGGATCTTTTAAATACAACAGTAGTTCCGTTTAAGTGCATTTTGATGATAGTTGTATTTTATTTTTAACCGTTCACATTGCATAAGTGACGTACACAAGTGTCAGATTATTGCTGAAATTTGATGTAAATTTTTAGAAATGTTTTACAGGTTATTAATTTCAGGTTAGAACGAACTGACATTTGATTCATTCAGAATTATTGGTCTATATACGGGTAGATTGAAGCTACAAATTCAGTCTCCTCCAGAGACTCAACCGACTATTAGATGCTTCAGTCTCTAGGTCGTGATATTTGATTGAGGGTTGCGATAGCAATCACACCCGAATCGAATGAATGCTGCCATTTTGGACTTGACTGAGTGTAATTAATTAATTAGTATAAAATAGATTTGAAAAGAGATCTCAGTTAAAATAATCTGTGATTCGATATTAATTGTTTGTGCGAGTGATAAACGCAGATATATAAATTATAGTTTGATTTAGTTTAATATTAAATTATATCCTGCTTCTGTAATGATGATGTTTACACAAGCCAGGGTCCTCGTCCTCTTCATAATCATCCCAGCCAAAGACGTCAACTGCTGGACATGCTGGACACAACTCTTGGAATCAAAGCCATAGAACAGGATCTTGTGTCGCCTATATCCAGCGACTCGCCTGATATCGTCTGCCCACCTAGTGTGAAGTCTTCCAACGCTTCGTTTTCCTGAAGTTATTAGCCTGAAGCTACCGTAAAAGATGTGTAATTTTTCCCGTTTACTTTATAATGTACAAGGCCAAAATGTTCTTTGTTTATTAAATTTTGCACGGTCTTAAGCAAATATTAAATTTTTTCATTTTCCGCGTGTTATAATATTTTATGCGTCGGCTTACTCTCAAAAGCTCATTTTGCCGTAAGTTGGAGAAAGAGAAATAATTTTGCGAACAATCCGCGGACCTTGTTTCACACCGTATGGATTTATTTTAAAATTTAATAATATGAAGCGCATGACACGCACAGAAATATATGTTTACATACAGGTTTTTATTTATCTTTCTGATGTCTTATTGTATATTTAGTATAGTATAGTGTAGTCATCACGTCTCGTAATAATAGTAGTTTATGAAACGGTTGCATAATAGAGGTTATTAAAACATGAGTGTGAGTTTAAAAAACGAGCCGCAGGTGAATTTTGTACTAGTATTACACGAGTGTTTTAATACCTAATTATGTAGAGTTTCGTACACTACTTTATCTAAACTCATATATTAAAATCCAAACCATAAAATCTTGGTAATATTTGTCGTGAGTTTTCCTTGATTTTCCTGGCTAAAGATTGTCGGTTGGTCGGTGGTCAGGTGGAGTTAAATTCTCTTCAGTATCACTGCTAGACATTTTTCCGCACAATAAAAACCTCGTCTTGTAAAGTTTTGAGTAATAAAAACAATAAATAAAAAATTTAAATAATATAACTAGCGTATGGCGCCAACGGCCATACGGCGTTATACGGCGTTATACGGCGCCAAAGCTGTGGTAGCCTAGTGGTTAGGACGACCGACTTCTAATCGGAGGTCGTGGGTTCGATCCCGGGGCACGCACCTCTAACTTTTCGGAGTTATGTGCGTTTTAAGTATTTAAATATCACTTGCTTTAACGGTGAAGGAAAACATCGTGAGGAAACCTGCATGCCTGAGAGTTCTCCATAACGTTCTCAAAGGTGTGTGAAGTCTGCCAATCCGCTTGGCCAGCGTGGTAGACTATGGCCAAAACCCTTATCACTCTGAGAGGAGACCCGTGCTCTGTAGTGAGCCGGTAATGGGTTGATCATGATGATGATGATGATGATGATGGCGCCAACATTCAGTTGTTACAAAATGTGCATGCAGACTGCAGTGTCAAGTGATGTCTATTGTCTATGGTCAATTATGGTAGCGCCACACTCTGGCCGCCACACCGTCACGTCTAAATAAAAATCTAGGAAGAAAATATGCTCTATATTAATTCGTACAATATCAAAAATTATAGTAGGTAATACAATAGCACACAATAACCATAGACAATACAATACGTCTCACGTAAACGGCCAAGGAGGTCGCGCGTTTCCTGCCATGGCTCAAAAATCTAGAACCCAGAGTCGTGACTCGACCAGACCTGTACTTTAATGGAGAAAAAAATATTTTAAAGCATTATTTTGCAAGAATTTCCTAACAAAAAAGTGTTATAATGAATTATTTTTTAAATATTTTAGATGTATGTGAATAAAGTAGGCCAATATATTATGATACATTTTGATTTCTTAATCATGATTTTAAGATATGAGAGTACATAAATATAATTATTATGAAGGTATAAATTATAAAGCAAACATGCCGTTTTTTCAATACTGAATTAATCTATCAGTCTACTAGTTGAACTACAGTTTGCATAAAAAAACACTTTTTTAATTATGTCATTACTATTAAATTGTAGGTAAGTAACCTATTCATCGAGAAAAATAAGCAGAAAACTTACGCTATAGCTTACAGTGCGGTGTGAGACCTGTAACCGTTTGTTTTATAGAACCATATACCATCTAAAACTTTACAACTAAACTTTAAGGCGGTTCGCTCTATATTCAAAGCGCTTTGTAGCTCCTGCACAGGAGCGGTTAATAGTTATCAGATCGTATATTTTAAAGTTTAGAGTTAAGTTGTAACTTCTAAAAAACATTATTTTTCGAATATGTGCTTTATGTAAGCTATTTCACCCACGTCAAAGATTGGAGATGGAAATTGAATGTTCATTAATTATTTATAGAAATACGTGTAGGTTAACGCCTACATGGCCCTGAAAGATGTAACATCCAAGGAAGTTGTAAACATGTTGGGTCGCTTTTACGCCCACGTGAATAGAGACCAGTGGTTTTATAATATTGTAATAACTTGAAAATATGTGTACCTATTTCCACACATATTTTCATCCTGTTATATAAAATTTAATTATTAATTACCTAACTACCTGTAGAAAATAAATAAAACTAATGAATTTTCGATATTTAATTAAAGCATACCTAATTAAGTAAATAGTCGTATTTTAAAACGTCTTTATACCTAGGGTTGTTAAATAATACGTATATTGGTTTCCTTAAGACCCAGATTAATTAAGGCATAATTAAGTAATTAATATTTTAAAACGTATTTATGTAGGACTGTTGGATATGTGTTTTATCGATTTCCCGATTAATTATTATCATGTGAACCATGTTTTGTTAACATTCGTTAATGTTACGGTACTGTGTGAGCAACGACCACATAATGGGTGTGAAAGATGATTTCCGTAAAAGTTTGCTTTATGGACCTTTATACCGCGTTACTCATAAGTTCGCAGCTAAAATTTAAGGAGCCTTGCTCTATGCTCAAAGCGTTTCATAGCGCTTTTGCATGAGTGGGTTATCGTTATCACGTCATATACTTCGAAATTTCAGCGCTTTGAAACAACTTGTTTTGTTATTAAAAGGTGGAAGAATAAAAATGTACCTATCGAAGTTTTCACAAGCTCTTACTTCTTCATGGTTTCTTCTGTATGTTTTCAAGTTAACGTGACTTATGAGAACACGTCAGAATTTCATATCTTTATACGAAGCTAAAGATGTAAGCACGGTTAACGCTAACTTGAAGAGTTTAACTAGAAACTCTGGTGTCAGTTTGATAAGAGATTCAAAAATAAAATAAATGGATATTTTGTTGAGATTTCGCAGTTGAAGTTTCGGTTTTGATGATGACTCGTAAACATTTGAAAATAGCAATTTTCGAATTGCATTGGGTCTGATTCTAGAATGAGGAATTTTCCGTTACTAATAAATTACAATATCTACCATTCCACTTGGACTGTTTTTATATTCTACTAATTAGTTACCAAATCTTTTTATTATGTAAGTATATGATTTTTTGTATGCAGTCTAATAAATACTTGTATAATGCAATGGCCATATTAATATAGTCCTACAAATTTAGTGGAACGATTTCCGAGCGAATCGTTCCACTAAATCGAAAGCCACCCGAGCGAATCGAAATGTGTAACACCTGCGCACTCGAGTACGTACTTCCATCGAGAATTTTCATAGATAAAAAAACTTAAATAGGTGTAATAATTAATGTTTTAAGGATGTTGTATAATTAATAACAACAGGAAGGTGCAGGATTATTTAAAAAAAAAAAAAAACCTACTCACGAAAATTCAGCTTGTTATTAATCACAAAAAAATTTGTCCCAGGGCTGCTGGACTATTACTTAATATCGTTCTGAAAAAAATGTACTGAATCTAGCGCATGCCAAATGCATAACTGATATTTATTTGTATAAAAAAATAGGTAGGTGAAATTATCCGGTAAACTAGAGCAGAGTAATTCGCTGTAAAGTGCACGCTTTAATGGTTTTTCAACAATGTAGTGGAATGTTCTCGACTTAATGTTAAGCTTTCATGCAAATGTAAACTAAAGTAGTAATCTACCTTAATTCACTGTAATGTGTGAGAGGAATACCTACTTTGAAATACCTACTTAGGTACCAAAAATTTTATGTTTCTGTGGCTTGCTACAATAATATGTCCGATTAAAGAAAAAATTCTAAGCTCATACGTGTTTTACGTTTCTCCTTACTGTAGTAGGTAACGATAACTGAACATTTTACACAATATCTATACACATAATAATTTAGAATATGTACATAATTCTTCGCTCGCTATAGAGAATAGCTTAAACGATTTGATGGATTTCCATGAACAAGTTATCAATCATCTTATTCTCTTGAATGTCATTGCGACTGCTTACAACTCATTTTTTTCTGAAGGTCGCCCCTGTTATGAATGCCGGGCAGATTAGAGGAAAAGCATACCTAATTCCTATGTACACACATACCGTTAAATTCTTCTACTCAAATATAATCGTAACCATTTAATATTATTCACTATAATTACTTAGTACAACTTTGCACACCTCGCCGACGTTGATACACTTCGAGTGTCGAAACTATAACGTCATCGTAAAACAGACAAAAAGGTTCTAATTTTAGGGTCGCAAATTCAATAGGTACATAGGTACTACTGATTTTTATTTCGCTAATTGTACGCTTGGGGCGCTGCATGTAGATGTATGGATGAATTCAGTGGTTATTTCGAGCTTGCGCACTTCGAACACTATACTAAATAGCGAAAAACTGTAATATATAAAGCAAAACGAACCCAAAGGCGCTGGCTGTAGAAGCCTCTGCCTCTCGGATGATTTTCCACTCAATGGCTCAAACACGAAATTTTTACAAGAACACGAATTTTTTGGTATATTTCGTCTTGCGTCAGTCTTTCGTTCATGAAAAGTCTCGAGCTCTTTAAATCACGCCGCATGCGAGTGAAGTTTAATCATTATTTCGATTAAAGGAACCTATAAAAATACATTGAAAACATTCTCAAAGTATGTTTGCAATTTGTAATGTACCTATATTGAAGCGATGTCGAGACATTGAAATGAATTTTAGACCTTTGAGTAAAAAATCCTTTCATCTAAAACTAACCTACGTACACGAGCACCGACCACTGACCTGGGGTGCTATTCTCTAATTTAGTTAACAGTAAATGATAGCCACCGAATAAGTTTGATATACATTGCTGCTTAACTGTGTGAATTATAAACAGTGATTTCATTTCACACAGTAAAACAGTAATGTATATGATGGCTTTCATTTCTGTGGATAACTAATTAAGTTAGAGTTAATCTTGTTATAAATAAACTAGCTTTTGCCCGCGGCTTCGCCCGCGTGAATTTCGGTTTTTCACAAATTATGAGGGAATCGTGGATTTCTGGTTCCCGATCCCACTCTCTTTTCCAATCTTTATACTTATTTTCAATCTATTCTACATATTCTACAAATCTATCTGCATGCCAAATTTCAGCTCGATCCATCCACTGGTTTGAGCTGTGCGTTGAAAGATCAGTCAGTCAGTCAGTCACCTTTTCCTTTTATATATTTAGATTAGATTAGATAAGGGTGGAAATTCTAAAAATCCTGAAAGACTTAATTCTTTACTTAAAAATCGAAATCCGAATTTTGGTTTAAATACGAATTTCCATGGTAATAAGTTGAAAAATGAAGAAATTTCATACAAACTTTCATCCCCTATTTAACACCCTAAGCGGTTGAATTTTCAGAAATCCTTTCTTAGCGGGTGCCTACGACACAATAGCTATCTGCATGCCAAATTTCAGCTCGATCCATCCACTGGTTTGAGCTGTGCGTTGATAGATCAGTCAGTCAGTCAGTCACCTTTTCCTTTTATATATTTAGATTAGATAGATTAGATAAGGGTGGAAATTCTAAAAATCCTGAAAGACGTAATTCTTTATTTAAAAATAGAAATCCGAATCAAAGGTCTAAATACGAATTTCCATGGTAATAAGTTGAAAAATGAAGGAATTTCATACAAACTTTCATCCCCTATTTAACACCCTAAGCGGTTGAATTTTCAGAAATCCTTTCTTAGCGGGTGCCTACGACACAATAGCTATCTGCATGCCAAATTTCAGCTCGATCCATCCACTGGTTTGAGCTGTGCGTTGATAGATCAGTCAGTCAGTCAGTCACCTTTTCCTTTTATATATTTAGATTAGATTAGATTAGATAAGGGTGGAAATTCTAAAAATCCTGAAAGACGTAATTCTTTATTTAAAAATAGAAATCCGAATCAAAGGTCTAAATACGAATTTCCATGGTAATAAGTTGAAAAATGAAGGAATTTCATACAAACTTTCATCCCCTATTTAATACCCTTAGCGGTTGAGTTTTCAAAAATCCTTTCTTAGCGGGTGCCTACGTCACAATAGCTATCTGCATGCCAAATTTCAGCACGATCCACCCACTGGTTTGAGCTGTGCGTTGATAGATCAGTCAGTCAGTCAGTCAGTCACCTTTTCCTTTTATATATTTAGATTAGATAGATTAGATTAGGGTGGAAATTCTAAAAATCCTGAAAGACGTAATTCTTTATTTAAAAATAGAAATCCGAATCAAAGGTCTAAATACGAATTTCCATGGTAATAAGTTGAAAAATGAAGGAATTTCATACAAACTTTCATCCCCTATTTAACACCCTAAGCGGTTGAATTTTCAGAAATCCTTTCTTAGCGGGTGCCTACGACACAATAGCTATCTGCATGCCAAATTTCAGCTCGATCCATCCACTGGTTTGAGCTGTGCGTTGATAGATCAGTCAGTCAGTCAGTCACCTTTTCCTTTTATATATTTAGATTAGATTAGATAAGGGTGGAAATTCTAAAAATCCTGAAAGACGTAATTCTTTATTTAAAAATAGAAATCCGAATCAAAGGTCTAAATACGAATTTCCATGGTAATAAGTTGAAAAATGAAGGAATTTCATACAAACTTTCATCCCCTATTTAATACCCTTAGCGGTTGAGTTTTCAAAAATCCTTTCTTAGCGGGTGCCTACGTCACAATAGCTATCTGCATGCCAAATTTCAGCACGATCCACCCACTGGTTTGAGCTGTGCGTTGATAGATCAGTCAGTCAGTCAGTCAGTCACCTTTTCCTTTTATATATTTAGATAGAAGAAGAAGAAGATTAGATTAGATAAGGGTGGAAATTCTAAAAATCCTGAAAGACGTAATTCTTTATTTAAAAATAGAAATCCGAATCAAAGGTCTAAATACGAATTTCCATGGTAATAAGTTGAAAAATGAAGGAATTTCATACAAACATCCCCTATTTAACACCCTAAGCGGTTGAATTTTCAGAAATCCTTTCTTAGCGGGTGCCTACGACACAATAGCTATCTGCATGCCAAATTTCAGCTCGATCCATCCACTGGTTTGAGCTGTGCGTTGATAGATCAGTCAGTCAGTCAGTCACCTTTTCCTTTTATATATTTAGATTAGATTAGATAAGGGTGGAAATTCTAAAAATCCTGAAAGACGTAATTTTTTATTTAAAAATAGAAATCCGAATCAAAGGTCTAAATACGAATTTCCATGGTAATAAGTTGAAAAATGAAGGAATTTCATACAAACTTTCATCCCCTATTTAATACCCTTAGCGGTTGAGTTTTCAAAAATCCTTTCTTAGCGGGTGCCTACGACACAATAGCTATCTGCATGCCAAATTTCAGCTCGATCCATCCACTGGTTTGAGCTGTGCGTTGATAGATCAGTCAGTCAGTCAGTCAGTCACCTTTTCCTTTTATATATTTAGATAGAAGATAGATTAGATTAGATAAGGGTGGAAATTCTAAAAATCCTGAAAGACGTAATTTTTTATTTAAAAATAGAAATCCGAATCAAAGGTCTAAATACGAATTTCCATGGTAATAAGTTGAAAAATGAAGGAATTTCATACAAACTTTCATCCCCTATTTAATACCCTTAGCGGTTGAGTTTTCAAAAATCCTTTCTTAGCGGGTGCCTACGACACAATAGCTATCTGCATGCCAAATTTCAGCTCGATCCATCCACTGGTTTGAGCTGTGCGTTGATAGATCAGTCAGTCAGTCAGTCACCTTTTCCTTTTATATATTTAGATAGAAGATAGATTAGATTAGATAAGGGTGGAAATTCTAAAAATCCTGAAAGACGTAATTTTTTATTTAAAAATAGAAATCCGAATCAAAGGTCTAAATACGAATTTCCATGGTAATAAGTTGAAAAATGAAGGAATTTCATACAAACTTTCATCCCCTATTTAATACCCTTAGCGGTTGAGTTTTCAAAAATCCTTTCTTAGCGGGTGCCTACGACACAATAGCTATCTGCATGCCAAATTTCAGCTCGATCCATCCACTGGTTTGAGCTGTGCGTTGATAGATCAGTCAGTCAGTCAGTCACCTTTTCCTTTTATATATTTAGATAGAAGATAGATTAGATTAGATAAGGGTGGAAATTCTAAAAATCCTGAAAGACGTAATTTTTTATTTAAAAATAGAAATCCGAATCAAAGGTCTAAATACGAATTTCCATGGTAATAAGTTGAAAAATGAAGGAATTTCATACAAACTTTCATCCCCTATTTAATACCCTTAGCGGTTGAGTTTTCAAAAATCCTTTCTTAGCGGGTGCCTACGACACAATAGCTATCTGCATGCCAAATTTCAGCTCGATCCATCCACTGGTTTGAGCTGTGCGTTGATAGATCAGTCAGTCAGTCAGTCACCTTTTCCTTTTATATATTTAGAAGATTAGATTAGATAAGGGTGGAAATTCTAAAAATCCTGAAAGACGTAATTTTTTATTTAAAAATAGAAATCCGAATCAAAGGTCTAAATACGAATTTCCATGGTAATAAGTTGAAAAATGAAGGAATTTCATACAAACTTTCATCCCCTATTTAATACCCTTAGCGGTTGAGTTTTCAAAAATCCTTTCTTAGCGGGTGCCTACGACACAATAGCTATCTGCATGCCAAATTTCAGCTCGATCCATCCACTGGTTTGAGCTGTGCGTTGATAGATCAGTCAGTCAGTCAGTCACCTTTTCCTTTTATATATTTAGAAGATTAGATTAGATAAGGGTGGAAATTCTAAAAATCCTGAAAGACGTAATTTTTTATTTAAAAATAGAAATCCGAATCAAAGGTCTAAATACGAATTTCCATGGTAATAAGTTGAAAAATGAAGGAATTTCATACAAACTTTCATCCCCTATTTAATACCCTTAGCGGTTGAGTTTTCAAAAATCCTTTCTTAACGGGTGCCTACGACACAATAGCTATCTGCATGCCAAATTTCAGCTCGATCCATCCACTGGTTTGAGCTGTGCGTTGATAGATCAGTCAGTCAGTCAGTCACCTTTTCCTTTTATATATTTAGATAATGAATCAGTGCTCCTCTGATCACCTCTGCTCTGATATTATAGTTTTTCAATATTCGTATTCTAGTACCGTTTTCGAGGTGTGCAAGCTCGGAATAACCATACAGTTACAAAAAACGTTATCTTTTACGTCATGTCCATATACATATAATGAGATAAGTATTATTATTAAAACAAATTAGTAATACCTAATACCTCGCAAAGGAGATTTTTACATAATATAATTATTTTGAAAGATTTTGTTTAAAAATTATAGTTATTAATAGCTTTTGTTTTTATTAAACAGGACTATCCGGAAAAAATAATATTTAAATAATATATTATCAAGTAGGTTATTGAAGAAAATACCCACCCGTAGTAAGAAAATTTCTTACTTCGCAAAACTACCAGTATCATGAGACTTGGCATCTCAAGACTTCCGGCTTTATGTATAAAAGTGTCAATTTATTTATCTGTGTAGAGTATAAGTGTTTTATTTATTTTCGTTTTAAATATAAATATATATATATAAATACTCACACATACACACACGGTCGTCTGTTCCTAAAGTAGGCAACTTAATGCCTGTGTTATAGGTAACAGCCGACTGATAGACATATTTACATATAAATACATATATATTTTAATAAAGGTATACATACATACATATTATAAATACACCCAGACTCGGGGCGGGAATCGAACCCGCGACCCCGGAGCGGAAGGCAGGGTCATTGCCAACCACGCCAACGGGCCAGTCGTTTATGCATAGATACCCAAAAAGAACACTATTATATATTCATTTTGTCGCATGGCAATCGCGTTTTTTTTTATGGTAAACATGTCAATAAAGACGTGTTTAGTATACAGGCATAAAGACTATTTCTAGAATTTGTACTCACCTAAGTAGAAAATACATAGTAAGCAGCTTAGTTAAGGGTCAAGTGGGTACGGTTACCGAGTTAAGCCAGTTAAATTAATAACCTTACTCGGAACACTAGACTTTTAAAGGCAACGGAGTTTTATACTATTTTAAAAATATAGACATTGCATTTTCTAAAAACTTTAAATATTAACTAATTAGTGATAAAAAGGTGTTAAAACTAAAAATATACGCTCAGAAACACAAAATATTTTAATTATAATATTTAGCATAGAGTAAGTGAAATCGCTTTAAACATAAGAAAGCGCTATAAATATTTTCTAAACATTTTGAGGTCTCCCCGCAGATCATTTGTAATTAATATGTACCACCACTACTACCACTACATCCCTTTAACCCAGAGGTTCCCAAACTTTTTTTTCTCATGGACCACTTTCAAAATTTTACTAGTTCTGGTGGACCCCCTGCAGCCACATTTCTACCATATTCCCAAAACTCAAAAAAGAATATGATGATTAGATCTTACTATGGAAATTTGCGTCCATCGACCAATTGCAACTATCCATAAATTACGTCGCACGTTAAGGGGGAGGGGGGACGAATTGTGACATTGTGTGACAAGGGGGTGGAAGGGGTCATACATTTTTTGATGTCACATTTAAAATCTAATATTTTTAAAGTAGGTACTATTAAAACATGAAATAAGAAATTTTGTTGAAAAATTGCAAAATATGTGACTTCACACCATTGTCTCACAAATGTGACCAGCTGTGACAAGGACGGGGGTAAAGTTAAGCACTGAATATGGAATATACAAGTTTTTACAAGTAAAAACTTGCATATTCCAGAGCTTTTCGTGGACCCTCGCTTACGACTGGTGAACCCCCATTTTCTTGTCACGCCAACGTAGACCCCCCTCGAGTCTCCCGTGGACCCTTGGGGGTCCACCTGGACCACTTTGGGAACTACTGCTTTAACCAAACTGCTGGGGCACAGGCCTCCTCTCTTACGGAAGAGAGGTATAAAGAGCTTAGACCCGCCACGCTGCTACAATGTGGATTGGCGGGTTATTGATATATGTACACCGATAGAAAAATATAATAGGATGTAATAGGAATCATCATCATTGCATCAGCGTGTTGATATCCACTGTTGGACATTAATCGGTAAAAGTCTGAGAGTCAAAGTGCCTCAATTAAATTATATTATAGAGAATGTATATTAGGTAAATCTTACGACGAAAAAGAGATAAGTATTCGCGTTTTTACTCAATACTAAGGAACTCTAAAAAGCGTCTTCACAAAGCGGTATTACAAAATGGATGCCAGACATCCATAACAAAAGGAATAAAACGCCAGAGGCAAATGAACCGTGTCGGAAAATAAGAAAAACACTTAAAATTACCATTGCTCCACCTTGTATTTTCTTAGAAAAGAAAATAAAGTTTAACAATAAAAATCACTTTGGTTACGAAACCTTCCTGAAGTATTTTATATTGTTACAATTTAACAAATACTTATTGACATAACTTTTTTTTAGTACCTATTTAACTGAAACGCATTTTAATTTCTTGCGTCGACTATTACAGTAGCTGTCTGTCCGTTGTATTTTAGTTGATCAATTACACTAGTTTACAAAATTTAACTTTTTGTCTGTTGCCGAGAATTTTGCGATTGATAATGTTCACTTATGACTTGTTTTTGTCAAATCTACTCTCAAAATTTTTTGAGCAGCTCGAGTTACTTTGTTTTGGATTCCTATCATTTAAGCGTATATAACACGTAACGTTAATCAATAACAGGCGTATTTTACTGTGTTAAAATTAGTATCTGAAGTTTTTGCGTCATGAGTAGTTCAAGAAGACGTTGTTTAAGCAATCCAGATCATTTTTGCTATATATGCGAGGAATATGTGTTTCAACGATTGTAGAAATGTATATCAGAGTTGGTGAAAAATACCTATTTTGAGTATGTTGCTCTTGGATAAAAATGAGAAGTCTTGGGCTCCCAAATGTGTTTGTAAATCGTGTGTGGAATATTTAAAATTATGGAAAAGTGGTAAAAGAAGTGCCTTTAAATTTTGAACACTGACTATTTGGTCAACAAAATGGTTACACTAAGTTTCCCTGTTTTATATGTCTTTGGGATCGTAGAACTAAACATGAGCATTGGATAAGAAGAAACTGGCCCTTGAGAGAAACTATGGAGCCTGGAAAGTAAAATATAGTCCAGAATTCATTAGTAGCTCGTGACAAAATTATCCTTCCACCACTACACATAAAGCTGGGCATCATGAAACAGTTTGTTCTTCTTACATTTGCCAAAAATTTCGTCAGCTTTCTATGGAAAAGATTAAAGCTGGTATTTTTGATGGCCCCCAAATTAGACAACTTCCGAAAGATATACCTAACTCAATTTAGAAATTCTATGTCTGAGTTAGATCTACAGTCTTAGACAGCTTTCGTCTCTGTGATGCAGAATTTTCTCGGAAATAAAAAATCTGAAAATTATATTGAACTTGTAGAAGACCTTCTGCTACAATTAAAAATATGGGGTGCAATATGAGCATAAAACTCCACTTCCTCCATAGTCACCTGGACAGGTTTCTGGAAAATTTAAGAGATATGAGCAAATAACAGGGAGAGCGTATGCATCAGGAATTACGCGTCATGGAAGAGCGCTACCAGGGTTTCTGGGACACGAATATGATATCTGACTATTATTGGTCTCTGATACGTCATTTTCCAAAGTCTATACATCAGAGAAGAGAGAAATCAATGATTAATTATTTTTTTAGTAAAGTTTTTCTTAGTAAAATACATGTTTTTTCTGTTTTACACCTACATAGCTGAAACTCAAAAACTAGAGCTGATAAAAATCTTCTAATTATATTTTTGGAAATAGCATATTATATGTAGACAGCAACAGCTAAAATTTCTTCGGCAACAGATGTACTGTAAACTAGTGTTATGTATGCATTTTTAATATTAGGTTAATGTACATTTACTCATAGTTTGTTTATGTACATATTGTTATCTATTAAGTTAATAAAGAATGTTTAAAATAAATAAATAAAAAGTTGATCATATTGATGTTATGCAGAATGAAGCTTCAGTCCAAAATGTGTTTTTTTTTAATAAAAGAATATTAGCCATGATAAACATAATGCTATACAAAACATATGCTCATAAAAAAAGCTTATTATACAATTGAAGATTATATAAACGATAAAAAAGCATGGACTTAGCTCGTTCCAGCAATGCGCGAGACGGCATTTCAATCATGTACATAAATAATTGTTATATTGTTATTTTAAAAAAAAAGAGCAACCGCCGAGTTTCTTACAGGTTCTTCTCGGCTGGAACTGCATTCCGAACTTGTGGTAGATTCAAATTGACGATTCAAAAGTACTTGTAAAAGTTTATTTGAATAAAAAACTTTTCTATTCTATTCTATTCTAAAAAACATGACTAATATCCCCCTTTCCCCTTCAATTAAGTGAAAATTTGTTTTAGGAGTGGGTACGACAATAGTGTAACGGGTGGGATTTGAACCATCGTCCGTACGGTTCCCGATCCGCGCCCAACGGGCGTTGCGCCATTGAGGCTATAATTGCTTCCCAATTTCTTGAGTACCTACAGTACCTACTGCGTTACGAAAACGCAATGTGAAGCAATAAAAAGAAGAAAATGCGTTGAAATTGGTCGAAATTTTGCCAGGAGGACACTCGTAACATTTAAATTTACATTAATGTGACAATCATTGTTAACCCCGACGCAAAAACGATGGGATGTTACAAGTTTGACGTGTCTGTGTGTGTGTGTGTGTGTGTATATGTGTGTGTGTGTGTGTGTGTGTGTCTGTTGTTCCCCTGTAGCGCTCAAACGGGTGGACCGATTTGAGTGCGGTTTTTTTGTTTGAAAGGTGAATTAGTCAAGAGTGTTGTTAGCTATGTTTGATGAAATCGATCCAAGATGGCCGCCGCTACAAAATGGCGGATTACATATTTTTTCACAGCTCCCTTAATATGGGTATCAAATGAAAGGGCTTGACTAGTAGAATAGCACTATTGCAAATCCAAGATGGCCGCCGACGAAAAATGGTGAATGTCGGGGGTTTTTTAAATGTTTAATTTATACCTACTTGTTTTTTAGACTCATTTAATAATTAATATTCATGTTTGTTAAACATTTAGTTTTTTAAAAAGATTTCAAAGAATTTATATTTTTTTTTTTCAAAAAAAAAATATAAATCAAAACATAAAGTTATCTTACTACAACACAGTCATATAATTATATTTATTAAAATAGTTTTGTATCCAGTTCAAAAATGGACCAGTGTGTGCATTTTGGACCATTTTCAGCAAACCGTTCATTGACATCACAAGATGAGGCAAGTTGCCAAAATCTTTACTATTGTTGTGCCTTTTATGTCTTATTGAACCCGCATTTTATTCTTCATACGACCTCGTAGCTGTTGTAATAAAATCAATATAAGTAAAAGTCTTATACATTAACTAAAAGGTACTACAAATAACAGCTACATTAGACTTGACTTTACACAAGTTTAAGAACTCTGTTAAAAGTATGCTCATAAAAAAGCATATTATACAGTTGAAGATTATATAAATGATAAAAAAACGTGGATTTGACTCGTTCCAGCAATGCGCGAGACGGTAATTCAATCATATATTAAACATAAAATTGTTATACTGATATTGTTATTTTAAAAAAGAGCAACCGCTGAGTTTTTTTGCTGGTTCTTCTCGGTAGGAACGGCATTTCGAACCAGTGGTAGATTCAATTGACGATTCAAAAGTAGGTACTTGTAAAATTTTATTTGAATAAAAAACTTTTCTATTTTATTCTATTCTACTATACAGCTACAAATTATAAAAATAATAGTTGTTATATGTACGTAATGAGAATAAAGCGACAGGCTTTGAATAGAACGCGTGTTTTAATCGGAATCCATAGTGGTCTTGATCTTGTTTTAAGTAAACATTCGCCAGTAAAAGTCCCATCAAAATCGATCCAGCCTTTCAAAGATTAGCCGATTATCTTTATAGTATCTCCTCTCTAACAAAAAAAGAATGAATGAAATCGGACCACGCGTTAATGGATGAAAGTCAAAATGTGTACCTACTTAGCTGTAATAGCTAAGTACACATTTTGACAACTTAAATCATGCTAAGTTTAATTTCAATCCATTCAGTAGTTTTTGCATGATGCGCGCACAAACATACAGACAAACAAACAAACATACAAAAATTTCAAAAATAGCTTTTTTACGTTCTATTATTTATCCCTAACATCCCCCAGTTATTATTTTACAAAAATCTTTAATGTACAGATACGGCAAGTCTACGATTTTATTATATGTACCTATAGATATTAAAACGCAAATAAATTCTATACAATAGGCATAAAATATACCTTTCAAAATAAGAACTCGGTGTTAGATTAAAAAAAGTTTTTAGGGTAAGATTAATTTTAAGGAAACAAAAGATATACCCAAGCTTTTGTTTCCATTATCTGTGGCTTATAATATTAACAAAAGTGGCCTGCGACATTATTTGGTCCATTATTTCGAAAAAGTTACGACACTTATTAAACGAAGAATAGGTAACGAAATTGCGTGCCACAGAATAAAACGAGGCGTAAATTAACCTGAAGCTCTTTCAATACAAACAAAATTGAAAACAACTTCAATTAAAAGTCGAATGTAATTTACGGAAAATAGTAAACGTGCTTTATAAATAACGTTTATTTCATTAAAATAATATGGTGTCAGCTGATAAAATACTTGCTTTCAATTTCTTTATTGCGACCTTGCATAAACGTGTAATTTTTATGAAAAAATATGTATACAACCGAACTCGGTTTATATTTAAAAAATATAACTTATTCTTTTACAAGCGGAAACCCAAGACTTCGTTCGCGTGGATATTATATTGGTTTTTAAAAATCCCGTAGGAATCATTTTGTTTTTTGTAACTGAACTAACGACCTTATGAAAATCTATACCCTTTAAATTCCTATAAATCTTTCTAAAGATTATGTTTTTAAATAATTTCTTTAAAGTGGCACGTGAACGATAGCGGTAGAACCCTTTATAATGTGTGTCCGTATAAACCCAAGAACTTTTAGAGCGTCAGAAGTAATGAGTTCAATTGACTTAGACGATTCAATCTAGTTCGTGTATTGAAGTGTCGGTTCCTGCTTAGTTTTATTATAAAATATGTTAGCGATCAAGCTATGGTTAATAGTGACGTTGTTTGCTATTTCGAGATCATACAATCAATAGTGGGATGACACACTTTTAGTTCGAATGAAGATTAACTCCTTTCCCTAATGGGAAAGAAGTTCATCAAGGCATCATTCATACTTTTAGCAATAAAAATATGAATGAAGGTTGTTAGCTCCCGTCACGCCAACAACGATGAGCCCCTACCTTTTGTGGTACTCTAGTATCGCATACAGAGTTAGTTATAGTATTAATTTATTATCATTATTTCGTTCATTATATATTTTATATTTTTTTTTTTTTATTTATTATTATTATTTATTTTTACAAATATGAACTTACAAACTAACTTATTTCCTACAAAACCGACTATTCGGTTTGACTGTAGTAAGTCTCTTTTAATCTCATTACAATACTTAATAATATAATATGCCTACAATATAAAACTTAGCAACTACTAATAACTAATGAATACTAATTTTAATTTAAGTTATGCCAGTATATAATTAAAATTAAAGTTAAAGCGTGGAGAGCAAGTACTCTTTCAGCTTCGTTTTAAATTTATGTTGCCTACCTTCACTTTTTACGTGTGATGGCAGGCTGTTTAATAAATATGGGATTCGCTTCTGGAGGGTACGATCGCCGTAATAGTTCCTTACCATTGGCACTATGTATTTGCCTGCAGCTATAGACTTAGTGCAATAACCGTGGCTTGGAGTGACTAGTGAGTAACGGTCTCGGCTGCTATAGTTGTTTACTAGTATTAAGTACTAGATGATGCCCACGGCTTCGCCCTTGTGGATTTAGGTTTTTAAAAATCCCGTGGGAACTTTTGATTTTCCAGAACAAAAAGTAGCTTATCTGTAGAAACCCGTCCCCAAAACGGAAAAATCCTGTGGGATCCCCACGATTTCGGAATACAATTCCTTACAGCATCAGGGTTGAGGAGTTAGATATGTACCTACTCGAATTCATTCAACGTTAAAGTCTTTAATTGGTACACATGCATTGGTGCATGCAACACAGCAAACTATTGCAATAATGTGTTATGTGAACGTGATTTACCTAAGAACAGTCAGCGCCCTCTATGGCGTTTTTGGAAGATTATATCTATTTTAGTCCCACAGGAATACTTTTCCGGGATAAAAAGTAGCCTATGTTTTAAGTCAGGGCATAAGCTATCTCCATTCAAAATTTCAGCCAAATCGGTTCAGTAGTTGCGGCGTGATTGAGTAACAAACATCCAAACATACAAACATACAAACATCTAAACATCCAAACATCCACACTTTCACATTTATAATATTAGTAGGATAGTAGGAGGATTAGTAGGATTAGTAGGATAGTAGGATTAGTAGGATTGGTATTGTGATTATGTGTGATAGCTTCTGCCCGCAGCTTCGCTCGCGTAAATTTCGGTTTTGAACAAATCCCGAGGGAATCGTTGATTCCCGGTTCCCGTTCCCGATCCCTTTTCCAACCTTTATACTTTCTATGAAGGAAGTTCGCTATAATAATCTACCTATAGTTGTAGATATAGACTTCGGGTTTTTCAAAATCCCATGGGAACTGTGCATTTTTTCCAGGATAAAAAGTAGCCTATGTGTTGCCAATGCATGCAACACAGCAAACTATTGCAATAATGTGTTATGTGAACGTGATTTACCTAAGAACAGTCAGCGCCCTCTATGGCGTTTTTGGAAGATTATATCTATTTTAGTCCCACAGGAATACTTTTCCGGGATAAAAAGTAGCCTATGTTTTAAGTCAGGGCATAAGCTATCTCCATTCAAAATTTCAGCCAAATCGGTTCAGTAGTTGCGGCGTGATTGAGTAACAAACATCCAAACATCCAAACATACAAACATACAAACATCTAAACATCCAAACATCCACACTTTCACATTTATAATATTAGTAGGATTTGTGTTTTAAGCTGATTGGTAAAATTTTGCATATTTTAAATAATTTTCTGTAGTCGTCGTTACATTTATATTTGGTTTTTTTATTGACAATAAGTTTTAAAAATCTAATTTGTAGTGCTTCTAATTTTTCAATATTAGTTGTGGTTGCAGTGGTTATAGTGTGGTTGCATGAAGTACTAGACATACCAGCAAACATTGCCCCCCCCCCCCCCCCTCACACCCAGGCATCATCCCAAAGAGTTGTTTTTTAACCGTGGTTGTCTCCACAAGACTTTTTTATAGTGGTGTGCACCACTTAAGACCTTTGTTTAGAGTGTTTAAGTTCCACTATGTTTGTTAAGTCATTAGTGAAGAGCGAGATTCGCTGCGGTACGTATGATGTAGGTTTGTTATTATCATGGAAGCAAGCTCGAGGCAAAGCTTACTGAGGTATATCAGTTTTATGTCCATGGTAAAGGAGGAACGAAATCCATTGCAGTAATTATTGGTATTTGTCAGTCAAGGAAGTGCAAGACTCACTGTGGTAAAATAGTAGAACTATTTACACAGGCCTTAGAACTCAACACTTAGAACCCTAAAAACTACATCTTTGCTCTTTTCGTGTGCGAAGAATTTAATTGGCATTCTTGACATTTGGTTTCCCCTACTAGTATAATATACTCTGTTCCAGTTAAATAAAATGCATTGTATAATATCTACTCGTTCACAACAAAGTCAAACAACTATTCAAGAACAATGAATAAAACAGTGTCAAAGTTCATTTAACGCACTACTTCGATTCTATCGTTTACATTAACATCAAAAAGTTTGTTTTCATACCAAAAACAATGGCATAACTTTTTGCTGAAACAGTAAATTGTTTTGTTTATCCCTCTCCAACTCTTAATATTGAATGTATAAAACTAACTTTGTACAAACAATACCGCATCCAACTTTGTGACATTCACCGACCCTTTTACACTGTAGCTACCCTCATTTGGCTAAATTGCGCGACTTAAATCGCGCGGTTCGCATCTCATTTAGCCGGTTTTTACGATTCCAGAGGTGTTTTAAAAGGCCAACTCAAATAATATAATAGGCATTGTCTTTTTGGAATTCATTTCCTGCGAAATGTTCCGAGGCGCGTTCTATCCCGTTACACTTTATCTGACTCGTTTCGGGAACGAGTTTGATACTCCGTTCGGGGGTTTTGTGGAAAGTTAGGAACAAAGCATACGATTATCTCCATGGAATTAAAGTGTGTCTATGTAACAGTCAAAACCCTTTCCTGGTCAAAAATAAATATAAGTAATATCTTTCTGACTGACCAAATTTTTATATCTGGTGATTTTTTTTATTCGCCTACAAAGTTAGCCATGGATTTTGATCTCACCATCTCACATGATAGTAAGTGATGATACAGTCTAAGATTTAAGCGGGGTAGCCCTGTAGAGGATTGTAGATTATTGTAACTGACGAGTTATCGTCAATTTTTTGATAGGAGTGTAAAAAAAATTGTTAATTAATAACTTCTCTGTAAATAGGTAAGTAATAAGTATATTTAATAAATAACTCTGATTTAAAATAAAAAATACCGTGCACAAATTTTTACTTCAACATTAAAAGGGGTCTCGGAGGCCCATTCACGAATATAAACCTTCCGGACACCCACATTAGAAGTCAGATGCTGTCAGACCCGAATAATTTCTTAATCAAGTCACCTTTGTTTCCTCTAATTGTATCATTTGCCATTCCATTTAGGCTCGGTTACAAACGGAATTCCAAAAAACATTATTCCGTAAATGTTTTACAAACGTGTTTGAAAATTTATTTTCAGATTTACCTTTCACACCGCAGCCTCTGTCATTGTTTATGTATAATAGTGTTTAAAATTACCTGCAGAATTTTATATCACTAGTACATAACGGATATCAAATTGTGTTTAAATTACCATACCATAGTTTTTCTTTGAATTACACGAATTACTATTTGTAGGATTGGTATTGTGATTATGTGTGATAGCTTCTGCCCGCAGCTTCGCTCGCGTAAATTTCGGTTTTGAACAAATCCCGAGGGAATCGTTGATTCCCGGTTCCCGTTCCCGATCCCTTTTCCAACCTTTATACTTTCTATGAAGGAAGTTCGCTATAATAATCTACCTATAGTTGTAGATATAGACTTCGGGTTTTTCAAAATCCCATGGGAACTGTGCATTTTTTCCAGGATAAAAAGTAGCCTATGTGTTGCCAATGCATGCAACACAGCAAACTATTGCAATAATGTGTTATGTGAACGTGATTTACCTAAGAACAGTCAGCGCCCTCTATGGCGTTTTTGGAAGATTATATCTATTTTAGTCCCACAGGAATACTTTTCCGGGATAAAAAGTAGCCTATGTTTTAAGTCAGGGCATAAGCTATCTCCATTCAAAATTTCAGCCAAATCGGTTCAGTAGTTGCGGCGTGATTGAGTAACAAACATCCAAACATCCAAACATACAAACATACAAACATCTAAACATCCAAACATCCACACTTTCACATTTATAATATTAGTAGGATTTGTGTTTTAAGCTGATTGGTAAAATTTTGCATATTTTAAATAATTTTCTGTAGTCGTCGTTACATTTATATTTGGTTTTTTTATTGACAATAAGTTTTAAAAATCTAATTTGTAGTGCTTCTAATTTTTCAATATTAGTTGTGGTTGCAGTGGTTATAGTGTGGTTGCATGAAGTACTAGACATACCAGCAAACATTGCCCCCCCCCCCCTCACACCCAGGCATCATCCCAAAGAGTTGTTTTTTAACCGTGGTTGTCTCCACAAGACTTTTTTATAGTGGTGTGCACCACTTAAGACCTTTGTTTAGAGTGTTTAAGTTCCACTATGTTTGTTAAGTCATTAGTGAAGAGCGAGATTCGCTGCGGTACGTATGATGTAGGTTTGTTATTATCATGGAAGCAAGCTCGAGGCAAAGCTTACTGAGGTATATCAGTTTTATGTCCATGGTAAAGGAGGAACGAAATCCATTGCAGTAATTATTGGTATTTGTCAGTCAAGGAAGTGCAAGACTCACTGTGGTAAAATAGTAGAACTATTTACACAGGCCTTAGAACTCAACACTTAGAACCCTAAAAACTACATCTTTGCTCTTTTCGTGTGCGAAGAATTTAATTGGCATTCTTGACATTTGGTTTCCCCTACTAGTATAATATACTCTGTTCCAGTTAAATAAAATGCATTGTATAATATCTACTCGTTCACAACAAAGTCAAACAACTATTCAAGAACAATGAAGAAAACAGTGTCAAAGTTCATTTAACGCACTACTTCGATTCTATCGTTTACATTAACATCAAAAAGTTTGTTTTCATACCAAAAACAATGGCATAACTTTTTGCTGAAACAGTAAATTGTTTTGTTTATCCCTCTCCAACTCTTAATATTGAATGTATAAAACTAACTTTGTACAAACAATACCGCATCCAACTTTGTGACATTCACCGACCCTTTTACACTGTAGCTACCCTCATTTGGCTAAATTGCGCGACTTAAATCGCGCGGTTCGCATCTCATTTAGCCGGTTTTTACGATTCCAGAGGTGTTTTAAAAGGCCAACTCAAATAATATAATAGGCATTGTCTTTTTGGAATTCATTTCCTGCGAAATGTTCCGAGGCGCGTTCTATCCCGTTACACTTTATCTGACTCGTTTCGGGAACGAGTTTGATACTCCGTTCGGGGGTTTTGTGGAAAGTTAGGAACAAAGCATACGATTATCTCCATGGAATTAAAGTGTGTCTATGTAACAGTCAAAACCCTTTCCTGGTCAAAAATAAATATAAGTAATATCTTTCTGACTGACCAAATTTTTATATCTGGTGATTTTTTTTATTCGCCTACAAAGTTAGCCATGGATTTTGATCTCACCATCTCACATGATAGTAAGTGATGATACAGTCTAAGATTTAAGCGGGGTAGCCCTGTAGAGGATTGTAGATTATTGTAACTGACGAGTTATCGTCAATTTTTTGATAGGAGTGTAAAAAAAATTGTTAATTAATAACTTCTCTGTAAATAGGTAAGTAATAAGTATATTTAATAAATAACTCTGATTTAAAATAATAAATACCGTGCACAAATTTTTACTTCAACATTAAAAGGGGTCTCGGAGGCCCATTCACGAATATAAACCTTCCGGACACCCACATTAGAAGTCAGATGCTGTCAGACCCGAATAATTTCTTAATCAAGTCACCTTTGTTTCCTCTAATTGTATCATTTGCCATTCCATTTAGGCTCGGTTACAAACGGAATTCCAAAAAACATTATTCCGTAAATGTTTTACAAACGTGTTTGAAAATTTATTTTCAGATTTACCTTTCACACCGCAGCCTCTGTCATTGTTTATGTATAATAGTGTTTAAAATTACCTGCAGAATTTTATATCACTAGTACATAACGGATATCAAATTGTGTTTAAATTACCATACCATAGTTTTTCTTTGAATTACACGAATTACTATTTGCTTTCGGAACGGGTGGTAGCTTATAAATCACGGAAAATAAATCGTCCGGTGACCTTCAATGCGCAGAAGTTGAAAATGAGGTATCTCGGGGTGTGAGGGGGTCGCGGGGAAGGCGTGGGGATCGTTCGTAAGCACTGATTAGCTCTCGCGGATCCCTCGTAAGCGCTGATTGGCTCTCCAACCGTATTGTGTCCCGCTAACTCGTACACTTGAAGGTCACCGGTCGACTTACGAGTCGGGGGTTTTATTTATATATTTATAGATTCTTGGAAGGGACCTATATACTCGTATGTACAGAAGTGGTCTATTGCTTGAGACACGACGACGGCGACAAAATGGAATCCATACTAATATTATAGATGCGAAAGTAACTCTGTCTATCTGTCTGTGTTTTACGCTTTCAGTAGTCATTGTAAAAGGACATAGGCTACTTTTTATCTCGAAAAATTAGAGTTCCGAAAGACCTAAATCCACGTGGATGAAGTAGCGGGCATCATCTAGATTCTAGACTATCTATAATATAATAAAACTGTAACAGATCCAATTCTGTACATTGGAGATATTTTGAAAATTTTTATTGGAGAGCACTGTATAATCGATACTGAAGCCAAAACTGCAATTTTTTTTCATTTTTGTCTGTCTGTCTGTCTGTCTGTCTGTCTGTCTGTCTGTATCTTGGCCGCGCATCACGCCGAATCTACTGAATGGATTCGAATGAAACTTGGTACGATTTGAGTTTATACTCCGAGGTAGGACATAGGATACTTTTTATCCCGAAATTCAGCACGGTTCCCTTGGGAGAGGGGATGAAAGTTAAAACGTGTATTTAGCTGTAATTAAATAACGCGTTGTTCGATTTCACTCATTCTTTTTGTGTTAGAAAGGTGGTACTTTATTTATTGTCCCGTAAATATTTCAAGGTCATAGGTTTTTTAGTTCAGAAATGACAGACATTACAACCCTCAACATTGGGTTCATATAACTTGGGACCCGGATCTTTGAACGTACGGCTTATTTTAAACTGGTGTGCGTTTAAATTTATGTTTGTCGATCTGTCTATTTGTTCCAGCTAATCTCCGAAACGGCTGGATCGATTTTAATGGAACTTTCAATGTTATAAGGAGAGATCTTTTATAAAAACCTATAACTACGCGAACGAAGTTGCGGGGATCAGCTAGTACTAATATAAAGAGGCTTGTAATAAATAAATGTGACAAAAATATGGCAGGTTACAGTGACACAATATTATTAGCCAAAGTTTTTTGGCATCTTTCCACGCCTCGAAATGTCGCCGGAATAGGGCGGCTATCTAAGCGGCTATAGTTCCGATACCATGTTCCGATTGACAGCGAATCTCTTCCGACATTCCGAACGGTCACAGAGCTATTTATCATGACAAGTTTTAAGTAAGAGGGAGAATGAGGTCACTATATTATTTGTTTAGGTCAATTTTGAGAAACTTCTGTTAATATGTATAAACGTGATTTTACTCACGGCTATAAGTTATAGTTTATTGAGTGAGTTAATCCCTTTCTCTATTCCACGACTCTTTTTATTGTACTTTATTGTATTTCGCGAATAGAGCAACTTTAAAAATAGACACTGGACAAAACGAAAATTTCGGTTTAAATAACATTAGGGTCACCTAAGTAAGTACCTACTACCAAAGCACAAAAAATAGCAAATGTAAGAAAGAATAAATATTGAGATATTTTTGTCAACACTTCAATGTTAATAAGGATTAAGGACCTTCAGACCTTACAGTTATTTGGTGTATCTGTTAGATTTTACTCCAATTACATCTCAGGTGTTTCAGTGCCGAATAATATTTTAACTAACGCACCTCATTTGTTTGTTATTTGCCAGTCTATGTGAGTTCATTCATAAGCAGATTTTCATAGACTTTCCATACGGATATACTATTTACGGGCTTTAAATGTTATTTGTATGGAATACCTACAAAACTTTTGTTTTCATTTATGAATATGACGTTTAATGTGTAAATATTCTAAAGAGTAATAAATAGAAGTGAACTTCTATGAATGAACACTTGTACTATGAATGAGCGAAAACGTAGTTCATAAAACATTAAAACAGTAGGCACCTGAAAAGTAGGAAGTGGCTGTTTTTCCTTCCACTCTACAAGCCGCATCAGAGCAATGCAATTCAGATTTTTTTTAACCAACTGTGAAAAAGAACATCCTGTATTCGAACCGTATGTATGTATGTACATATATATTTATGTAAATTCGCGATTATTTCAAAAACCAATAAACTGATTTTGATAATTTTCTCACTATTATAATCTACATAATTTTAGAAAGGTTTTAGTATATTATAACACACATATGCCCGGTTTCTGAATCCCCCAGTTATATTCTCAATAGCTATTGATTCAATAATAGTAGTTTATGAAACGGTTGCATAATAGAGGTTATTAAAACACGAGTGTTAGTTTAAAAAACGAGCCGCAGGCGAGTTTTTTAATAGTATTACACGAGTGTTTTAATAACTAATTATGTAGAGTTTCATACACTACTTTATCTAAGCTCATCAATAGGTATCTTACGTATAAAAGAAAAGACTAAGAAATTAACAAAATTATTTATTATAATAAGTATTCATGTTTTGGATATTGCAATTTATAAATGTACTCAATTCTTCAGGGGAGAACGTTTTTGCATTTTTTCCCTTAAAGCCCTGCGATTTTCTTTGTAAAACAGCAATCAGTCTTGTGTATTTAATAATATCGATTTGGTTGTAGATACTCAATATACTTTTGAGCATTGAGTATTTAGCCCATAAGGACAAAGACTTAAATTTATTTGATAATTCTTGGAAATATGCTAGCATTACATTTTCTGAAAATGAAGTGGTTTTTTTCAAAATTTTCCAACTCATAAAATCTTGGTAACATTTATCGTAAATTTTCTTTGATTTTGCTGGCAAAAGATTATTTGTCATTCCCGATGCTATTTCCAGAATGTCTGGTGGAGTTAAATTCTCTTCAGTATCACTGCTAGACATTTTTCCGCGCAACAAAAATCACTTGCAAAATTTTGAGTTACAAAAACTGAATAGTAAATAAATAATAAATTAAAAATTTAAATAATAGGCGCCAAAATTCAATTGTCAATTTCGAATGTGCGGTGCGTGCAGTGCGTCTATGGTCAATTATGGTAGCACTACACTCTGTCCTCTGGCCGCATCTTGCTACCGCCACACTTTCGCAGTAGTAGTAATAGGGTAACTTTGATAGCGGGATAATCATTGTAAGTAACAAAATTAAACTAACTAACTATAGTAAACTAACTATTGTACCTATTTCTTTTAAAATGTTTCTTTTGTTTAATTTATGTTTTTTTGGTGTACAATAAAGTATTAAATAATAATAATAATAATAAACACCCGGCATGGCTCAAAAATACCAGAACCCAGTGCCTGTACTATAATGTAGAAAAAATTATTTTTTAACATTGTTTTGCAATAATTTCCTAACAAAGTAGTGTTATAATGAACTTTTTTAATTTTTTTTTTTAAATATTATAGATGTATGTGAATAAAGTAGTCCAATATATGACACATTTTGATTTCATATTCGGAATTTTATGATATGAGAGTAGATAAAGTTATGTATAAGATAAACGCCAGTTAACTGTCGCTGGGTTTCTGAATACAGAAGTGACCGTTCAATAGTTAGGGAACCGATAAGCAGTTCCTTATTTGCCGCTAGATGGGTCTGTTAAGAAAACCTATTTTAAAATGGATAATATTCTTATAATACATCATCAAAACTAGTTTTATTTATTACTAGATGATGCCCACGGCTTCGCCCGTGTGTATTTAGGTTTGTAAAAATCTCATGGGAACTTTGATTTTCCAGAACAAAAAGTAGCCTATCTGTAGTAAGTAGTAACCCGTCCACAAAACGGAAAAATTCCGTGGGATCCTTACGATTTCGGAATGCAATTCCTTACAGCATCAGGGTTGAGGAGTTGCATATGTACCTACTTGAGTTCATTCAACGATAAAGTCTTTAATTGGCACCCCCAATATCAATATATAGGTAAATAACCGACAGTTCCTAAATCCCATTAGTTTTGGGGATCAGGTCCCCTACAGCATCATAATTGAGGAGTTGGAATCCAAATTTTTTGTAGGACAGTGTCGCAATGTTTCTCTATCGATTAAAAAAAAATTTACGCAAATCGGTTCAGAAATCTCGGAGATATCGGTGTACATAGGTAGAAAAACACAACTCCTCCTTTTTTTAAAGTCGGTAAAAAAGTAGCCTAGGACAGTGTCGCAATGTTTCTCTATCGATTAAAAAAAATAACGCAAATCGGTTCAGAAATCTCGGAGATATCGGTGTACATAGGTAGAAAAACACAACTCCTCCTTTTTTGAAAGTCGGTTAAAAAAGTAGCCTATGTTACTCCCTGGTTAATTCTCTACTTGTATGTGAAAGTCTCGTCAAAATCGGTTCAGCCGTTCCAAAGATTAGCCCGTTCAAACAGACAGACAGACAGACAGACAGACAGACAGACAGACAGACAGACAGACAGACAAAAATTTTAAAAACGTATGATTCGGTTATAGTATCGTTCAAATAACCATATGAGCTTAATATGAGGTAGTTATTTCGATATTACAGACAGACACTTCAATTTTATTTATTAGTATAGATAATATTTTTTTCGAGGGCAAATAAGTGGTTTAGCACTGTTTTAGTTAAAAATTGCGATATTTTGATAAATATTAATGAATGTATGAAGTTGTTCGAACGGTCAACGTCAATGTCGAAGACAAAAGAGTAGGCTCATTGTTTTGTTTGTTGCACGTTGTGTTATTGCTAACTTACCTATAAACTGATTTTTGATATTGTTTTATGCCAAAAACCTTGTTTTAAAGTAAAAAATGGATGGTAAACGCAGTAAAAATTTTACCGAAACAGAGAAGATGCTTCTTATTATATGTAGGTACCTACTTAGCTAAGGAATTTGTCAGCATAATTATTGACAACAAAAAGACAGACGGCACTTCTGTAGAGGCTACAAAACAGGCTTGGATGGCGCTGATAAATAAAATATATACCTACCTAGGTATGTTTTGTACTTAAAACAATTTTTTATTTTATTAAAAAATTAAGTAGTATTACCTAGGTAGCCCTATAATTATTTGAAGCTTTCTACAATATAATTTATGTTCGTAATAACACGATATATCCTAAAATATTAAGATGCAACTTCAAACCGCAAACGACAAATAAACTTATGGAACCGATAAACGGCGCACATTGGTCGGTTAAGTTAAACGAAGTTTAAACGGAGTTTAACTGGGATTGTGTCGCTCAGAAACGCGCTTTCTTAGGTTATCGAACCAATAGGCCTATTGAACAGATAAACGGCCGATAAAAGTAGCTCAGAAACCGGGCATTAGTTATCTTTCTTATGTATGAAGTAACATCTATAAATGTACTCATAATATGTTACAACTAATTTTGATTGATGCACTGATTTCTCTGAGATTGCTGGACCTCGAAGTCGGTTTAATTTTTCTTACAATATATATAAATATAAACTATAAACAATAAAATATATATTAGCTTGTTTCGAAAATTTTCATGCTTTCAAATACTTACCTAGTTTAAAAAAGGCAAATTTTCAAAGCGAAATGACGCTACGTAAACTAATGAGTGTATTAACACAATTACAGCGTTGTTCACGTTGCAGGCACGGCGCATTACGGGGAGGACAGCGTGGGCTCGTTCCCGTACTTCGAGTACAACGTGCCCAGGAACGTGACAACGGTGGTCGGCCAGACCGCCTTCCTGCATTGTAGGGTTGAACAACTCGGCGACAAAGCGGTGAGATTTTATTTGTAACAATATGGACCTGTTTCACCACCTCCTGATAAGTATCGGATAGCTATCTACAACTTTGTCTTTGTTACTTGACGTAATAAAGTTTATCACTTGACAAAACTTACGTTTAGGCTATACAACACTTATCAGAAGGTGGTGAAATAGGCTATGCATTTAGTGTCCAATACAAAATTGGATGAGTAAGTTTTTATGGGAGGGTTATCCGTCTTAGGGTGTATGTACATTTATGTGTGCCTGCGTGTTTGTCGGTTAATTGTTTCCCTTTTCAAATTACATTTTTATAAACAAGGTGTCGCTTAGTTCATCTTAGCGATACACGTGAAAAAGGCTAAATAGTGTGTCGTCATGGAAAATTTAATTTGGAAAATAGCAAAAATACTTCAATGGAAAAAGATGAATGTACGCGTTTAGTATCAACTGAAAAAACCAACTTAGTACTATCAACAAAAAAGTTCTAAAAATACCTCTATTTATAGATATGTATTAATCTAGAGCCAGATCTTCCTTTCCTTAGTAAATTATAAACAACTATCGTCATGCCCGATGAAAAACCAACATCAGCGCGACCTACTGGATCCAACTGTGTTTTCAAATCATCCAAGGACCTATTGAAATATACACACAAAATTTCATCCAAATCGGTCCAGCCGTTTAGGAGGAGTTAATTGACAAACACACGTACAGAAAAATGATTCAACAGCAGCGCCACCTATCGGGTCCAACTGTGTTTTCAAAACATCCAGGGACGCATTGAAATATACACACAAAATTTCATCCAAATCGGTCCAGCCGTTTAGAAGGAGTAAGGGAACAAACGCACTTACAGAAGATACATGCATAATATATATTAGATACATAATATATATTAAGAAGATGTACATTGTACATATACGAAGTATATAGCTTTGTACCAGGCTTGTCACTGGATACCTACTCTGAATACACGAGTATTGATTTTGAGTTATTTTCAGTCAGGCTCTAAAATACTGTCTGCAGAACCTTTTCACAGACTGAGTTGAAGATAGTTAATAATATGGTCGGGTTAATCTGTTTTGTATTAAAATAATAGGCACGTGAGTATGAAAGGTTGTATTTGTCATTGAAAGGACTTTTGAAATACCTAAAGGGTATATTTGAGAGAAAGCTTTGTACTAGAAAACATTAATATATATATAGCTGCTCGTTCTGATTCACTGACTCATTCATCGCCTCTCCTGTAAAATTTTGTATGAAAAATTTTTTTTTCACAAATGGTTTCGTATAGAGGACAAAAATTCATTCGGAACAAAAATATGGAGAGAGCTGATGATTGAGGATTTCAAAGACGAGCGATGGGCACGCTTAAGGTATTGAAGATAGGTGGGGGGTGCTCGAGCAAATGTCACTCGAAACGTCATCCAATTGGCTGTCAGTTGAAAAAAAATTCAAAATGGCGAAAAAAAGATGGCCGCCATACAAATTTCGTCGGTGTCCATCTCGGAGGGTATAAAAGATGGAAGAGTGGTTTCTTCGCAAAAGATGATCAAAATCGGAAGGTCTACTTGATGAATAGAAAAAAAATTCAAAATGGCGGAATTTATTTTTCCATAGAAAATGTATGGCGAATATTGAAGAGACAAGTTGTAAACTATGCAAGGCTTTGATGCGGTTCTTTGGAGAACTCTCAATGAAAAATATGGGAAGACATGATGATTGAAGGTTTGGAAGATGGTTGAGGAGCCCGGGCAGGGTATCGCAGATAGATGGGAGGTGCTCAAACAAAAATTACTCAAAACCTCATCCACTTGGCACTGAGCTGAAAAAAAAAAACAAAATGGCGGATTCAAGATGGCGGCTATACAAATTTCGTCGGTGTCTATCTCACCAAGTATAAAAGATGGAAGAGTGGTTTCTTGGCAAAAGATGATCAAGAACTAAAGATCTACAATTTGATGAACAGAAAAAAATCAAGATGGCAAAATTTATTTTTTTTCACACAAAATATATGGCGAATATTGAAGAGACTATAAGTTGGGAAACTATACAAGACTTTGATACGGTTCCTTTTCAAAATTTGTTTTTATGGAAGAACTCTCCTTCTGGCAAATGATTCGGAGAAAAAAATTTGAAGAGTGATGATGATCGAGGGTTTGGAAGATGGATGAGGAGCTCGGCCAGGGTTAAAGATGCTGAAAATGATAGAAGGTGGAGGCTGCTAAAACAAAAATAATACTGAAATCCCCGCGGTCCGCTTTAGCGGGCCGCGCAGCCAAGCGCCCTACTAGTTAATATATATATAGCTGTTCGTTCTGATTCACTGACTCATTCATCGCCTCTCCTGTAAAATTTTGTATGAAAATTTTTTTTTTCACAAATGGTTTCGTATAGAGGACAAAAATTCATTAAGAGGAAAAATATGGAGAGAGCTGATGATTGAGGATTTCGGAGACAGGTGAGCAGCACGCTTAAGGTATTGAAGATAGGTGGGGGGTGCTCGAACAAATGTCACTCGAAACGTCATCCAATTGGCAGTTAGCTGAAAAAAAATTCAAAATGGCGAAAAAAAGATGGCCGCCATACAAATTTCATCGGTCTCCATCTCGGAGGGTATAAAAGATGGAAGAGTGGTTTCTTCGCAAAAGATGATGAGGATCCAAAGGTCTACTTGATGAATTGAAAAAAAAAATCAAAATGGCGGAATTTATTTTTCCATAGAAAATGTATGGCGAATATTGAAGAGACTACAAGTTGTAAACTATGCAAGGCTTTGATGCGATTCTTTGGAGAACTCTCAAAGAAAAATATGGAAAGACATGATGATTGAGGGTTTGGAAGATGGATGAGGAGCCCGGGCAGGGTATGTTAGATAGATGGGAGGTGCTCAAACAAAAATTACTCAAAACCTCATCCAATTGGCACTGAGCTGAAAAAAAAACAAAATGGCGGATTCAAGATGGCGGCTATACAAATTTCGTCAGAGTCTATCTCACCAAGCATAAAAGATGGAAGAGTGGTTTCTGGGAAAAAGATGATCAAGACCTAAAAGTCTACTTGATGAACAGAAAAAAACAAGATGGCGGAATTTATTTTTCTACACAAAAAAAAATTATTGATGGAAAAATACGGAAAGAGCTGATGATCGAAGATTTTGGAGACGGATGAAGAGCACGGCGAGGGTATTGAAGATAGGTGGGACGTGCTCAAACAAAAACTACTCGAATCCTCGCGGTCCGCTTGCGGGCCGCGCACCCACGCGCCATACTAGTATTATATAAATACGCTTACAAATAACGTCAATTGGATCCTTTGAAGCCTGGAATAGAATTTTTTCTTGTTCAATATTAGGTATAATACTTGAAAGCTTATTTAAAGGTACACTTACATGTTATACATATATATTTTAGTCTAGGTATAACAAAATGCTTTTCATTGTGGTACAGGGATGAACCTATTAAATATTTGTCTTTTCTTAAAACTATTTTAAAATTATTCTTACTAATTTAATCTTAATTTGGTAATTCTCTTAATTCCAAAATTTCTCTCCCAAAATTTGAAAAATTCTTCGGTCTACTTACCACAAATAAAAATAAGAAAGCATTTTATTTAAAGCGTGTTTATTTTAAGCCGTGCTTATAATTCGACAGGTTTCTTATACAAAAACTGTGAAACGTCAAGTCATCAGCTAAACTCTTTAATTGTTTAGTGGAATTCAAATGAATTCAAATCTTCTTTAAAAGATCCTGAAACAGTTAGCCAACATTTAAACACCCAATGCTCTAATAACCATAATATCATCCAAACGAGTGTTAATATGAAATTCAGTACAACATTATATCATACGTTTTCATAATAACATTCGTTTGGATGTTAATATGGTTACTAGGACTGGCTATTTTAATGTTAGCAGTAAGCTAACTGTTTCAAAATCTTTTATAGAGGATTCATATTAGGTATGAGTGTAGATAAAGTCTTGTATGCAACTATTGATATAAAGGTATTAAAACACTCATATGATACTATTATCATACTCGGCTTCGCCTCGTGTAAACCCACATTCGTGTTTTAATACCCCTTATTATACAACAGTTGCATAAATTACTATTTGTGTTTAAGCCACAGATGAATTCAAATCTTTACGAATGAATAAGTAATTATGTAGATTCCATAAACCGTATTTCACTGTGTTCTCTACAAACACGAAACTAGTAAGTAGGTGGGTAGTTCATGCTCTAGTTGCTGTCGTCAAAAGAGGGGTCAATGTCTTGCGGCTATGGAGCAGAACGGAAAAATATTGTAACAATTTATAACAAACGTTGGAAGAACATATCGCTTACTCGTACGGCTTATTGAAGATGTGCATTTTATTTATATCTTTACAAGTATAAATTAAAAAATTAAAAAATTCCTTGGTTTCCGAGGTGTGCAGTGTAGAGTAGGGTGCACATTATACAGGTGAAACGCCGGCTGAAACAGGACTTTTCTATTAAATAGATACAAGTATAAATTAAAAATTTAAAAAACCCCCGACATTCGCCATTTTGTGGTGGCAGCCATCTTGGATTTGCATAGTGCTATTCTACTAGTCAAGTCCTTTCATTTGATACTCATATTAAGGGAGTTGAAAATATGTAATCCGCCATTTTGTAGCGGCGGCCATCTTGGATCAATTTTAATCAAACATAGCTAACAACATTTTCGACTAATTCTCTTTTCAAACAACAAACACCCCGTCGTTTTTGCGTCGGGGGTAATAAATAACTTCAATCACAAAGTTAACGTTGTATACGAGGCACAATAGATAATAGTTACCTCATATTTTTGAAGTCATAGTTATAGGTAAGTAAGTCATGGGAAAATTTAAGAATTGAGATTGAGTGTCGTAAAATGATGGATCGTGCAAGTAACTTACAATACCCGCAAGACCCACAATCACGCTCAAAAATTGTTCGGAAGAAACAAGTCTCAAGCGACTTCAGATAAAGTTTTCTAATTTGCACTATATGGATTGGCTATGACCATATAACATGAGCTGATTATTCTTCCGATTAACAGTAACGCACTTTGACATTTCTCAATACAATTATTCATCACAAGTCACATTAGTTCTACCTACCTACACACTGTTACTTTTCTTAGCAAGCAGCGTCCAAATGGAAATAATCAAATCGCTTCATTCCTGTGTTACAGACTATAATAATCACAGTTATTATCTACATATATACAATATAATATAGAAAAGTGTATTGGACTATACATATCTTTATACATAATAATTTGTGTGTGTGTGTGTAAATCCTAAGAATTCAACTCTACCATCATTCTTACCACTTAATTTGAGTTGAAGGTATTTGAGGGTTGAACTAATTATGTATATTTTTGCAGGTATCGTGGATAAGAAAGAGAGACCTTCACATACTTACTGCCGGAATTTTAACCTACACGTCTGATCAGAGGTTTCAAGTAAGTTAATTGCCAATTATCAGGTTGAGAGGTTCTAAATACTTGCAAAGAACAAGCATCTGGTCTGGTGGGAGGCTTTAGCCGTGGCTGGTTACCACCCTACCGGCAAAGCCGTGCCGCCAAGCGATTTAGCGTTCCGGTACGATGCCGTGTAGAAACCAATCGGGGGTATGATGCATACCTCTTCCAAGTTAGCCCTCTTCCATCTTAGACTACATCATCACTTACCATCAGGTGAGATTGCAGTCAAGGGCTAACTTGTAGTTGAATAAAAAAATAAAAAAAAATTAAATAACCAGAAAGGAAATATAAAAGCACTAAAATTTCAATAATATGTGGCTTACTTACGTTATTTCATTTTCCGATTTCTACTATTTTAAAGGTATAATAAAATAACTGCACAATTTATAAAGTATGCCTGGGTCTATAAAGCTTCCTATATGATCTACTAAAGTAATCCTTTTTGTTATTATTTAGGTCATTCGACCAGACAAATCGGAGAACTGGACTTTACAGATCAAGTTTCCACAAGAAAGGGATGCCGGAATCTACGAATGCCAAGTAAACACAGAACCGAAGATGTCTTTAGCGTTTCAACTTAACGTTGTTGGTGAGTAGAAATAAATAAATTTAAGAAAGCAGGGAGGTACATCAATTTTCCCGGTGCTTTCTGTCTCGTATCGTACCTATTTTTTTCGCTGGGCGCTGCGCAGACCTTACAACTGTAGTTTAGTTGCTGTAGCAACCGTGAAAGAAAATTTGACAGTGGCTTCAACTAAAGTGTAAACATCATCATTACAGAAGCAGGATAAGGTTTAATATTAAAACTAAATCAAACTATTATTAAAATATTTTTATTTATCACCCGCACAAACTTAATTAATATCGAATCACAGATTAGTTTAACTGAGATCTCTTTTCAAATCTATTTTATACTAATTAATTAATTACACTCAGCTAAGTCCAAAATGGCAGCATTTATTCGATTAGGGTGTGATTGCTATCGCAACCCTCAATCAAATATCACGACCTAGACGCTGAAGCATCTAATAGTCGGTTGAGTCTCTGGTGGAGACTGAATTCATGGCTTCGAAGTGCCCGTATTTATACCAATAATTCAAGATGGCGGTTCGCGCCAATAAATGAATCAAATGTCAGTTTATTCTAACATATTTCAATTATGAAATTAATATTATAATCTGTAAATTCTAATTGAATTTCAACAATAATCTGACAGTTCGGCCGTCCTATATTTAACACGTCCCCGTGTTTCTCATCAATCACAGTAAAAGTTACTTTATTCATGTCGCGGGCGGTCTTGCCCATTGTCAATGTCACAGGCGTTTTGCCGTCGTTTCTAAGATCACGGGTGATTTTACCCTCACTTAGGTCATGGGCTGTCTGCCCTCAGTAAATTGCGGGCGGTCATGCCCTCAGTCAAGTCCGTCAGTGTCGCTTTTAAACTGATAACTCAAAATAATTCATAACCAAACTCTCAGATTAAAAATTTAACTCGTGCCTTCATAAATCAAAACTTTTAAAATCCGATCCGAAAAATAAAGCGAATCTACCACTGGTTCGGAATGCCGCGACCTAGCGAGAAGAACCAGTAAGAAACTCGGCGGCGTCTAACCTTTCAAAATAACTATCATCATTCATCTCAAGTGCGGGTATTTCATTATTCTGCGGGTATTTCTACAACTTTACTTCAAATTAATCACTTTCTTAATCAAAATAAACACAACTGTGTAGATGGCAAAGCAAAATCAAGGCAACGTGATTCGAATCCCACTTCTGAATTTGTAAACATCATCATTACAGAAGCAGGATAAGGTTTAATATTAAAACTAAATCAAACTATTATTAAAATATTTTTATTTATCACCCGCACAAACTTAATTAATATCGAATCACAGATTAGTTTAACTGAGATCTCTTTTCAAATCTATTTTATACTAATTAATTAATTACACTCAGCTAAGTCCAAAATGGCAGCATTTATTCGATTAGGGTGTGATTGCTATCGCAACCCTCAATCAAATATCACGACCTAGACGCTGAAGCATCTAATAGTCGGTTGAGTCTCTGGTGGAGACTGAATTCATGGCTTCGAAGTGCCCGTATTTATACCAATAATTCAAGATGGCGGTTCGCGCCAATAAATGAATCAAATGTCAGTTTATTCTAACATATTTCAATTATGAAATTAATATTATAATCTGTAAATTCTAATTGAATTTCAACAATAATCTGACAAAAGTTACCACTAAATGCAACTAAATGTCTGGTGAGGTAATAGATTGATCACCACGAGGGCAATGGGCGCGGCACGTAGCTCGAACAACCAATATAATATATTGGGATCCCTAGGCTCTGTGCCCTAGGTGCTTGAATGATGACCTCGCACCGGGAAAGACAGTCTTCCACTAGGCGGACGGATCTCAAGCAAGTCGCTAGCAACCGGTCAACAAGGTCATGTTATGTGGTGATCTTTGTATCATGAGACAATTATGGCTCGCCAAACACATCTGCGATCCGCTCTACGTCAATGGTTAGGCATCCTAATACTGTAAAGGGTGTAATACTGTAAAAGGTTTCACGTTCTATACACGTCAATACGAAATCTAATTTAGCCTATTTTCCAACATGACTCAAATTCCAACAAATCTTATCAAGAACCTACTAAAGGTGACGGGTAAAATAAAATACAAAAAATCGATACATATATTATGTGATGTTGTATAACACTGCAACGTGAAAGAAAAATATATCATTAAATGAAAGAAACGTAATTAAAACCCCTTGCGTGAAACAACCTAATTACGTACTAGAGGAAGAAGCACTGTATTTTCCTGTTTGGAAACTGGAAAAAGAATTTTATATTTTAAAGGGTAGCTGATATAAACCCTTAAAAAAATTCGCATTACAATTACCTACTGCAGTTTGGTAAAAGTCTTGACAATGTACACATTATTATGGGAACAGGTAGGCACTTAGATTTTTTGGTCGCATTCTGTAAATTATACCTAACTAGAAAATGCCCGCGGCTTCGCCCGCGTGAATTTCGGTTTTGCACAAGCGAAGTGGAAGCGTGGATTTCCGTCTCCCGTTCCCTTTTCCAACCTTTATACCTACTTTCAAGGAAGTTTGCTATAGTAATCTACCTAATAGCTGTAGCTATAGATTTCGGTTTTTTTCAAAATCCCGTGGGAACTCTTTGATTTTTCGGGATAAAAAGTAGCCTTTGTTTTAAGTCAGGGCATACTCTTTCTCCATTTAAAATTTCAGCCAAATCGGTTCAGTAGTTGCAGCGTGATTGAGTAACAAACATCCATCCACACTTTCACATTTTTAATATTAGTAGGATTAGTATTCACTATTTTGATGATATTTCTAGCAAAGTTTGAATCATAGGTAGACTTTTAAGTAGACCTTAAAGGACATAGGTAGACTTCGAAATAGTGTCGCGATGGCGTCAGGCGTCAGTACGGCAGCCCTGGAACAAATTGTTTAGTGATTAATAACAAGCTGAATTTTCGTGAGTAGGTTCGTTTCGACGAGACGAACAATTTTTTTATCTATGAAAATTCTCGATGGAGGTAGCTACTCGAGTGGGAAGGTGTTAAAAATTTCGATTCGCTTGGGTGGGAAATCGTTCCACTTTTGTAGGACTATAAAGCCATTTTATTATACAAGTATTTACTAGGCTGCATACAAAAAATCAGCTGCTAATTAATGATATTCTACAGCGTCCTCCACTCCGAATATTTCCAAATAATGAGGTTATAAAAATTATTAATAACTATTTTTACTGTCGTAAAAATTAAAGCCTCTTCATCACAACTTTAATAAAAGTATAATATTGAATAACATTGAACAACCTTGGCCTCATGTCACGGTTATGTCGTGACGTGACAATGCAAGCAATTTGGCGACTCTCGACTTTACAATTTGGTCGCGTCCTCCGTAATTAATGCTGTCTGGCGTCTTGCCGACACTCATGGCTGGCTCTTAGATTAATATCATCTAATTTTATTAGCTTTCTTTACAAGAAGAAAGAAGTTTGAAAGATGAATTTTTCAGGAGTGTTGGTAGCTATGTTTGATGAAAATCGATCCAAGATGGCCGCCGCTACAAAATGGTGGATTACATATTATTTTTTCACAACTCCCTTAATACGGGTATCAAATGAAAGGGCTTGATTTGTAGAATAACACTATTGCAAATCCTAGATGGCCGCCGCCACAAAATGGCGAATGTCGGGGGTTTTTTAAATTTTTAATTTATATTTTACAAGGAACTTTTAACAGGTTACCCGCTATGCTCCTTGGTTTTTAAACTTTCTTAATGATTGAAAAATACTTGATATTTTTTTAAATTCAAAAGCGTACAGTGTACCAATTTTGAAACGAATGATTCGAACTATTTAACACGTTCACTGCGGGCGGGGTCGATAACAGCCCCGTGGTAGACTTTCGTCTGGTGCGGCGCGCAAAACTCGTGTTTTCTCGCCTGTGCGGGAGCTGTCTACGATCAACCGTAAGACGTATGACAAAGACAAATATAGTTTTCTTTATGTCTTCAAAGCCTCGACTCGTTGGTATAAAAAAATAGCACGGGATTAAAATAAGCGTCGTGCGCACTGAGTTCAAAATTATTTAATTCAGTGCGGGACGACGCTGATTTAGTCCCCGCGCGGTGCGCGGCGCAGGCGGCGGGGAAACGATTCAGTCAACGTTAGTGCCGCGACCATAGTCGATAACGGAGCACGCGTTTTGCGCAGCAGTCGATATTCTGAGTCCGCATCATGACTTCGAAATACATATTATGTTAATTATGTCTTCAGTGCTTCCTCGGGTATAAGTTGTTAATAAGTTCCATATTATTATATAGGTATACTATAATAGATGGATATGATAATTATCATATCCATCTATTATAGTATATTATAAATTATAATTATTATAAATTATTATAAATTATAATTACAATTATTATAAATTATAATTTATAATAATTGTAGTTTTCAAGATATGGACTGTTAAGTGTATGATGAAGTCGGTTTGACTTTCAATCTTTCGGCCTAGGCCTTATGCCGACTTTGTACATAGTGGCAACGATGATCGAAATTCGAGTGTCAACACAAAATGACTTCAGAGCAAAATGAACGCAAAGACTCGTATTTTAAAGTCGTAACTCGTAATTCAATAGTTCGAATATTTATTTTACAACATTTCTGCTTAGGGCGCCGCGCTGGCTGTTTTCGAATGCTGAATGTATTGGCGAACTCAAATCTTAGTATAAGCCATTTTAGGTCCATTTTACACTTGTGATTCGATCAATAGTATCTATTTAGTAAAGTTTTCGAGCTCTGCAAAGTGAGACTAAGCGTGCAGAGTATGCAAAGACTTTTAACCACACATAGTATATAATATACATACGCTAAATTCGTAAGGCTTCAGGAACTCTTGATTTTGAACAGCTAAGTATACATTTTGAATTTCATCCCCTCTCCCAAGGGAACTGTACTGAATTTCGGGATAAAAAGTACCCTAGGTATATATTATTCCATAGTATGAACTTAAATCATGCCAAGTGTAATTTCAATCCATTTAGTAGTTTTTGCGTGATGCGCGCACAAACATACAGACAAACAGATACACAGACAAACACAAAAATTTCAAAAATGGCTTTTTTACCCCCCGTGATTATTTTGCAAAAATCTTTAATGTACAGACACGGCGAGTCTACGATTTTATTGCATGTATAGAAGAATAAAAGATATAGATACGAATTACTTACTGATGAATGAATAATATTTTTCGATCTTACGGACATAATAATAAGAAAATGTGCACTGTTTATTATATTTAAATAAAAAATCACGAGTGCAATAAGTTTAGCATTTTATTAGAAACAAGTACTTATAACCAAGTACGTAAATAAACAAGTACGTATATTTTTATCATTACAGTTTTAATTATTATGAAACTAAGGGAAAAAATAATCATCTGGACTCGAACCGGGGTGTTTTGATTTCAGAACCGCCCGATTCCCACCTGAGCTATTATAACCTTATAGATGATGGTGGCAAAATTTACCTTTGTATTCTAATGATATTAGCCTCCGAAAGCCCCTGCACACTAAATTTCATGAAAATCATTCATAACATTGACTTCGATATTCATCGATATTATACCAGAGAAATTTATTCCCGTCACTAGTGTAACCCAAATTAGGTGCGGCGCGGGATCTAAAGCGACCTCGGATCTATTTTCGGTATTTTCTCTGAAACCAAGGGTCAGAACCGCAGGCGAAGCTAGTTTTAGTTAAAACATTAACACATAAATGATTTTAGCGCAAATCTAAACAGCTTGTCACGTTCCTGGTCAAATTATGACATATTTATCAAACCATTCAGCACGAGGCCAAAAAAGTGCCAACCGCACTGAAATAGAGTTCCAGGTTTCCTAAATCGACCCCAACCGCACCAGCTGAAAGTTCTCTAAATTTTGGCCCGCAGTGAACGTGTTAACTACTTACGTAAGCTAATACTAATCTACGTTTTAGATAACAACGTATTTTTATGATGAACCTACTAAAATAATCTCATATTCTGCAACAAGATTGCGAGCATAAATTAAACCGAAACTTCTAACCGTAAAAAGTTGCAATCTAAATATTCAGCAAACTTTTGTAAACCCTTAGAAATTGTACTTTTAACAATTTTTTTTGTTTAAGCCAGAGCGACTTTATCCTAGTAATATCTTGAGAACACTTTGGCAAGCAGAGGTATTGCAAATAGAATTAGAAATCAGAATCATAATCCTTTATTTGTCAATTTTACAAGCATATGGAAAGACTGGTAACAATATTCCGCCAACCCGTATTGGAGCAACGCGGCGGGTTTAAGCTCTAAAAGCCAGTGTCCCAAATTAAGAGAGTAAACTGCAGATCAGTGAAATGTAAAAGAGTTCTAGTCATGTTCTAGTGTTGGTCACCACCAGAAAATTTATTCACGTTAAATTATATTTAATTCCTTGTGTTTCCATTAAGAGCTTATTTAATTGTTGCAAGCTGAATCATTTTATGATGCCCGCCAATCTGCATTAGAGCAGCGTGGCGGGTGTAAGCTTTAAATTCCTCTCTCCTATGAGAGAGGAGGCCTGTGCCCAGCAGTGGGAAGTTAAAAAGCTGTAGGTGTAGGTGGTGGTGGAATCATTTTACCCTTATCATAATTTCTAAACGCAAAAGCATCGAAATAATCCTTCTTTTTTTTTGACGTGGTGGAAAAGCTTTATAGCTACCCCCGTTCTTTGGGCAGAACGGGGGTTATGTGGGACTCCCCCCCGAGTGGGGGTATACCGCACTAAAATCACCACGGCTGTTCCCTCTTGCTAACTGTGCTGGACGCCTGGGGAACCCGTTGTATACGTCCCAGGCGATCGAAATAATCCTACTAATGTCATTTAAACTAAGTTTTCTAACCATCAAATCCTACTTATATAATATTACTAGCGGACCCGGCAGACGTCGTCCTGCCCGCTATTAGCGCCACCTACCGGGTCCAATTTTTCTACTTATAAACCTTCCTCTTGAATCACTCTATCTATTAAAAAAACCGCATCAAAATCCGTTGCGTAGTTTTAAAGATTTAAGCGTACATAGGGACATAGGGATATAGGGACAGAGAAAGCGACTTTGTTTTATACTATGTAGTGATAAATGTGAAAGTGTGGATGTTTGGATGTTTGGATGTTTTTTACTCAATCACGCCGCAATTACTGAACCGATTTTGAATGGAGATAGAATATGCCCTGACTTAAAACATAGGCTACTTTTTATCTTGGAAAAATCCACAGTTCCCATGGGATATTGAAAAACCCGAAATCTATAGCTACATCTATAGGTAGATTACTATAGCGAACTTTCTTGATAGTAGGTACACAGGTTGGAAAAGGGAGCAAGAACGGGAACCGGAAATCCACGATTCCCTCGGGATTTGTTTAAAACCGAAATTCACGCCGGCGAAGTCGCGGGCATTTTCTAGTGTTACAATAAATCCAAAGTGTCATCGCTTTTGGATATAAAAGTACTGCGAGCATAAATTACGATGGAATTTCCTAATCATCAGAACTTCCTATCTTAATCTCGAGCCCCTATTGTTTGAAAAGTTATCGCAAACTCGTGACTATTGCAGACCGTACGGCGATATTACGCTGCGATTTCGTTGTTCGCTTGCAAGTTTATGTTCGCCTGGCATCTTGCCTCTTAAACGACATGGAAAATTTAAGCTTTAAACTTGCTCAAGACATTCAAAGTTTGCGGATATACCGGAGAATATACTGGCACTTAAGCGAATATTTTTCCAAATAATGTTTTCCGAATATCATTAGGTTTGTGATTAACTCTTAGCTTTTTGAAATGTTTAAATTACTATGCAAATTATGTTCATATTTAGACTTATAATATAACCAACTTTCAAAAAAGAGGAAGTTCAGATTCAAATTAAATTACATTTTTCAAAATATTAAGTATATTTTATTAATGAATGTTAAACATTCATTAATATTTTTCTGTCTGATGTCTAAATTCGCGTAAACAATGATTTCATATAGTACCTAGGTACAAATGTTTTTATAAAATTCTTTTTAGGTTTTATCAAAAAATTATAATGGTCTTACAGCACTTAACATTAATTAAATAGTTATAATTAAAACTTCTGGCATTAATCTCAAACCTCATTGTTCGGAGAGAGTTGCAAACTTGCGCTAATTGCACGCTGCAATTTGCGATGGGAAAAAGCTGTTAAAAAATTAATACTCATTACTGTAGTTTCATTTTTTAAGCGTAAGAGGTCAAAGGAGTTTAGGAAAAACAAAGAGTTCCCGCGGGATTTTTAAAAACCTAAATCCACCCGGATGAAGTCGCGGGCATGCTCCAGTAAATAAATAAAATTAAAATGTCTGCCTTTGATTTGAAATGTGATTTCGAAATACTTTCTTTTATTGAGCTAATATTATGATCATTTGAACGATAGCAAACCCCAAACAAAATATGTTTTTTTTCTCTCTATCGGTCTGTCAGTCTATGTGTTTGTCCGGGCTTATCTTCGAAACTATGGAACCATTTTTAAATCGATAAATGTTCGATGAAAATCACATAAGAAAATTTTACACAATAAAGTAATCAATACAAGAAAAAGCAATTTCATTTCTTCCTAACTTAGATTGTTCAATGGCACTCGCGCTAGCTATCGAGTTGAGACCGTATTGCAAAAATTCGCGAGAAAAACATTGCTCTAGGCCGTTGACATAGGAGAAACCTAGATAAGGAGTTGGTTGAGTTCCGATGACAAAATTTTATAGCCGAAGCAAACTTCTCCGATATGAGTTGATGCTCATTTAGTTTAATATTTTTAATTTTAGGTTAATTATTTTTCTACAAAATTTTGATGTTTTTTTTCTATAATATAAATTAGAACTTGTTGTTTGTACCTTTGACGGTGCCATTTCGTACGAATTGAGGTACAGGAACAAGCAAAAATACATCCGTTACAAATAATGTCCTTTTGATTACCTATTTCTAACACTTCAATTTTACCACTTTTGGCTCACTCATGAATCCAAATTTAAAATTATTTATTTCATGTACGCCAACTTGTGACTTTTATGAATAGTCAAGACTCTACCATCGGTTTGTAAACTCATTTTAACAAAAACACATCCTTTGAATTTGTGTAATGGTAAATCATAAATTAATTCGGAATCAAGTTATAAATCATGAATTAACAAGTATAAATTAAAAATTTAAAAAACCCCCGACATTCGCCATTTTGTGGCGGCAGCCATCTTAGATTTTGCATAGTGCGATTCTACTAGTCAAGCCCTTTCATTTGATACCCATATTATGGGAGTTGTGAAAAATATTATGTAATTCGCCATTTTGTAGCGGCGGCCATCTTGGATCAATTTTCATCAAACACTCTCGACTAATTCACCTTTCAAACAAAAAAATCGCATTCAAATCGGTCCACCCGTTTCAGCGCTACAGGGGAACAGACAGACACACACACACATACACACACACACACAGACACGTCAAACTTATAACACCCCGTCGTGTTTGCGTCGGGGGTTAAAAAGGCACCCCATTGTCCCTTTATAAATTGCAAAAAAATGTGTTACATACAGGTCTATTGCAATGATTGATAGCATGGCAAGTGGCATTTTTAGCAAGGTTTAAAATTAGTTTACATAGATTTAGGAGTAACTCCTTTATACTTAGAAGTTTATTTTTTAGAAAATCTGGACATTTTGTACAATTCGAAGCAACTGTGTACCTTTGATCTTTGATATCATCGATGCTGTGATGATATAGACACTTGGAAGATTACAATGGAACCGTTGAAGAGGCCGCATGAATAAGCACGGATTTAATTTCGATTTTGTTTCCATGAACTATGTTTATTAACCTTCTGTTTGGCCTACGCACGAGCAGTATAGATTTTACGAGTAGGTATTTATCTTGTTTTATTATTAATTCACTGTTTTTAATTAATATCTCTTTTCCTGTTCACAGTACCTAATTAATTTTGCCATAAAAAATTTACGTGCTTTCTACTATGAACAGTGTTTTCGTATCAACCTTTAGGAAAAAAAACTCACCGTGCTATTTTTTATCCGCAACGTATAGCATTATTTCGTCCAATTTTCAATCTCTAAAAAATTCGAATGTGATATCACAGGATTTCTGTATGATACAGAATTGTGAAAACAAAATCGCACACACATCACATGGTTTTTCAATAGTTTTTTTGATGATCCTTCCTAAAAAAATTTAAAAATGGTCTTTTATAAAATTGGTTGATTTATCGAAGAAGTTATAATAACTGAATAGGCGTAATAAAAAGGAGCAGATAACTAATTCAATCAGCAAAATCAACAGAAAAAAGGTGTCCGGCGCGATGGCTACATAAGTAATAGAAGAGAAAACCAATTTCGTTTCGTCCCAGCTAAGATTGTTCAGTGCCATTCTCAACGGTTATCTACTTAGAGGTATTACAAAAAGTCACAAGGAAACTTGGAAAACATTCTCAAAGCTACTAACATCACGGTACAACATGAAAAATACGAGGAAAAGAGGTGGAAATACCGCAAGAATGATTTTAGACTTATCTCATGCTTTAAAAACGTAACAAGTGTAAATTAAAAATTTAAAAAACCCCCGACATTGGCTATTTTTTGGCGGCGGCCATCTTGGATTTGCAATAGTGCTATTCTACTAGTCAAGCCCTTTCATTTGATACCCTTACTATGGGAGTTGTGAAAAAATATGTAATCCGCCATTTTGTAACGGCGGCCATCTTGGATGGATTTTCATCAAACATAGCTAACAACACTCTCTACTAATTCACCTTTCAAATAAAAAAACCGAATTCAAATCGGTCCACCCGTTTGAGCGCCACAGGGGAACAGACAGACACACACATACACACAGACACGTCAAACTTATAACACCCCGTCGTTTTTGCGTCGGAGGTTAAAAATTTATCTAAAAGCCTCTAAAAATTTACGGCTAATAGTTAGCTTATTTGGCTGCTTTTTATGTACTCCCATTTGTACTCTATATATACAATATAGAGTACTTTGTGTGAGTAGATATGTGTCTTTTATTTAATGTATGTAATATGTATGTAGTTCTTGGTGTACAATAAAGATTCATTCATTCAGGTTCTGGGTTCAACGGGTCTAGCCATAAAAGATTCATTGGGTTTTTCTGTCAAGTAATTCTCAGCAGATATGCATAATAAACTAAACTTAAAAAAATACAGTCTTTCGATAATCTCTTTCATATATTTATGATGTTGGACAGTTAACAAAAGAGAGACGGTGAACATTTCGTGATAACCTAAGCCGATAAACAAGTGTAAATTGAAAATTTAAAAAACCCCCGACATTCGCCATTTAGTGGCGGCGGCCATCTTGAATTTGCAATAGTGCTATTCTACTAGTCAAGCCCTTTCATTTGATACCCATATCAAGGGAGTTGTGAAAAAATATATCATCCGCCATTTTGTAGCGGCGGCCATCTTGGACCGATTTTCATCAAACATAGCTAAGAACACTCTCGACTAATTCACCTTTCAAACAAAAAAAACCGCATTCAAATCGGTCCACCCGTTTGAGCGCCACAGGGGAACAGACAGACACACACACACACACACACACACACACACACACACACACAGACACGTCAAACTTATAACACCCCGTCGTTTTTGCGTCGGGGGTTAAAAATAGTAAAGAACGAAAACTTTAAGTTGCTAACCCTTACAAAACATTTTTTCTAAAACATTGATTGTTGTACAACAGTATTTCAGAGATTTTTACAGCAGATTGGTTTAACGGAGCGGCAATATTCGAATAGTTCCAAAATTCCTTCTCCCAACAGCGCCCATAATACAGGCAATTTCGTAATAAAGAGGCGTACTTCTGGCAAGGTTATTAATCTTCGGCGTAGGCGGCGAAAGATTAATTAGAAATATTTATCGAAAGCTATAAATCTTTTCGCCTGTTCCCTGGGTTGGACGAATCAATTAATCAATGCAAAAATAGAGCATTACCTATGTGGTGTGTGTTATATACCTATAATATTTTATCAGTTAATGTGATTAATCATTTAATTGTGAATAACAAAGAGTACCTATATTATGTAACATTTACATTATTCGCCAAAATTCGTACGTAACTAAATATTTCGTTCGGTCTATCCAACTGCATATTAGTAGTTTCATTCTTAGCTACTCAGAGTAAAATATATAAACCAGCTATTGTATCTATACAAATAAATAAAATTGAAATGTTTGTCAGTGATTTAGAAACAATTCATTATCATCGTCATCATCAGGGCACGGTTCTCATCTCAGAATGAGAAGACTCTAGGCCGTTGTCCACCACGCGGGCCGAGTGTCTGATTGGCAGACTTCACACGCTTTTGACAACATCGTGGAGAACTATAAAGCGTGCAGATTTTCTCACAATATTTCTTTTCACCGTTAAAGCAAGCGATATTTATTAAACGCCTATTAAACTCATAATAAGATTAATTGAACGATAGCAGCTTATGTTTATCTGTATGTCAGATGCGGAAGGCTCCGAGAAATCTCCGCTCTAATATCCAGTGTAAACCGGTACCATTATGTGATTAATGGAAAGAGATCACGACCTTCAGAAATGAGAGATACGACGCAGACAGAGACTGTCCACCTGTTTGTCCGTAGTAATCTTTGGCTCGGCTGTACCGATTTTGATGGAACTTTTAAAGGATTATATAAATGAGCAATCTAACTGAAGGATTTGCGGGCATCAGCCAGTTTTTAAATAGTCTGTTCCGATTTTGATGGAACTTTTAGACGATTAGGTATACAATTCGATTTATAGCGGACGAATTCACGGGCATCGCTCAGTTCGTAATTCGTAAATAGAATGTTTACCGACATTCTTTAAATTTAACTTGAGAACTTTTTTGTACAGAAGCAAAAGCAAAAGTCCTCGGACCAGCAGACCTGTACGTGAAGACCGGCAGCCTGCTCTCGCTCACGTGCATCCTGAGTCAGGGCCCACACGACTTGGGGACGATATTCTGGTACAAGGGTAAGTCTAATCTAATTCTTAATTCTGCAAAGGAAACTCTGTGTTTCCTGTCATAAAGTGTTAAAAAAAAACTTAAATAAAGTTCGTAAACTAAAACCCGACTATTCATAATAGTAATAGATGTCGTTCGAAGATTTTCAGTTTGCGTTGTAGTGGCTCAAAAATCCTCTTTATAATGAGTTCTCCATGACGAGGAATGTCGATCAAAACTCCATGTTTTAACTTTTTTACTAATTTGTTAGATCTTTTCCATAATCAATTTTTTACTCGTATGTGCAAGAATTCCTATCTTCAAAAACTTCTACTTGATTTACACTTTTAAAACATAAGAAAATCTCCGAAACCGTCGCCAGTTAACAATGACTCCACAAATACTTTTTGTCCTACATTTTCATTGTCTTTCTGCTCCAAAAACTCACTTCGACTCAGATTTAAAATATTCGTCAAAATAATAATACAGATATTATACAATATCGAGTTTGATAGCAAGAAATACTTCACATAATTCTAGTTTTCTAGTTTAATTAAGAAATGAAATATTAAGTATGCAAGTGTTTATTTATGATCACAACCAACATAATATCTGCGATACTTATCTTTTATTGCTTTTACAGAAATTTACAGAAATACCTCTTCGAGTTACAAAAATATCCTAAGATTTCTTCGTTGTTAGAAAACCGATAAAAATTCAATTCCATTATCATTTTTCGTAGCAATCAGTTCCAATTATCTGAGCCAAATATCTTGTTATCAAAAAAATAAAAATAAAAAATAATGTGCTCTAATTGCTTCGACCCACTTTCTGTTTCAGAAAATCTTTTCCCCTGGCACGTAACCCTTTAAATTTATTTGATTGCGGCAATCCAATTTCGAACTACTATAATCTATTTTATACCTTTTATGACCATTTATTTTTGGCCATTAATTTATACGAACACGTTTCTTCTGGCACAGTGCCTGCTTTTACTTTGATCGTTAAAGGAATTTTTATTTTTAGTTGCTTAATTTTTTCTTTATTACAATATAATACGAATAATAATCATAATTTGCACCTATATTCTATGAATATACATATTTCGTTTTCAATTTAAATTAATTTCTGAAAGTTCTAAATTGCTTTGTTTGCATAAAATCTCATGTATCCTCACTTTCACTAATTTTATTTTTTTAGAGAAAGGTGACTTTGAATTATTTGTCCCAGAACACGTATCATCTGGTGTATTACCGATTTGTCACTCTCTCCGAATAAAGTGCACCGTTTGTAGTAGTTATGACCCTTTATCCGTTCTCTATTACGCTTTAACCAGACTGAACAATTTTTCAATTGTCTGCCATATTTCCGATTCGATAACTTTCCTATTACAATCGTGGCATTTTAAGTGCATTTAAACTGTTCAGTTTATAAATGAGTTTGTACTCGGGAACAATATGACAAAATAACGGGGTTTTCCAATTTTAAATTTGTTGAATTGTTGGAGATAACATGTATAGGAAAATGTGTAATATTATTTTGAAGGATCAACCCATTTGAGTATTCATTATAATATAACAGAAATATAGAAACTTCTATCTTTGCCGGTAAAATTTTAATTCGGTTGCCTTTTAATAATAATTGAATATGAATCTATACGAAGTAATTCATTGAATTTTTTGAGATGAATGACTCCAAATCTTCAGCCAAAAAACTTTTATATGACAAGACATGAAAGGTAGACGATCAATGAAAGGGAAATTGAGTGTGGATTTTTCCACGCTACTTCGAGCTCCTTTATCAAGCCACCATCAGCCCACGATTATTATATAACAGCGAAAACAAAATTTATATTATTATCAGGTAAACCCACCACATCCCCCACTCCACGCTCCCGATTATTATTTCATATCGGTCTATCTTTTCGACCTCAAAAACTTTACACGTGTACTTTCATTACACGTGTATTCATTAATTTGATAATAAAACGATAAATATGAGAATAACCCCCGGCAACTTTTACAGGATCCAAATTAATAGAATATAAGGAGGTGGAGGCGAATGAAATAGTGGAAGAGCCGAGAATTCGCTTGAAAACAGAGTGGACGGAGCAGCTCACGTCGAGACTGACAATCGACAAGCTGCTGCCCACGGACAGCGGGAACTACAGCTGCGTGCCCACAATGGCCGAGGCTGCGTCCGTCAACGTTCACGTCATAAACGGTAAAGTATAATAGTCATGGCAGCCCTGTAACAAAGTTTTTAGTGATTAACAACAAGCTGAATTTTGGTGAGTCCATTTTGACAATACGACCAAGTTTTTTATCTATGAAAATTCTCGATGGAGGTAGATATTCGAGTGCGCAGGTGTTAAACATTTCGATTCGCTCGGGTGGGAAATCGTTCCACTAAAGTAGACTATGTAGCCATTTCATTACACAAGTATTTACTAGGCTGCATACAAAAAAATCAGCTGGTTATTAGGTAATAATATTCTACAGCGTCCTCCACTCCGAATATTTCCAAGTAATGAGGCTATAAAAATGGTTAAAAATTATTTAGCTTTAATTATTAAGCAAAAATTATTAGCTGGTCGTCTCGTCGAAACGAACCTACTCACAAAAATCCAGCTAGTTATTAATCACTAAAAATTTTGTTCTAAGGCTACCGTACTATAAGCTTTATATTTCATTATATATACCGTTTCACAGCTGTACGAGAGCCCGTACAGGGTACAAGTACCTAATCATTTCCCCACGCTTGTTAGTGATCTTTTCTACGGCATTCGATCAGGGGTGTTAGTCTAAATCGGAGCACTCGAAAACGAACTCGAAAACTATTGATCGATTTCAGAGTAAAATAGACCTAAAATGGCTTGTATTAAGGTTTGAGTTCGCCAATACATTCAGCATTCGAACAATGCTGAATGTATTGGCGAACTCAAACCTTAATACAAGCCATTTTAGGTCTATTTTACTCTGAAATCGATCAATAGTTTTCGAGTTCGTTTTCGAGTGCTCCGATTTAGACTAAGCACACAGAGCAAGAACAAAAGATCACGAACAAGCAGTGGAAAAGCGATTATGAACCTTATTCTCTTGTCATAAAGTTCTCCGTAACAATACAATGACTTTTTCATGCTGTATCTTTTAGCTCCACCACAAGTGCGACGACTGACGCTCACTTTACTGATTTCTGAACATTAAACAAATGTTTGAAATAAAATTCATTCGGTACAAAATCACTAGAAAAATTGGAGCGCTACCTTCCTGGCTTGTATAGAGCTCGTACAACGCTACATTCGTTTCAGAGCACTGCGGGGCTTCCCGTACGGGTCTCCCGTGTAACCAGCCTAAATTAGTACTTATCACAGATTATAATAATAAGTAAGAAGAATATAACGTATATGTATAACCAGCTATATGTTACAATTTAACTCCTGGAATTTATATGTTGGCTGTATAACGTGGCATCAGTGTATGTCCTTATTTCCCTAATACCAATATAAGAATGAACATAATACATTTCGCTATCTCTCTACAGAGTGAGTTTACTCACTTTCTTTGTGATAAAAATAGGCTTTTTGTGTAAATAAAACTGTTTTGGCGTACCTTTAAAAGACGCCAATACCTTTTGCAAGAACTGTATACATAATATAATATTATGAACAGAAAAGTTACGTTCTCGAAAAGTCTGTTTGACGCCAGGACTTACGAAATAGACTTAAGTTCTCCGACGAGAGATCCGGGAAAGTTTTGTGGGAAAGAAATTATGGGAAAAGGATTTCGCCATGGAATATTATGGGTTTATGTTATAACATAGTTTTCGTTGTCTTATTTTGGGTAGAAGGATTTTTTGTTATGGACTTAACATTGTTTGGATCGAAATATCGTGATGTTTTCTTGCAAATAACATTTTCATGTGATTGTGTTTTGATATAAAACACTTAGTCTTATAAAAGTCGTAGTTTACTGTATAATTATATTATATCATACAAAATTTAATAAAACACTCTATTTTATATTATGTATAATAATTATATTCTTCAAAGCATTCTTCTGTCTAAGTAAAAAAAAAGTTTAGCTGAAATTACAGGACCTTGGCAAATTCGCCCTTTGCAAAGTTTCATTAAATTGGCCACGATGAGCGAAGTTAATTTTATTCTATTTAAATACTTAATTAAGATTAGGTCATTAAAGTGGGCCGGATTTCATTATTACAAACTGCTACATAATTGCCGACGATTTAACATTTCGCATTTTGTATAAGTATCATTACCTACGAATTCTATCTATCTTCTTCTATCTATAATATAATAAAACTGTAACAGATCCAATTCTGTACATTGAAGATATTTTGAACTTTTTTATTGGAGGGCACTCTATAATCGATCATCATCATGATCATCATGATCAACCCATTACCGGCTCACTACAGAGCACGGGTCTCCTCTCACAGTGAGAAGGGTTTTGGCCATAGTCTACCACGCTGGCCAAGCGGATTGGCAGACTTCACACACCTTTGATAACGTTATGGAGAACTCTCAGGTATGCAGGTTTCCTCACGATGTTTTCCTTCACCGTTAAAACAAGTGATATTTAAATACTTAAAACGCACATAACTCCGAAAAGTTAGAGGTGCGTGCCCCGGGATCGAACCCACGACCTCCGATTATAATCGATACTGAAGCCAAAACTGCAATTTGTTTCATTTTTGTCTGTCTGTCTGTCTGTATCTTGGCCGCGCATCACGCCGAAACTACTGAATGGATTCAAGTGAAACTTGGTACGATTTGAGTTTATACTTTGAGGTAGGACATAGGATACTTTTTATCCCGAAATTCGTCACGGTTTCCTTGGGAGAGGGGAAGAAATTTAAAACGTGTATTTAGCTGTAATTCATTAACGCGTAGTTCAATTTCACTCATTCTTTTTTTGTTAGAAAGGGAGTACTTTATATATTATCCCGTAAATATTTCAAGGTCATAAATTTTTTAGTTCAGAAATGACAGACATTACAACCCTCAGTATTGGGTTCAAATAACTTGGGACCCGGATCTTTGAACGTACGGCTTATTTTAAACTGGTGTGCGTTTAAATTTATGTTTGTCGTTCTGTCTATTTGTTCCAGCTAATCTCCGAAACGGCTGGATCGATTTTAATGGAACTTTCAATGTTATAAGGAGTAACAGGCTACATTTAGTTTAGGTACATAAAAGAATTATGGGATCCGATCCGATCCTATATAAAACCTATAAACACGCGAACGAAGTCACGGGATCAGCTAGTATATAATATCTCATTGTGTTGAAATTATTTGTGTAGAGAATACAAAGAAGAGGGTAAATTCTATGGTCGGACTATACACATGAAAAAGGCACGCTTGGTTACAAGGTGCTTGTTTTTCCTTCCCTAAACATATTTTTGTTCAATCCACATTTTATTACATTTACTATCATATTGCCGTTTTACCCAACATAAAGGTTACAAGATTACTTGCATGAGTAAAGTTTTATTGTCTACAGTTAGGCCTAATTTACACCGCGGCGGAATGGAATGGAAGCGACTTTTTGCAACGAAATTGTAAATAGCTAAATGAACTTTATGTCAATTGCATAACATACAAATTAAATAGGAGCCAAAAAAGGTCGCGCGTCTTCCGTGGAATTTCGTGAACTCTCGCGCATTCTCGAGAATTCCCCTATAGCTACTATTTTGTATGTTATACAATTGACATAAAGTTCACAATGCTTTGTACAAAAAATTCGCTTCCATTCCATTCCGCGGCAGTATAAATTGGGCCTTAGTCTACAGTGCGAAGCTTCTGCGCTCGCCCAACCCCCCGGTGACGCTGTAGCGGCCAATAGGGCCTAAGCAGTATACACAATCCAAAAAAAAAAACAAAGTTCTAGTAGGTACTCAGAGCCAACTTGCATGCCAAATGCAGTATCAACACAATCATGTAAAGCGCAATAGAACCTCATTTTATTTTTATTCATCTACAAGTTGACTGCAATCTCACCTGTTGGTAAGTCACAATGCAGTCTAAGGTGGAAGCGAGCTAACCTGGAAACACTGTGGCAGTTTTATTAAACCCATACCTGATTTTTATTAACCTTCCAGAGGTCACGCCCTTGCGCCGAACAGAAGTGGTCGCGCGCGGAGTGACTGTCCGCAACTTTGACTTTTAAAAAATCATTTTAATAATTGACACTAAGTTATAGAAACTTAAAAATCACCGCAAAACGTAATTACTGCACATGTGCACCTGTGACAAAGATCGAATCGCTACTAAGAGATGCTACCCCACCCCTTCGAGGCAATCACGGACGTACAGTGCGCAAAAATATTAAATTTCTTAAATATAACCAAAATTAGTTCACTGCGGACTCACAGACCGCGCGCGACCGCTGCAGGGTTAAACACTGATTGGTTTCTACGCGGCATTGTGGAAAGCTAAATTGCTTGGCAGCACGACTTTGCGGTAGGGTGGTAACTAGTAACGGCTGAAGCGTCCCGCCAGACCAGCCCAGAGAAAAATTAGAAATTATAAGTTCCCAAATTGCCTCTGCTGGGAATCGAACCCACGATCTCCCATTTATAACACCACAGCGCTCACCACTCTGAGGCAGTGAGTGGAGATGTTCAATTTGAACTGCAGTTTTTCAGTCGGCTTGTAAAATGCATTCCGTCTGTATAGACTCTTAGAGGTCCGCAAATAACATATCACCTCTGTTTTTATAGGTAGCTAACTTTCTCAGGATCTTAAAATAGTATGAATAATTTTTCCTCACAGGCGAAATAATATAAATAATTTTTCCTCGCAGGCGAAATAATAGAACTAATTTTTTCTCATAGGCGAAATAATATGAATAATTCTTCCTCACAGGTGAAATAATAGAAATAATTTTTCCTCACAGGCGAAATAATATGAATAATTTTTCCTCACAGGCAAAATAATATGAATAATTTTTCCTCATAGGCGAAATAATATGAATAATTTTTCCTCACATGCAAAATAATATGAATAATTTTTCCTCACAGGCGAACACCCGGCCGCGATGCAGCACGGCAACGCGAACACGGCATCGCCCTGCGCCCTGTCGGTCAACCTTCTCATTTCCTTGTATTGCACACTTGCGACCCTTTACACGAACACAGTCGACGGGTTCAGATGAAAGTTACAGAAGATATCTTAAAAGATTGGTGATGAAAATTAATAGTGAATTATTGTAAATTATAACATAGATATATAACCGTCAAGAATGACGCGAAACGTTTTATGTTAAAATTAAGGACAATAGTATGTCATCTGTTTTTATTGGTCGACTATTTCTTCACACACCTAGTTGCGTATAGGCATTATCTCACAATACATGCATTATAAAGAAAAACAATTCATTATAAATAAATCCAAGATATTGTAACTTTTTGACAAACATTTTGATTTCACAAGTGCCCTGCTTTGTTGGTCTATACTTTGTAACTCTGGGAATAAGCCCTTTTTCTGACAATTTAATTTTACACTTGGTTGAAACTGAATTGTAACTAACATTTTTCTCAACCAATTCAAAATATTCATATAAAAAATATGACAACGTGGCAGATATCAAAACTAATTTTATGCGTTGAAATAAAAAAAACTACCTTTTAGCATTGAACGTTTTGCATTGAATTGACGTTAAATTGTAAAAACACTTTGTAAACATAAACTCTTTCAGAGCTGCACTAAAAATAAAAGCAAAACCTTTTTTTGTGTTTAAAATAGCTGGATTTATAAAAGCTGGATTTGTCAAAGCGATTTTATATCTTTGTAATAAAATGTATTTTTGTGGCATGTGCTGAAATCAATTTATTAATGCCAGAGGCAAGGATTAGCATTTGTGAATAGTATTTTTTGAAATTGTTGCATAAAAGGAGTTATTACTAAAAATGCTATGTGCAGTTGCAGACAATACTAATTTTTCAATAAAATCCTAAACTCGTATCTTAAACCAACAAAAATACAGTAAAAATAATTTTATAAATGACTTATTCATAATATTGTAAATATTATATCAAAATCCAACACACTCTTGCGCATGAGTGCTCTGATAATGAAAGTGACAAGCTAAAAAAAACAATTAAATGCCTAATAAATACAATTTAAAAAGCCTCCTTGGTCATGCTGCCGCCCGTTTTATTTATAAAAAAAATCTTAACGCATTAATTTGAAAGATAACAGCTATAAGCTTTCATATTTTTCTGTTTTACAAAAATGTACTCGAAAAAAAATGTCATTTATTAATATTATTATAATCAGGAGTTCAAGATGTGAGAGTAGATAAAAATATATTTGTATACAGTGTGTCCGGGATCGAACTAGCGATATTTTAGGAGCATATTCTACAACTCATTACCAATCTGAAAATACCACTTAATAGGGCCTGCCCCCCTCCCCCTCCCAGGGACAGCCATTTCAATTTGTTGTGCGTTTTTGTAGGTGTGTGCGCACAAAAAATGTAATAACTCAAAAGTCTGTTGCTGCACAGGTCTACAAATGACCTTATTCGATTGGACACAATATTCTCCATCACTAAACACCAAACAATAATGTAAAATGTTAAAATAACATGATCAAAAATGCTTTGGAATAAAAAGAAATTGCTCAAAAATATTTAAAATTGTAAGTTTTTGCTGCATTTTGCAAAAACGAGGTCGTTAAGACCACATTGTTAAGTATTAAATCGACAGTTTTTGAGATAAGCAATAAAACGACATCATAATTTTGACTGTAAGTTACTTACTTTTAGAGATATCGGTAATTGTAAGTAATTTTTCCCCAAGCATGAATTACGAGTATTGAACCCAAATTTAAGATTCATCATTTTTTTACTACAAATAAGGTAAAAAAATCTTAACTTTATAATTTACTTTTTGTTAGCTATAAACTCAATCACATACACAAATCAGATATCCTAAAAACTTGATTATTTCCGCCACAAACAGAAATTACCACCTCTGCTCTGTTAGCTAATTGCTACATGTTTAGAGGATCGTCGGATCATGTCCAAATACAATCTTATTTTATCTGCAATGGACAGAATCCTCTCCAATAATTATTTTCTGGTATTTGGTACCGCATAAAAGACCTGCTTCATATGTCCTCATAAACAGAAGTCCAGAAGAAGTAACGTCTGGAGAACAAAGTTACCATTCCATTGAATTGCTACCACGTCCGATCCAAGGCGAATGGTTGGCATACAATTAATGCTCTCTTATGGCTATAATAATACCGAGTAGGCATGTCTTTAAACTTAGTAAATTCATAGACCTGGATCACAAACATAAATTAGTAATAACTAGCGATCATAACGCGTGGCGAGGAACAGCAACAAAATAAAATTTCACATATTTTAATTTTTACCGTATGAATTTTTAATCAGTTGAAGTAGGGGTCCGATCCTTAGTTTCGACTTTATTCACTGATTAATCAAAAACAATATTATTATTAGCTGATCGCCCGAGGTATGCGATGGAAACCCACATTCGAATAACATAAGAATTTACGCGATCGCGGTTAAGTTATGTTTAAACAATAATATCTCCAAAAGTAAGTAACTTACAGTCAAAATTATGATGTTGTTTTATTGCTTATCTCAAAAACTGTCGATTTAATACTTAACAATGTGGTCTTAACGACCTCGTTTTTGCAAAATGTAGCAAAAACTTACAATTTTAAATATTTTTGAGTAATTTCTTTTTATTCCAAAGCATTTTTGATCATGTTATTTTAACATTTTACACTATTGTTTAGTGTTTAGTGATGAAGAATATTATATCCAATCGAATAAGGGCATTTGAAGACCTGTGCATCAGCAGACTTTCGAGTTATTACATTTTTTGTGCGCACACACCTACAAAAACGCACAACAAATTGAAATGGCTGTCCCTGGGAGGGGGAGGGGGGCAGGCCCTATTAAGTGGTATTTTCAGATTGGTAATGAGTTGTAGAATATGCTCCTAAAATATCGCTAGTTCCATCCCGGACACACTGTATATACTCACATATATCTTTTTACCTTGCCCATAACTCTGTCCGCAGGGATTTAGGGCTTAACTTTATTTTACAGAAAAGTTTCTGAATATAGTCTTAGAACCAGCTAAGTTTTCCTTTTCTTTCTTAAGTACGGCTCTGTCGTAAACTTACAAGAGATTTTAAAACATTTTGTCAATAAAATTAAAAAAGAAAATGATGTCATGAACATGAAATAATTAAAAATTATATTATGTATAGACAAATAGTATCAATCGATTTAGAAGTTAATATATTAGATTTTCATTACTTTCATGGTCGAATTTTATCAGACTGAATATTATATAAGTCAGAATTTAAATTTTATAGTTAATTTCATTTTAATGTTCATTATTTTTTCTTTAATGTTCATTCACCTCTCATCTTTCATCCGAATGCATACTTGATAATATCTTTGATTTATTGAAGAATTGCATTTTTATGTTAATATTGAAGTGTACATACTACTTTCTATCTAACAGTTCATACAAATTACTATGCACATCAATCTGGCAATTTTATGTAAGTATACTATATTATTATCTATCGATTGTAAAGTCTTCCCTTAACACATAATATTATTTCGACTTCAATTAATATTTTCAATTATTAAGTTATAGGTACATAAAATTTGAAATAATTAAAATAATATGTATTTGAAAACATATTAGCATATTGTAGTGTACGTCATTGTAATTTCAAAGAACAATAAAATCTGAAAAATTCTTACAAATCGTATACTCATAAAAATTGTTAAGAGATTACCAGCGAAAGTGCCATGTAAAGTACATTAAACAACAATAATTATTTATTTACATAGACACTTTTATTTGTTAAAAAAAATTTAAATAATGTTCAAGAGCATAGACTTATATACTTATACTAGTAGGGCGCGTGGCTGCGCGGCCCGCTAAAGCGGACCGCGGGGTTTCGAGTAGGTTGTTTTTGTTTGAGCAGCCTCCACCTATCTTTAATACCCTGGATGTGCCGTGCCTCACCCATCTTCAAAATCTTCAATCATCAGCTCTTTCCATATTTTTCCTCCGCATACATTTTTTTCTTCTATACGAAACCATTAATGAATATATATATTTTTTTTTGTGTGAAAATATAATTCCGCACTCTTGATTTTTTTTCTGTTCATCAAGTATATCTTTATTTCTTGATCATATTTTTCAAAGAAACTACTCTTCCATCTTTTATACTTGGTGAGATAGACACCGACGAAATTTTTATAGCCGCCATCTTGAATCCGCCATTTTGGTATTTTTTTTTGATCACTGCCAGTTGGATGAGGTTTCGAGTACTTTTAGATTGAGCACCTCTCACCTATCTTCATAAATTCCAAAACATAAATTCCGCCATCTTTTCTTTTTCTGTTCATCTAGTTGATTTTTGGTTTTTGGTCATATTTTTCAAATAAACCACTCTTCCATCTTTTATACTTGGTGAGATAGATACCAACGAAATTTGTATAGCCGCCATCTTGAATCCGCCATTTTGGATTTTTTTCACCTTAGTGCCAATTGGATGAGGTTCTGAGTATTTTTTGTTTGAGCAGCCCCCATCTATCTACAATACTCTACCCGGGCTCATTAACCATCTTCCAAACCCTCAATCATCATGTCTTCCCATATTTTTCTTTGAGATTTCTCCAAAGAACCGCATCAACCGCCTTGCATAGTTCACAACTTCTCTCTCTCAATATTCGCCATACATTTTCTATGGAAAAATAAATTCCGCCATTTTGATTTTTTTTTCTATTCATCGAGTAGACCTTCGGATCCTGATCATCTTCTGCGAAGAAACCACTCTTCCATCTTTTATATCCTTCGAGATGGACACTGACGAAATTTGTATGGCGGCCATATTTTTTTCGCCATTTTGAATTTTTTTTCAGCTCACTGCCAATTGGATGACGTTTCGAGTGACATTTGCTCGAGCACCCCCCACCTATCTTCAGTACCTTAAGCGTGCCCGTCGCTCGTCTCTGAAATCCTCAATCATCAGCTCTCTCCATATTTTTGTTCCGAATGAATTTTTGTCCTCTCTACGACACCATTATTGAAAAAAAAAATTTCATACAAAATTGTTCAGGAGAGGTGATCAATCAGTCAGTCAGTCAGTCAGTCAGTGAATGAATCAGCACGAGCAGCTATATATATATTAATTATATGTATTTAAATGTTTATTTGTATTGAAGAACAAAAGAAAATTTATTATTGTAAGAGAAGACCGAAAAATAATGAGATACACAATAGGATGGTACAAAATAATCGCCATTTCCTTTTTCCGTTTCTTTGCAAACAACAAAGTCAAGATAATTTACAGAAAGGAATTATTATATTAAGTATGTACATAATTAATATCACCCTAAGATTAATAAAAATAAATAAGATTACCTACTTTTTTATGTACTAACCATGAAACACTAAAAACCATTATTTTAAATAAAAGTTAATTTAAAATTTTGATATCATTAATTTATTTAGAATTTATAACAAAATAAGCTTGCACGAAACTTTTAAAAGGAGTTGATTATGAATCTACACACAAACAATAAAATTCTATTTTAAATTCATTTAAAGGTAAAAAGGTGAATTTTCTGTACATATTTTCTATGTTAACAATAAAAATATATTTAACACTGAACACTGTTTGAGATAGCACCAAAATTTTATTGTACCTAGTTCATTTGCTAGAAGTTTATAATTAGAATTAGAATTATTTAATAAATTGTACGATAATCTGTAAATATTGTGTAAATAGTAAAATAATATAATTATAATTTATCGTGAATATTTTTTTGCACTCATCGAATGAAATCTGGTAAAAGTCTATGGAAATTTTAAATACGAAAAATATAATGTAGAGGATACCAGAGAAGGATTATGTAACAAATAGATTTAAGGTAAACTTTGACAAATAAATATAGTAAATTATATTTTTTCTGGATTTCATTTTTGTAGTAACCCTACTAAAAGAGTTTTCCGCTCTGAGAAAAAAAGTGTATTATAGCTGGTATTTGCCAAATATAGGCAAATATATACGAATTTATATTCAAAGGATAGTAAAATCGCGTAATAAAGTGGCATCATAAAACCCTCAATACAGTAGGTATCGAATAAGACATGTGCCCTATTTGAAAATAAAATTTTTGGAGTATAGAAGTCTATATTATATTTATATATATATATATTCATACATACATAATAATAATATATTCTCAAAGAGAAAGTGTAAATTAAAACCTGTGTTTTATAAAATAACGAAGGTCTGGTTGTCGTGGGCTCTTGGGCTATTAAGGCGCTTCAAATGAACACGCTGATTACACACACGCTTACTATAGTAGATTATGTTAAACCTATTATTCAAGTTTTTTGCTTAAGCTGTTCACACTTATTATTACAGTATATAACGTAAGGGGGATGCAACATGGTACGTTGGAGTGAGCGTAACTCTTTATTTTGTTGGATTATTTAGGTATATATTATATACCTATTTAGGTGTATATTAGCAGCAGGTGTATATTAGGTAGCAGCTGGTGTGGCGTAGTGTGCTTTCGCATATATAAATAAGCTCTGCGGTTCCAAAATGCATCGTGCGGTTTGTGGCACAGGTACCACAGATTTTCCTATGTAGTGACTCTACAACTCGCCGTGTGGCATCGCCAACCGCTGCATAACCCCCGACGCAAAAACGACGGGGTGTTATAAGTTTGACGTGTCTCTGTATGTGTGTGTGTGTGTGTGTGTGTGTGTGTGTGTGTGTGTGTGTGTGTGTGTGTGTGTGTGTGTGTGTGTGTGTGTGTGTGTGTGTGTGTGTGTGTGTGTGTGTGTGTGTGTGTGTGTGTGTGTGTGTGTGTGTGTGTGTGTGTCTGTCTGTTCCCCTGTAGCGCTCAAACGGGTGAACCGATTTGAATGCGGTTTTTTTTGTTTGAAAGGTGAATTAGTCGAGAGTGTTGTTAGCTATGTTTGATGAAAATCGATCCTAGATGGCCGCCGCTATAAAATGGCGGATTACATATTTTATCACAACACCCTCAATATGGGTATCAAATGAAAGGGCTTGACTAGTAGATTAGCACTATGCAAATCTAAGATGGCCACCGCTACAAAATGGCGAATGTCGGGATGTGCTGAGATTTTTACTCTACCATGATCGATGTCGTTATACGTACCGCCCAGTTACATTAATAAGGTACTGGCACATAGGAAGGCCCACCTTATTTAAAATCTCAATAAAAAATAATGTTTTAAAGATTTGACAAAAACAACTATGTGTAATATTGCAATGTTTTATTGCCCTTCTAAAAATAATCAAAAAACTATAATTTAATTACTCAAAGTTATATTAAAGAGTGTTTTAAAAAAACACTAGTGGGCCTTGTTAAAGGCACTGTCCCTTACTAAGGCCCGTTTATAACTAACTGTTACTTAACATCAACTTAATATTTCTTTAGGTTTATCCTTGTAATTATGTATTAGGTTAATCCTTGTAAGACCCAGGCTATTGTTATCGGTGGTGCTGGCATGATCTCAAGAATTGATTGGGATAACCTTCCGTCAATCTCATTGAATAACGTTGTAATACCGTACAGTACCACAGTAAAAAATCTTGGTGTCCATTTTGATACAACTCTCTCCTGGTCTCATCAAATAAAAGAAATCAGTAGGAAAACTTTTGCTGCCCTTGGTTCTCTCAGGCGTCTACGTTCTCTACTGCCTATTCCTACTAAAATTATGTTAGCACAATCCTTACTTCTCTCGATTCTCGATTATGCGGACGCAAGCTATCTTGACTTGACCGAGGACCAACTAAATAAACTTGAGCGAATTCAAAATCTAGCTATTAGGTTTATATTTGGTTTGCGCAAATATGACCACGTCTCCGAGTATCGTTCAAAGCTCAAGTGGTTACCCATTCGCTTCCGCCGGAATATGCATATTGTTTCTCTTCTGTACTGTGTATTGTTCAACCCTACGACTCCAAGCTACTTAAAGGAAAATTTTAAATTTCTTGGTCACGACAGGCCGAACACAGTTCTTCGTTCAGCCAGTAAATTCATTCTCTACGTGCCTACACATCGAACTAAGTACTTTGAAAGTTCCTTTACGTTTAAAGCCATCAGTTTATGGAATAAACTTCCTCCACAATTACATCACGCTAAAACCCTGAGCAAATTTAAGATTGACGTAAAAAATCACTACCTTTCTCTATGTCATCAATAGCAACATTTATTTTGTTATTCTCGTATCTATTTGTATAATTGATATATATTTATTTATTCATATGTATGTCTATTGTATACATTATTTTGTATATATTAGTATATTTATATGTTATTATTATATTATATGGTTTAGTATATTTAGCTATTAGTGTTTAAGTTTATCATATACACCACCTCCCACTGTCCACTTGTTCATTTTCTCCCTAGCGTTAAGGTTGTCTGGAAGAGATCGCTACTTAGCGATAAGACCGCCTTGTTGTACCTACGTTTTAAGTATTCTTTCATATAACATGTCCTCTGTATTCTGCTCTTATGTGGTGTGCAATAAAGTATATACATACATACATACATACATTTCTACAAAATAATTCACAAATCACGTTTAACAGTTTAAGATATAAGTTATTTAACCAATACTTTAGAGATATAATGAAAAAATTGCACACGGACCTTGACCCATGTATGAAAAACAAAAATAGTCATAAAAGTAAAATTCTACTTTAAATCAATAAAAAAACAATTATTTCTAATGACAAATTCGTAACTCTAGACAGTATTAATTTAAGAATCAAAATATTCAGTTCTCATTTTCCACTTAAATTTTAGGTGGGCCTTACTAGGGCTATTGAATATTTTTTATTTTATTTTCACAAGCTATGCAGCAAGATCAACAACTTTTTAATAAAAAAAACTAATAAATTGAAAATGCATGCAAACATACAAAAATCAGTACAAATATTACAAAAATAAAGTACCTATCCATATTGAGAACTATCAATAATTTAACAAATTATCAATGAAAATTATGATTAACTGCTAAAAAAATCGTAAAAAATTTGTAAACTAAACAAACTAAATTCGTTTTATTTATACTTTAGTACTTAAGTATTTACAATCGAAGTGCATTTGACATTTTCATAGATGTAGTAAAGCCCATAGGCCTCTACGTAGGCCCGGGTCATACTACGGATTTTTCATAGTGGCGGAAAAATTAACTTATAATCACAAATATCTAAATAATCGGTAAACTTAGCATCGAATTCTAGTCTCCAATGATTATTTTACAATATGATGATAGAATCACTCGAAAACTGACGCTATTTGTGGAAAAATTGGCAAAAACAATCACAGCGAGATTATAATCACGCGATATCGACAGCGTTCAGAGAGAAATGAACGAAATGTAACAAAATGGCGGCGCGGAAATGATTTGGCGCCATTCAACATTCAATGTGGGGTCAAGGTGAATATGGGCCCGAAATTTCGAATGCTTTAGGCAGTGGCAAGTGCGTTTTTTCAATGTGGGCTTTCGTAGAGGCCGGGCCTTCGTATGTGCCAGTACCTTATTATTATTCTAGCAAGTTTATTCGTCACGTAAATTGCTACAACCTAAGCTGTTGCTACTATACTGTTGAACCAAATCACAGATATTATTACACAAATTATATGCAATTTGAATATCACATTGTCATACGACATATTATGTAGGGAATATCCATTTCAGATCCCTTAAAATTGATTATGCATCCATTATACCTAGTCAAGCGTAGCCTCGTACAGTATTGTAGATAATATAGGTAAGTATAGCTACATACGAGTACGAGTAAACTCTAATCAAGACCTCTTTGAATTTTATTCGTGATTCAGTATACTGTGTATGTACCTACTTGAAATTCATCTAAAGTCGTCTAAGGCGTCGTCATAATTGACTAACGATCGTACGATCAAACGATGCGATTTCATAAGTCACCACGCGATCGCAGTACCAACTTTCATCGTACGATGAAAGTCGTACGATCTTACGATCTTAAGATCGTACGATCGTTAACCAATTAGGACTAGGCCTAGTAGGAAAACGACCTGTTCGATGCCCCAGGTGCACCACGAGGCGTGTTAACACCAACAAGCCATCGGAAGAGCCGATTGCCGCATCCAGGTATCGCTAGCCAAGATCATTTTGGCATCAGAAAGGTAAGTATGATCTGAATCTATACTATCTATACTTACTAATAAATAAAATTGAAGTGTTTGTCTGTTATTTCGAAATAACTACCTCATATTAAGTTCACATGGTTATTTGAACTGTACCATAACTGAATCACACGTTTTTAAAATTTTTGTCTGTCTGTCTGTTTGAACGGGCTAATCTTCGGAACGGCTGAACTGATTTTGAAGGGACTTTCACATACAAGTAGAGGATTAACGAAGTAGTAACATAGGCTTATTTTTAACCGACTTTCAAAAAAGGAGGAGTTGTGTTTTTCTACCTATCATTGCACGAGATTCCTGTATTAGATGTACGACATATATCTCCGAGATTTCTGAACCGATCTGCGTATTTTTTTTTATCGATAGAAAAACTTTGTGCCACTGTCCTATAAAAAAATTGGATTCCAACTCAACAATCCTGATGCTGTAGGGAACCTGACCACCAAAACTAATGAGATTTAAAACTGTCGGTTATTGAAATTGATATTGGAGGTACCTACCAATTAAAGACTTTATCGTTGAATGAACTTGAGTACATTCCCAACTCTTTAACCCTGATGCTGTAAGGAATTGCATTCCTAAATCGTGAGAATCCCGCGGGATTTTTCTGTTTTGGGTACGGGTTACTTACTATATAAAGGCTACTTTTGTTCTGGAAAATCAAAAGTTCGCACGAGATTTTTTAAAACCTATAAATCCACACGGGCGAAGCCGTGGGCATCATCTAGTAAGCAATGTAAATGGTGTATCTACCTGTGTATGTTTTGATATTAAGCTATATTCAAACTGCTAATCAGCATATTATTATAGTATGCAAATCATAATATTCATTATATTATTGTATCTACATTATACCTTTAAAATCGTTATACGAATTACTCAGAAAGACGTTTTTCTACGAGTGGGTAACATAATCTGATTTTATTAGGTATTCATAATATCTTATCTATTCCAAGTAAAAGTCTTTCTGGATTCTCCGTATCTCTATGTGGTAACAAGCAATTATTTTTGATATACAGATGCAGTGTGCGTGATAAAGGAGAATGATCACCCCTGACCCAAACATTTACACAAAATGTAATTTATTAAAAATTATCTTACGAATATATGACAATTTGAAAATTAATAATTATTAATGCTACACTTCACGATAAAAAAATGTAATAAAAAAGGAATTAAACCGTCTTTTCAACTTCCCGTTTAAGTCTGACAGCCATTTGCATTACATTCTACGCATAGGTACATGCCCAAATAAAAAGAGGTTTGTTATTTTAAAAAAAAAAATTTCATTTAAAATAGAACGGATATTAATTATTTAAATACATTATTTTATTTGTTATTTGTTGTAAATCGTACAATATAATATGCTTTAAGTAAATAAGTAATAATTAATATATTTTTTTTTATAATATTGTTTTAACTTCGTTGCGTTTTGTGCAATGGAATATAATATAACTACAACCTTTTTGATTTTGTGTAACGAAACTTATTTCAAGATGTCAATGTGACATGTCATTGTTTTAGTTATGTGTGACGCTAGTGACGTCTACTCTGTTTACATTTTGAATGTTTATTGTAGCACAGCGGAGACCAATATTAATTTGGTTTTAAATTGTTTTTGTATTGGATATCGTTGGACAGGTATGTTAAGTATAGTGCGCGCCAAACAAATAGTTCAAATCGGCAGGAAAGATACACGGCTTTCCTTACTACTTTAACAATTATAAACTACACATAACCTAGAATCATTTTCAAACTAAAACTTAGATTTATTTAAAACTACAAGTCCTAGAGGTATTAAAATGGTGTGTTTGGTTATCAGGAATAAACCTGCAATAAATGCTGCATACAACACGCTTGTAAACGACTGGGTTACATGCCCATAGATTTTTGGGCATTCTCCTTTATAGTAAACTAATCATAGGTTGAAAGGTTCAAGTTCCGGGAATACGGTAACTTTAGTTAGGCATTGTGGCCGATTCTGTTGTACACAATCTCTAAATCTAAACTAAAATGACAGGTTTAAAAATAGTGCTATCCCCTTCAGCAGGGGGGATTGTGAAAGAGACAGGAATATATTTAGACCTGTCATTTTAGTTTAGATTTAGAGAATGTGTACAACAGAATCGCCCACAATGCTTATTAAACTACTCGTAATTTCTGATTAGTATATACGTAAATTATGCCAATGTTAGAAATTTCTTAGTAATATGCGTCGCAGATATCACTTGGCCTCCGTCATCAAACCCTACTTAAAATTATTGAAAGCAATTAACTAAAATAAAAATACCCAAGAACAAAACAAATCGACTGCCATTTCCAGATTACAAATACAAGCGTTTAGCGTTTAACAATTGCGGCTTTTTTTTTTGTAATTTTTTTTTGTAATATACTCGTAGCTAACCGTAATAAGGAGCTTATTACAAAGTGGCTCATTTGTGCGGCTCAAGAATTTATGAGATTTCGGTATGTATTTTAAAGATTTAATAGAACCTTTCGAATAATAACGTAGAAATAAGTGGGCGACACTCATTTTATTTGAGGAAAAGACGCTTTCAATGGGGAGAAATTTAATATAAAACATCTGTCATAACTCCTCAATTTGCAGGAGCAATTTTACCTTTTTAAAAAGGCCCCATTGTACCTGTACCATTGTGAGATTGGACTTCCAAATAATTTTCACGGTATTGAACGAGCGTTGACTTTGGAGTGGAAGTCAAATATTCGTTAGTGAAAATTCTACTCATTGTTAGATCCCTACCCTTTGTATTTTAATATTTAATTATTAATTTATGTGGCATTTTTGATAAAAAAAAACTTTACTTTTATTAAACAAGACCTGATCTGAGATATCTATTAATGTGTTTTAATGTGATTGACCGAAAACTATTTTTTAGGATTCAGTCATATTAATTTATTTCACAAATATCACAGGAACGTAAAAATAAATTAATAATAATTGAGCGAATTTCTTGACATTTCTTCTGAGATACCAAGGAGATACCAAACCGTTAATTTTTATTGTGAGAAATAAACAAATGGAGCAAATTAAAAATCATTTCTGCGGTCGCTTATATTAGACTCTACGGATGGCTGTTTTACTCTGCATCAATAGACCAGTCGTTCAATTAAACCTCAGTAATGTCTAACAAATCGACGGCCCCTACGTATAAAGCGACATGTCCAAAATGGCAATTTTTTTTTATTGCATATATTGCTTTAGATTGTCCATACGCTCATACCTATATAAGATTTTTTTTTAATATATGATGTATTTCACTACATATACTAATCGTATATACTAACGCTCTCCTGAAAACCTCACTTTTTGACATGTCGCTTTATACGTAGGCCGTCGAAATAAAGAACATCAAAGCTCTATTGCCTACCTACTTCATTTGGCATCAATTTAATTCAGCCAAAACAATAATATGGGGATCCAATCCCACAATGCCGTACAATAGAACGTTTTTAAAAGGTGAAATTACTCCCACAAATTGAAAACATACAAAAGATGTTTTGCCAATATTAAAATTTTTCCGTTGGCAATCATCTCGAAGTCCCGCGGAATTAAAATGTTTTATAGCTTTTGTTTATTTGTCCAAACATTTCACCTCAGAAACATAGTCATATTATTATCATTATTATACAATATGTTTTACAGCTTTTGATCTTTTGTTTGTTATTAATTCTTTGACTTGGACAAACATCTAACCTCAGAAACATAGTCATTTATTATCATTATTTCGGTTATTTAGGTATAGTGATTTTGAAATCCGGTTTTTCATCCATAAATTGTATTGTTCAAAGCTAATTTTGTTACATGTTTCAAAAGCTATACTTAAGTAGATTATTCAGAAATCCTAGTACTATCCTAGACTATCCTAGTAACATAATACCTATTTTAGCAGATTCAGACTTAGATACGAATATCATGCTAAGTCGAAAAGACTAAGCAAACAAGTAGGTATAAATTAAAAATTTAATAAACCCCCGACAATCGCCATTTTGTGGCGGCGGTCATCTTGGATTTGCAATAGTGCTGTTATACTAGTCAAACCCTTTCATTTGATATACATATTAAGTTGTGAAAAAATATGTAATCCGCCATTTTGTAGCGATGGCCATCTTGGACCGATTTTCATCAAACATAGCTAACAACACTCTCGACTGATTCACCTTTCAAACAAAAAAACCGCATTCAAATCGGTCCACCCGTTTGAGCGCCACAGGGGAACAGACAGACACACACACACAGACACGTCAAACTTATAGCACCCCGTCGTTTTTGCGTCGGGGGTTAAAAATAAGACTAAACGCCAATAAAAGAGAGATACAGCAAACCAAGGGCTGGCTCGCGAAGAGCATGGCGACGCTCCCATTCATATTCAATTGAATATAAATGGGAGGATTCAAAATGATTGATTATACACATATAATTTCTGAATCTACGAGTAGTAATAAATGAAGTAGGTTATTCTTCAATTTAATAGGTTTCCTGAAGTTCGTTATTTCAAAGCACAAATTAATTTAGGACGCACTAAGTAGTAATATTATGTTATATACCGAAAATAATATTATGATTATATTAAAATTATAGAGGTTTCTGCAAAAATCTTAAATTATATTATCTGGAATGATAAAGGATTCCCGATAACTAACAAATAAAAGGTTGACATAATTATTGCTAGAAGACAGTTGGGCATCTGCTATTAGGTATACATATGTCCAATATATATACGACGCCGCAACTTTTATTATTTCAGTATTTATTTCCCCGAAGGCAGGCATATTAAGAGCCCTCTTCATGGCAGCGACAAATCATTGGTGGGTGGAGTCTAAAACAGTGATTTCTACATTTAGAGAGCGAGACGTCTTCAGTAAAGAAGAGTACTCAAAATATATAAATAAATAAATAATAAATTAATTAAATGAATAAATGCTTGAGATATCATGATTTTTAGTGAAAAACGGCAAAGTAAAAAGATGCAAATCTAGGTTTGGAATTACGCCTATTTTAGCAAATATTTGGCAATGTTTTACATAAACTAAAGAGATTTGAAATTATTATGAAGTAACGTATGATATGACTTTGGTCATTTTTCAATTTTCTAGTTTCTTATACAGTTTATTTAGGCACAAAGTTGCCTCAAAATTTGCCCAAAAATAGTGATTTTTCAAGCGTCATAACTTTCAAAATAAATATAATTTTACTATTTTTTTTATTTTATAGCATAGATAATGGAGATATAAATTGACATTTGACTTAACTTTAGATCTATTGCGACAAATATTAGAATAATAGGCGTAATACTTTTGTATGGAGAAGCGCGTGAGGAGAGCAACCTTAAGGCATATTATTATACTTTCTTTTTCTATTTTATGTTCTAGTTTATCTGTAGATTACGTTATTTGTTACGAGCCATTGACCAGGACTACATCATTTAAAAAAAAACTTTTTATAGTTTCGGTCAGTTCATTTGTCAGAGACATTTTTTCAGTAATTATCAAAGATACAAAGTTGAAATTTCATTTAATGATGATACTATTGATTATTTTAACGAATACATTGAATGATGACAATAGTGCCGGGACGGGGCGAGAGTGCGGCATAACATGAATTTCTGTAGGTAAGTATATAACGACATACCAATAATTACTGGCGCAGTCCGGTGTTGAAAAAGATTATAATTCTTTACAACACCGGACTGCGCCAGTGATGGATGATGAGGTGAAGGACTTACGAAAACTCGCACATTAATTTCTTACTTTATATTTTTTATTATAACTTAAGTATTACTTTATGTTACTCATTTACATTTTGGAGATCTCCCTCATCAAATTCAAAGTTATTAAGAGGCCGGTACCCGGATTCGTAATTTTTTACGAACTTTTGAACACCATAGTGCTTTAGATATAATGATTACTTTAAAAAAAATTATCAAATATTAAAGATCAATCCTTTTTTAATGGAATGTTGGGAATAAAATATTAATTTTATTAAAAAATATTATTCAAATCTTAATTCTTGCGGAAGACGTTTACTGATTTTACGCTTTTGAGTGAAACTTTCGTCACACATATAAGTACTAAAAATTGTAGAAAGCGACTGAAAAAAAATACTAATATTATAAACACACCCTCAAAATTGGAATGTTGGAATTAGTTTTTCTATGTTTTATACAAAATTAGTAAATAAAAAATAAAAACCGCACGTACGATTTATGAAAATTTAAGCATTAGATTAACCCCAATTTCTTTGATTTATCGCAATTTCACTAATAAAAAAAATATATAGCACGAAAGTTTAGGATTTATTTAGCTATAATTGTAAAAAAAAAAAAATCCAGAAACTATTTATATGACCACAAAAAATTGTCAAAGTATCCTAAAATTTACAAATAAAATGGCACAGCAGACAGTACGAATGCCATACCGAGCTTAGCGCTCTTCGAGGGAGGACGTGTTGTTGCCCGACGCAGCTCACGCACACATGCAAAGCTGTGTAATGACTTGTCGTAAAAGTTACGTAAAAGTTATAGCGCAACCGACTCAGTTTGATGATTTGTGCATAGGTTTTATTTCATTAGTGGTCCGATCTGATCAATGCTGAGCTAATACATAGCTAATGCTATGTTTTGGTATAAGTATGTGTTGATATATGTATATATTGAAATGAAATATTTTTTGTATGACATAATGTTAAAATCTCATACTCGAAGTTCTTTTGGGACGAAAGAGGGGTTAATAGGGATGAGAATGAGGTGAATAGGAACGACTTATGGGTGAATAGGAACAGTTTTTTTAGAACAAACTGTTACCAAAACTTAAAAAAGTCGACGCCATTTTGAAATTCTTTGTTAATTGACCGATTTCATTCAAAATCGATATTTAGAGCTCCCTGGGATCACAAAACAGGAAACTGTTACCAAAACTTAAAAAAGTCAACGCCATTTTGAAATTCTTTGTTAATTGACCGATTTCATTCAAAATCGATATTTAGAGCTCCCTGGGATCACAAAACAGGAAACTGTTACCAAAACTTAAAAAAGTCGACGCCATTTTGAAATTCTTTGTTAATTGACTGATTTCATTCAAAATCGATATTTAGAGCTCCCTGGGATCACAAAACAGGAAACTGTTACCAAAATTTAAAAAAGTCGGCGCCATTTTGAAATTCTTTGTTAATAGACCGATTTCGTTCAAAATCAATATCTGAGGATCCCTAGGATCACAAAACAGGAAACTGTTACCAAAACTTAAAAAGTCGACGCCATTTTGAAATTCTTTGTTAATTGACCAATTTCATTCAAAATCGATATTTAGAGCTCCCTGGGATCACAAAACAGGAAACTGTTACCAAAACTTAAAAAAGTCGACGCCATTTTGAAATTCTTTGTTAATTGACCGATTTCATTCAAAATCGATATTTAGAGCTCCCTGGGATCACAAAACAGGAAACTGTTACCAAAATTTAAAAAAGTCGGCGCCATTTTGAAATTCTTTGTTAATTGACCGATTTCGTTCAAAATCAATATCTGAGGATCCCTAGGATCACAAAACAGGAAACTGTTACCAAAACTTAAAAAAGTCAACGCCATTTTGAAATTCTTTGTTAATTTACCGATTTCATTCAAAATCGATATTTAGAGCTTCCTGGGATCACAAAACAGGAAACTGTTACCAAAACTTAAAAAAGTCGACGCCATTTTGAAATTCTTTGTTAATTGACTGATTTAATTCAAAATCGATATTTAGAGCTCCCTGGGATCACAAAACAGGAAACTGTTACCAAAACTTAAAAAAGTCGACGCCATTTTGAAATTCTTTGTTAATTGACCAATTTCATTCAAAATCGATATTTAGAGCTCCCTGTTTAAAATACCTTAATGTTTAAATAAATATTTCTTTTACATCTTGTATTTTCTCGCTATTGAAGTGAAAAGTTGTATGTATCATGCGAAAGCAAAGTCAATCACAACAAAAACAAAATTTGCCATTTTGTTGAACAAATAACTATTGTTTATTAAATTGTATCCTCCTGTGCCAACCCTACCAGAATAGGTATAAATTTTGCTCGCTTCTTAGAAGCTTTGACTCTGTTCCGTTTCTCCTCTGTGACACAATAACGTCAGAATAAAATGGACCTAAAATTCAGTACCACTGATTTTAATTGTTTAGAGTGTTGGCTGTTGATGAACTTGAGCTTTAAAACAAGGCAGTTAAGGTTCATTTTACTTTAACGATAAAGTTTGTGTCAGTCCGATTCTATCAGAGATGCAAAATCTCATCATAAGTACCATATTGAACACATTTCTCTTTCAAAAACCCGAAAACTATATCTATAGCTATAGGTAGATTACTATAGCAAAGTTTCTTGAAAGTAGGTATAAAGGTTGGAAAAGGGAGCGGGGAACGGGAACCGGGAATCCACGATTCCCTCAGGATTTGTGAAAAATTGAAATTCACGCGGGCGAAGCCGCGGGCAAAAGCTAGTATATTATATAATATTGAATATTTTTTTTAATCTTGAATGTCTATTTTAATCGGACTAAATAGAGGGAGATAAGTTATCTCACAACTAAATTTAATTAAGTGAAAACAGTTAGGGCCTGTTTCACCACCTTCGGATAAGTGTCAGATAGCTTATTCACAAGTTTTGTCTTAGTCACTTGACATAAAGTAAGAAAGTGACAAAACTTACGTTTAGTCTATTCGACACTTATCAGAAGGTGATGAAACAGGCCCTTACATACTTAAATTTTAGATAGTAATGTCTTTAATAATAAACACATAAAATAGTGTTCTATGAAAAATAAATTATTTTCCAGGATAAAAAATAGCCTTTGTCCACCTTCGGGATGTAAGCCATATGTGTACTAAATTGCATCAAAATTGGCTAAACGAAAATGTGTAAATCCTGGGCGAGTCAACTAGTACAAGAAAAAAGAATATAATAAAAACATCACGGTTTGAACACGAACAAATATTAGTTTAGCACCTACTCATCAAGTCTTTGGTAATAAAATATTATGGGTACTCGGGCCATTCTTGACAATAAATAAAAATTCGGTTACAAGAAGCAAATACGAATACAACAAGTGTTCCTGCAAGAATTGAGCACGTGCAAATTTTATTTATGACCTAAGATTAGCAACTGCATAGTAGTAGTATAATTGCACACCTGAGAGAACTTCTTTATCAAAACAACCTGTATACCTGAAATAACCAGATTAATCTATTGACCAATATAATAAGCATTGATCGTATAGTCTTTTGTTTCGTTGCAGCGTGATTGAAGGAGAAACCAGCAAACCAATAAACTAATAAACAAACACACTTTCGCATTATAATATGGGTAGTGATATAGCTGTATTTAATTCTTACAGATGTTATGTGTAAGTATAAACGATTACACAACATCTTGATAATAATTATATACTTACCTAAATCGAACATTAAAAAAAAGCAAATATAAAATATACTAAGATCTAAAATTTTATTTTATTAGCGCGTTGAATTTGGAACGCAAAGTATCAATATAGGTTAGTCCGACCGCTTTTAAGTATACCATGTCTTTGTGTGAGTGCAGCTTACGGTGCCATTGTGAGGTACACGCACACATTTAAAACTCGGGCCGAAACTCGTTAGCTCGGCTCGGAATACGGCCTCTTAAGTACTAGCTTCTGCGATTTTCTTCGATTTCTTCGATTTTTCACAAATCTCGAGGGAATCATAGATTTCAGGTTCCCGTTCCCGCTTCCTTTTCCAACCTTTATACCTACTTTCAAGGAAGTTTGCTAATCTACCTATAGCTGTAGCTATAGATTTCGGTTTTTTCAAATTCCCGTGGGAACTTTGAATTTTTCAGGATGAAAAGTAGCCCAAGGCAAAATCTATGTCTCTAATATCTAATCTCTATAATCTAATTTCAGCCAAATTGGTTCAGTAGTTACGGCGTTAAAGAGTTACAAACAAACTCTCGTAGCTTTACACTTGTAAAATTGGTTGACATTCAAAAAGTGTGCAGTGTACCCATTTTTGAATAAAGAATCTGAACTTCGTTCGTTTCAACCAATGGACGTCCACTGCTGGACATAGGTCTCTTGCAAGGATCGCCACAGCACACGATCTTGTGCCGCCTGATTCCAGCGGCTGCCAGCGACTCGCTTGAGATCGTCTGTCCAACGAGTGGGGGGTCTACCTGCGCTGCGTTTACTGGTGCGAGGTCGCCATTCAAGCACCTTGGGACCCCAACGTCCATCGGTTCTTCGAGCAATGTGCCCCGCCCATTGCCACTTCAGCTTTGCGACTCGATGAGCTATGTCGGTAACTCTGGTTCTCCTGCGGATCTCCTCATTTCTGATTTGATCCCGCAGGGATACTCCGAGCATAGCTCTTTCCATCGCCCGCTGAGTGACCCTGAGCCTTCTTATGAGGCCCATTGTCAGCGACCATGTCTCAGATCCGTAAATCATCACTGGCAACACGCACTGTTCGAAGACTTTCGTCTTCAGACACTGAGGGATATTGGACGAAAAGACATCTCGAAGTTTCCCGAACGCTGCCCAGCCGAGTTGGATTCGGCGGTTGATCTCTTTCTCAAAATTGGACCTACCTAGCTGAATCGTGTGTCCTAGGTATATGTACTCGTCTACAATTTCGAGTGCAGAGTTCTCAACGATTACCGGGTGGAGCGGAACATGAGCGTTAGACATGATCTTCGTCTTACTCATGTTCATTTTTAGGCCCACCTGTTGAGAAACTCTGCTGAGATCGTTGAGCATTGTATTGAGGTCTCCCAGAGTCTCTGCCATCACGACTATATCATCGGCAAACCGTAGGTGAGTGATGTACTCGCCGTTTATGTTGATGCCAAGTCCGTTCCAGTCCAGAAGCTTAAAGACGTCTTCCAATGCAGCGGTAAATAGCTTCGGGGAGATAACATCTCCCTGACGCACTCCTCGCTGTAATTGGATTGGCCTCGTATTCTGATCCTGTATACGGACTGACATAGTGGCGTTTTCGTACAAACACTTCAGCGCTTGGATGTACCGATAGTCGATCCGGCATCTCTGCAGTGATCTCAATACAGCCCAAGTTTCCACCGAATCAAAGGCTTTCTCATAGTCCACAAACGCTAAGCAAAGTGGCCGGTTATACTCTTCGGTCTTCTGTATAACCTGCCGCAGCGTATGGATGTGGTCTATGGTGCTGAAGCCTTTTCGGAACCCGGCCTGTTCGGGAGGCTGGAAGTCATCGAACCTACGAGCGAGACGATTCGTAATGACTCTCGAGAACAACTTATAGACATGGCTCAGCAGCGAGATGGGTCTATAATTCTTCAGCAGGGTATTATCGCCCTTTTTGAAGAAAAGAACCACCACGCCTCTGTGCCATGCCTCTGGCGTTATGCCCTGGTCGATGACGGAATTGAACAGTCGCTGAAAGACTTTAAGGACCGGTTTTCCACCTGCTTTCAGGAGTTCCGCTGTGATTCCGTCATCACCTGGCGCCTTGTTGTCCTTAAGTTGTTTGAGAGCCATACTAATCTCGTATAGGCTGACGTCCGGGATATCTTCGGTATAGTGTCGGGTCAATTTGGCTCTGGGATCTTTAGCCAAATCTTCAACAGGCTTCTGTGTTGACGTGTACAGCTGTCCGTAGAACTTCTCAACCTCTCTCAAAATCTCAGGTTTAGACGAAATGAGACTACCGCTGTCGGTCTTCAGTCGCGTCAGCTGGCTTTGACCGATAGACAGATCTCTCGCGAACACCTTTGAGCCTTTGTTCCGCTCAATGGTTTCTTTGATACGCTCGGTGTTAAAGTATCGCAGATCGCGTTTCTGTGATTTAGAGATCTGTCTATTAATCCGCCGATAAGCAAGGGCGTCTCCTGAAGACTGCAGTCTCATTTCATGTCTCTGTTCCATGAGATTGAGAGTATGGTCTGAGAATTTTTTGGTTCTACTTCTACGGTGGGTCTTAAAGAACCTAGACCCGACCGCATGGACAGTTTCCACCAGCCTGTTGTTTAGTTCGTCCACAGAATCGCAATCTGCCAGGCAAGCGAATCGGTTTTGCAATTCGAGTTGGAAGCTCTCGGGGTTCTGGATATGGGCGCGAGAAGGTCGGAGCGTTGACTTCATCAGTCTGGCCCTTTCGAGCTTTATGTTCAGATTCAATGTGCCTCGTACCATACGGTGATCGCTGCCGGTTTTTACCCTATTGATCACAGAGACATCATTGAATACATGCCGCTTGGTAGACATGATGAAGTCGATCTCATTTCTCGTAGAACCGTCGGGGCTCATCCAGGTCCACTTCCTGTGTGGCCGCTTTTCGAAGAAAGAGTTCATCATAAAGAGGCCCTCCTTCTCCATGAAGTCGGCCAACATTTGGCCCCTATGGTTCCGTCGCCCATAGCCAAATTGTCCCACTTTCAACTCTACACCGCTTCGCTTACCCAGCCTTGCGTTGAAATCCCCCATCACAACACTGTAGTAGGTATTAGAGGCATGCATGGCTTTTGATATGTCCTCATACATGACCTCTACTTCCTCGTCGGTATGTGTCGATGTCGGTGCGTAGACCTGTATGACCTTCAGCGAATACCGTTTGGTTATTCTGAGTATAAGGTACGCTACCCTGCTCGACACACTTTCGACTTGCACAATGTTGTTAACGAGGGACCTGTGGACGAGAAACCCGACACCACCCTGGGATTTTTGATCGCCCTCCCGGTAGTAAAGCAAGTTGCCGGATTTAAGGGTTATCGAGTCCTCCCCCTCTCTTCGGACTTCAGATAACCCTATGACACCCCAATTCAACTTGCTCACTGCTTCTTCCAGCTCGATGATCTTTTCGTCGGTCCTCAAAGTGCGTGCGTTATATGTTGCCAGGTCCAGTCGTCGGGGTTGGCAGCGGAATCTCTTCCGGAGATTCTTGACACCCCCTGCCCCGCCGTTACCGTAACCGCTGCCAGAGCTAGGAATAGCGGGGCCGCCGGGGACTAGGGGCTGTGGCTTTATTGTGCAATCCATATGCAAAGGGTTATGCCCTTAATCGCCACGCTGGGCAGGCGGGTTGGCGATCGCAGGGCTAGACTATTGTACCGATGTCGCTGCTGCCCGACATCGGCCCTTGCCATTTTGTAGTCTAGCCGATGTGAAATGGTTATACCGCCATTTGTCGGTCGTCAGAGCCTCGTCTGTTGATTAGCAGGGGGCACCACGTGCAGGTGAGGTTGACAATTGGAGTGCTGAGATGGAGGTGCACTCCCTTACCCCCCTGTCTTCTGAACTCAATCTGATCTGTCAATCTGAACTTATTATATTATTTTTACAATTTTACGGCTAGGGTACATGACTCCTAACACCACTAAGTAAATATGTTTAGAGAAATTCTAAGCTTAATTGGCGTGACCCCACTCAGTGCTGGGTACGGAGTAACAATAGAAGACTTAAGGCGTGCTCAGTCGGAAGTAAGACATTTGCGCATTGGAATTCATGTCTCGCAATTCAGATTTGCATTTCAATTCTCTTCCCTTGAACCTTAAAGATATTACATGTATGTTCACACTTCACAGTCACAACTATATACCACATTTCCTAGTCATTCGCAGCTGCTATTTACTTACAAGACTTGAAATCTTAGAAATTCCTACATATTAACATGGAATCATCTATCTATCTATCTATCTTCTATATCTATACATATTATAATAAAATCGTAGACTTGCCGTATCTGTACATTGAATATTTTTGCAAAAAAATAACTGGGGGATGTTAGGGATAAGTAATAGAACGTAAAAAAGCTATTTTTGAAACTTTTGTCTGTTTGTCTGTTTGTCTATTTATCTGTTTGTCTGTTTATCTGTTTGTCTGTATGTTTGTGCGCGCATCACGCAAAAACTAATGAATGGATTGAAACGAAACTTGTTACGATTTAAGTTCGTATTACGGAGTAACATATAGGACTTTTTGTCCTGTAATTCAGCACGGTTCCCTAGAGAGACGGGATGAAAGTCAAAACGTGTATATTTAGCTGTTATTCAATAACGCGTGGTCCGATTTCCTTAATTCTTTTTTTGTTAGAAAGTAGATACTTTAAAGATTACCGACTAATTTCTAAAAGGCTGGATTGATTTTGATTTTGATCTACCTAAACATCCGCCAGTGAACTTTTAACAGTTTTTAGCATGACATGAGCTCAAAGGAGCTTAGGAAAAACAAAATGATTCCTACGGGAGTTTTAAAAATAAATATAAGTATATCCACGCGAACGAAGTCGTAGGTTTCCGCTTGTACTATAATATGAAAGTGGCGCGCATTTTTCAGTACTGCAGTAATTGAAATAAAAGTCTATTTTTGATTCAACATCTGATTTTTTTACATCTGTAATGTTTGTTCAATCATTTGTTTCCATGTGAGGAATCTAATAGGATAGTAGTAATAACGAAGAATGTACTTAGGTTACCTAACCTACTTATCCTTAAAACTTTTTACGCCTCGCATTATGAACTTAACTACTCGTAGAGATTACATAATATACCTACATACACACAGAATACAGATTCAGAGTCGATGATTTCATTAATTGTCATAGAATATGGTCCCCTTAGTAACAAGTATAAATTAAAAATTAAAAAAACCCCCGACATTAGCCATTTTGTGGCATCGGCCATCTTGAGTTTGCATAGTGCTATTCTACTAATAGTCAAGCCCTTTCATTTGATACTCATATTGAGAGAGTTGTGAAAAAATATGTAATCCCCCATTTTGTGGCGACGGCCATCTTGAATCGATTTTCATCAAACATAGCTAAGAACACTTCCGACTAATTCACCTTTCAAACAAAAAAAAAACCGCGTTCAAATAGGTTAACCCGTTTGAGCACTAACGTGGAACAGACAGTAGACACACACAGACACGTCTAATTTATAGCACCCCGTCGTTTTTGTGTCAGGGGTTAAAAATAATGAAACCAGAGACTATAGTGTTTAACTTTTAAGATAATTTTAATTGTGCGGAAATCTTTCACTTAGTATGGTGATGACAAAATATCATGACGTTTTCCCAAAAGTTATTTTTCATATCAAGCTAGCTGACCCCCGCGACTTCGTTCGCGTATTTTTCTTTCTATAAACCTGACGGAGCCCGAGACCTTTCCAACGAATGCAAAACCGTGGAAATCGGTTCGTGCGTTCTGGAGTTATAGCGTCAGGAAAGAAAACCCGACTTATGTTTATATAGTAGACTAGCTTTTGCCCGTGGCTTCGCCCGCGTGAATTTCGGTTTTTCACAAATCCTGAGGGATAAGTAGATTTCTGGTCCACCCGCCCCCCGCCGCGCGGCGGCGTACCGCGGTACCGCGTACGGCGGGTGCAGGGGCGCGCGGCGCGACGCGGGGAGTTCCGTGCAGCGCGAGCGTCGGCCGTCGCGCGCAGCGAAAATACCTATCAGGGCGTTTTTTAACATAGGTACTTACCGATTTCAACACAACTCCTTTTTTGAAAGTCGGTTAAAAAAGTAGCCTATGTTACTCCTTGGTTAATCCTCTACTTGTCTGTGAAAGTCCCGTCAAAATCGATTCAGCCGTTCCGAAGATTAGCCCGTTCAAACAGACAGACAGACAGACAAAAATTTTAAAAACGTGTGATTCGGTTATGGTATCGTTCAAATAACCATATGAGCTTAATATGTGGTAGTTATTTCGAAATTACAGACAGACACTTCAATTTTATTTATTAGTATATAGAGTATAGATGACAGATTTATGCACAGTTAACTTGAAAAGTAAATCTCAGGGCTCTTGGATATAATTACCATTACACTGAAAATATGGTTGATATAGCAATAGCAGAATGTTCCGTAATTGATTGTGAAACTCAATCGGAATGTGATTATTGCTGTAACCAGTAAGCGATATAATTACCGTGGAGGTGATTAATTGCCGTTCCACCAGTCAACGGATACCTGTCACGGATGCTGAATCTGTTTGTGGCGATGTTAATAATTATGTAATAATTATCTAGTTTGCTGATAGGTACGAACGTAAACTACGAACTACGAATAGGTAGGTACACATACCTTGACAATGCATTGAAAGACAAATTACCTATTACATTATTAATCCATGACATAATGTGGAAAATCTTAACTTTGTACAGTAGAAGTAGATTGAAATTAATAACCTATACCAAACTGTACAAATTGAAGGTCAATTTAATACAGATATTATGTAGTAAAGCTTGTCAATAATAAATCCACGTGTTGCGATTGTTCTGTTGTACTAAGTATTTAACACTTTACACTTTAATACAATATGATATAAGAAAAAATCCTCTTTAATTATAGGTATCTATAATATAATAAAACTGTAACAGATCCAATTCTGTACATTGAAGATATTTTGAAATTTTTTATTGGAGGGCAATCTATAATTGATACTGAAGCCAAAACTGCAATTTTTTTCATTTTTGTCTGTCTGTCTGTCTGTCTGTCTGTCTGTCTGTCTGTCTGTCTGTATCTTGGCCGCGCATCACGCCGAAACTACTGAACGGATTCGAATGAAACTTGGTACGATTTGAGTTTATACTCCAAGGTAGGACATAGGATACTTTTTATCCCGAAATTCAGCACGGTTCCCTTGGGAGAGGGTAAGAAACTTAAAACGTGTATTTAGCTGTAATTCATTAACGCGTAGTTCGATTTAACTCATTCTTTTTTTGTTAGAAAGGTAGTACTTTAAGTATTGTCCCGTAAATATTTCAAGGTCATAGGTTTTTTAGTTCCGAAATGACAGACATTTATTGGGTTCAAATAACTTGGGACCCGGATCTTTGAACGTACTGCTTATTTTAAACTGGTGTGCGATTAAATTTATGGTTGTCGATCTGTCTATTTGTTCCAGCTAATTTTCGAAACGGCTGGATCGATTTTGACGGAACTTTCAATGGCAGATAAGTGATGTTATATGGAGTAACTTAGGCTATATTTAGTTTTGGTACAAAAAAGGATTATGGAATCCAATCCGATCCTATATAAAAACGTATATCTATGCGGACGAAGTCGCGGGGGTCAGCTAGTAATTTCCTATAATTATTATTATTTCAATCTCTTAATAAATTTTACATTTTGTTGGTCTCTCAAAACATTTCCTTTATCCTTTATAAACATCGGCACGTACATCGAACGCTGAAGGAAAGTGGAGGGGGTAAGCTATTGTATTACTTGCGCGACAGTTCCCATGCGAAGCTATCCCCTCCACGTTTCGTGCAGCGTTCGATGTACATGCCGCGGGTCATACATCACAATGTCTCCTATTTAAATCCCTGTCTAACCCTCTTTTTTTCGAATTGTCAGATCATTAAGTAACCATAAAAATAACTTAAATCAACAAAAGGAGATCCCATTGCAATACTAAATTCACAACGAACCTAACAATAATATCTGGATTTTTATGATCTTCAATCTGTAGGTACATATATGTTTCAATCCAGTTTCGCTTGTATCCTGTGGCTCTTTGCCTATTTGAGGTTGCCCACCTTTTTGCAAGGTCACCATTTTTAAAATTTGGCCAATAACCTATTGATTTTTGTCATTAAATTAAAATCAATAATTAAATTAATTACATTACCGCTAAGTCAGCTTCCATGTCAGGTTTCCGTTGACATTTGAAGTCAATTATTAATCTCAATATATCATGCATTATTCCCTTGACTGCAATGTGATTATATTTCCTATATCTGGTGCCAACAGCTGATAATACTACAGCCAAATAGTATAGTAAAGACTACAGCATCTAAGCACATAGAATGAGCAGTATCTAGAAGCGGCTGAGATTCATCATCATCATGATCAACCCATTACCGGCTCACTACAGAGCACGGGTCTCCTCTCAGAGTGAGAAGGGTTTTGGCCATAGTCTACCACGCTGGCCAAGCGGATTGGCAGACTTCACACACCTTTGAGAACGTTATGGAGAACTCTCAGGCATGCAGGTTTCCTCACGATGTTTTCCTTCACCGTTAAAGCAAGTAATATTTAAATACTTAAAACGCACATAACTCCGAAAAGTTAGAGGTGCGTGCCCGGGATCGAACCCACGACCTCCAATTAGAAGTCGGTCGTCCTAACCACTAGGCTATCACAGGCTAAGATTAAATACGTTGAAATGCACAATAAAATTTTGGAATTGTAGTGCGTGACAAGAAAATGTGAGCGACTGAATAAGCAACGTTGATCCGAGGTACTACATGGATAGCCTTTAATCCAAAATACTTTTTTTAAAGCTCTCTTTGGACATCTAAAGTAAACTTTATGAACGCTGAATGATTTATGAGCTTGTTCCGTGCAGAAAATGTAATTTTTATAAATACTTCTGTGGGAAGCTTTGGATTAATTAAAAAGACATTCTAATACGAATACGTTGCCATTACCTGTAGATGCATTTTAATCCAGCTTAATTCCATCTAGAGAATAAATTAATCGTTGATTGCAATATAACTCCAAATCTCACGGCACTAATGAGATGGTTAACCAAACGCTAATGGACGCGCATCCGGATTGTCATGACAAATGACAATCCAGATGAACTAACATACAATTTATACGTATGCATCAATACATCATGCTAATCATGATTACTATTAGTTTTGCCAACATTAGCTAACGCGAAACATTAGGCGAATGATAATGGAATGGCTCTTAAAATATTTCTCCAAAAATCTCCTCTCTCATCTTTTGTATCGATAAAGAATGATGTTTTGAATGCCAAAACAACATTCTTATTCATTTACATTTTAACACATATTTTTAATTTTTCATGAAAAATCGAAATGTGTGCTTAAGTAGAAAATTCCGATCATTATACATCCCACACATTAGGTAAGTATTGACGGTTGCCTATAAAAGGTTCGTTTGTCCGCTAACGGGACACGTATAGCCCGGAATACATTATCCCTTATTTTTATCCCGATTGCTATAAAGTGGGTATTTTCTTTTATTTGAAAGAACCCTTCCCGAACTAACATCTTGAATTTCAAATTGTGCACTTACGGCTAATCGGAGACAACCTAAATACAAATAATCTGTATGTGTGGGTAAAAAAAAATTTGACTGATCTCTTCCATGTGTGAGAAAATCGTATTCATATTTTGGCGGCATAAAACGTATGCTCATAAATAAATAACGAACGAATTGTATATGGATTTGCCATTGCCTTACAATTTAAATCGTTATTCGAAATGACGAGTGGTTTTTTAACCCCCGACGCAAAAACGACGGGGTGTTATAAGTTTGACGTGTCTGTGTGTGTGTGTGTGTGTGTGTGTGTGTCTGTCTGTTCCCCTGTGGCGCTCAAACGGGTGGACCGATTTGAATGCGGTTTTTTTTGTTTGAAAGGTGATTTAGTCGAGAGTGTTGTTAGCTATGTTTGATGAAAATCGGTCCAAGATGGCCGCCGCTACAAAATGGCGGATTACATATTTTTTCACAACTCCCTTAATATGGGTATCAAATGAAAGGGCTTGACTAGTAGAATAGCACTATTGCAAATCCAAGATGGCCGCCGATACAAAGTGGCGAATGTCGGGGGTTTTTTAAATTTTAAATTTACACTTGTTATTGAGCTCATTTGCTAATGTCATATCAGTTTTACATAATTATAATATGCATAGAACGATCTATATCTAATTGTAAATCTTATGAAAAACCTTATACAATCGCACCTTTGATCTTAAATCAAATAAATGGGTTTGTCGTAATATACTCAATAGCAGCTTAGTAAAACTTTGTTACAAATTTTACTAGTATACTTTTTATTTTCGGGAACTTACTCAAAAAGGTTACTCAAGTAAAAAATAATCAGTAACTTAGATCGGCGCTTTACTTCGCTTTTCTGACCTTTTCTCAACAAAGAGAGAGATTCTCAACAAGTGTAAATTTAAAATTTAAAAACCCCCGACATTCGCCATTTTGTGACGGCGGCCATCTTGAATTTGCAATAGTGCTATTCTACTAGCCAAGCCCTTTCATTTGATACCCATATTAAGGGAGTTGTGAAAAAATATGTAATCCGCCATTTTGTAGCGGCGGTCATCTTAGACCGATTTTCATCAAATATAGCTAACAACACTCTCGACTAATTCACCTTTCAAACAAAAAAAACTGCATTCAAATCGGTCCACCCGTTTGAGCGCCACAGGGTAACAGACAGACACACACACACACACACACACACACACACACACACACACACACACACACACAGACACGTCAAACTTATAACACCCCGTCATTTCTGCGTCGGGGGTTAATAAAGACTATTTTACTCAGAAATTCTGCGGTTCGCAAATTGTGCCTCTGGAAACTGAGCAAGGTGTTAGCATAAGTTGTATTTCACTGGGGAAAAGAGGAAAGTGTGGAAATGGCCACTTGCACTCAATCTACATAATAAGGCGGTAATGCTCGACTTGAATGATAAATTGACACTGTTTTATTCATGGACATTTTGCAGCAGACGTCTTATGATCATTGAATAGATACTATGGATGGACATTTTGACGGGTACAATTTTGATAGATTCAATCAGATAGGGTCAATAGATTTGCCATCTAATAATAGATTTAGATTAACCCTTCAAAAATGTATAACGCCATAACTATATATAAACCACAAATTGGAGAGGTAACAGAAGAAGACCCGATAACAGACGCACTCACAAATATCGAGTTTAAGAGGATCACTATTGGAAACGAAGGCAGGTACCTAACAGTAGTGATGATTACTGAGTAGATAAAAGAAAATAAAACACAAAAAATAATATTCCCTATATATATTTTTTTAGTTCGCAATGTAATGCAATCAGCTGATGCCCAAATACCTTTTATCGCCGGCTGGTTGCTTTGAAGCCAGAGGTTTGCAAGCTGAACATTGCCCGTTAGAAAAATATTATCTAAATACTAAACTACTAATACCTACAGCAAGTATAAGACAAATGTTATTGGTATATGTGTATTGTGTTTAGATAGTATATTAATAGCGCTAAGTATTCGATAGCAGTCTCCTTAGGTATACCCCTGTATACACGAGCAAGAACAAGCTCAACCTATTCGACATTTGCCTGACTTAGGCTGACCTCGCCCTGGCGCACACATTACGTGTATTGTAAACTAGTAGGGCGCGTGGGTGCGCGGCCCGCAAGCGGACCGCGAGGTTTCGCTTTCGGGTATTTTGGTTTGAGCAGCCTCCACGTATCTCTCCCCTATTCCTAATCCTCGATCATTATCACTCTCCATATTTTTTCTTCGAATCATTCTGCTCATCAAGTAGAACTTAAGGTCTTAATCATCTTTTGGCAAAAACCACTCTTCCATCTTTTATACTTGGTGAGATAGACACCGATGTTTGTATGGCCGCCACCTTGAATCCGCCATTTTGGACTTTTTTTCAGCTCACTGCCAATTGGATGATGTTTCGAGTAATTTTTGTTTGAGCACCTCCTACCTATCTTCAATACCCTGCCCGGGCTCCTCAACCAACTTCCAAACCCTCAATCATCATGTCTTCCCATATTTTTCTTTGAGAGTTCTCCAAAAAACCGCATTAAAGCCTTGCATAGTTCACAACTTGTAGTCTCTTCAATATTCGCCATACATTTTCTATGGAAAAATAAATTCCGCCATTTTGAATTTTTTTTCTATTCATCGAGTAGACCTTCGGATCTTGATCATCTTTTGCTAAGAAACTATTCTTCCATCTTTTATACCCTCCGAGATGGAGACCGACGAAATTTGTATGGCGGCCATCTTTTTTTCGCCATTTTGAATTTTTTTTCAGCTCACTGCCAATTGGATGACGTTTTGAGTGACATTTGCTCGAGCACCCCCCACCTATCTTCATTACCTTAAGCGTGCCCCTCACCTATCTCCGAAATCCTCAATCATCAGCTCTCTCCATATTTTTCCTCTTAATGAATTTTTGTCCTCTATACGAAACCATTTGTGAAAAAAAAAATTTTCATACAAAATTTTACAGGAGAGGCGATGAATGAGTCAGTGAATCAGAACGAACAGCTATATATATATTAATGTTTACTTGCTTGAACCAACGTAAAACATTTGCATGATAAATTGTATACCCGTATTACTAATTCCCTGGAATTCTGACGTTTCGTAATGTTACCAGAGATAAAACAATTCCCACAAAAAAGATAAAAAATTCAAAACTTATGCAAATACAAATCAACTGCTGCATGTAGATATGACAAATGCCTGATAGACACTTCATGGTGATAATGTCATTCGACATCCATTTTTGAATAAATTTTTTCAATGTGCTTCTTTTGTTTTCTGTTGCTGTCAGTGTGCACTTTCTAGTGTCCACTCTTGGTGTTTTCTATTTTAAGGCGAAACGAGTAATATTATTAAGCGGCGTATGGCTTTTTATGATGACAGGGAACTAAAGTAGTTTGGGGTAAAATCGTACTTCGTAGATGTTAACCCTGTTCTCCATACAAATAACTCATCTGTAAATGACAATGACAGCTGTCAGAATTCCGGGGAATTAGTAATACGGGTATAGTTTCAACGTAATCGCTAGAAGCATTGTTATGTCATACAAACATTAAACACAGACGGTAAGTAGTCTCGCAAATAGCTATTTAACGTAAACATATTCTTTTGCGAAACTCAAGTTACACGGGCTCAAGATTTTTATGTAGGTCAGGGGAGGTCTAATTCCGTCTATCGGGCATTTCCGTCTTTTTGTTCGTAGTCGTCTTGTCTCGCGCGCGAGTATAGTAACAAAAAGACGGAAATACCCGCTATAATCCAGCTGCATCTATGATTTTATATCAGCAATCGAAGACGACCTACACGAGGACGCTGATATAAAAATCAAAGGACCAGTTTGATTGTAGCGAGCGTAGTAACAGAAAGACTGCAATGCTCCGATAGACGGAATTAACCCCTTACCTAAACTACTTTGACAGTTTATAATTATTACGGAAATTGACAAACCATAGACACAGAAATTTAGTTTCTATAATCTGATTTTTAATCAATGCGGTTGAATTCTGACAGCTGTCATTTAAAAATAGAATGAGTTATTTTTTGTATGAAAAACTGGGTTACCACCTGTTACCAAGTTCGATTTTACCCCAAATTAAAGTAGGTACTTGAAGTATCTGTCAGGCATTTGTCATATTTAAATGAGGCAATTGATTTTTATTTATATGTAAGTTTTGAATTTATTATCTTTTTTGTGGGGACTGTTTTATCTCTGGTAACATTATGAAACGTCACAATTCCACGGAATTAAAAATCAGAGTATAGAGCATGTCTACAAAGTGTTATTGCATTTGATTGGTAACAAGTATAAATTAAAAATTTAAAAAACCCCGACATTCACCATTTTGTGGTAGCGGCCATCTTGGATTTGCAATAGTGCTATTCTACTAGTCAAGCCCTTTCATTTAATACCCATGTTAAGGGAGTTGTGAAAAAATATGTAATCCGCCATTTTGTAGCGGCGGCCGTCTTGGACCGATTTTCTTCAAACATAGCTAACAACACTCTGGACTAATTCACCTTTCAAACAAAAAAAAACTGCATTCAAATCGGTCTACCCGTTTGAGCGCCACAGGGGAACAGACAGAAACACACACAGAGACAAGTCAAACTTATAACACCCCGTCGTTTTGCATCGGGGGTTAAATATAGAAACAAATAGAAACCAAACTTCGGTTGTGTGAGGCGCGACTGCGGAGGGTGACGTCTCATAGCGTCAAAATCGATGTACTATATCTAATATCACGCAGTGTGTAAATATACTCGTGCCAGACGCGGCACAATCCCCTGGACCTTGGGCCAATTTTTCGCACTATTTCACCTGTCCGCACCAATGCTGTCTCGATCTCGAACCCACTTCACTTGATATCTAATCACTAGATGTGTAATTTTTTTTATTTTTTAAACAACTACAAGTTAGCCCTTGACTGCAATCTCATCTGATGGTAAGTGATGATGCAGTCTAAGATGGAAGCGGGCTAACTTGGAAGAGGTATATACTATGTACATATACACCCGTGATAGGTTTCTACATGGCATCGTACCGGAACGCTAAATCGCTTGGCACTACCGGCAAAGCCGTGCCGCCAAGGTGGTAACCAGCCACGGTAATTACAAATTGCCCCTGCCGGGAATCGAACCCGGGACCTTCCACTTATAAGACCACAGTGCTCACCACTGCACCAGGGAGGTCGTCAAAATATAATCTAGTTATAATTTATCTTGTTGGTGCCCGCGTCTTTTTCCGCGTGGATTTTGGTTTAAAAAAACTGGGTATAATATTGTATTGTATACTCGTCTATACCTCGCAAAGCCCGTCATAATCTGTACAGCCGTTCCGACGATTAGCCCGGATAAAAGGACAGACAGAAAGAGAGAAAAAAAATTAAATTTTTGTTAATCTGTATTATGTGGTACGAGCGGATACCCGCGACTTCGTTCGCGTGCATATTGATTTTAATAATCCCGTGGGAATCATTTTGTTCCGTTTCCTAAGCTCCTTTGAGCTTATACCTTGCTAAAAACTGTTAAAAGTTCACTGGCGGATGTTTAGGAAGATCAAAATGTAAACATCTGCCAGTGAAAGTCCCATCATAATCGGTCCAGCCTTTCAGAGATTAGCCAGTAGTCTTTAAAGTATCTACTGTTTAACAAAAAAAGAATGAATGAAATCGGACCACCCGATAACGAATTACAGCTAAGCACACATTTTGCCTTTCATCCCCTCTCCCAAGGGAACCGTGCTGAATTTCGGGATAAAAAGTATCCTATATGTTACTCCGTAGTATGAAATTAAATCGTACCGAGTTTCGTTTCAATCCATTCAGTAGTTTTTGCGTGATGCGCGCACAAACATACAGACAAACAGACAAACAGATAAACAGACAAACAGATAAACAGACAAACAGACAAACAGACAAACAGACAAACAGACAAACAGACAAAAATTTCAAAAATAGCTTTTATACGTTCTATTACTTATCCCTAACATCCTCCAGTTATTATTTTGCAAAAATCTTCAATGTACAGATACGGCAAGTCTACGATTTTATTATATGTATAGATAGAAGATAGATTAATACTCTCACTGGATGAGGACAGCTGTTCATGACAGTGATAGTGATAAAAGTGTCCTATGTCTATCTTCAAGATGCAACTTATTTTTGTGCCAAATTTCGTTAAAATTAGTTCACTTTAGCACTTAAATATGTAGCATTGCTCTCTTAAAACATCGTTAAGTCAGTTCCATATGACAAGCATCTACGTTATCCCCAAAGGATCCGTGTAAGAACGTGTAGATATGGGTCACATTCTTTTTGTGAGCTGATTGACGGAGCTGCTTCTTTGCAATTACAATAGGGGCCGGAGAAAAGGGGAATTTATCTACTTCATAATATTTAGGGCATATTCCTACAAATATTATGTAGGTATCGAAAAACTAGTAAAACTATAGGACCATAATTATAAAGTGCGGGAGTGCGTGCGTGCGTGTATGTGTGTGTCTGTTCCCCTGTAGCGCTCAAACGGGTGAACCGATTTGAATGCAATTTTTTTGTTTGAAAGGTGAATTAGTCGACAGTATTGTTAGCTATGTTTGATGAAAATCGACTATCCAAGATGGCCGCCGCTACAAAATGGCGGATTACATATTTTTTTCACAACTCCCTCAATATGGGAATCAAATGAAAGGGCTTGACTAGTAGAATAGCATTATGCAAATCCAAGATGGCTGCCGCCACAAAATGGCGAATCTCGGGGGTTTTTAAATTTTTAATTTATATCTACTTGTAATTGCAGAAATAGGTAGGTATAAGAAAAATGTTCAATTTTCTATCTGTATATTTCTTAGATGTAAAAAAGAACGTAGAAGATTTTTAGCCTAAGCCCTAAATTTGAATACTAAAGTAGCACGTTCGTGGATTACTAAGTAATCTAAGCACGCGTACAAAGAATCCACGTCGATTTCAAGAAAAAAGCATTTTTTTAATTCAAGGAGTATTTACAGATAAATCCACCTAAGTATATATTAGAAAAAAATAAAACCAACTTCGGTTCACCAATCTCAGAGAAATCGGTGTACCAATCAAAAATATTAGTGACATGGATACATTAATTATACATGTAACTTCTTACATAAAAATGATAACTAGGAGTGTTATATATTAAAACCTTCCTGAAACTATCTAGATTATGATTAAGAAAAAATCATCAAAATCGGTTCATTACATACTTACGGGTCGAATACAGAACATCCTTTTTGAAGTCGGTTAAAAATACAAAAAAAAGTATATTTTGTGTTAAAAGTTAAACACAACTATTGTCATGTTATAATCTTACTAATTGCATCCGACTTACAACTTCAGGATACTTCGGATGATATGGGCAAAATAGTTTCATAACTCATAAGCTTTAAATGGATCGTTGGTGGTTACAACGGTTTTCTAATTTGGACCTTAACATAAGAGTTATAAGGTATAAATAAAATTACAAAGTCCGGAAATACGTAGTATAACGCTTAAAACTCCTTAATAGGGATTGATAGTAGCTTATCCCGAAGTTTATCTACGTTAAGTGAACGACGAACGTGTTTATACGACTGCTAATTAAATAGTTACTTTACAAATTACCTACTTAAGCTCTTAGATTTTTCTTGCAGTGGGCACCCTACGTTATTCTAGTACAAATATATGTTTTTTTTTCTAAAGGATGATTTTAAAAATACCAACCATCCTTCTACAGGCACCTTCTGTATTATATCGCCATACTAAACAATTTTGGTCTACGTCTTATTAAAACAATTTACAATTCTTAAATGCCACAAGCTTGCGGGAAGTAAGGAGAGGCCTTGCACAAAATACCCACAGAGCTTACACATACTCGTAAGTGTTAGGCACTACAGCAAAAAAATCTTATTAACTATCTTTTTTTTTTGGTAAAAATGTGTGAAAAGGCGTTGAACAAATTTTGTTCAGTATTATGTATAGAAGTTAACTTTAAAGAGTGTAAAATTTTAAAATTGGACTAAAAAGAAGAAAAACAGGACTGGTCAAAGTGCTCTCTCAGCAACGGTTACATATTTCAGTCGAGTTCCACTAATATCTAATAATTCATTTCATTCATTCATGCGTGATTTTCTAGTTTAATTATAGTAAAAGTTTAAGTTTAATAGTAGGTATGTACTTTATCTGCCTCGTTGGTCTAGTGTTTAGCATATTCAACCGCAGATCACGTGGTCCCGGCTTCGATTCCCGGGTCGGGCAAATAATTGTTAGGTACTGGGGTTTTCTGTCAAAAATTCTCAGTGCCAGCCCGTAGTTGGTATTTGGCGGTGTTTCACCCCAGTGCCTCGGAGAGCAGATTAAGCAGTCGGTCCCGGTTATTATCACTATCATGACAATGACATGACATGTGTCGTGAAATCCCGCCAACACGCATTGGAGCAGCGTGGCGGGTCTAAGATCTAAATCCCTCTATCCTATGAGAGAGGAGGCCTGTGCCCAGCAGTGAGACTTTAAAAGTCTGTAGTGGTGGTAGTGTTGGTGGATGTACTTTTATTGTGCGTATGAAAATAATTCACATAGCGCAATCTAGATTGAAACTTTCAGTACAGTGAAGGGCAACATTAAGGAGCGATATGTCTTGTATATTGGGTCGTTCGTCTCGTTTACGATCACCCTTAGGTTATTCGATCAGTCTGGTGGACCAGTAAATAGTAAACTCTTGGCCTTTCCTGATGGAAAATAGCTTTTTTATGTGCCGGTATATTAAAGCATACTTTATTCAAAGCTCTAACCAATATAGAAGTTAAGACAGAACGCTGTCAATATCAAAAGCCTGTTTTTAACCGACTTGAAAAAAAGGAGTTATCATATCATAGTATGTATGTAATACAAGCGGACACCCGCGACTTCGTTCGCGTGGATATATATATTGGTTATTAAAAATCTGGTAGGAATCATTTTATTTTTCCTAAGCTCCTATGAGCTCATACCATGCTAAAAACTGTTAAAAGTTCACTGGCGGATGTTTAGGTAGATCAAAATGTAAACATCCGCCAGTGAAAGTCCCATCAAAATTGATCCAGCCTTTTAGAGATCAGTCGGTAATCTTTAAAGTATCTACTTTCTAACAAAAAAGAATGAATGAAATCGGACCACGCGTTATTGAATTACAGCTAAATACACGTTTTGACTTTCATCCCTTCTCCCTAGGGAACCGTGCTGAATTTCGGGATAAAAAGTATCCTATATGTTACTCCGTAGTATGAACTTAAATCGTACCAAGTTTCGTTTCAATCCATTCTGTAGTGTTTGCGTGATGCGCGCACAAACATACAGACAAACAGATAAACAGACAAACACACAAAAACTTCAAAAATAGCTTTTTTACGTTCTATTACTTTTCCCTAACATCCCCCAGTTATTATTTTGCAAAAATCTTCAATGTACAGATACGGCAAGTCTACGATTTTATTATATGTAATAATTTATGTATAGATAGATAAGTAATTGAAACTGCAAAAATATTCCCACATGAAAATCTATAAGGGCTTTCAAACAAATATAGGTACATAATTTCATAGGTGTATAATATGTAGGTATGTCTGTACGCGGATTTCTTCGAAACTATTAATCGGTATGTGAACATTATTTTTTATTGGTTTACACTTACTTCAACTTAGGGAACAGTGTAAGTTTTATCCAAATCGGTTCAGTAGTTTTCATGATATGAACTTTTAAGTGTGTGGTGAGGTCATTTGTAACTTTCAATCTCTTAGATTATCACTTGATATGCGTGTGTGCTGTTCAAAGTACGAACTAAGTTCCACAATACTAAATAGTCGAGCATTGTTTGATCCGCATTTGTGTGTTTGCTTGTATTTACTTGATAGACGAACACGGTAGGAACATGGCTGTCGATTTCACTAGAATCGCAAGCCGAATTCCCAACAGTTAATTTCGATATTTAATCACAGATTTAGGCACAATTATTACATAACGTTCACTTGAAAAGATGACACTAGAACCTCAGGACTTTAATCCCTCAGTTTATTCAACACTTGCACTCAGGGGAGTGAAACTACTGAATAAACGTCATTTAGTAGGTATATGTAAATTAAATATTGGGAATTTAAATTAAATTCAATCATTTATTCAAAGTTGGTACACATGAAGCACATGAAATTGAGGTAATGGTGATAATTACTACGAAACTTTAAACTAAAACTACGAGGGTTCCAAACGCGCCCTGGTCTGAGAAGAGTCCACAACAAACTCAACCGAGTTTTTTTTTATTACCACCATCTCACAATATGGGTATGATTTGACATCTTCATATTAAATGACAGGTATTACGTATATTTAAAAGTTCACTAGAGTATCTGATAATATTTAAAAGTAATCATTATAAAACAATATTGTAACATGATGAAAAAAAAAATTAATAGACCTTGCGCACGGCGGTAATGGCGGTGGGTTGATTCAACGGTTGCTGCTCCGTTAGTTTTTTCGGTCACAGGTTTTATAGCGAAAAGCTTCAAATCATATCTGAAAAAGCTTTCGCTTGGCTTTCGGTTCAAGGGCTGGGCATAGAAGGTGGTACTTATTTCTTAACGACGGATTTTCTTTGGACTTATTAGGATTGGGTTCCTCTCATGACTTATGTTTTATTTAATTTATTTTTATCTTTCGTTCAGATGACGCAGTGGTGAGCGCTGAGAGCTTAAGAGTGGAGGTCCCGGGTTCGATTCCCGGCAGGGACGATTTGGGAATTAAATAATTTCTAAATTGTCTCTGGTCTGGTCTAGTGGGAGGCTTCAGCCGTAACTTGTTACCAACCTACAGGCAAATTCGTGTCACCAAGCGATTCAGCGTTCCGATACGATGTCATCATCAGGGGTTAGGTTTAATATTAACTGGCATACCTCTTACTACAAGTTAGCCTGCTTTCATCTTAGACTATACATCGTCACTTATCAGGTGCGATCACAGTCAAAGGCTAACTTTTAAAATGAAAAAAAGTATATGATATTGACTAATTTAATGATTCAGACCATTATGGACATTACAATTAAATCACAATACCAAAAACGTTATTATAGTCCTTCTAGCCTTAGACGTCATAAAATTTTATTATTTCTCCAGTTAGCCGTAACGAAGGACGGACAAAGAGATAAAGGAGAAAATATAGTTCCGGGAAATTCTACAAAAAATAGGCTATTGACGAGACGACTCTGTAAACAAGGAGATAACATAGAGATGATATCGGCGCTTTTTGTAAGAATTATTGGCCAGTTGGTCGCACGCTTATTTGAATATTGTAGCTGTGCCTGTATATAATTTATTCTTTTTTTTCATACCCCAAATGAAAACCTTTCATTTGAGGTATGATGTTTATAACGGATAGTTGCTCGGGCATAGGCCCGAGCAACTATCTCTAACTCTAGAAAATTGATTGAATATAAAATATACTGTTTGGGTATAGACCCAAACAGTATATTTTATATTCAATCCATTTTCTAGAGTTACCTAAGTCTATATCATTTCACTTTACACATATTTTTTTTTCTTTAATTCCCTGCTACTTATTATCAAAACATTCTTAGGAAAGCCAAACATAATATTAATATGATTTGGATGACAATCTAAAATGAAATGATAACATATCGCTCATTTGGAGCGACAGTGACACAAATGCAAATTAGTTAACTTTACACCAGATCAGAATAAAGATTATTTCATAGTTCAAAAGAAGATTCTGAATCATTCTTATGGCTAAGTATTATTTTAAAATTGCCCGTTTCAATTAATTTCGACGCAGATGATTATGCATAGTATTTTTGAAATTAATTACTCATTTTCGCGTATTCTTGCAAATGTGTCACTGTCGCTCCAAATGAGCGATATATGATATGAAATGTTAACCATGGTATTCAAGTCATTTTTCTACGCGTCACCATAATGTTATTAGCACACAAACCAGATGGTCCTAATATTTTTCCTCGTATATGGCATACTATGAACTTAATAAACACATCAGTTCTTGTAATACACTCTGCTTGTCTAGCACAGCGTCACAATACTTATGTAAAGTAGGTACTGCTCATCTACTCTACCAACTATATACGGTAATCTCATGATGTAGAAATAGCGCATGTTATTATGCATTGTTGAAAGCTCACGTTTGCTCTAAGTGAGACTTTTCCATGAACACGTGACGTGTTTATTTTGCGGCTCAAAGTACAAGCAGATCCGTAAATTAATTATTATTATTATATGATCCGACGATTGAAATACAAACAAAACTGTCCGTTGATAAAACATATTATTATTTACATTAATGTGGTGTGTAAATTGCCAGCTTACACAGTCAATATTTACGTGTTACATCCACCTATAAAATATATAGATAGGCCAGATAGGTGCAGTTAAGAAAAGTTTCTCCCATGCTACAAACATTCTTCAGAAGTTGGTTTCTAGAACGTGTCTAGAAAATATCATTTTGGTTAAATATTCAAATAAGAATCAAATTGGGTTTGCGGCGCGCTCGAGCTTAACTTCTCTTAAATATTATCAACGTCGTCATTTTATTTAAGAGCTGTTTTGTAACTTTTAAATTGTGTAAATATTTTATCAACAGCTTGTGAATCTGTAAAAGTATATTATACTATATATAGCTCGATTACCACTCACTCACTCACTCACTCATTGACATAATTGTTCTCCTAGAAAGAGACAGAAAACGATACAATGATGTATGGGAGATATGTTTGGGTGCGGGGTATGAGTAGGGAAAAATTATGACATTTCGGAAAAACAAGATGGCGGCCGAGGTGATTTTTGTAACTTTTTTGTTTTCCAACCGATTTCGTTAAAACTCGCAGGTTTTTAAGAAATTAGTAAATGATTAATAGAAAAAGTGGAAAAAATTGGAAAAACAAGATGGCGGCCGAGATTTAGGTTTTTAAAATTTTTGATTTTTCGACCCCAAACCGCGGCACCACAGCTCCGAAACGGGGTCATTGACGGTAATATTTTTTTACTGTTTCCGCCTACAATTATTCGGTATTTTGACAAAACGGGAGTGGTTTTAATAAATTCAAGATGGCGGCTGTTGTGGCGGCCATTCGGTTTGAGGTACGAAAAAACGCAATTTTAAAATTCAAATTTCTCACAGTTGGCAACATCGGAGCATTTTGACTTCTATGAAGCGATTGTTTGCATAGACTCGAGGTATAAATTGGTGATAAAAAAAATACCCCACTTTTGGGGAAATTTCAAGATTTACCCCAAAAATAAAAAAATCGAAATACGGACTTTTTGCAAAATTTGAGTATGAGCAACCATGTGTTTTACTTATACAAATGACATTTGGGTATTTTTGTCATTGAGCACTGGCAACACTGGAATTTATCAAAGAAAAAGTGATTTTCGCGACATGGTCTTTTGTCAGGGGCAATCATTTCGCCTGGGTGCGAGCGAGATAAAAAATTAAAACGTCATCAAAAGCGGTATATACTGTATTTATTGAAAAAATCATAAAACTATGTGAATTGATTCTATAAAACGAGTTGGCGGCCATTTTGTATTGTTGTTGGGTGTTTTTGAAAATTTTGATCATGTTTTTGAGGCAGTTGGCAACATTTTAGAAAGTTGACATGTATGAATCGATTGTGCAACTTGACCGGCAGTATCGAGGTATGTACACAGTGTTGCCACATTATGGGTAGTTTTCGAGATTTCCCCAAAAATTTCCTCCTGTAAAATTTTGTATGAAAGTTTTTTTTTTCACTAATGGTTTCACAAAGAAGACAAAAATTTATTCAGAAAAAAATATGGAGAGAGCTGATGATTGAGGGTTTCGGAGACGGGTGAAGGGCACGCTGAAAGTATTGAAGATAGGTGGGGGGTGCTCGAGCAAATGTCATTCGAAACGTCGTCCAATTAGGAGTGAACTGAAAAAAAATTCAAAATGGCGAAAAAAAGATGGCCGCCATACAAATTTCATTGGTATCCATCTCGGAGCGTATAAAAGATGGAAGAGTGGTTTCTTAGCAAAAGATGATCAAAATCCGAAGGTCTACTTGATGAATGGAAAAAAAATTCAAAATGGCGGAATTCATTTTTGCATAGAAAATGTATGGTGAATATTGAATTGCCTTTGATGCGGTTCTTCAGAGAATTCTCACAGAAAAATATGGGAAGACATGATGATTGAGGGTTAGTAAGACGGTTGGGGAGCCCGGGAAAGGTATTGTAGATAGAAAAGGGCTGCTCAAACAAAAACAAGATGGCGGCCGACGTGATTTTTGTAACATTTTTGTTTTGCTACCGATTTCGTTAAAACTCGCAATTCTAGAAGAAATTAGGAAACGATTAATAGAAAAAGTAGAAAAAATTTAAAAAACAAGATGGCGGCTTAGCTGTAGTCTTTCAAATTTTTGATTTTTCCACCCCGAACCGCGGCGCCACAGCACCGAAACGGGTTAGTTGAGGATAATATTTTTTCCTGTTTCCGTCTACAATTATCCTGTATTTTGACAGATCGTGAGTGGTTTTTAAAAATTCAAGATGGCGGCTGTCGTGGCGGCCAGTCGGTTTGAGGTACGAAAAAACGCAATTTTAAAATTCAAATTTCTCACAGTTGACAACATCGGAGCATTTCTACTTCTATGAAGCTATTGTATGTACAGACTTGAAGTATAGATTGGTGAAAAAATACCCCATTTTTGAGGAAATTTCAAGATCTACCCCAAAAATTAAAAAATCGAAATACGAACTTTTTGCAAAATCCGAGTATGAGCAACTACGTTTTTTACTTGTACAAACGAAATTTAGATATTTTTATCGTCGGAGACTGGCAACACTGGAATTTATCAAAGAAAAAGTGATTTTCGCGACATGGTCTTTTGTCAGGGGAGATATATTCGGGTGCGGGGTATGAGTAGGGAAAAATTATGAAATTTCAGAAAAACAAAATGGCGGCCGACGTGATTTTTGTAACTTTTTTCTTTTTCAACCGATTTCATCAAAAATTCGCAGTTATTGAAGAAATTAGTAAACAATTAATAGAAAAAGTAGAAAAAATTTAAAAAACAAGATGGCGGCCGAGCTGTAGTTTTTTCAAAATTTTGATTTTTCGACCCCAAACCGTGGCGCCACAGCGCCGAAACGGGCAGTTGGGGACAACTTTTTTTACTGCTTCCGCCTAAAATTATCCTGTATTTTGACAAAACGGAAGTAGTTTTTAAAAATTCAAGATGGCAGCTATTGTGGCAGCCATTTGGTTGGAGGTACGAAAAAACGCAATTTTAAAATTCAAATTTCTCACAGTTGGCAACATTGGAGCGTTTCGATTTCTATGAAGTGATTGTTTGCATAGACTCGAAGTATAAACTGGTTATAAAAAATACCCCACTTTTGGCGAAATTTCAAGATTTACCCCAAAAATTAAAAAATCGAAATACGGACTTTTTGCAAAATCCGAGTATAAGTGACCACGTGTTTTACTTGTACAAATGACATTTAGGTATTTTTGTTGTCATGGACTGGCAACACTGGAATTTATCAAAGAAAAAGTGATTTTCGCGACATGCTCTTATTTCAGGGGCAATCATTGAGTCTGGGTACAAGACAGATTAAAAATTAAAACGTCATCAGAAGCGGCATATCCTATAGTTAATGGTTAATTTATAAAACTTTCTAAAATGTATCTGTCAAACGAGTTGGCGGCCATTTTGTATTGTTGTTGGGTGTTTTTGAAAATTTTGATCATGTTTTTGAGGCAGTTGGCAACATTTTAGAAAGTTGACATGTATTAATCGATTGTGCAACTCAACCAGCAGTATCGAGGTATGTATACAGTGTTGCCACATTTAGGGTAGTTTTTGAGATTTCCCCAAAAATTTCCTCCTGTAAAATTTTGTATGAAAAATTTTTTTTCACTAATGGTTTCACAAAGAAGACAAAAATTTATTCCGAAAAAAATATGGAGAGAGCTGATGATTGAGGGTTTCGGAGACGGGGGAAGGGCACGCTGAAAGTATTGAAGATAGGTGGGGATGCTCGAGCAAATGTCATTCGAAACGTCGTCCAATTGGAAGTGAACTGAAAAAAAATTCAAAATGGCGAAAAAAAGATGGCCGCCATACAAATTTCATCGGTATCCATCTCGAAGGGTATAAAAGATGGAACAGTGGTTTCTTAGCAAAAGATGATCAAAATCCGAAGGTCTACTTGATGAATTGAAAAAATTCAAAATGGCGGAATTCATGTTTTCATAGAAAATGTATGGTGAATATTGAATTGCCTTTGATGAGGTTCTTCAGAGAACTCTCACAGAAAAATATGGGAAGACATGATGATTGAGGGTTAGTAAGATGGTTGGGGAGCCCGGGAAGGGTATTGTAGATAGAAAAGGGCGGCTCGAACAAAAACAAGATGGCGGCCGACGTGATTTTTGTAACATTTTTGTTTTCTTACCGATTTCGTTAAAACTCGCAATTCTAGAAGAAATTAGGAAACGCTTAATAGAGAAAGTAGAAAAAAATTAAAAATCAAGATGGCAGCTACAGCTATGTAGTCTTTCAAATTTTTGATTTTTCGACCTCGAACCGCGGCGCCACAGCACCGAAACGGGTTAGTTGAGGATAATATTTTTTTCCTGTTTCCTTCTACAATTATCCTGTATTTAGACAGATCGGGAGTGGCTTTTAAAAATTCAAGATGGCGGCTGTCGTGGCGGCCATTCGGTTTGAGGTACGAAAAAACGCAATTTTAAAATTCAAATTTCTCACAGTTGACAACATCGGAGCGTTTCTACTTCTACGAAGCTATTGTATGTACAGACTTGAAGTATAGATTGGTGAAAAAAATACCCCAGTTTTGAGGCAAGATCTACCCCATATATTAAAAAATCGAAATACGAACTTTTTGCAAAATCCGAGTATGAGCAACTACGTTTTTTACTTGGACAAACGAAATTTGGATATTTTTATCGCCAGGGAGAGGCAACACTGAAATTTATCAAAGAAAATGTGGTTTTCGCGATACGGACTTTTTTCAGGGGTGATCATTTCGCCTGTGTTTGAGCGAAATGAAAACTTGAAACGTCATCAGGAGCGGTATCTCCTGTATTTAATGTAAAAATTATTTAACTTTCTAAAATAAATCTGTAAAATGAGTTGACGGTCATTTTGTATTTTATTTGTTTTGGAATTGATTTTGAACATGTTTTTGAGGCAGTTGGCAACATTTAGGAAAGTTGAAATGTATGAATCGACTGTGTAACTTAACCGGCAGTATCGATAAATGTAAACGGTGTTGCCACCTTCGGGGTAGTGTACGAGATTTTCCCCAAAAATTTCCTCCTGTAAAATTTTGTATGAAATTTTTTTTTCATAAATGGTTTCACAAAGAAGACAAAAATTTATTCAGAAAAAAATATGGATAGAGCTGATGATTGAGGAACTCTGAGACGGGTGAAGGGTACGCTTAAGGTATTGAAGATAGGTGGGAGGTGCTCGAGCAAATGTCACTCGAAACGGTATCCAATTGGCAGTGAGCTGGAAAAATATTCAAAATGGCGAAAAAACATGGCCGCCATACAAATTTGGTACTCAAACTTCTTATTTTCGCGATGTGTATAGGCTCAGGTGGTCAGATTTTTAAAAGCTTACATATATCTCGGAAACCATAGGGTGCAGCCCCATGTTGTTAGTACTCAAACTTTTAATTTTTGCGATGTCTATGTGCTCAAGTGATCAGAGTTTTAAAAGCTTATATCTACGAAACCATAGGGTGCAGCCCCATGTTGTTGGTAATCAAACTTCTTATTTTCGCGATGTCTATGTGCTTACATGATCAAATTTTTAAAAGCTTATATCTCCGAAACTATAGGGTGGAACCCCATGTTGTTGGTACTCAAACTTCTAATTTTCGCGATGTCTGTGTGCTTACGTGGTCAGATTTTTAAAAGCTTATATCTCCGAAACTATAGGGTGGAGATCCTTGTTTTTGGTACTCAAACTTATGTATGGCGAATATTGGCTATGCAAGGCTTTGATGCGGTTCTTTGGAAAACTCTCAAGTAAAATATGGGCAGACTTGATGATTGAGGGTTTGGAAGATGAATATCAAATGTCGAAAGCCCCCCCGCGAGCTGCTTTAGCAGCTCGCGCACCGAGCAACTAGTTAATATATATATAGCTGTTCGTTCTGATTCACTGACTCATTCATCGCCTCTCCTGAACAATTTTGTATGAAATTTTTTTTTTTCAATAATGGTGTCGTATAGAGGATAAAAATTCATTAAGAGGAAAAATATGGAGAGAGCTGATGATTGAAGATTTCAGAGACGAGGGAATGGCATGCTTAAGCTATTGAAGATAGGTGGGGGGTGCTCGACCAAATGTCACTTGAAACGTCATCCAATTGGCAATGAGTTGAAAAAAAATTCAAAATGGCGAAAAAAAGATGGCCGCTATACAAATTTCGTCGGCGTCCAACTCGGAGGGTATAAAAGATGGAAAAGTGGTTTCTTCGCAAAAGATGATCAGGATCAGAAGATCTACTCGATGCATAGAAAAAAAAATTCAAAATGGCGGAATTTATTTTTCCATAGAAAATGTATGGCGAATATTGAAGAGACTACAAGTTGTGAACTATCCAAGGCTTTGATGAGGTTCTTTGGAGAACTCTCAAAGAAAAATATGGGAAGACATGATGATTGAGGGTTTGGAAGATGGTTGAGGAGCCCGGGCAGGGTATTGTAGATAGGTGGGAGGTGCTCAAACAAAAATTACTCAAAACCTCATCCAGTTGGCACGGCGAAAAAAAAATACCAAAATGGCGGATTCAAGATGGTGGCTATACAAATTTCGTCGGTGTTTATCTCACCAAGTATACAAGATGGAAGAGTGGTTTCTTGGAAAAAGATGATCAATACCTAAAGATCTATTTGATGAGCAGAATGATTCGAAGAAAAAATATGGAGAGTGATAATGATCGAGGATTAGGAATTTGGGAAAGATAAGTGGAGGCTCCTCAAACCAAAATACCCGAAAGCAAAACCTCGCGGTCCGCTTGCGGGCCGCGCACCCACGCGCCCTACTAGTCATTTATATAACTCGTGTTACACGATTATAACAACAAATAAATAAACCAGCCAAGTGCGTGGCAGACCACGCGCAGTGTAGGTTTCCGTAGTCACAATCCTCGAAAAACAGATATAGCTCCTTAACCTGTGAACCCTATATTAACCATGATTTTCCTTTAAAATTGATTATATAATATACTACTGCTGTAAATTTTTTCAAGTTCCTATATACTGCCATTTGGCTGATAGAGGGGAAAGACACTTGACTCAGTCAAAATTAGCACTTTAAAACATCATATTTTACAAACGGATCTAGGAATCGAAAAATGATGCTGCCACATCCACAGTATTTTTAAAAGACCTATTCAACGATACCCCACACTATGGGGTAGACGAGAAAAAAAATATTAATCCTCACTTTACATGTAGGGAAGCTACCCTAAAAAAAATATTTATCAAAATTTTATTTCACCACTTTGTCGGCGTGATTAATATTTATACCCATGCCAAATTACAGATTTCAAGCACTAATAGTCTCTGAGATTAACCGAGGACGGACGGACAGACAGACGGACGGACATGGCGAAACTATAAGGGGTCCTTGATTACTACGGAACCCTAAAAATAATAGAGCCATTTTTTAGGGTTCCGTACCCAAAGGGTAAAAACGGAGCCCTATTAATGTCACTCGGCTGTCTGTCTGTCTGTCTGTCTGTCTGTCTGTCTGTCCGTCTGTCCGCCGGTCACAGGTCTCTAGCTCGCAGACGAAATGAGTTACAAACCTGAAATTTTGGTATTTGGTGTAAAACGTTGACCCAAAATCAAATATTGAATTAAAAATTGAATTAAATTATTTTTCAGGGGGGCTCCCGTACATGAGAAAGGAGCCGGAAAAATTTTTTTTTCTTACCCTAGCTTGTGGGGTATCATTGTTTAGAGCTCATTAAGTAGAGTACGAATATATATTTTTTTAATTTTTTGCTTAAAAAGTAAGGAAATGGGGGGTCATCAAAATTGTCAGTTTTAGACCATTTTTGTGACGGGGGCTATCTAAAAAACTAAACTAGTTAGGAATATGATATTTCGGTATATTATGTACTATATGCTCTATTTGTACAACAAATACTGAAAACAACGATTCATAAAATAGTTTATAAGGTGTGACCAAAACAAACGAACTTATTTTGCGTTTTTCTTTCACGGTTTCTTGCGATGTCTAACTCGGAAATTAAATATTTCTTAGACCCAAAATATTATATTGTTCATAATTATGTACGGAACCCTGAAAGAGCGAGGCCCGACTCGCACTTGGCTGATTTTTTATGACTTGTACCGGTGCAAGGAAGTGAGACGTCTTAATGAGGTGTACCTAAAAGCATGTGTGACGTCAACAAGCAACAAGATTGATATGTTTAACCAGTGTTTAACTTTCAAGTTAGTTTAACTATACCTAGATCTGATGTATAAAATTAATTATTATTATTACTGACTGGAAAGAATGTTCATTATATTTACAATAGGTACATAAGAGACATTCAAAATGATTATAATTAATTAATGAATACCGTTATTAAAACAATGTTACCTGGTGAACGAAATGATAAAATAACTTTAAATAAAATCGATGCAATGGTTCGATATTTTAATTTGTAATGCTCCCCATACTAATGGCAACTTATTATTAAGTTTCACAGGATACAATTATTTTCGGAATACTACTTAGAAAGACCAATTTATAGCAACAAAGAGAAATAGGTAAAACTCAAACAGTTACCTATCGTTAAAGATTTTTTAAATTAATTATATCACTTTATTCACCAGGCGATGTACCTAGTTTCAGTACAATTATCAGGTTTTGGATGTCTCTTAAAAAAAGTAAATATTATCTAGAAAATATTATTATTGAGCAAATAATTACTTTAGTTCACATAATATAGTTTTTAGCTTGTTTAAAGATTTACCTTTTTTTGTTATAGTTCAGGAGGTGTATAGTACAAGTATTTTTTGCGCTTGGATCTCTCTCTAGAAAACGTTTGAATAAGAAAACGCTACAGTAAATAAAAAGGAACACCGTACATCATAACTTTTTTATAGAGAGCTGTAAATGTGAACTGCTTTTTTTCGGACCTGAGTTTCAAACATGCTACGTGCCGTGAGTGTCGGTAGTATTAAGCAGGAAATTCCCATTTTCTGCTTAATACTACTGACACTCACTCCTCCCGCTCAGCTAAATGATAGAAGCTATACTTCTATTTTAAGTTGAATCAGCTTAGAAAAATATAATTACTGCTACTGCTTTTAAAATAATTAAAAATAAACATTTTCCCAACTGCCTCTAATGTGTGATCTAAAACATCTCACGAACTTCTCCGTATAAACTTATTATTTGAGGAACTGGCAAACAAAACGGCATAATTACATTAAAAAAAAATACAGGAGAAGCAATAAACGTATTCAAAGCTATTAAGACTTGTTCGAAGACAACGAACTTATTGGATGCAATTCTAGACCATTTTCGATAGAAATAAGTTGAGATTCTTGTTCAGCATGCCAAAAACTACCGGATTAAAAAACGGCTTTTGATCAGATGTGTAATTATGCCGTTTTGTTCGCCGGTTATTCTATTAATTATTTATTGTTCAAATTCAAATTCAAATTCAAAATTCATTTATTCAAAGTAGGTACACTGTACACTTTTTGAACGTCAATTTGGGAACAGGCAATGGTGATAATTACTTATGGAAACTTAAAACTAAAGCTACGAGGGTTCCAAACACGCCCTGGTCTGAGAAGAGCCCACAACAAACTCAGCCGGGTTTATTTTTTTTTTTTTATTATCACCATCTTACAATATGGTATAGCCATAAAAATTATTTGAACTGTTGGCTTTTAGAGCTAAAACTTCTAAATCTAAAACTAGGCCAGATATAGACCCACCACCACTACAGCCTTTTAACGTCTCACTGCTGGGAACAGGCCTCCTCTCTCATAGGATCATCTAAATTAAGTAACTAGGTAACTATTATCCTAGTCAAACATAAACCTGTTATCAAGTTGTTAAACTAGTCAAATTGAGTATGTAGGTATTTCATCATCATGATCAACCCATTACCGGCTCACTACAGAGCACGGGTCTCCTCTCAGAGTGAGAAGGGTTTTGGCCATAGTCTACCACGCTGGCCAAGCGGATTGGCAGACTTCACACACCTTTGAGAACGTTATGGAGAACTCTCAGGCATGCAGGTTTCCTCACGATGTTTTCCTTCACCGTTAAAGCAAGTGATATTTAAATACTTAAAACGCACATAACTCCGAAAAGTTAGAGGTGCGTGCCCCGGGATCGAACCCACGACCTCCGATTAGCAGTCGGTCGTCCTAACCACTAGGCTATCACAGCTGTAGGTATTTATTAGTGTTAAGTATCCAGAAAATTGCAAAAGGGGCAATACTTCCATTCCATATATCTTCCAGTTCACTTTGATCCTAAGCATACGTAGATCAAAGGCGTGCGTGATATCAGTAAATTCAGCTTTGTAACTGAAATAGAGGAAAGTTTGTCGCGCGAGTCAACTACAAGTTCGATTCGCCTTCTTGCAAGCGATCTATCCTGTGTAGGAATATTTATGAAGTACTTTAACTTTAAAATAAAATCGGCCAAGTGCGAGTCAGACTTGCGGTTCTCTACCTTGAAAGGAATTAAATTATTCGTCCCGGCCGCCTCAAAAACAAATAGCTTTTGTGTGGTACCCCATAACTAAGTTCGTTTGTGTGATTTCTGTAAAACTGTTCTTGTTCTAACTATAAAAGGGAAATGTAAAGCAAAGTTTCTAGATTTCGCAGTAAGTATTTTTCCTGAAAATAAAAATTATTTTTGAATGTTTTCTTTTACAATAAAGTTGGGCACGTAAAAATAAGTATTCCAAGCAAATTTATAGAATTAGTAGGTATTAAAATAAGTTGTAACAGATGAAGACACAGTCGAAATCGCACTATAAGGGACCTTTCAGACAGACCGGCGCGGAGAGCGTCGGAGAGCATTTTTTTTTTCACACAGACCGGCCGTTCAAATTTGCTCTGCTCTCCGCGCCGGTCTGTGTGAACGGACACGCGGATGCGCTCGGAGCCGAGCGTACGCTCTTGGGCCGGACGGCAGAGCATATTCGGCCTACGGTCGGCTGTGCGAGCATGAAAGAGCACGCGAACGGAGCCGGTCGGATGCTCGAGCGCGAAAGGGCACGGGCATGGAGCAGCCGACCGGCTCGACGAGTAGCCGACCGGCTGCTCTCATATATTTCACACAGAGCGTATTGGGAGCATGCTCGAGCATCCTCTTATCATAAAAGAGTTAACATGTAAAAATAAAGCCTATTTCAATGTCTTAAGATTCTATTTTAAATGCGATTAAAATTTGCTCTGCTCTCCGCGCCGGTCTGTCTGAAAGGTCCCTTAGAGTCCCTTTTTTGACATTTTAGTACGGAACCCTAAAATAAAGACAAGAGAACTAACGTGGAATTTATAACGTTTATTTATACTAAGCTTTCGTCCGCAACTTTGTCGGCTTGGATTTAGTTTGTTTATGAATCCCGCGACAACCCGTTGTTTTCCCGGGATAAAATGTATAGTAGGTACTATGTTGTTTTAGTACCTACTGTTTAGCTTTACACTGTGTCTTTAAAATCTGTGTCTTTAAAAGTGTCTTTAAAATCCGTTAAGTAGTTGATTGACGTATAAAGAAGTAGCAAAAAAATCAAACCCTATGCAATTCAGTATTAAACATTATGTGAAATGTATATATACCTATTTATGCCTATTCACAGCCTATATATACCTAGAAGGCAACATTTTTTACAAATTTGGCACAAGCAAAATTGAAACACACATGATAATATTACGTTCGTTAAAAGTTGAACAGAGAGTAAGCGAGGGGAACAAATTAGTGCTTCTGAGAAATTCAGGGATATTATTTTCACTAAGGAACAGTTCTCGGGTTGGAGCATGTCAAATGTCAATCCTATACGAGTCGCGAGTTCCTCGGAACATGCCGTGTCGACTAAGTACTTTTGTTTGTGTAGGGATGGCCATCTTAGATAACGGTGTATGTATGTATGTATGTATGTATATACTTTATTGCACACCACATAAGAGCAGAATACAGAGGACATGTTATATAAAAGAATACTTAAAACGTAGGTACAACAAGGCGGTCTTATCGCTAAGTAGCGATCTCTTCCAGACAACCTTAACGCTAGGGAGAAAATGAACAAGTGGACAGTGGGAGGTGGTGTATATGATAAAATTAAACACTAATAGCTAAATATACTAAACCATATAATATAATAATAACATATAAATATACTAATATATACAAAATAATGTATACAATAGACATACATATGAATAAATAAATATATATCAATTATACAAATAGATACGAGAATAACAAAATAAATGTTGCTATTGATGACAGAGAGAAAGGTAGTGATTTTTTACGTCAATCTTATATTTGCTCAGGGTATTAGCGTGATGTAATTGTGGAGGAAGTTTATTCCATAAACTGATGGCTTTAAACGTAAAGGAACTTTCAAAGTACTTAGTTCGATGTGTAGGCACGTAGAGAATGAATTTACTGGCTGAACGAAGAACTGTGTTCGGCCTGTCGTGACCAAGAAATTTAAAATTTTCCTTTAAGTAGCTTGGAGTCGTAGGGTTGAACAATACACAGTACAGAAGAGAAACAATATGCATATTCCGGCAGAAGCGAATGGGTAACCACTTGAGCTTTGAACGATACTCGGAGACGTGGTCATATTTGCGCAAACCAAATATAAACCTAATAGCTAGATTTTGAATTCGCTCAAGTTTATTTAGTTGGTCCTCGGTCAAGTCAAGATAGCTTGCGTCCGCATAATCGAGAATCGAGAGAAGTAAGGATTGTGCTAACATAATTTTAGTAGGAATAGGCAGTAGAGAACGTAGACGCCTGAGAGAACCAAGGGCAGCAAAAGTTTTCCTACTGATTTCTTTTATTTGATGAGACCAGGAGAGAGTTGTATCAAAATGGACACCAAGATTTTTTACTGTGGTACTGTACGGTATTACAACGTTATTCAATGAGATTGACGGAAGGTTATCCCAATCAATTCTTGAGATCATGCCAGCACCACCGATAACAATAGCCTGGGTCTTACAAGGATTAACCTTAAGACCATAGCAGTTACTCCATTTGGTGATAGCCATCAGGTCACTATTAATAGTGGAAACAGCGGCAGGCAAGTCCTCAAGGGTTGATTGTGTGTACACTTGGAGATCGTCTGCATACATGTGATAGAGAGAAGTAATTTTTTGGGAAATTGAGTTAATGAAGATAGCAAAAAGTAGAGGAGACAGCACACCACCTTGAGGCACTCCAGCTCGTAATTCACACCAAGATGAAAACTTATCGTCGATGCGAATACGCTGCTGTCGGCCTCTAAGATAACTCTGAAACCATCCCACCACTGATGGAGATATGTTAATAGAACGCATCAGACTCAACAAGATGTCAAAATCGACGGAGTTGAAGGCATTGCTAAAATCTAACAATACCAACACAGTGAGCTGTTTATTATCCATGCCCCGTCGAATGTCGTCAGTGACTTTAACTAGCGCTGTAGTCGTACTATGACCCAACCGGAAGCCGGACTGAAGAGGATTGAGGAGACAGTTTCTGTTAAGGAAGAGGTTCAATTGGTGGAAAACTAATTTCTCTAGGACTTTAGACAGAAACGGTAAAATAGAAATAGGGCGAAATTCGGAAAAATGTGAGGCATGAGCCTTTTTTGGGAGAGGAATAATGTAAGCACTTTTCCAAGCTTCAGGGAATGTAGAGGTTGAAATAGATTCATTAAAGATATGGGTAAGGATAGGAGTAACAATTTCAAGAATCGGTAAGATCATATTGCGGCTAATACTGTCATCACCCACGGCATTAGAAGAGACTGATAATATGTTCTTTTTAACATCACAGTCAGCGAAAGGAGTGAAATTAAACGGTTTGTAACGACCCAATATTACATGCTAAATAATTATTTAAAGAATACGGGTTCGGAAGTGTTAAAAATTTTTTCTTTGAATTTTATCAAAAAAGGCTTAGTAATTGAGGGTACTAATGTGCTCTCGCATGAGATTATATAAATAATGATGAACTTTGATTCCCACCTTGTTCAGGTCAGGATGAAGAAGGAGAAGCAGAATGCGGGTCTTATTACGCGGTTATCGTTTACTATGGGGAATTCCTTCGGAGTCGGTATTAGCGCTGTTTTGATGCCAAAAGTAACATAGGGGATGGGGCTCTCAGCGTCATGAGTGACGGAATTTTGAGATTGTATATGGAAGTCCTGTGGACGGCATTATATGAGACTAACAAATTATAATGGTGATGGCGATATATAAAATAAATTAATAATAAGTGGTAGTCTAATCTAACACTTTAGCGCTATTTATAGAGGAAAGCGCTAGCACTATAAAATGTTTTGTGAGCTTTTCCAATTATAGTGACTTGCGTTCATATGTCAATACTGGGGCGATACACTATCGTATGTTGCTGTTCAGAGGGGGGAGCCTTGGTGTCTAGTATGCCTTGTGTACCCTTTTCCTTGGGATAGCGACAGACGAATACATATACTAATTTTATAATAATGCTAACCTAATCTTACGCTTTGACGCTATTCTTGAGAGGGAGCCTAGCGCATATGTGCTTGTGAATCTTTCTTGACATGGCGACTTGCGTTCATAATATTAATTCGAACTTGCTCTGACATTCTCGGAGTTTATCACCACTCCGTGGTGATAGCATATTTACTATTATTAACATAATATCTTTAAACTGATCCTGCGCTCTACGCCGAGTGCTGTGCTATCATTCAATATAAATATTAATTCGAACTTGCTCTGACCTTCTCGGAGTTTATCACCACTCCGTGGTGATAGCACCTGTACTATTATTAACATAATATCTTTAAACTGACCACTGCGCTCCAAGCCGAGTGCAGTGCTAACATACAATATTAATTCGAACTTGCTCTGACCTTCTCGGAGTTTATCACCACTTCGTGGTGATAGCACATGTACTATTATTAACATACTTTCGAACTATATTATAAGGTTGAGTTAGACCTGTGGAATATTTATCGCTGCGTAGTCTTGCTCTGCCTTGACGTCTGACGTCCAGTTAGATGTTAGGTTGGGGTTCAGACCGGTGATAACGCTGGTGTCGCGCTCTGCCTTGACATCTGACATTCAGTTAGATGTTGGGTTGGGTTTCGGCCGGCGAACACAGCGAGTCTTGTTCTTTCATGACAAATGATAGCTGCATTAGCGAGTGGTCTGATCGATGCACGTTCAGGGTGTTATACGCTTGGGGCGTGAGTTGATGGGGATTGCTTGAGGATGTGGTTGGATGTCGTGTTGAGTTCTAAGACCTGTGTAAATGGTACCTAGTACTATTTACCACAGTGAGTCTTTCTCTTCCTTGACTGACAAATACCACCAATAATTAATGCAATGGATTTCCTCCTTTACTAATAAGGACATATAACTGATATACCTCAGTAAGCTTTGCCTCGAGCTTGCTTCCATAATAATAATAACAAACCTACATCATACGTACCGCAGCGAACCTCGCTCTTCACTAATGACTTAACAACCATAGTGGAACTTAAACACTCTAAACAAAGGTCTTAAGTGGTGCACACCACTATAAAAAAGTCTTGTGGAGACAACCACGGTTAAAAAACAACTCTTCGGGATGATGCCTGGGTGTGAGGGGGGGGGGGCCCAATGGTTTGCTGGTATGTCTAGTATTTCATGCAACCATTCTATAAAATATATAATGAGCGAAATAAGAATAATAAATTAATACTAAAACTAACTCTGTATGCGATACTAGAGTACCACAGAAGGTAGGGGCTCATCGTTGTTGGCGTGACGGGAGCTAACAACCATCATCCATATTTTTATTGCTAAAAGTATGAATGATGCCTTGATGGACTTCTTTCTCTTTAGGGAAAGAAGTTTATCTTCATTTGAACTAAAAGTGTGTCATCCCACTATAGATTAATAACTAACCAAGTCACTATTAACCATAGCTTGATCGCTAACATAATTAATAATTAAACTAAGCAGGAACCGACACTTCATTACATGAACTAGATTAAGTCGTCTAAGTCAATTGAACTCATTACTTCTGACGCTCTAAAAGTTCTTGGGTTTATACGGACACAACATTATAAAGGGTTCTATCACTATCGTTCACGTGCCATTTCAAAGAAATTATTTAAAAACATAATCTTTAGGAAGATCTATAGGAATTTAAAGGGTATAGATTTTCGTAAGGTCGTTAGTTCAGTTACAGGTTGAAAATCAGGAGTTGGCATTGTAGAAAGAATACTCAGAGCGCGATCTTTTTCTGAGTTATCTATTGTACTAGTGGAAGTAAAATGTTGATTAAGGAGTTCAATGTCAATATTCTGATGAGTTGAAGGAGGAGATGCTTTGCCAACTCCGAGAGATGCAAGAAATTTCCAAACTTTGGCAGGGTCGCCGTTTTCGACAGATTTGTGAATGTGGCGTCGTTGTGCATCCCTACACGATGTATTGCAGCGATTCCGTGCTTTATTGTATTTCTGCAGATTTTTTTCAGATTTTTCGGCTTTAAGCTTGCTTTTCGCAAAGCCTTTTTGCATTATTAGGTTCTTTAGATGATCTGTTAGCCAGGGTGCCGGTAAGTGCTTAATTTTGATAGGTTTAACAGGAGCATGTATGTCATAGAGCTGCATAAGAAAGGAGTTAAACAGATCAACTTTCATGTCAACCGCAGTGGTATTTATAATGGCTGACCAATCCAACTGACGAGCATCTTCAGCAAGGAGTTCTTTGTCCATTCCACCAAAGTTACGTTGCAGAAGGATTCTCGATTTAGCTTTTGGAGGACGGACTTTATACGATAGCAATAAGAGATCGTGGTGAGAGAAAGCATCAGCCTCGTGCTGGCCATGTTTTAGAACAAAATCTGGTGAGGATACCATAATTAGGTCGAGTAAAGATGGGATACAGTCGGGTAAGTTATGGGTAGCAGAAAGCGGCAATATATTTAGGTTACAAGAATCAGTAATGGACTGTAACCTTTTACCATGATAGTCCCCTTTCAGTAGGCACGTGTTAAAGTCACCCATTATTATGGTATGACTATAAGACGGCGTTAAATTTTCTAAGAGATGCTCAAAAGAAGAGAAATAATCAATATGGAGAGAGGGACTGTAACAAACGCCAAGAAGAATTTTTGAATGAGACAGTGTAACTTCAATGAACAAATGCTCGACCGCATTAGAAGCAGGAGGCTGAGTAGACAAGCTTACGACAGCAAAGGGAATGTAAGAACGTAGGTAGATCGTAGGTGTACGTAGAATGGAGAATTCAGAGTTCGAGCTCCAAATTCTTGATCTTGGCTGTGGGATCGATACCACGGATTACATCGAAACCTACCCACATAGCATACCTAGTTTAGTACTTCGTTGCCTTAGTAACTAGCTTATTCGACTTCAGACGATGAGGAAACCCAACCAGGGAGTCGAACCCAGGAGTTCAAATCCCTGGTTGGGTTTTTCTGTCAATAAATTCTCAGTAGGAGCCCGGACTTGGGCGTGGTTATGTTTCACCCCCATGCCTCTGAGAGCACGTTAAGCTCTGTAAGCCTGCGCCTGATCTCTTCCCATTCGTATATCGGATTGCCACAACATCGAATTATGAGAGTGAGAAAATAGAGAGTGTACTTATTGCTTGTATCTTAACTTGTATTTTACTTTGTAGGTACTACAAGACCATGATGTGAACATATTTTGAACAAGCGGACACCCGCGACTTCGTTCGCGTGGGTATTGGTTTTTAAAAATCCCGTGGAAACTATTTTGTTTTTCCTATGCTCCTTTGAGCTCATACCTTGCTAAAAACTGTTAAAAGTTCACTGGCGGTTGTTTAGGTAGATCAAAATGTAAACCTGTGAAAGTCCCATCAAAATCGATTCAGCCTTTCAGAGATTACCCGGATAATCTATAAAGTATCTCCTTTCTAACAAAAAAAGAATGAAATAAATCGGACCACGCGTTAATGAATTAGGGGAGAGTCTGGCAGTACCGCCACCCTAAGGTTTATTTGGTATAAAATTAAAATCTCCAAAGTAATATGTTATATATTTGCTGATTTATGTAAAATAACTCATAATGTATAAATAAAAATAATGTAACATCAATATATTTGGAAAGAATCAAATTTATTAATAAAATCTAAAGACACTAAAAATTAATAGTAAAAAAATTGTCCTCCAGTACGGGCCAGAAACAAATACCATTTATACTAGGCAATAATCACATATTTTATTGGATTAATAGTTCCAAAATGTTTGCGTAAGCCTTTTGCACCCAAATCTTGCAGTTTCCACACTGAATCCAATCCTCTTTATGAGATTCGAGGCACAGAGGGCATATTGTTTCTTCCTAAATCTTTCTTTGAAAAAGGAGCTAGTTTTCATTCTTTTTCCTGTCTTTTTTGTCGGTATCGCTGCCTGATAGCAAAACATCCTTGCCTTTTTTGTTAACTTCTTTATCTTTAACCGTGAAAAGTTTACTAAAAGTTTGCTTATGGGCATTAGCCTATTGTCTAAATCCTTAATATGTTCTGCCAACACTTTTTCGTGTTCAGGCGAGAATGTGTCGTGGAAACGACCCATAGCAGGCTTAAAGCTTTATTATTTTTCTCTTTATAATTTTCAATAGCTTTAATTCTACATTTAAAGTCATTCTTGGTACTTTGAATCTCAGCCTGACGCGCATTCATTTCTGTGCCTACTTAAAACTTTTCCACGGCTCTATGCATTATGGCAGGTTCCCAGGTGCGCTTCTTTGTCTTCCTTTCACGTCCATTGTCATCATCTAAAATATTTATGTACCTATAAAGAAATTAAACCATTTAAAAAAAACTCAACCAGTGGCCGGTACTGACGGACAATTTCGTGGCCCGTACTGGAGGAAGCGAAATAAAATTTCGAGATCGCTCAATTATAAAATGTTACGTATAAAGCATCAATTAAAACATTATTATTGTAGCTATATAAATAATAAATACATACCACGATTAACTATTGTCGATATATTCCAATAATATTCAATTATCACCCCCGGTACAATACTTGTGTAACGAATGTCACCGCGCGCAACGCAATTCTTTGCACTGACAGTTAGTCGGTAGCTGACAGGTTGCCCCCGTTTTGGGCATAGACTTGTCAAAGTGAACTACTTAAATGGAGCTAATGGTGTCAGCGTTAGCTGTTATATAATCTTAGAAATAGCAACTGGCCGGTACTGGATGCCGGCCCGTACTGCCGGACTCTCCCTTACAGCTAAGTACTCATTTTAAATTTCGTCCCCTCTCCCAAAGGAACCGTGCTGAATTTCGGGATAAAAAGTATCCTATATGTTACTCCATTGTATGAACTTAAATCGTGCCAAGTTTCACTACAATCCATTCAGTAGTTTTTGCGTGATGCGCGCACAAACATACAGACAAACAGACAAACAGATAAACAGACAAACAGACAAACAGACAAAAATTTCAAAAATAGCTTTTTTATGTTCCATTACTTATCCCTAACACCCCCCAGTTATTATTTTGCAAAAATCTTTAATGTACAGATACGGCAATTCTACGATTTTATTATATGTATAGATAGATGTATATATTGTAGATGACGTAGTCTTTAGAGAATTTATCACTTACATAGTAGATAGTTAAGTAGTGGATAATTGGTAATTCGGATGTACAAAGTCTAAAATTAAACTAAATTAACAGGTCTTAATTATAATAAGTGCAAAAGGATTACATTGACTTTTTAGATTAAATTAGTTTAGTTTTTTACAGATTTGTGTTAAACTGAAATGGTTGTTGCCATTAATTAGGTATATATATTTTTTATTTATAACAATGTTACTTAGTTATTTATGGTATTTTTTTCAAGATTATTCAAATAGGTAATAATATTTTGCTTATGCCAACCACACCCTGAATCAAAGGTAAAATAAAAATAACCCAAATAGCTGGGAAAAGAAATAACTACTGATGCAAAAACAGCCATTCCTACTTTCACGGTAAAGTGACCTGTTTACTAGGAAAGGATACAAAAAAATTATAAAAGCCAGACTGGAAATCTCTTTTGAAAGCAACTTACAAAAATGAACACATTTATTATGAGAGTAACGTAAATACTAGAGTGGAATGAATAAAAATTCTGAAATACTTAAATGTTCAAAGGGAAAGGCTACGAGATACTTAGCAAAAAGAGTTTAAGATTTAAAATGGAAAACGAATTCGGTCTTTAGAGGCTTTTGAGATTAGCGTATTTATGATTTTATAGTATAATCTGCCGTTACTAAAGGAATAAAGATACAACTTTATCTCTTATAGAATTTCCTAAAGATTCGTACCTCCGTAACTATTTCTTATTATGAGCGGTGGCGTGAGTAACTTTTCAAGTTTACCTACTCTCTAGAATAGACGACCCAAATGAATTAATTTGTGTACCTACGTACTTAGGTACGTAGTACCAATCTATACTAATTTAATAAATAAAATTGAAGTGTCTGTCTGTAATATCAAAATAACTACCTCATATTAAGCTCATATGGTTATTTGAACGATACTATAACCGAATCACACGTTTTTAAAATTTTTGTCTGTCTGTCTGTCTGTCTGTCTGTCTGTCTGTCTGTCTGTCTGTCTGTCTGTCTGTCTGTTTGAACGGGCTAATCTTTGGAACGGCTGAACCGATTTTGACGGGACTTTTACATACAAGTAGAGAATTAACCAGGGAGTAACATGGGCTACTTTTTTAACCGACTTTTAAAAAAGGAGGAGTTGTGTTTTTCTACCTATGTACACCGATATCTCCGAGATTTCTGAACCGATTTGCGTAATTTTTTTTTAATCGATAGAGAAACATTGCGACACTGTCCTACAAAAAAATTTGGATTCCAACTCCTCAATCCTGATACTGTAGGGGATCTGATCCCCAAAACTAATGGGATTTAGGCACTGTCGGTTATTTAAATTAATATTGGGGATACCAACTAAAGACTTTATTGTTGAATGACCTCGAGTAGGTACATGTCCAACTCCTCAACCCTGATGCTGTAAGGAATTGCATTCCGAAATCGTAAGGATCCCACGGAATTTTTCCGTTTTGTGGACGAGTTACTACTTACTACAGATAGGCTACTTTTTGTTCTGGAAAATCAAAGTTCCCACGAGATTTTTACAAACCTAAATACACACGGGCGAAGCCGTGGGCATCATCTAGTTTTGAATAAACTGCCCTCTGTATGGGTGCACTCTCGTATCATTACATTTACATGCTATAACATCCCAATTTAGTATTTTTTTTAAACCCCGGTACAACGTAAGGAAAAATAATACAGTTCGAGATGAAATAATAATAATGATAATCAATATTTATTCATATTTAGTTGCGGTCGCGCAAAATAAGCATGCAAATAGTAGTCCGTTTTCCATAAAATAAACATAAGCAATAAATGAACAAAAATTAAACGCGTGAAACATTGATTTCAAGTTGACTAGTTCACGACGTCAATATATCGAGCGATAGTCCAATATAGCAGATATTTTGATTCACTCTCCTAATCTTACCACTTGATCGGTCAGGATTATAATTACCTTTGCCATGAGAGTGTCAAGCATTTCTGATACTTATCCAACCGTTTCCCAATGGCTTCCCAATTATTACTGTCTAAAATGCAAAACCACCCTAAGTAAACCTTTCAAAATAGTTTTCCTGTGTTCGCAAAACACAAAGGCTCATCAGGTTTCAATTGATGGGCCACATACTGAATAAATTAAAAATTAAAAAAAACTCCGACATTCGCCATTTTGGGGCAGCGGCCATCTTGGATTTGCAATAGTGCTATTCTACTGGTCAAGCCCTTTCATTTGATACCCATATTAATGGAGTTGTGAAAAAATATGTAATCCGCCATTTTGTAGCGGCGGCCATCTTAGACCGATTTTCTTCAAACAAAGCTAACAACACTCTCGACTAATTCACCTTTCAAACAAAAAAAACCGCATTCAAATCGGTCCACCCGTTTGAATGCCACAGGGGAACAGACAGACACACACACACACACACACACAGACACGTCAAACTTATAACACCCCGTCGTTTTTGCGTCGGGGGTTAAAAAGGCTATCAATGGAATATTTTTAGGAACACATTGCGTTGCATTGTAATGGTACAGGAGCTGGTGAGAAAAAAATCGTGTGTACTCAATAAAAGCTGTAATCGTCTTCGTCATCAACCGATACACGTCCACTACTGCACATAGGTCTCTTATACGGACTTGCACACACCGCAGTCTTATGCCGCTTGTATCCAGTGTGTGACTCGTCTGATGTTTTCGTTCCACCTAGTGGGAGGTCTGCCAATACTGCGCTTTCCAGTGCGATACACGATCTCGCAATTCTAGCACTTTAGAACCCCAAAGTCTATCGGTTCTTCGAATAATGTGCTCCGCCCATTGCCACTTCAAACCGTTGGTCCTACGCTTTTCAGTTGTATTGCAATGTCGTCCCATCGGTTTGTGAGAGTTAAGGAATAGAGAGTGCACCTATGTTTGCGCACACACTTGTTAATACACTATATCATCTCCTGCGTACTTGGCTAGCCTCCGCCTCCGTAAAGTTTGGGTGTCGTGGCCAAAATTCGGTTGGCAGGACATTATTATTATTGTAACAGACAATTTGTTAAGTATAGAAAAGTTACTGTTAACTTAATTTACTTTAAATAAGTTCATTTTAGTTACATTATTGAAAAACAACACTATAAATATATCGTGTATTACTCTCTACATTATTATTAGCAAGTACCTCTTCAAACTTTCCCATCGAGCTCTCTGACTATAATCTGTCGTAGTGTTTCACTCAGAAAATTAGATCAGACGCTAGACATCAAACGGCTGAGCTGAAAGGCCACTCAGATGATACAGTCAGCTCAAAACGGCTTAATTTTGAGCATCCGGTAAATTTAAATGGAATTCACAAACACCACTCGAGCTCTTGTGACCTTTCTCCGCTCAAAGAGGTTTCCGAGAACACTGCAGGGTAAGTAGCTCTTTGCCCTTTGACAGCGGTCTCACGTGTTGTCATTATAATATTGTACTTCTGTATTTGTATGGTCACAAAGTGAAGCTTTCTCACAAAGTTAGGTATATTTAGGTTTCGAGTTTTTTAAATAAATTGATGTCATAAACCAAAGCAATTATACTCTGATTTTTAATTCTGTGAAATTCTGACGTTTCGTAATGTTACCAGAGATAAAACAATTCTCACAAAAAAGATAAAAAATTCAAAACTTATGTAAATACAAGTATAAATTAAAAATTTAAAAAACCCCCGACATTCGCCATTTTGTGGTGGCGGCCATCTTGGATTTGCATAGTGCTATTCTACTAGTCAAGCCCTTTCATTTTATACCCATATTGAGGGCGTTGTGATAAAATATGTAGTCCGCCATTTTGTAGTGGCGGCCATCTTGGTCCGATTTTCATTAAACATAGCTAACAACACTCTCGACTAATTCACCTTTCAAACAAAAAAAACCGCATTCAAATCGGTTCACCCGTTTGAGCGCCACAGGGGAACAGACAGACACACACACACACACACACACACACACAGACACGTCAAACTTATAACACCCCGTCGTTTTTTCGTCGGGGGTTAAAAAATCAACTGCCGCCTGTAAATATGACAAATGTCTGACAGACACTTCATGGTGATAATGTCATTCGAATTTTTGAATAAATTTTTCCAATGTGCTTCTTTTGTTTTCTATTGCTGTTAGTGTGCACTTTCTAGTTTCCACTCTTAGCGATTTCTATTTTAGGGTGAAACGACTAATATTATTACGCGGCTTAGGGCTTTTTATGTTGACAGCGAATTAAAGTAGTTTGGGGTAAAATCGAACTTCGTATATGTTATCCCTGTTTTCTGTACAAATAACTCATCTGTAAATGACAATGACAGCTGTCAGAATTCCACCGAATTAAAAATCAGAGTATAGGTAGTATTTCTTTACTGCTATTGTTGCCACATACTGGTGGATACTTATGGATATATGAAAAAATTGTATAAATTATTTCCTAACAAACACGATCTAGATTCTAGAGCACCACTCTCGCTTCAATTTGTAGCAGTGTCTTTTAGCGTAGAAAAACTTTGAACATACACAAAGTGGCATTACTTTGCGGAAGTTTATGATACACAAAGATCAACAAACTTATTTTGCTATAAAATGCGAAACCAGATAAAGCTGTAAGGTAACATGTTTATGTTACCGCCTTCCCACTACTAGGTTTTTCAGGAAAACCAAGCAATCAATAACACCAGAAAAACCCTCTAAACAAGTATAAATTAAAAATTAAAAAACCCCCGACATTCGCCATTTTGTGGCGGCGGCCATCTTGGATTTGCAGTAGTGGTATTCTACTAGTCAAGCCCTTTCATTTGATACCCATATTAAAGGAGTGGTACCAAACTATGTAATCTGCCATTTTGTAGCGGCGGCCATCAAACATAGCTAACAATACTCTCGACTAAACCTTTCAAACAAAAAAACCACATTCAAATCGGTTCACCCGTTTGAGCGCTACAGGGGAACAGACAGACACACACACACACATACACACACACACAGAGACACGTCAAACATATAACACCCCGTCGTTTTTGCGTCGGGGGTTAAAAATACACTCGAAAATGTTTCACTTTACCACCGGAGCATCCTCAAGAGATGTTGACAACACAATGCACATTCGCAAAGTGACGAGCGTATCAAATCGGGCTTATATTCCCACTTGACCAAGTTAGTTGAATAAGTTTCTTGTCCTTTGTGTATAGAGTTACTTGACCGGAATAGTTGTCGAATGTACGCTGTTATAATTGAACCGGACAATTCACTTCTTCTACCCTGTCTAAACAAACCCTGAAATGTTCAAATCTGATCTAAGTAATATAGACTCCAAAACGTGTTAGATAGATTCTAATGCGTACTTGTTGAACGCTAAGAAATACAGTCACGTCATACTTATAGTAAAATGGGGACTCTAAATTAATTTAATGGGGGAGTTTGCTGGTGACAAAGGAGCAAATGGCGGTTTCAGAGCTGTTATAGTGACAAATGTTGAAAGTTCATTGTAAGTTTATTTATTTATATGTCTCTTCAAAACTATGCGCAACCCTTTAATTTTTTCCTTTTGTACGGTAATAGTAGGTAGTTTATGAAACGGTTGCATAATAGAGGTTATTAAAACATGAGTGTGAGTGTAAAAAACTAGCCGCAGGTGAGTTTTTTAATAGTATCACACGAGTGTTTTAATACCTAATTATGTAGACTTTCATACACTACTTTATCTAAACTCATATTTTAAAATCCAAAGCATAAAATCGTGGTAATATTTGTCGTGAGTTTTTCTTGATTTTGATGCAAAAGATTGTTTGTCGTTGCTGCTTCCAGAATGTCAGGTGGAGTTAAATTCTCTTCAATATCACTGCTAGACATTTTTCCATTCAATAAAAACCATATTTTGTAAAGTTTTAAGTAACAAAAACAATAAATTAAAAAGTTAAATACGCATATGCGTGCAGACTGTAGCGTCAGCACAAGTCAGGTGATATCTATTGTCTGTGGTCAGTTATGGTAGCGCCACAATCGCGCCGCGTCGTCGCGTTGGCCATGACCCAAATAAAAATCCAGGAAGAAATATTATTATATTAATTTGAACAATATCTAAAATTACAGTAGATAATACTGATATATCATAGACAATAGCACACAATAGCCATAGACAATACAATACATCTCACGTAAACGGCCAAGGACGACGCGCGAATTTCCCGCCATGGCTCAAAAATCCAGAACTCAGAGTCATGACCCGGGATGACCTGTACTTTAATGTAGAAAAAAATATTTTAAAGCATTATTTTGCCATATTTTCCTAACAAAATAATAGTGTTATAATGATTTTTTTTTATATTATAGATGTATGTGAATAAAGTAGGCCAATATATGACACATTTTGATTTTTTAATCTGGATTTTAAGATAATATGAGTGTAGATAAACAATATATTTAAAACTGTATTGAATATTATATGGTACCAACCTACAACATTCCGTTAAATACTATTTATATAATATTAAAGAAACTTTACATACTTGTTGTCAATGAATATAAATAAAAATTACTTAAAGAATACTAATAGAAACATTGTATCTGTGTTCTCAAACCCAAGAAATTAACATTGCAATAATATTTGCTACGTATTGCAATCTAAGATATCTTAATTCCTTCTAATGATGCAAGTCAGAAGTAGATATTATGTTTCTTAGAATACACATTCATCTTATTTTATAGTGCCTTACATTTACAAATCTCAATAGCTTAACGCATATATCTAGTATTCTAACGCATTCACGCATTGTGAATGCATTTAAATAATATATATTAGAGCGAGGCCGCACTGCGAATTTTATTCGCGCGGTTTATATTCCGCATTTTAATATATTTTTCTCGCGAATTTTAAATCGCATGTGCGTGCAGCTTCATACATTTCCATATGTCACAGAATTTTGCGAAAAAAATCGCGCGAATTAATTTCGCAGTGCGGGCCCGGCCTTAGAGTTCGCTCATGTTTTGATGCCACCAAGCGATGAAAATGGTGACGACGCGACGTCTCAAGAGGGCATCTCATAAAGCACGCGTAAGCTGTAACGGTACGACAAAATAATAAAATAATTGAAAAAGCTATCCCTATTCCTCTTCTCATTCGTTCACTCTTAGCAGAGTGGTTATTTTAGCGACGATCTTCTTTCACTTCTGCTGTAGTTCTTGTGATCTTTCTCCAGCGGCTTCTGTTGGCAGCATCATGAGATGACTCTGAGACTAAAAGAATTATTACGAAAAGTATACTTCCCAGGTGGTCCTGTGGTCATCAGGATCCGATGTGACATCGGACTACGAGACCACCTGGTAAGTTGGAGAAATGAGAGAACTCTTCAAAATTTTCGTATATGTACTGAAGTATCGGTTTAATTTTTCTTAAAATAATCTAGCGGGTATCAAATGCGCGCCTAAAATCACGGTTAGTAAGATTTGTCCATAAATGTAACTAGGACAGGTAAGATTTTGTAAGTAGCTTAGTTTTACGTAGTAAAATGTAAGCGGGAAAAAGTTCCTTTCAACAACATTCTTGACATAAATGCCAAAAATGTTCACAACCAAAAAAAAAATCTTGCGCGCTCATTCCCCATTATATCTTTAAATCTGGAAGTTTCTTACTCGCTTTTAGTAAGAATGAATACGCTAATCTCAAAAGCTTCTGAAATTTGAATTCTGTTTTTATTTTATTCATTCTTAAACTTTTATCCTAGTTTTCTCTTGAGATATTTCAGGGTTTTAGCGTTTTTATTCATACCAGTGTAGCGTTTACGGTAAACATAATCGTTGTATTCATTATAATAACCGTGTTGCTCTAAAAAGGAGTTTTTATACTAGGTTTTCGTCATCATCGTCGACCAAACAGGTCACTTCAAAAATACTATATTATTGTAGAGACACTTTAAGAATCGTATTCCAATAATAATAATCTATGCCAATTAAAAAATAAACCGGTCAAGTGCGAGTCAGACTCGCGCACCGAGGGTTCCGTACTCCAGAAGTATAAGTACAATCTGTTTTTGATTAATTTGTCTTAAAAGGTAAAGTGCTAATTAAGCTAGGCCTCTAAATTGTATGAGCGCTCATACAACTCAGAGGTCTATCTTAATTGGCTTAAATATGTATGTATGGGGACACCCTTTACTTTTTGGAATTTTTCCTTTATTTGTGCTGTAAGACCTGGCTTTTTGCCAAATTTCGTAATTCTTGGTCAACTGGAACTACCATTTAGGTTTTCGACCCAAAACCTATAGGGTACTTCCGGTTGACCTAGATTTGTCAATTTTGGTCACAACAGATTACATCATCAGAACTTACAGATCAAGTAAAGGAAAAATTCCGAAAAATAAAAAAGTTGAAAATTAAGGTAAATTTTGGTAGGTAGTTTTCGTGAAAATCTAAATTTGCCCATATCTTTTTATTGTGTGGATTCAGGACCTTAATTTTTATACACCTAATCGGGATCATAGACCTTAGTATCTGGTATAAATTTCAACATGCTAGGTCCACCCGTTCCTGAGAAAATCGGTGGTGACACACGGACAGACGGACAGACGGACAAGAAAGTGATCCTAAGGTATAGGATCACTTTCCACCTTTCACACCTAGGATCGATAAGGGTTCCTTTTTTTTACCTTTTGAGGTACGGAACCCTAAAAATGGCACTGTGTCTGACGAAGAGACAAAGCATAGCCTAAAATGGTAGAGCTTGAGATTTGTTTGGAGGAAATATTCCTTGAGGGAATTTTTTATTTCCACCCCTAAAAGTGTGAATCAAATACATATTAAAAAAGCTTAAATCCATGCGAACGAAGTTTGAATATCATACAATTGCACGATATCGTACTTTGTAAAAACGGTTTGAAGTTTTTTTTTCTACATTATACATTTGAAAAGTCTTTCAGGTTTTAAAATAATGTGGACAAAACAACGAAGAGAGGTCAGCTCCCTTTCTCTGTTCTATCGACTCTGTAATGGAATATATTAATCCCTGTTTTCTGGGATCAGAACTAAGAGATTTTGTCAGATTGCATACCTACCACACTTCTGGTATGGCACCTCATGTTGCATTTCAGATATTTTATATGTATGTACGCTACGCTATGCTACTTCTGTATATATATAACTGTTCGTAACGCCATAGAGAATTAAAGTAACACCTTTATTTCTTTCAAAATAAATGAACCGACAAGTTCCTTTAATTCCCTAAAAGCTGTTTCGAATATCGCACATTCCTGGGTGTTGTCGTTATCCCGCGGCGAAGTTGCCTGCGACACATTTCCTTGCGTGTTTTAATTATTCAAAGAACAATTTCAGCCCTCCGGGTGGTATCAAACGCCGCGTGCTCGCAAATGTAGCGATACATATTTCATCTAAGTAATTGTTTACACAAGTGCTTGTACACAAAAGCGAAGTTAATTTTGTTTCGACCCGAACATATTATTATTACCAGAGGCTGTTTCCATTGCACCACTATATAATAGTCAAGCCCATATGATATCAATTGATGATGTCAATGTAGGTTTAATGAGAGGCGAAATAATGTCTTAATTTACTACAAGCAAGCTGAGTGCGCAATATTCATGTCTTCACTAAAAAGTGTAAATAAACACACGCACAATCCGAAACATCATAATGAACATTGTATGCTCAGATTGTGTAGATTGAAAAGTTTTTGATAATTTTTAAAATAAGGCCGGGCTCGCACTGCTAATTTTATTAGCGTGATTTGTATTCGCGCGGTTTATTTTCCGCATTTTAATATATTTTTTTCGCGAATTTTAAATCGTATGTGCGTGCACCATCATACATTTCCATATGACGTCACAAAATTCTGCGCAAAAAATCGCGCGAATAAATGTCGCAGTACGCTTTGCGGGTCCGACCTTATTGTGCCAGATCCAGTTCTCTGTAATGTCTGTCTAGTGTTGCCAATAGAAGAAATTAGTTTTACTAATAGATACTAATTATAGGCAACATGGTGATATTTTTTATCATCATGGACAGGCTTGAATTCATACAAGTATAAATTAAAAATTAAAAAAAAACCCCCGACATTCGTCATTTTGTGGCGGCGACCATCTTGGATTTAGGGTGCTCTTCTACTAGTCAAGCCCCTTTCATTTGATACCCATATTAAGGGAGTTGTGAAAAAATATGTAATCCGCCATTTTGTAACGGCGGCCATCTTGAATCAATTTTCATCAAAACTAGCTAACAACACTTCCGACTAATCCACCTTTCAAACAAAAAAAAACCGCATTCAAATCGATTCACCCGTTTGAGCGCTACGGGGGAACAGACAGACACACACACACACAGGCACGTCAAACTTATAACACCCCATCGTTTTGCGTCGGGGGTTAAAAATTCGGCTTCCGTATAACTTTATGACGAAAAAAAATCAAAGGCAAACTTATCTCTATTTTGCTCCTGCAAAGATTTTACAAAATGTGGCTTGAATCTAGGCGAATCTAGGCTTTTGGTATGCCGACGTGTACGTTAAAGCTGTCTTAAGTATTAATTTTGAGAGAAGCTCAATAGCATAATGCAGGCAACACTGGAGATTACTTGAATCTTCTATGGGAACAACCAAATTTGTTGACATTTGCAAGTCAATCTTATCGTCTGTTTATACGTGCAGTCAGCATATGAAGCCATGGTGACCTAATTTGTTGACTTAAGCATGTTGACTCGCATGTTGACCTAATTTTTTATACTTGACTTTACTTTAACTTGACCACATTCTAGCCTAATGAAAAGCTATGGTAATTAACATTAATCTATCTTCTTCAATATCTATCTATACATATAATAAAATAGTAGACTTGCCGTATCTGTACATTGAAGATTTTTGCAAAATAATAACTGGAGGATGTTAGGGATAAGTAATAGAACGTAAAAAAGCTATTTATGAAATTTTTGTCTGTTTGTCTGTTTATCTGTTTGTCTGTTGTGTAAGACAAACATTGTCTGTATGTTTGGGCGCGCATCACGCAAAAACTACTAAATGGATTGAAATGAAACTTGGTACGATTTAAGTTAATACTACGGAGTAACATACAGGATACTTTTTATCCCGAAATTCAGTACGGTTCCCTTGGGAGAGGGGATGAAAGTTAAAATGTGTACTTAGCTGTAATTTAATAACGCGTGGTCCGATTTCATTCATTCTTTTTTTATTAGAAAGTAGATACTTTAAAGATTACCGGCTAATGTCTAAACGGCTGTATCGATTTTGATGGAACTTTCACTGGCGGATGTTTACATTTTGATCTACCTAAACATCCGTCAGTGAACATTTAACAGTTTTTAGCAAGGTATGAGCTCAAAGGAACTTAGGAAAGACAAAATGATTCCCACGGGATGTTCAAAAACCAATATCCACGCGAACAAAGTCGCGGGTTTCCTCTTGTTAGTAATAAAAAGCAATCTTCATCATTATGTTTAATGTCGTCATAATTCAGAGACAATTATTACGATCTTTATTCCATACCTTTAATTTACAGATATAGATTTTTCATAAAATAGGTTATCGATTTCGGCCGTATCAGAGCATGGACAATAAAACACTCTACATAGAACCTCTACAAAATTTCAACATAGAAATTATCTATTATAATAATTAATTAATTAGAATTTTTGAAATTTTTACTCCTGAGCACACTCCTGTGTCGCATAAAAAGTATTATGAATAAAAGTGCAATTGACATTTTTCACTATTTAAACCAACAGTGTTAATTACACAATCTTTACACTAAATTAACGGTTCCACATAAAACGTACGTATTTACGTATCATTTTGTACGGAAAATGATACCGGTACTTTTAGACCTGTCAATTTAGTTTACATATTGTAACGTACGGTAGTGTAGTTTACAGCCGAAATTATCACCGTTAAGATTAAACAATCAAACGCTTCAAAGAACTTAAACAGGCTCATTGATGGTCAAGTACCGACACAAGATTCCCTGACACTTACATATAAGTTCTCATGATAAATTCGCAGGGAACCTTCTTGAAAGAGTTTCTAAGGGGTTCGCAATATAAACTGATACCGGCAGATAGTCGGGTCCACTCGCTAGTAAAGTACAATCTACTACAGCTTTCAGACTGTCCACTGAGAAAACTTACAAGGAGCGGGTGCACACAACTAACTAGAATTAGAACAAGTATAAATTAAAAATTTAAAAAACCTCCGACATTCGCCATTTTGTGGTGGCGGCCATCTTGGATTTGCATACTACTAGTCGAGCCCTTTCATTTCATACCCATATTGAGAGAGTTGTGAAAAAATATGTAATCCGCCATTTTGTGGCGGCGGCCATCTTGAACCGATTTTCATCAAACATAGTTAAGAACACTCCCGACTAATTCATCTTTCAAACAAAAAAAGCCGCATTCAAATCTGTTCACGCGTTTGAACGGTACGGTGGAACAGACACACACACACACACAGACACACACACACACACACACATTATAATATTGTATGTACATACTTAGTAAGTAGGTACAGCTCTTGGCTGCAAATCAATCGAAATAAAGTCTATTTTTTCTGATCCACCTTTGATGATTACAAAAACATTTTAAACAGAGTCACAAGATGGATGAAATATGTGTTTGTACATCGTTTTGTATTGGAACTATCCTGAATCTATTATCAAATCCATAAAAGACAGGTCTATTAATGTATTTATATATTTTGAAACCATAATTTTTCAACGTTTAATGCGCTTCTTATCTTGTCTCCAGAGAAGTGTCTGACGATAATCATGTGTTTTTCTTTTGGATTGGCTAAGAAATTAATGTTAACTGGAATACAATTATTTCATTTTAAAACCAATCTTGTCAATCTTATCAACCCATTACCGACCTACAGCACAGGGCACGGGTCTCTTCTCGGAATGAGAAGTGCCGGAGTCCACCACACGGGCGGACTGCGGATCGACTTCACAAGCCTTTGAGAACATTATGAAGAACTCTCAGGCATGTAGGTAGATTTCCTCACAATGTTTTCCTTTACGGTTAAAGCAAGTGATATTTAATTGCATAAAACACATATAATTCCGAAAATTTAGACATACAGATACTTAGTAAATTCTAAAATTTTATTCTTAAGAAAAATGTTGGTTGTGTGCGCTTCCACAATTGTAACTTTATCTTGTATTGATTTTGAGACAAAACTGTTTCAAGTTACAACTATTTCCAACAAAATCCCGCAGTCAGCACGTACTTGGGAAAGTAAAGCAAACTGTTAAATAATATCAACTAAGTACTTAGTTCTAAAAAATCAAACCTTTGATAACTGGTATTAATTATACATTCTGTCTTTCATATGATCAGTTACCAGTAAACAGTACTGTAAATAAGGTATTTACAGTAGAAATCATCTTCTATCTTCTATCTATCTATCTATCTTTCTATCTATCTATATCTATATTCTATATCTTCTATCTTCTATTATCTATATCTATATCTATCTATAATAATATAAAGTAGCTTGTCCTGACTGACAATCAACGCACAGCCAAAGCCACTGAAGCTAGAAACTTGAAATTTTCACAGTAGCTTCCTTTTATAACGTAGGCGCACTAAGAAAGGATTATTGCGAATTCTACCCCTAAGCGGGTTAAATAGGGGATGAAAGATTGTATGAAAGTTCGCCATTTTTCAAGTTATATCCATGAAAATTGGTATTTAGATTTTCGGTTAAAAATAAAGAGTTATGAGCTTAAGTAATTTTGGAAAATCTACCCCCAGGTGGGTTAAATGGGAGATGAAAGTTTGTATGAAAGTCCGTCATTTTTAAAGTTATATCGATGAAAATCGGTGTTTGTGTTGTCGGTTAAAAATAAAGAATTACGTGTTTCAGGAATTTTGGAAATTCCACCCCCAAGTGAGATTTATAAGAATCCACGCGGGCGAAGTCGCGAGCATCAGCTAGTTAATAATAAAACATAATAAATTATATGTGATTTTATAAGATTAAAAAATAAACTAATATACTTATTTAAAAACTTTTTTTTTACATAAATTGGACATATTATTTAGGGTTCCCGCGTAAAAAATTAAAACTATTAATTATATACAATATAAACAAGGCCTAGTCATTGAACCGATGACCGATCTTGTCGATTTTTGCATTACTTGTACTCCGGATATGTACCTACATAGACTATTTTTCATCCAGGGAAAAGGGAAAAGAGTTCCGAAAGGAGTTCTCTTAGTTCTCTTAGTTGAACTCACAGTCGCACTTAGCAGTCAAATTACTGTTTTGACAATTCGATGTATATGACAAGAATGTCAAAAATCAGTAAATATAAAGATACGCTTCAATAATAGACCGTAAGTCTGTAGCCATAGCGCTTAGGTTATTGTTATATGCGTCACTTACTGTACGCGTAGGCATTCGGAATGATTTCTCAAACACATGATTAACTTTTTCACCCTCCCTACCTTTTTTGCCGGAATATTTCACGAGCCCATCCATTTTTCTTCCCTTTTTACCCCCACGATAAATCACTAGATTTTCGTTCAGTGATATAAGAAGTAAAAATAGCGGTAATATACCGGTAGTATTGCCGTCACCTTCCCGGTTCATCGATCCGTCAGCCCTAGCAAATCCCTGCGGTTTCAGATGGATTTTAAGTTTAGCACCGCTATGGGTTTCACTTCACTGTGCCTTATCTGGTACGAAATAAAGACTAAATTGGTTTAACAACCGTATTTATGATTAATGTGTAGGTAAAATAATTTTAGAGGATTCAGTTTTAGTGCCGTGTGGAATTTTCACAGCGATGAGTCTTTAAAATTGTAAGATTCTTTAAGGTATCTCGAAAAGAGAAAAATAAAATGTAGACAACACAGAAAAATACAGCAAATAAAATTAGTTAAATGTAGGGATGTCATAGCTTTGTGGCATAGCGTGTAGCTAGTAAGTACTGTTTAAGAAGACTTTAACTCTAGCGTGCCCCATACAAACGAACTTAGTTTACTAACCAATCAAACTCAATAGTAGGCACGCTCGAGAAGTTCCATTGAGTTTGATTGGATATTAATAAAATAAAAATCCGATTTCATTTATATGGGGCATTCTCGGGAATGCTCGAGGGTGACTTCTCTAAATAATTTATTAAATACCATGGTTTGAGAGAGATAGAGCCCTGAACTTGTACCACTAAGTGGGTGAAGCCAAAAATAGAGCTAAGAATACTGTCAGCAGTCGGAAATATATCTTACTTTCGACGGTTCCGTAGCTTATCTAAGTTAATATAATAAAAGCTGTCTAAAAATTGTTAGGGTGCACACATTTTTTATATTTCACTTTACTGGCATAGTAGGTACATACTAACCTAAAACCACTCTAAATACGTATTAAGGTAAACCACTTTTATTCTACACTAGCTGACCCCCGCGACTTCGTTCGCGTGTTTATAGGTTTTATATAGGATCGGATTGGATCCCATAGTTCTTTTATGTACCTAAATTAAGGTAGCCTGTTACTCCTTATAACATTGAAAGTTCCATTAAAATCGATCCAGCCGTTTCGGAGATTAGCTGGAACAAATAGACAGACCGACAAACATAAATTTAAACGCACACCAGTTTAAAATAAGCCGTACGTTCAAAGATCCGGGTCCCAAGTTATTTGAAGCCAATACTGAGGGTTGTAATGGCTGTCATTTCTGAACTAAAAAACCTATGACCTTGAAATATTTACGGGACAATATATGAAGTACTACCTTTCTAACAAAAAAAGAATGAGGGAAATCGAACAAATGAATTACAGCTAAATACACGTTTTGATTTTCATCCCCTCTTCCAAGGGAACCGTGCTGAATTTCGGGATAAAAAGTATCCTATGTCCTACCTCGGAGTATAAACTCAAATCGTACCAAGTTTCGTTTGAATCCATTCAGTAGTTTCGGCGTGATGCGCAGCCAAGATACAGACAGACAGACAGACAGACAAAAATGAAAAAAATTGCAGTTTTGGCTTCAGTATCGATTATAGAGTGCCCTCCAATAAAAATTTTCAAAATATCTTCAATGTACAGAATTGGATCTGTTACAGTTTTATTATATTATAGATAGATAGATAGGTAATATTATGTAACAGAGAAATATAACTCTTTGATTAATAATATAACTCGGGAACTATAATATAAGCCTTCAAAGTTATTGTTAGGTTCTTTATAAGATGTCTAAGGTATCCTATTAGAATTTTGTGGAAATCCTCTAACTGCATGAAATGGGGATTGTATTTAAAGTCCCATCTCTGTGAACCACGGGATTTGTAAAATATCAAATCTTTTAATTACCAGAGTAAAATAATTATAATGAAAATTATACTCATTATAATTTTCATACGCTTTTTTGACCGTGTCATTTTTATGTGAAATATCAAAGAAGACTCATACTTTTTTTAGGTCTTTAAAACAAAGAAAGGAGACTTTGCAACAAAACACCCCTACAGCAAAAAATTGCCGGGTCACCGTCGCAAAGCGTTATAAATGGCCTCGAAAACATTTGCCAGCGTTTTAATTAACATTTTGTTTTTAAAACCAACCGGCATAAAATTCTTCGGGAACTGCAAACAATGAACTTGATAGAGAATTAATAAGTATATCTACTGGGCTTAGTCGGTATTCCTTCGTTGAGAAATTTATTCACTCGCAGACGTCTTTAAGGCTTAATAGTTTTGAATAGATTGTTTTAGGCTGCAAAATTACTTTTCTTTGTTAAGATATTACAATGTCCGTTTAACAGCAATATCTATACTAATATTATAAATGCAAAAGTGTGTCTGTCTGTCTGTCTGCTAGCTTTTCACGGTCCAACAGTTTAACAAATTTTGTTGAAATTCGGTACAGGGTTAGTTTACATCCCGGAGATGGACATAGGTTACTTTTTATCCCAAAAAATTAAAGTTTTCCCACGGGATTCTTAAAGGTCCATCCGTTTAACCGATTTATATGAAATTTTGTACAGAGGTAGCTTGCGTCCCGGAAATTGACATAGACAACTTTTATCCCGGAACAGCAAATAGTTCCCACAGGACTTTAAAAACCTAAATCCACGCGGACGAAGTCACGGGCATTATCTATCTAGTGTATTATACTTGTTTAGTGCTAGTCTTGAAATTAAAAGGTCTAAATTTCAGATGATATCAAATATGGATGATATCTTTGGGGATGAACTCGCTTGAAACGGTTGATCAAGAGATCCTTCAAAGTAGGTAAGTGGATGTGGATTGGACACCATCTCTGTACAGAGAGTTGTCACTTTGAAACTTGGAGACGCTTGCTAATATCTGAACTGAATACAATTATTGGTATGTCATGGCAAGGCATAAAAGCAAATTCCCTAGAATGTCTTGAAAATCTGTTGTTGAAGAAAGTACTACTAAAGTAGACAAAAATTAATTATTATACATAAAATTAATTTATTATTATTATTATTATACAGGCGAAAGTTTATGTGTTTATGTGTGTATGTTTGATACATTTTAACGCCGCAACTACTGAACCGATTTGGCTGAAATTTTGAATGGAAATAGATTATACCCTAACTTAATACATACGTGGAAACTGTGGATTATCCAAGAAAAATCCACAATTTCCACGGTATTTTGAAAAAAAAACCGAAATCTATAGCTACAGCTTTAGGTAGATTAATATAGCAAACTTCCTTGAAAGTAAGTATAAAGGTTGAAAACGTAGCGGGAACGGGAACCGGAAATCCATGATTTCTTCGGGATTTGTGAAAAACCGAAATTCACGCGGGTGAAGCCGTGGGTAGAAGCTAGTACTTAATAACAAGCTCCTAAACGAATGTTAATAACTAATTTTAATTCGGCAAACAAACAATCAACAATTAATATCATTAAGTTTGATAATCAAATAATCAAGTACCAATTAATTATTATTAATATTCCAGCGAGAAGACGCGTTGCGTCACTGCGCATCCCGCGGCCTTCACTTCATATAGTTAATTATTTTATTTGTTTATTTGGCTCCGACTCGAAATTAGTTACTTTCTAGGAGCTTAGTTATTAACACTAAAAATGATTATTTTATTTTTTGGTTGGCAGTTTCGTTTTTTGTCGGTTCAATTTTCGTCAAAAAAATTTGATGTAAGTACGTTCACATCAAAACCCAACGGGCTTAGGAATACATAAAATATTTATAAAAATAAACATTAAATATAAATACAGTGTTTCAGAAAGTTTTCTAATCGTCTCCACCTACAATCTGCATTAAATAATAAAGGATATTTTCTTTGAATGGAAGCTTAAAAGTAGCACAAGGTTAGCTGTCTACTCCTAGACTCTATTACGATGTACAAACAAACCGTCTATAGCCTTAATTACTAATTCAATGAAACAGAAATGCAATTTGTCATTGTAACAGGAAGGTTTTGTTCTCGTAGCTCATTGTATTATTTTCTTAATTAAAGTGTCAGAAATTGTAAGAGTCGTTGTAAGATGGAGACTGAAAATTGTGTAACGAAAAATATTACAGGCCTACTTTTTTGCGCTTCGTATTATGTAAAACATAAACGGTAGGCAAAAAGTTTTAATATAAATATTCAATTTGTATGTGGCTTAATTTTTTTTGGATAAATATAATTTAATACTTACCACATTACATAAACCGGTCAAATGCGAGTCAGACTCGCGCACCGAGGGTTCCGTACTCCAGAAGTATAAGTACAATCTGTTTTTCATTAGTTTGTCTTAAAAGGTAAGGTGCTAATTAAGCTAGGCCTCTAAATTGTATGTGCACTCATACAACTCAGAGGTCTATCTTAATTGGCTCAACTATGTATGTATGGGGACACCCCTTAATTTCCAACATTTTTAGTTTTTGGAATTTTCCCTTTATTTATGCTGTAAGACCTGGCTTTTTGCCAAATTTCGTAATTCTAGGTCAACTGGAACTACCATTTAGGTATGCGACCCAAAAACTATAGGGTACTTCCGGTTGACCTAGATTTGTCAATTTTGGTCAAAAGCAAGGTCTTACAGATCAAGTAAAGGAAAAATTCCGAAAATAAAAAAAGTTGAAAATTAAGGTAAATTTTGGTACTTACAAGTTTTCATGAAAATCTAAATTTGCCCATATCTTTTTATTGTGTGAACTCAGGACCTTAACTTTTATACACCTAATAGGGACCATAGATTTTAGTATATTTTGGTATACATTTCAACTTGCTAGGTCCACCCGTTCCTGAGAAAATCGGTGGTGACACACGGACAGACGGACAGACAGACAGACGGACAGACGGACAGACGGACAGATGGACAGACGGACAGACGGACAAGAAAGTGATCTTATAAGGGTTCCTTTTTTTTACCTTTTGAGGTACGGAACTCTAAAAACGATCTAAACTCAAGTTCAACAAGCTTATTTCAATCAGATTGTAGCATATAGTTGCAAGTAATCTATACATATAATAAAATCGTAGATTTGCCGTATCTGTACATTAAAGATTTTTGCAAAATAATAACTGGCGGATGTTAGGGATAAGCAATAGAACGTAAAAAAGTTCTTTTTGAAATTTTTGTCTGTTTGTCTGTTTGTCTGTATGTTTGTGCGCGCATCACGCAAAAACTACGGAATGGATTGAAATAAAACTTGGCATGATTTAAGTTCATACTAAGGAGTAACATATAGGATACTTTTTATCCCGATGATGAAAGTCAAAATGTGTACTTAGCTGTAATTCATTAAAGCGTGGTCCGATTTCATTCATTCTTTTTTTGTTAGAAAGAAGATACTTTAAAGATTATCGGGGTAATCTCTGAAAGGCTGGATCGATTTTGATGGGACTTTCACTGGTGGATGTTTACATTTTGATCTACATAAACATTTAGCAAGGTATGAGCTCAAAGGAGCTTAGGAAAAACAAAATGATTCCCACGGGATTTTTAAAAACTAATACCCACGCGAATGAAGTCGCGGGTGTCCGCTTGTACCTACTAAGTTTATGGATTGTAAAACAGAATTGTCCGATCATCGTGCATAGTCAGCTTTAAATTAGACTTTCAAGTGTCGCATGTCGCGACACTTGCACGCTGCTTTGTATTAAAATGTATGGAGACTATTTGAGTTCGGCGACAGCAACGCGCGACATTTTTCTACATCAGAGACAAACGCGACAGTGTGATATGATACAACGCGACGGAAAACGCGCGGCGCGGTGTCCTGGCGTGACGCGGTGTCCTGCGTGAGCGACGAATACTACGCGACACGACGCGACGCGATTCGAATCCATAGAAAATTACAAACTTGTCCACGTGACAACGTAGGTCACACATGTAGGTTCAGCTACTGTCTAATATTTTCGCGTCGCGTCGTATCATGTCGCGTTGTCGCCTTTGTCGCTGACGTAGGACACCCCGTAAGTTTGCCATTTTCTATGGAGTCGTATAATTACATCTCATCGTGTCGCGTCACTTTCGTCGCTCGCCTAGTACGCCCTGATACATACTTAGGCGTCGCGTGTCGCGCTTGCTCGTCGCGATCGCATATCTCAAAGTCTACCTTTATAAGGGTTTTACCGAGTAAACCAGATACTGTTATAAGTAGGTGGATATTATTAAACATAGCTAAAACTTTCATTCGATAAATTAAATTCTATGTAGGTATGGTATAAAATAACGCCAGTCATTAGGACTGCAAACTAGTCCGTGTATTTTAAATTCAAACATTTCTAACATGTAACTGAAAACTGATCTAGAGCGAAACCTTTTAACAAATAGAGAGAGAGAGTTTCCGGTCCGCGGTGCAGTCGACACCGAAATTGCTTTCCCAACTGTCCTACACTTTGTCAATAGAGCGCGGAGTGGTAACCAAAATTCAATTCGTCACAAATATCTATTTTAAACGTCCGTTTTTATGCTAATAACGAGCTGACGCCCGCGATTTCGTCCGCGTATAAATCTCACACAAACTTCCAACCCCTACTTAACCCTCTAGGGGTTGAATTTCCTAAAATCCTTTCTTAACGGATGCTTACATCATAATAGCTATCTGCATACCAAATTTCAGTTCGATCCGTCCAGTGGTTTGATCTGTGCGTTGATAGATTAGTCAGTCACATTTTTCTTTTATATATTAGAAGAAGAAGAAGAAGATAATTTAATAATTCTATTAGTTAAAGAAGAAAGTGGTGTATCCTAGTTAAGCAATTTATCCTAGTAAAGCCAGATCTTTTGAAATTCCCACGGAATAACTTTTTTTTCAAAATAAAACTAGAAATGAAACAGAAGTTTGTTAAAACTCGAGATAACACTAATGTTAGAACTTAACTTAAACGTTATAAATATTGACATTTTTAATTGTATTTTTAGTAAACCTTTAAACTTTTCCGCAATGAAAGTAAGTATACCTACCAGGTTTTTTAGTGATTCTCTCAAATTGTTGTAGTTTAAGATTTAAGTATAGGTTTTTGTTTGTAGTAGGGTTTAGTATGTAACGATGGGGCTGACAATTTAGGTCACACAAAAAAGTCCGGTAAAAACTACATCATCATGATCAACCCATTACCGGCTCACTACAGAGCACGGGTCTCCTCTCAGAGTGAGAAGGGTTTTGGCCATAGTCTACCACGCTGGCCAAGCGGATTGGCAGACTTCACACACCTTTGAGAACGTTATGGAGAACTCTCAGGCATGCAGGTTTCCTCACGATGTTTTCCTTCACCGTTAAAGCAAGTGATATTTAAATACTTAAAACGCACATAACTCCGAAAAGTTAGAGGTGCGTGCCCGGGATCGAACCCACGACCTCCGATTAGAAGTCGGTCGTCCTAACCACTAGGCTATCACAGCTTTTAAAAAAAAAAAACTACATATAAGAATAAAAAAGTCTGTTAAACGTAAGTGAAACTGCCATAGCATAACTGGTTGCTCTAACGCAGATATTATAGTACTATGCATCTCTTTCAATCCACTGCTACGAATTTGCGACGGATTCTACTCTAAGTACCAACTATAAACGCAAGAACTTTGGAATGTCCTTATTGTTATAAGCAGCGCGAATCGCTCCGATTCGGAGGAACAAAAGACGATTACTATCAATTGCATTCAGAATAGTTTCTAAGGAAACTATCTTTGCTATTGGAAACGGTCCGTGCGCAAAACTTTTGCCAATACGGCTTTGTCTTATCTGTTTATGGTACCTACACCCGGGAAGAAAGTTTCAGTGCATAATGATACTATGAAGTCTACTCCTTCGTTTCACGTCTCAGTATTACATAGTAAAGATATAGTAGGTAAAGTTATTAGACAATAGGTCTAATACCAATAGACTTAATTAGGTATCAAGGTGGCGTTCTCAGAGTTCGATCAATAATGTAGCCTGTATGGTTTGACCGAGCTTGCACACCTGCAAAACTTTACTAAATATCAAATATCGACACACAATGACTTCTGAGTGAAATATGTACACCTAAACTGGCTTATTTTAAGATTTGATTTCGCCGATACATTCAGCACTCGTCTTCAGCCAGCGCCCTAAGTGGAAATGTTGTAAAGTAAATATTCGAAGTACTGAATTACGACTTTAAAATAAGATTCTTTGAGTTCATTTTGCATTACATATTACAGTTTTTCGATATTCAATAAAGCTTTTGAGGTGCGCAAGCTCGGAATAACCATACTGATCAGAAAATGAAAACTTCGCCATGTTGCGGAGAATCAAACAAATTATTTCTTCTATTGGCAATACAGATTTAGACGTCTTCAAATGCAAAATTTACTTACTTTTTTATAATTTACACTTACAAATATTTTGATCACTGATTAAAATCTTTCATTGCGACAACTTTGCCAAGACTGAATGAAGGAAAAGAAATTTTGAATAGTAAAAATGTGTGGTCCGCAATTTATTTATTGATTAAAAAAGACCATCACGTTGAAGAGCCAGGCGTAGGTAAAATTGATAAATCCTTAAACTTGTTAAATTTTTCATTTCGAGGATAAGTTGAAGCTTTCCGGGCTTAGTAGGATTAATGATAGGATTTCGTGAGCAAACTGCCTCAACCGGCGTGACATTTTTGTATACAAAATGTATATAATATTGCGTGATACAAAACAAATATCTATTTTACTAAAAATAACTTATAGATTATCTACTTATATAATATTAAAAATTCATCAATTTTTTTTCTAATAGCTGTAGGTAGTAATATAGCATGTAGATTGTAGGTACCTACTGTGATAAGTGCAAAAAATTCACGAACGAAAAAACGCACGAAAACTTACAAAACTATTAGAAATCTCCTAATTATTAATACTCCGAACTTAAAATTTACGCTTCCGTTATATTTAGCTATAATTCGATTTCCAGGATTCTAATGAAACTAATTTGCATAGACGATTGCTTACTTAGTTCCATCTGCAACGTTTTCATTAGCAATTCATTGTAGTTGGTGTAATCCAATTAGAATCTGATTGTATCTGATTGTAAATAGTTTGTAATGAACTTCAGAATGCTTGATTCTATCGAACTATTAGTTATTAGTGCTTAGAGAATACGAATAACTTCGAATCCTAATTCGAACTTCGAGGAATGTCATTGAATGTAGGGACGTAAAGACTTTAAAGATGCTATACTCCAAGCACTCCATTAGGCGTAAGTGTTATGTAAATTTTCATGAATTAATATTCCCGTTTGATTCAGCGCCCTATGGTAAGTAAATATACGACGTATCAGCGACGTAATCTGCTTTATAATCCCTGTTAATATTATGAATGCGAAAGCGTGTTTGCTTGTTGGTTTGTCCTACAATAGCGCAGCAACGGAGCAACGGATCAACTTGATTTTTATGTATATACCTAGTTGACGACCTACCATCATTACCGGCCCACTACAGGGCACGGGTCTCCTCTCAGAATGAGAAGGGTTTAGGCCGTAGTCCACAACGAGGGCTGAATGCGGATTAAAACTTCACATGCCTTTGAAAACATTATGGAGAACTCTCGGGCATACAGGTTTTCTTACGATGTTTTCTTTCACCATTAAAACAAGTGATATACATATATAATTGCTTAAAAAAACATTAAAGACCTAATACGATACTTTTATTCCGGTAAAACAAAGGGTTCCCGTAGGATTTTTAAAAACCTAATTTCAAGCGGACGCAGTCGCAGGCTAGCTCGTTATTTAACAAAAGATTAAAGTCATAAAAAAGACAATTATATTAATGTTTAAGACATTTAATCATTAGCCACTTAATTGCGAGAGAAATTAAAGATGAAATTGTGGGCCGAATGTCATTTGTCACAGAAGTATAAAAATCACATCTCAAAAGCAAAATCCGTCCGTAAATTGCGAAGTCTGCTCCAAACATCTTATTAATTTCCTGTTTTTTATTGAAACATTAAATTCAGTTTGATGATAACCTTGTCACATTTTTTTATTTCGATTTCTATTTTTGGGTTCGCTTGGAATTTACTGTATAAATACTCGAAAGGCTATAATGATAAAATCCTTACTTACCTCAACTAAGCGTTTCACTAAATAAAGAAAAACAAAATTAAGAACATCGTCATTTCTATTGATTTCATCTCATCTCCAAGGCAATATCATTAAAAGTTAAAATGTAGGTACTTACTTGTTAGTTTTATAATTTATAATATTTTATGAATTACAAACTTTTTAATTGTGTAGAGCTACTGATACTCTACTTAACGAAAAAGCTACTTTTAATTTATTTATTTTCTTTCTTATTTTTATAATTTCACAAAATCTACTTACTCAATAGTCCTATCAAAGAAAATAAATACATAATATAATGAAAAAAGTGATTTTTTCATCATGATGTTAGAAACATCATTTTTTCACGTTAAATTCTAAAATAACATAATAAGAGATTTATAACTGAATCGAAACGCATGACGAGAGCACTTTAACTAATGCGACTCGTGTGCTGATTTATTATATGGAACCACGCACACGACTAGACGCTTGACAAACACTAATAAATTAAACAAGCTTTTCACATTTATTTGGCTAAGGTAGACGGACGTGACACACAAAATGTCGCTTCATCGACTGCCATCTATAGCCAAATTACTCATCTGTCAGATTAAGGCCTAGGCCGCACTGCGAAATTTATTCGCGCGAATTTTTTCGCCAAATTCTGTGACATATGGGAATGTATGAAGCTGCACGCACATGCGATTTAAAATTCCCGAGAAAAATATATCAAAATGCGGAATATAAACCGCGCGAATAAAATTCGCGCGAATAATTTTCGCAGTGCGGCCCCGCTCTTAGATAACTAGGAGAGTAGGGCGTTCTTTATATAGGGTCAAAACTGAACTTAACCTTCCTTTTATCGCTGTAATATAATACTTACTAGCGCTGTAGCTTGATATTTCTATGGGCTGTTTTCTTTTTTATATTCAATATTAAGTATATTAAATATAATTTAATTAGGTATGTATATTAGTTTAACAAAATAAATATAATATGAAGTCTAATTAAAATAGAAAAAAACTAAATCTAAATCAGTTCGTCCGTTTGGAAACATTGATGGTTCTTGCTGGGGCTCTTCTCAACAGAGTCTGCTTTCTGAACCCGCGAAAAAATCTTGACTTATCGTTAGAACCACAACTTGGCCCGAAAGTACACGAAATAAATCATTTGAATCTGAGTGCTTAGTCTAAGATCGGAGCACTCGAAAACGAACTCGAAAACTATTGATCGAATCACAAGTGAATTCAGAGCAAAATGAACTCAAATACTCGTATTTTAAAGTCGTAATTCCATAGTTCGAATATGTATTTTACAACATTTCTACTTGGGGCGCTCGTTGTGTTCGAATGCTGAATGTATTGGCGAACTCAAACCTTAATACAAGCCATTTTAGGTCTATTTTACTCTGAAATCGATCAATAGTTTTCGAGTTCGTTTTCGAGTGCTCCGATCTTAGACTAAGCACTCTGAGTGCTTAGTCTCAGTTTGGAGCGCTCCAAAACTTTTTAGTATAATATAAGTATACTATTGATCGAATCAACATGACTTCAGAGTAAAATGGACCTAAAATAAGAGCCTTTGGGTTCATTTTGCTCTGAAGTCATTTGTGATTCGATCAATAGTATACTTCTAGTATACTTTTAGTTTTGGAGCGCTTCAAACTTAGACTAAGCACTCTGAATTCAATTCGAACGCAACGTAACCGATTACTTTACACAAACGGCCGGGCGAGGGATTCCAAAATTTCCATTAATGATTCATTGGCGATAGTGTCCTCTGATTATACACAGATTGCATCTAAGTTTAATTAAGTGAGACTACGCTGTGTTGAGCTAACAGTTTTGATTATAGAATAAGATAATATAGTACGGCAGCCCTGGAACAAAATTTTTAGTGATTAATAACAAGCTGAATTTTTGTGAGTAGGTTCGTTTCGACGAGACAAATTTTTTTCCTAACCGATACCGATACCCGAACGATATTTTCCTACCCGAGCGAATCGAAATGCGAAATCGAAATTTAACACCTGCGCACCCGAATAGCTACCTCCATCGAGAATTTTCATAGAAAAACACTTGGTTGTCTCGTCGAAACGAAGCTATTCACGAAAATTCAGCTTGTTATTAATCACTAAAAATTTTGTTCCAGGGCTGCCGTACTATAAACTTGGAATAACGAGTTTATTAACCACTGAGCAACCTCTAATAACCTCTGTCATCGAGTCGTTAAACTGAAGTGGCAATGGGCGCGATACATAGTTCGATGAACCGATAGACGACTTTGCATCGACAAACTCAGCGGAGGAAGAGCACATCCTTATTAACCCCCGACGCAAAAAACGTTCTTATAAGTTTAACGTGTCTGTGTGTGTGTATGTATGTATGTGTGTGTGTGTGTGTGTGTCTGTTCCACCGTAGCGCTCAAACGGGAGAACCGATTTGAACGCGGTTTTTTCGTTTGAAAGGTGAATTAGTTGGGAGACTTCTTAGCTGTGTTTGGTGAAAATTGATCCAAGATGGCCGCCGCCACAAAATGGCGGATTACATATTATTTTTTCACAACTCCCTCAATCCTACTAATATTATAATTATGTGAAAGCGTGGATGTTTGGATGTTTTTGATGTTTGGATGTTTGTATGTTTAGATGTTTGGATGTTTGTTACTCAATCACGCCGCAACTACTGAACCGATTTGGCTGAAATTTTGAACGGAGATAGAATATGCCCTGACCTAACACATAGGCTACCTAGCTACCTTTTTATCCTGGAAAAATGCACAGTTCTCACGGGATTTTGAAAAACCAAAAAACTATAGCTAGTCTATAGGTACATTACTATAGCGAACTTCCTTGATAGTAGGTATAAAGGTTGTAAAAGGGAGCGGGAACGGGAACCGGAAATCCACGATTCCCTCGGGATTTGTTTAAAACCGAAATTCACGCGGGCGAAGCCGCGGGCATTCTCTAGTATAGATATAAATGAAAGGGCTTGACTAGAAGAACAGCACTATGTAAATCCAAGATGGCCGCCACCACAAAATGGCGAGTACCGGGTTTTTTTTTTTAATTTTTATTTATACTTGTTTGCGGTCTCGAGAGTTGAAATTGCCCTAATGATTGCCAAACTGCGTAAGAAGACGATACCTGAAGAATTAGAAGAAGGGTTTTTTGTTGAAACGTTTGCGGTTAAGAAGTTGCCCTTGTTGAATATGAAATGTCTCGCAGAACATGTAAAAACAATCGGTCTTGCGCCTGATTGTATCGGATACCGTCCAATCGGATCATGAAAGTGACTAATAGTGCACTTATGATTGCACACCCATTTGTGCACTATAATAACTCCTATACAGTTGGCTAATGTCCGTCTATTCTGAGATTCGCTGCCGAAGATATTTCATAGTAAATAATAAATAAACTTCGATAAGTTCTTCAATATTCAATTTCATTTTAATGGTTTGCTACATTTATGAAACTGAGTCAACAGAAATCAATTAACAGAAATAACTTTTCAGGCAACTGCGATAGCGGAAACACAGTCTACGCTGAAATTCATTTTACTGCACAAGGTTTATCAGCACTCGTCAATCGAACGTGTAATGGAAAGGAAAAATAAACATTTTTTCTTCCTTTAAATAAAAATACAACTGTAGCCAAAAAGCTGTTCTAATTATTACTTGCAACACATTAATTGTATCTGGCAAATTATGACCCTCTTTTTTCTATTGGTGTGTTTCGTTATTATGTATTAATCATGTAAAATACAAAAAGAATCCCAAAAGCAAATAGCTAATAAATAGGTACGTCTTATTATTATAAGCCTCAAACCAATAAAGAAGTAAAAACAGGACGTTGTCGTAATCAAACTATTTTTATGCGTGTGTGCTGTTTGAAATTCCAGTGTTCCAACATACTAACTATAGTTCGACTTTTAATTATCTGCAGTAATCTGACGTTTCCTAATGTCATTCCGTAAAATAATGTTGCCAACCCCATTTCTATAGTGATGTGATACGTTCAATTCATTCAATTTCATTCACAAAAATTTCGTTCAAAGTGACTCTTTCATTATCATCATAATTTTATTTATCTACTAAGTAAATCGATGGCTCCTACGTATAAAAGCCAAATTAACAATTTTGTCATCTTGACTTTTTTGTGGCAAACGCATCCTATTGATACAATTATTGATAATATGAGCTTTAATTGAAAAAAAGTAAGAAGTACTATTTTCTATTTGCAGTATAACAGCCTGTTGGCCTGTTTTACCAACTTCTAATAAGTGTCTGATATAGCCTAAACGTAAGTTTTGTCACTTTCTTACTTTATGTCAAGTGACAAAGACAAAAGTTGTAGATAGCTATCCGATACTTATCACAAGGTGGTGAAACAGGCCCGGCCAGGCAGGTCGTAAAAATAAACGTACCAAATTGTAATTTTAGACTTACACTTGTTTATGCTTCCGGCCAATCTGCATAATTTTTTTTATCGTGTTGTTACGTTTATTATCATCAAAGTCATCTTTTAGTTATTACATAAATAACTAAAAGATGACTTCCAATTAATTCATCGATACTTAAGCCAAAACTACTTGTTTTGATTCTTGTTTGTCTGTATCTACTTAGTTCAGCACAATTTCCTTGGAAGAGGGGATGGAAATTTCTTTTGTACAACTCAGTGTTAGTATACAACTCAGCGTTAGTGTACTGGTTTCTTGAGACGCTTTTTTTTACGCCAGTTAAGATTTTTTTTGTTAATTTGTGATTTTACTAACAAACAATGTGAAATACTTTTTGTATAATTTTAGGTAATTTTATTGATTAAACTGTGAGCTTTAAAAAAAAACTTTCTTTTGTTAACTAGGTATTTCTAAAGAAAACAATACGTTTTAAATACGGGTCCATAACTATAATTTTTGAAGAGTGAAGACTTATTACTCAAAGCATTTAACTGAAAACCAGATCATATAACCTCCTTTTTCTTCAGTCAGTCCTTTAAAAAGGTTCTTTATGTCGATCCTTTTAAACACCGATGACCGAGGTTACGCTTTTTCAGGCTGCTGTTGACGCTGTTGGCACTGACGCTCGGCGAATATTTCTTCGTTTGTCATTCGACATTTTCATTTTTATATATATATCTATATATACTAGCGATCTCGGCAGACGTCGTCCAGCCTGGTGACATACCAATATCAGCGCCACCTACCAAGACCCAATAGGTTAGCTGTACTTAGCGGGTAATGGTGTTTCCAAACTATCCAGGAACCCATTGAAATATACAGACAAAATTTCATTCAAATCAGTCCAGCCCTTTAGAACAAAGTACAGAAGAATTATATCGGTACGGGTGAGAGAGTTCCATATCGACGGGATGAACATTCAATGTTTGACAGTTACGAAATCCATGAACATTTTGTATGGGAAAATGTTTTATTTTTTTTATTTTTTCGTCAATTTTCCAATATTTTTAACAGTTGACTATTCTGCTATTCGGGCCAGAGACAAATACAACAAATCAAAAACCATGAAAATCGGTCCAGCCGTTCTCGAGTTATAAGTGTTCAAACAAACCAGACTTTGTTTTATATATTAAAGATATATTTATATATATATACTATATATATATACATATATATATACATATACATATAATTGTAACCTTTGTACATAAAATATAATAATTACTTAAAATATAAACTTTAATTTAAATAAAATAATTGAATGATTCAAATCAATCACCCCATCCCTATTTTATTTTCGTTAAAAAGTGACAACCCACGAAACTTCATATTAGTGCATACAATTAAAAGTCGAAGTATAGTCTAGTGCTGAGCATTGTTTGTGTGTGCGTATATAATATATGTATTACTTGATAGGTGAGCACGGCAAGAGCATGGCTGTCATCTGCACCTGATTCGCAGGCGGAGTTCTGTGTTAACTTCTATTTGGTCTGAATTACAAGCATAGTTTTGTATAAAACATTCTAAGAAAGAAATAAATTGTTATATTTTGGTGTATCTCACAGATTAATAAAATTATTAGTTTGACAGCTGTCACGTACCTCGGTCCATGATTTGGCTGAAAAAATAACACCTCCTTGGGTTGTCGCAAAGTCGCAAACTCTTAGCCGCCAGTCGTAAAACTTTTGATCTGTCAATTTAAGTTGCTAAGAGCTGTTTTGCTCATCAGATACTTTCATAGCACGTCAGTGATCTTTATTTACGACATAATATTAGAATTAAAATACCTTTTAACTAAACGTCACAATTTTTAGAATAGAATAGAAAAGTTTTTGACGTGACAACGTCTTAAAAATCGATGAACGGCAGGTACACGCACGGAAAAGCATGACTCATCTATCACGAACCGTACGCGTAGCGCAGAACTCGCTCTGGCTTGCTCGCGAATGACGTTATCACGGAAAATTATCATCCGTAAATCAACTTTACAGGCAACCAATTTTTTTATTAAAATAAACTTTTACAAGTGCTTTTGAATCGTCAATTGAATCTACCACTGGTCCGAAACGCCGTTTAGTTAAATCACCCATCAAATCCATCTCTATAGATGTATTTGAATCAATTTAAATAAAATAATGCTGCTGCTACTATTTTTTTTTAATGAACCACTTAACACTAGGTAGAGAGTAGGTGCCAGTAGGCCTCCTTGTAGGACTCGTGCCGTACCTATGACAAATAGGCTTTTAAAACATGCATTGTCAAAGTGAGACGAAGCGATGAAAGCACTTGAAACAACCTCGCGAAAAACTATTGCTGGATGAAACGCATAGCAGGCACGCACGCGTCTAGACGTCTGACAGACAAGTCCATTATATTTTACAGCTTTGCAAAAAGCACCACTTTTACATTAACGATATGGAGGCTTATTACGCACAAGCGGACACCCGCGACTTCGTTCGCGTGGATATATTATATTGGTTTATAAAAATCCCGTAGGAATAATTTTGTTTTTCCTAAGCTCCTTTGAGCTCATATCATGCTAACAACTGTAAAAAGTTCACTGGCGGATGTTTAGGTAGATCAAAATGTAAACATCCGCCAGTGAAAGTCCCATCAAAATCGATCCAGCCTTTTAGAGATTAGTCAGTAATCTTAAAAGTATTTACTTTCTAACAAAAAAAGAATGAATGAAATCGGACCACGCATTATTGAATTACAGCTAAATACACGTTTTGACTTTCATCCCCTCTCCCTAGGGAACCGTGCTGAATTTCGGGATAAAAAGTATCCTATATGTTACTCCGTGGTATGAACTTAAATCGTACCGAGTTTCGTTTCAATCCATTTAGTAGTTTTTGCGTGATGCGCGCACAAACATACAGACAAACAGACAAACAGACAAAAATTTCAAAAATAGCTTTTTTACGGTCTATTACTTATCCCTAACATCCCCCAGTTATTATTTTGCAAAAATCTTCAATGTACAGATACGGCAAGTGTACGATTTTATTATATTTATAGATGTATAGAATAGATATAGATAAAGTAGCTTATGCTCGCAGTGCTGTTTACCCTCTCACCTTGACTATACGTAATATTTAATGTTCATCTAATATGTTTCATACTTATATAGTATAATATTATACAGGGTGTATGGGGCACGCTCTCGGAAACGAAGATAGGTGATACCTAGTGGTCATGATTACCGAAAAGATACTATAAAAGAGCACTTTTTGTGCATTATTTTGGGGGGTTTTGGGGGGTTAAACAGAACTGTAGTTGCAAAAAAAAATATTTCCTTTAAATTTTTTTTAAAGTTTGTTACGTAATTAAAATATAATCAGCTGACGCTAGAGGTCAACGAACGTTATGTGACCTATTTACATATCGTTAAGTACCTACAACTATCGGCCAAGGCCAGTACCTATCCTATAAGATTGTGTATAGGTACTGGTAGTATATAGCGCTAAGTTTTCGGAAGCGGTCTCCTCATACCCTGTATAATGAATACCGCTCTGCCACTCCTCGATTTGGCCAAACATTCTGTGAATAGTTCTAAGTGCTCTAAGTTCAAAGGACTAGTGTAATCGTAACATAACCATCATCACGTTTGTGAATTAGTGCGTTGTGCGTGTATTTACTTGATGAGCACGTTACGAGCGGTAAAAATGAAGAGACATTTTCTATTCAAGCGCGTTCTAACTTAGTCCTCATCATTGCTTTCCATCAGACATGATTGTCATCAACCGTAAACCATACAATAAAAAAATCATAAAAACATAATATCGTCATCATGATCATCATGATCAACCCATTACCGGCTCACTACAGAGCACGGGTCTCCTCTCAGAGTGAGAAGGGTTTTGGCCATAGTCTACCACGCTGGCCAAGCGGATTGGCAGACTTCACACACCTTTGAGAACGTTATGGAGAACTCTCAGGCATGCAGGTTTCCTCACGATGTTTTCCTTCACCGTTAAAGCAAGTGATATTTAAATACTTAAAACGCACATAACTCCGAAAAGTTAGAGGTGCGTGCCCGGGATCGAACCCACGACCTCCGATTAGAAGTCGGTCGTCCTAACCACTAGGCTATCACAGCTTTTATATATAATATAATACATAATATAGATAAGTACATATTATATCCTTTAAAACTGCGATGCACTACTGAATTACCTCACGTAAGTGTCACCCCCCCCCCCCCCCCCCCCGGCCTACCACCCAACTCTCAACCCTCTCACACTTAACCGTCGCCCCTCCCGTACTACGCCGTTTACTTAAAAACCTAAAAGCTTACTTATAAATGTGTATATCACAAACCAACAAAGCCGTGCCGCCAAGAGCAGCCTTCCGGTACAATGCTGCGTAGAAACCGAACAGAGTGCTTAGTCTCAGTTTGAAGAGCTCCAAAACTAAAAGTATACTATAAGTATACTATTGATCGAATCACAAATGACTTCAGAGCAAAATGAACCCAAAGACTCTTAGTTTAGGGCCATTTTAGTCTGAAGTCATTGTGATTCGATCAATAGTATACTATAAAGTTTTGGAGTGCTCCAAACTGAGACTAAGCACTCCCGGCTGTAGATTTAATGAAAACTGCCATACTTCTTCCAATTTAGCCCGCTTTCATCTTAGACTGAATCGTCCCTTACCATCAGATGAGATCGCAACCAAGAGCAAACTTGTAGATGAATAAAAAATATTCTACAATAGAAATTGTTGAATAAGATAATTTTACATTAATTATTAATTAATTAATTTTTTATTTCATAAGAACCTTCTCCTGACAATAACAAACACAACAAAAAAAGAATAAGCAAAATTGGTCCAGCCGTTTACGCGTGATGCCTTGACCAAGGAAAATAGGGATTCGTGAATTTCGGTTTTTCAAAAATCCCGAGGGAATTATGGATTTCTGGTTCCCGTTCCCGCTCCCTTTTCCAACCTTTATATCTACTTTCAAAGAAGTTCGCTATAGTAATCATATAGCTGTAGCTATAGATTTCGGTTTTTCAAAAATCCCGTAGGAACTCTTTGATTTTCCGGGATAAAAAGTAGCTTATGTGTCAATACAGGGTATAATCTATTTCCATTCCAAATTTCAGCCAAATCCATCCATTAGTTTTTGCTTGATTGAGTAACAAACATCCAAACATCCACACTTTCACGTTTATAATATTACTAGCTGACCCCCGCAACTTCGTTCGCGTAGATATAGGTTTTTATATAGGATCGGATCGGATCCCATATAATTCTTTTATGTACTACTAACTAAATGTAGCTTAAGTTACTCCTTATAACATTAAAAGTTCCATTAAAATCGATCCAGCCGTTTCGGAGATTAGCTGGAACAAATAGACAGACCGACAAACATAAAATATAAACGCACACCAGTTTAAAATAAGCCGTACGTTCAAAGATCCGGGTCCCAAGTTATTTGAACCCAATAAATGTGTGTCATTTCTGAACTAAAACACCTATGACCTTGAAATATTTACGGGACAATATATAAAGTACTACCTTTCTAACAAAAAAAGAATGAGTGAAATCGAACAACGCGTTAATGAATTACAGCTAAATACACGTTTTAACTTTCTTCCCCTCTCCCTAGGGAACCCTGCTGAATTTCGGGATAAAAAGTATCCTATAACCTACCTCGGAGTATAAACTCAAATCGTACCAAGTTTCATTCGAATCCATTCAGTAGTTTCGGCGTGATGCGCGGCCAAGATACAGACAGACAGACAGACAGACAGACAGACAGACAGACAGACAGACAGACAAAAATGAAAAAAATTACAGTTTTGGTTTCAGTATCGATTATAGAGTGCCCTCCAATAAAAATTTTCAAAATATCTTCAATGTACAGAATTTGATCTGTTACAGTTTTATTATATTATAGAAGATAGATAGTAGGATTATTATTGTCAAAGAGATAAAAATATAGACTATAATAATATACCTACAACAAATGCGTTCCAATAACAAAATAAATTACATCAATGATAATAATAATTATTCTTGAAATATCACATGAATTATAGCCGCCGTAAAAGAAAGCAGCGATGGGCAGTGAAATTAATGATCCGTATAGAAGCTATTACCTCCACTCAACAGAATTCACAATGTCACGGCTCAAGTGCTTGCTACAAAATAAATTTTCCTTCCCACTGAACGTTTTGTTGACAAACGTTTGTGCATTCAAGGAGGTATTTTAGGCCGTGTCCCCACTAGGCGAACAGTGTGGCTAATTCTGTTGTACACAATCTCTAAACCTAAACTAAATTGACAGGTTTAAAAATAGTGCTATGCCCTTCAGCAGGGAGGATTGTGAAAGAGACAGGAATATATTTAGACCTGTCATTTTAGTTTAGATTTAGAGATTGTGTACAACAGAATCGGCCACAGTGAGCACTGTTACTGCACTAACTGTTTGATAACTCTGCTTCCAGTTAGCCTCCCTATAGTTTTTAAATGGAGTGTCCAAACAGCGCGTAATGTTCGCAATGTGCGGTATTTCTCTTGCCAACTTTCAGTGATCAACTGACTCCCCTCCAAATGCCCGCTATAAAGGTATAAGTTGCGAACGATACGCCGCTCAGAGACAGCCAGCGGACAGTCAGCTGCTCACTGTTCGCCCAATGGTGACACGGCCTTAATGTAGCAACTACCTATACTGCGAGTACGTTACTGCGAGGAAGACAGTTTGACCTAGTTGCCACAGAGTAACTTTGACCCATTTGTATAATTAGATGGGTGATTGAACTTTGGATGAGAATACCTATTTTTGTCTAGAGTACGTTAGAAAGGTTCCAATTTTAAACGTTACTTGAGATAAAGCTCGTGTAGTATCCATTAAAGGGTGGTAAAAATATCCGCGTGCAAAAACACGCATAAAACATTTTATCTGCGAGAGTGCTACGGACATGCTACGCAGACTTTCATTCTACGAGAGCTTTTGTTCTAAGAAGTTTCTTTCTAGCGCGCTCCATACAAACGATGTTTGGTTCTTGTTTGAATATTATATTATATTTTAATTATTTTTTAATTAATTAATAAACTCATAATTACTTATATTTTAATTAATTACTTTATTTGTGAATAGAGTACAGCTGTTAGCAATTAGTAGCTTGTATTCTACCACAAGGTGGTATGGGAATATACTAATTATCATATTCATTAGTCTTATTATATTACATTCATATTGAAACCAGGTATACACACCTATGTATTTATTTAATTAACCAATCAAATTAGTATTTTTAAATAGGTTTTTTTTTCCTAAAAAAAGGTCAATCTGATTTAATGGAATTTTGTAGACAGTTTACAAAGATTTACGTACAAATCTTTGACTTCGCCTTATAAGAAAAAAATAGTTATTTGTTATGCAAGGCTGCAAAGTTGATGTTTAAAGGCGCCTGTACACGTTGGCCAACATGATGGAAGGTATTGGGCGAGGAGTTTGTGTTCGCGTCCACACGTTGGAAGGTCGTTCAGTATGCTCCGGTTAAGGCCAATGTGCGGACGTATTTACTAAATTGAATATTGAGACGTTAACAGCTGCTGCGGTTTACTTATTCACATCATACCGCAACTACGTGAATGTGTATACGAAAATTGTATTTTTTTATTTTTGTGATTTTATTTCTTGGGTTCCACAAACAATTTTCGGCTTAGTAGGGCTCTATAAAGCAAAAAGTTTCTTCATTGGTCATTGTCACTGCCATTTTGTGGACATTATACTAGTTACGACGCGTGAATATAAAATTTAAAAGACGTGCATGCGTGCGATTACTCTGAGAGCTCGTAGCAAATCGAACTTGCCTCCAACGTGTGGAAGCGGCGGCCAAACTCTGTCCCAAACCCTTTGATGTACCGACTCGAAGTGGATCTCGCGCCAACTTGCGGGCCATCATTCCAACACGTACCAAAATAGCACAAACTCCCGCTCTACACGTTGGCCAGCGTATTGGGCCATAAGATGGGCCAGCATGTTCGCCAACGTGTGGATGAGCAGTTACACGAGTGCTTGTATTGAATACCGAGCAAGCGAAGGATTCTATCTATTGGGTAATAAGACGTCTGTTGAAATTAGAACTTAAAAGAAAAGTTAAATAATTAGGTTCAATTCCGTTTGACAATCTCGTAGATTCGCTGTTATGTAAATTAATATTCTATTATTTAGACGATATTATAGTTGAAATTTCAATGAAGTTCATACGAATTACTTTCCACGCAAGCGGATAAAGTGAGCTTTTCTACGCAGATTTTAATAAAGAAAGCCTTTCCGAGCCAGTGTAGAGCCAGGTACCTTATCGTACACAATTTTCTGAAATTCCAAAGTGCCTGAAGCTTGAATTTTACGCAACAAAATATTAATATTTGAATTTAATATTAGAAATTTGAATCAAGTTTATCACGTTGATACCTACTCGTATATTAATTTAAATATATTAAATATAACCTTTTACTTTGCGTAAAAGGTATCATTTGCCGGCGAAATGTTTTCAAACATTTTTAGGTAAAAAAATTATATACAAGCAGAATTAAAAATAAGCGCTCGTTTGAAACTGTCAATTGCAGTGATTACAGGCACAGCGGAGAAGAGTATTTTAATTTTCAGTGCTTTATGTATACCAAAACATTTAAATAAAAACTTTAATTTGGCTAATTTTTTTTGATAGATTGGCCATGTTCATTAGCCCTTTATCCTAGCGGGGGGTGGGGGGGGGGGCTTGGGACAAATGCGAGCGAAAACGCGACATAATACGAGACGCGAAAGTATCAAACAGTAGCTGAAACTTCACAAGGCCTACGTTGTAGCGTAGATACGTTGTAGCGTAGATACGTTGTGGCGTAGATACGTTGTGGCGTAGATACGTTGTGGCGTAGATACATACGTTGTAGCGTAGATACGTTGTCGCGTAGATAAGTTTGTTATTTTCTATGGATTGCGTTGTGTCGTGTCGTGTCGCGTTTGTGGTTCATCTAGGACAACGGGTAGGATATTATGGGAAGGCAATCGCATATCAAGAGACGACCCGCAAGTACCGGAGAGCCAACTTTTTTTTTAAATATAGAAAATTTGCCAATTTGCAACTGCTTCGTTGGTCTAGTGGTTAACATATTCGACCGCAGATCACGAGGTCTCGTGTTCGATTCCCGGGTCGGGCAAATAATTGTTAGGTATTGGGTTTTTCTGTCAAGAAATTCTCAGTACCAGCCCGGAGTTGGAAGCTGCAGGCGTTGTTTCACCCTCGTGTCTCGGAGAGCACGTTAAGCAGTCGGTCTCGATTATTGTCACTGTCAATAGTCGTTAAAGCCCGCCAACCCGCATTGGAGCAGCGTGGCGGGTCTAAGCTCTAAATCCCTCTCTCCTATGAGAGAGGAGGTCTGTGCCCAGCAGTGAAACGTTAAAAGGCTGTAGTGGTGGTGGTGGTGGTGGTGGATCGGGCAGATCGAAGACATTGCGACCCATGACTGCGACGCTACGTGGAGAGGGAATGTGGGAGTAACAGTAAGTATCCTACGTATACAGGGTTAAATAAAAAATACCAGAAAGCGTCGGTAGATGGAGAGAAGAGGAGAAGAGATGTTTTGTGACCAACTAATACAGGGTTAAATAAAAAATACCAGAAAGCTCTCGACACGTAATTGTTATCATTAAAACTAACAACTTTTGTTCTACGACTTTTTTTTAACTCGATATTTTGTGAAATATTTAATATTCAATAGTTTACATAGATTATCTCCTTGTAGCTACTCTGTAACATCGGCAACGCCGCACGAACGCACGTCACGTGTCTTGGTCTCGAGTCTCGACTCTGTGCGCACAGAGTAATGTCACTTTAGAGAAATAACATTTTTTTTTTATTTTTTTGTATGAAAAAAATTAATGCGGAATTTGGAAAAGTCGTAGAACAAAAGTTGTTAGTTTTAAAGATAACCATTACGTGTCGAGAGCTTTCTGGTATTTTTTATTTAACCCTGTATTAGTTGGTCACAAAACATCTCTTCTCCTCTTCTCTCCATCTACCGACGCTTTCGTAGTTACCGGGCTTGTCTTCCCAGGCCTTCAGTCACGAAGTTCATAAAATTCAGCCTGTAAGCGTTGACCCACTTTTCGTTACTTTACAGAATTACTGACATTCATTAAGTTAGAAAAACGGTACCTAATTCATAAGGACTGTCTAATTTATTGTCAACTAGCGGACCCGGCAGACGTCGTCCTGCCCGCTATTAGCGCCGCATACCAGGTTAAATTTTTCTACTTGTAAACCTTCCTCTTGAATCACTCTATCTATTAAAAAAAACGCATCAAAATCCGTTGCGTAGTTTTAAAGATGCATACATAGGGACATAGGGATATAGGGACAGAGAAAGCGACTGTTATACTATGTAGTGACTAGCTGACGGCGTTAACTTCATCCGCGCGTATTTAGGTCTTTTAAGAATCCTGTAGGACTTGATTCATCTACGTCTGTAGTATCGAATTAGGCACAAAGTCCTCGAAAGTGCAATTTCTCTCTACCAGCGTGTATTTAAAACTGCGATATCTTGTATGTGACACGAAAAATTGCTTCAAAAACAAAACATAATCAGCTCGAGTTAACGCTAAATGGCTTTAACGACCAACGTTTCGCTTCCGCCTGTTTATCTTCGACTGTCACATTTGCTGCCGCCGCGTTCGAACTTGATCTCTATTTCGTTAAAAGTAAAGTTCCGAACTGCATCGCAGAAACTAGGCATTGTGATGTTCGTTGCGCTTAAAAAACCGCGTTCATTTGTCACCGGCAGATGCAGTAGTATGTATTGTGGATCCATAAAATAGGCGGTTATAGAGTTTCCGCGAAATTAACAAACTGTTTTCCAATTCTACATTTAACCCTAGAATACTAAACTATCGTAAAAATTACGACGGCAAAATGACGATTCCTGTAAAAAACAATGTTCGCGTTGTTCCCGCGTCCCCCGCTTCACAGTACCTTCCTGATTTGTTCCGTCCGTGTGCTTCGTGCTGTGATTGTGGTCAAGTGTCATTTATTTATTGACTTATAGCAAGTGTCGTAAAATTTACGAAAGTTTAGTGTTTACGTGACTTTTGAACAAAGGTGAGTGCACTGGTTTTTAACACTTATTTATAAAGATTTTATATTGATTAGTTTATTTTGTGTTTTATATATATGTTCACCACTATTTCTAACTTATATTTGATTATTTTGTTTCAAGTACTTTGTTTTAGATGTCTCGAAGACTTTGAGTCGATGAAATTAGCTGGTTATTGTTGTACATGGATATTCATGAAGATGATGATGAAAGCACATAACAGCAAGAGATATAGAGAGAGCTCATAGAGAAACAGTAAAAAAGAAAATCCAGGTGCGAATTTGTTTTGGAAATGGCTGATGATCTTATGGAGCCTCACATGAAAGAGCGAATAAATATTACAAGATTGCGGCGTGAAATAAAAGAGCTCATAAAAATTATCTTATTCTTTGATTCTGTTCCTGGAGCAGTAACTATTCAAAAACCAAATTCAAGAAAAATATGTGACTTTTATCCATCCAAGTTAAGAAAAATGACAAGAAACTTTTACACGAAACGTTACAGAGCCATACGTAGAGCACATAATATAAACATCTGTCCCGTTTGTGTAATTTTTTTTAATTTTTTTTTTTTTCATTATTACGTGATCTCTTAAACCCAAAGAATGTTTCAATTAATTCTTAAATAATAAAAGTTTTGATTATCTTATTTATTCCCGTTTCATTTCTGTCGTAATTTTTACGAATGTATAGTAATAACGTCACTCGCAGGATAGTTTAGTAATCTAGGGTTAACTAGCTCGCTTGTTTCTTCTTTCAGAAGCTAGTTATTTATAAATATATTATAGTCATTATTAGTCATATATGTGTTTCACCACAGACAATACTAATTATAAACTTTCAACAATAAACATACACATACTTACCACAGAGCATTATTATACGAGTATATAATTATAGCTGCTCGTGCTGATTCACTGACTGATTCACTGACTCATTGATCACCTCTCCTGTAAAATTTTGTATGAAAATTTTTTTTTTCACAAATGGTTTCGTATAAAGGACAAAAATTCATTCGGAGGAAAAATATGGAGAGAGCTGATGATTGAGGATTTCGAAGTCGGGTGAAGAGCACGCTAAAGGTATTGTAGATAGGTGGGGGGTGCTCGAGCAAATGTCACTCGAAACTTCATCCAATTGGCAGTGAGTTGAAAAAAAAATCAAAATGGCGAAAAAAAGATGGCCACCATACAAATTTCAAGGGTATCTATCTCGGAGGGTATAAAAGATGGAAGAGTGGTTTCTTCGCAAAAGATGATCAGGATCCAAAGGTCTACCCGATGAATAGAAAAAAAATTCAAAATGGCGGAATTTATTTTTCCATAGAAAATGTATGGCGAATATTGAAGAGACTACAAGTTGTAAACTATGCAAGGCTTTGATGCGGTTCTTTGGAGAACTCTCAATGAAAAATATGGGAAAACATGTTGATTGAAGGTTTGGAAGATGGTTGAGGAGCCCGGGCAGGCTATCGCAGATAGATGGGAGGTGCTCAAACAAAAATTACTCAAAACCTCATCCAATTGGCACTGAGCTGAAAAAAAACAAAATGGCGGATTCAAGATGGCGGCTATACAAATTTCGTCGGTGTCTATCTCATCAAGTATAAAAGATGGAAGAGTGGTTTCTTGGCAAAAGATGATCAAGAACTTAAGATCTACTTGATAAGCAGAATGATTCGAAGAAAAAATATGGAGAGTGATAATGATCGAGGATTAGGAATATGGGAGAGATAGGTGAGGCTGCTCAAACCAAAATACCCGAAAGCGAAACCTCGCGGTCCGCTTGCGGGCCGCGCACCCACGCGCCCTACTAGTATTTTATATATCCGCTCGCAGCTTTGGCCTTCCAATTATTCCATTTTTATTTTTATCCACCATTCTAGGTCATTATGCTATGAAATCACTGTTTTTTTAGAGGTGAAAGGTAGCCCACACGTCAAACATGTCAGCGTACTAAAGAACGCTGTAAAATATATAATAAATTAAAAATTTTAAAAACCCCCGACATTCGCCATTTTGTGGTGGCGGTCATCTTGGATTTGCATAACAGTATTCTACTAGTTAAGCACTTTCATTTGATACCCCTATTGGGGGTGTTGTGATAAAATATGTAATCCGCACACACACACAGACACGTCAAACTTATAACACCCCATCGTTTTTGCGTCGGGGGTTAAAAATATATAAAAACCGCTTATCCTGTGGCCACTCATCAAAACCAGGTGATTGAGGAACCTCCTTTGACACGGTACCAGGAAAAATTAGGTGGTTTTTTTTCCGAAGAATCAAGGTAAGCGTTATATGGCCCCACATCACTTTGATATATTGCGCGTACAAATGACACCTAATCATATCAGAGTCAAAGGCGCCACGACGCATCGCGAAGTTTAGCTGCCGAGCTTTTTTGTTATTTTTCTTCTATTTTCCTTAAGTTACTAGTTACTTATAACAGAGCGGGAGGAATATTTTATCTTGCTACTGTAATTATCATTATTATTATTACTATTCATATAATATTTACAAGTTAGCCCTTGACTACGACCTCACCTATACCCTTACCATAGTAGAACATAGATATTATAGTGCACAAATATGTGCGCAAATATATTCCCTCACTCACATAGTCCTACGGAACGGCAATCGGATGCAACTAGAGAGAAACCACGTGATGGACCGACGACTTTACATGCTCTTCAAGGCGCAACTATATAACAACACCGACTTCCCAAATCCGGTCTGCTAATGAGAATTTCTTAACTGAAAAATCCACATTAAACTAGTAGCCATTACAACAAGAAAGCGATTCTATACCGTTAACTATTCACGTTAGCGTTAACGTTAACATAATATAACGTAATTTAATGTAACATTAATAAGAAATAGTTAACACTTCAAGTTGTCTGCTTTTTACCCGACTACGGCAAAGCCAAAAGAAAGAGTTATGATTTTAGCAGTCCTTCAAAAAAGTGTCCAAAAATCGAGAAGTGACCTTCGCGGCTTAAACTAGAATATTAAGTTAGTTTCGGATAGACACAACAGATGGCACCACTAGTTTCTTGCCCTGCGCTTTCTTCCGTTCGAATTCTCATTAGTACCCAGTTGAATACACGTTTTTCTGCACACTAAATTAGTACTCGGGTTTTAGTTTACGAACTTTATGTCTTGTTGATTATGCACCTGTTGTATTGAGAGTGTAAAGTCATTAGAGGCTGTTTACATATTCCATGCAACACTAACTTTGGTAAAGAAATTAGCCGCGAGGTGAGCGAGCCAACTTTTAATTTATTCACTCGGCAATCTGAATATGAAACTATCCGTGAATACAGCTGTGAGAGTGAATTGTTTGCGCGTTGTTAACATATTAATTTTACACTCACAAAAATTAAAAATATAATCTCTCTATCATCATCATCATCATCATCATCATCATCATCATCATCATCATCATCATCATGATCAACCCATTACCAGCTCACTACAGAAGGGTTTTTGGCCATAGTGTACCATGCTGGCCAAGCGGATTAGCAGACTTCTTTTGACAGACACTTTTGAGAACGTTATGGAGAACTCTAAGGCATGCAGGTTTCCTCACGATGTTTTCCTTCACCGTTAAAGCAAGTGATATTTAAATACTTAAAACGCACATAATTCTGAAAAGTTAGAGGTACGCGCCCCGGGATCGAACCCACGACCTCCGATTAGAAGTCAGTTGTCCTAACCGCTAGGGGCGCTAGGCTATCACAATCTCTCTATAACCTACGCGAAATATCATACGGCATTTTCATTCATAGTTTATTGGCGTATACGACCGCTTTTCAAAGTCCGACGATATTCGTTAGCGCCAAAGGGAGTAATCTAACGTCGGTCCAAATACGATTGTGGATACCAATACTCCGTTCTGCGCTGAATAATATTGTTGAAGCTTATAAAAGTGATCAAACTGTACATGCTTATGAAGTACTAGCTTCTGCCCGCGGCTTCGCCCGCGTGAATTTCGATTTTTCACAAATTTCACTTTTAGCTTTAAAAATGACGATACTTCATTACAACATTTCAACCTTCTTTTCAACCACTTACAACCGTTTTTCGCATTAAAAAGTAGCCTATGTCCTTTCTTAGGCTCTAGTGTATCTGTGTACCAAATTTCATTTAAATCGGTTCAGTAGTTTTGACGTGAAAGCGTGACAGACAAACAGACAGACAGACAGACAGAGTTACTTTCGCATTTATAATATTAGTAAGGAAGTAAGGATAAGGATTAGGATTTATATCTAATTAACAGCCTAAAAAATAAATTTCAAGCTTTTAACTTTAAAATGACGATACTTTCATACAACATTTCAACCCCCTTTTTAACCCTTTACAGCCCTTTTTTCACAACAAAAAGTAGCCTATGTCCTTTCTCAGGCTCTAGAGTATCTGTGTACCAAATTTCATTCAAATCAGTTCAGTAGTTTTGGCGTGAAAGCGTGACAGACAGACAGACAGACAGAGTTACTTTCGCATTTATAATATTAGTAAGGATAAGGATAAGGATTATCAGACTGTGAAATGTAGAAAACAAAATGGGGAAGCTATAGTGACTTATTTACAGCTGTTACAGCGATGAAAAATAAAAATAGTGGATAAAACACTGAAACAAATGTGTTTCCACTTTTTTTATTGATACTGCTACTTTATTGTTTGTGGTTATAATCCCGTACGAGTGAGCGGGACACAATACGATTGGAGAGCCAATCAGCGCTTACGAGGGATCCGCGAGAGCTAATCAGTGGTTATGAACGATCCCCACGCCCTGCCCGCGACCCCCTCACACCCTGAGATACCTCATTTTCGACTTCTGCGCATTGAAGGTCACCGGTTGACTTATTTGCCGAGACTTGTACCAGAGGTGGTTACAAACTGCTTGTGATTTTCACTTCATAGTAGTAGTAATAGACTGAAGTGATAACCACAACCGCTGTGCCATGAGAGTAACCACCTCTGGAAACAAAGAATTTTATTTATTATTTATTTATTTATTATTATAAACATACTTAGATCTATCCTTACAGGTACAACCTAATTCGATAGAAGAAGAAGAAGAAATTAAGTAGCAGTATCAGCTGGTATGGCTCATATTTAATCACAAGGCAAGAGTTTGAGTAGTTTTGTGTAGTTATGCCCGAGGCCGAGTTTATTCAACACAAATATTGCCGATGGCATCGTTCGCTGCTCTAACGAAGTTCTATTTTAATTCAAATAAACATTTTTCAATAATATTCTGTACACTAGCCTAATTATGCTTTGAAATACATTTCCTGAAAAAATGTTGTTTATCACATGGGGTGTAAAATACGACAAGTATAAATTATAAATTAAAAAAACCCCGACATTCGCCATTTTGTGGTGGCGGCCATCTTGAATTTGCATAGTGCTATTTTACTAGTCAAGCCCTTCATTTGATACACATATTGAGGGAGTTGTGAAAAAATATGTAATCCTCCATTTTGTGGCGGCCGCCACCTTGAACCGATTTTAATCAAACAAGCTAAGAACATTCCCGACAAATTCACCTTTCAAACAAAAAAAAAACACATTCAAATCGGTTCCTCATATCCTCCTCCATCGGTTAAACTTACAACACCCCGTCGTTTTTGCGTCGGGGGTTAAAAACTGCGAGAAAAAGCTAGTGGGGCTTGCAGTTTAAATGAAGAAATATTTACATTCAAAGTGGTTGCGAATTCCATTAAATCCCACTCATCCTGCGGAACCGTTTTAAATACATTTTCCAACTTTTTAGAACAAGTAGTAGTACGTTTCAAACGCGTTACATTTAAAAATGCTTTTAGAGCATTCAACCAAAAGTTCTATAGCAAGCCCGGTAGGTAAATAGAAAGTTTGCGTGCTTAGATCTTCACTAAACCTCTTACAAAGCCAGTTTCAACTTCGATGAAAGAGATTGAAATAAATGAACTAATTATTTATTTAATCCTTGGATTTGATAAGAAACTTTCAACCACAAAAATATATTGCAGTATAAGCGCTGAAATAATAACTAATGAAACAAAAATATTTTTAACTAGCAACCTGCCCCAGCTTTGCTCGCGTGCAATTTCATGACGTAATTTGTGTTTGCAACAGTACTAGCCTATCGATGTAGAGTTTATTACTTTGTTTGTAATTTGATTTACCTTCTAAAGTGTCCATTTGAATGATTTAATATTATGGACAATTTTAATCTACATTAAATGCCTAAGGTCACTAAGAAGATATTTATCTATAAGTATTGACAGTGAATCAGAAAATGACTTCACACATACACTAATATTTTACAATTGATATTTTAAAGACTAAATATAATTACTGTGAGTCAACCTTAGAGGAGAGACATGAGCCATCGCGAACATTTCTCTAGGCTTTTTGAAGAACTACGAGTCATTCTTTAGTGCATTATTTAGAAGTAGGTATCTCTTAATTAAAGTAAGGTAAGGTAAGCTCTCAAAAAAATTTTGACGAGTTGATTGTACATATGTATTAAAAGGTGCCAATCCGCAATATAAAAACTTTTCAAGCGATTGTTTTTCGTGAATAACGTTACAAAGCAAAATAGATGTCCATTTTACCCGTAATAGCCCGTAGTGAGTAATCCGCCGAATGGGTCCATTATTTACGCAACTGTTTTAACCTTTGTGTTGAATTTGACGCCATGTCTGGATTTAGCGAATTGTTTATAACTAAAAACTGGTGAAGTAACTTCCAGGGTAAAAGTCGGCGCTTTTAGAAAAACAGCGTGGAAAGCTGTCTATTCGAATTCGTAATTCAATAAAATTTTACTAAGTAATTAAGCGTAAGTAGGTAGATATTTTGTTAATATGACCTGTTTAAATACAAATAATTTTGAAAATATAAATATTTGACGCTCTGTTTGTATTTAATTCATACAGACTCCTCTGCATTAATAAAATACAAACGTCAAACATAGTTCGTATAATTCTAGTGTATCTTTTTAAATGCTTGCTCAACAAAATAAATATAAAATGTGATATTATCGAAGATTATTATCGCGTCTTAGTGGAATATGTTCGCAATGAAATGGAAAAATTTATATTTAAGACTTTTTTTTTTATTCAACTACAAGTTAGCCCTTGACTGCAATCTCACCTGATGGTAAGTGATGATGTAGTCTAAGATGGAAGCGGGCTAACTTGGAAGAGGTATGCATACCCACGATCGGTTTCTACACGGCATCGTACCGGAACGCTAAATCGCTTGGCGGCACGGCTTTGCCGGTAGGGTGGTAACCAGCCACGGCTAAAGCCTCTCACCAGACCAGACCAGAGACAATTTAGAAATTATAAAATCCCAAATTGCCCCTGCCGGGAATCGAACCCGGGACCTCCCACTTATAAAACCACAGCGCTCACCACTGCGCCAGGGAGGTCGTCAATCGATCAAATCAATCGTCAGACATATCGATTTGCAGGAATAAGCACTTGCAACAATCGTCTATATTAAATATACTATCCAAACAAAAACATTTCATGTGAATAATAAGGCCAACTTCCTATCAAAAAGTTTCGGCCATTAAAAGTACTGATATCAAAAATTATGACCAAGTCCTTTGCTAGGCTCGATAAATGAAACCATACAGTTTTAGAAGGTATATTTTCTTCGATCACCCTCAAGCTGTCATACCATTCCTAATGATCCTGTTAAAATATTTTTAAATAATTTATGTCTTACTAATAACACTATAATATGAAGCTCATTTGGGACTGAGAATAGTTTTATTGTTTTCAACTTGACAACATTTTTGTACTCCTTTGAATTTGTTTAATTTAAAAAATGTTGCCAAGTTGAAAACAATAAAACTATTCTCAGTCCCAAATGAGCTTCATATTATAGTGTTATTAGTAAGACATAAATTATTTAAAAATATTTTAACAGGATCATTAGGAATGGTATGACAGCTTGAGGGTGATCGAAGAAAATATACCTTCTAAAACTGTATGGTTTCATTTATCGAGCCTAGCAAAGGACTTGGTCATAATTTTTGATATCAGTACTTTTAATGGCCGAAACTTTTTGATAGGAAGTTGGCCTTATTATTCACATGAAATGTTTTTGTTTGGATCTCACTCCTTTTTTCTAAGTATTTCAAAGTTAATGCAATAAGTATAATGAAGTTGTGATGGCTTATAATCGAGTCTTTTTTCTCTCTTACGCTTCAGTATAATTAGGAATAGAACCCTATCACATTTTACGGTCTGATTAGATGTGGTTTAATCTTCAATACATAGTATAAAACAAAGTCGCTTTCTCTGTTCTAATTGGGTGAATTTTTATTTTGTTCGTCTGTGTGTCAAAATCACAGATAACAGAAACTCCACTCCAGAGTATTTCCACTCAGTGGTCAGTTTCAGAACTTAGAACCATACGGCTTAACTAAGAGAAGATTTTGAGTATTTGACTCTCATTAAGTTTAATGAATAGTATTAGATATTAGTGATACCTAGTAGCCGGAATCAACAGGACACCAAAGTCTCCTCCAAACCTCCAAAGTCGGCCACCCATCCATTTCCTGACTTGGGTCAAGGTTGCTTATCAAAATTATTAAGAAAATCGCGCTTCTGGTTTTATTGGCAAAGACGAATCTCAAACTACTGGAAGGAACGGGCTTAGGCACACAGATAGCTATTAATGTGGCGTACGACATCCGCAAAGAAAGGATTTTTGAAAATTCAACCCCTTAGGGGGTAATATAGGGGTTTGAAATTTGTGTAGTCCACGCCGAAGAAGTCGCGCCCGCGACTTCGATAAAAAAATATACCTCTTGGCGTTTTATTATTTACCTACACTTTACTTTTTATTAGAACTCAAGACCAGTAAGATTGACCCCTTGCTAGAAAACTTAAAAAGTCACATCTCCCTAAATAGTGCACCGATTTCGATGAAACAAGAACCATATATAGCTTCGAATAAAGTAAAATACATTTTTTAAAACAAAATGAAAATTTGTTCAGTATTTTTTGTGTGATGTGGGAACAGACAGATTTTTATATATCTTTGAATTGGTCAGTGTCTGATGCAACTTTTGGACATTTTTCGATTTTTTCCTTCATATACACACTAAGACTCATCTTCTTACCAAATTTCAACATTCCACATACACGGGAAGTGCGTCATAATTTTGATCAGTCAGTGAGTAGGTCTTGTTTTATGTGATTTTCAAACCTCTGTATCTCAGAAACGGTTCAACTTGAAAATTTGAAACTTTCAATTTATCATCACATCCACGAGTTTAACTTATATTTCAAATTTCGTAGGATTACTATCCCGCGAACCAGAGTTATGAGGGGGGTCAAAACAGCTCGAAATGGATCGTGTAAATAACACACTCATGCGACAAGGCCGGAGGAACTTGGCCTGGCGCACTTCGTGCGCCTAGATATAGCATGTACAAAATATAGGCAATAGCTTAATTAACTTGTTCTTGAGAGAGTCGCATGTGCATTATTACTGAAAAAACCCTCTATAATATTTTAGTATAAACTGCATATTATAGATTAAAACATATTTTAGATTAAAACATAGGGAGTTTTAATCTAAAATATGTTTTAATCTATAATATGCAGTAGGTACGAGTACCTACCTACTCGCTTGGTTATTTGCTTAATGCATCAGACTGTGCACACATAGCATCTAAAGAAGAAGCTCGACTTTGTTTACGGTAGCTCTGAAACGTTTGCTACCTGTAGCCTAATTAAAAACTAAGCTAAACTCTAACATTCAGCTGCAGAAAATAAGCTATTACTTGAGCGGAGTAGCCAATGGTCTTTCATCCTCATACAAAAACCTTTGGACTGATTATCACTATGTTACGCAATTCAAAAGCATATTATAATAATGTACTTAAACACTACTCTGAGTTTGACCCAAATCATTTCATCGGAATTTTATGCTGTCATAGCTTTTAGAGCCTATGCCTGCCAAAGCTTCCACACAGCCGTAAAAAATAATGTACTTATAAAACAACTAGCGGTCCGCCCCGGCTTCGCCCGTGGTACATAATATATAGCCTATGGCACTCAAGGATCACGTACATATCCAACGGTGAAAGAATTTTTGAAATCGGTCCAGTAGTTCCTGAGATTAGCGCGTTCAAACAAACAAACTCTTCCGCTTTATTATATTAGTGTAGATACCAGAATAATTTTTTAGAATAAATTTAAGATTTTGACGTGAATAAATCTACGTTTTATAAATCGATGAATGCCGGCAGCACGCATGAAAAAGCATGACATTGTCACGTACTGCCTAGCTGACCGTGCAAGCGAGAGCGCGGAACAAGCGATAGAGAGGCAATGTTTTGTTATGATGTTAAAATTATTGTCCGTAAACCGACTTTACAGACAACCAATTTTTTTTTTAAGAATAATTTTTTGCACACTGTAAACTATAGAGTCATGAAATTAAATTTTTGTAGAGTAAAAAAATACATATATTTTTTTAGATTCAGGCTACAAAAATAAAAGCAAAGCTATGTACCTATCTCGAAAACGTTGCAACTATAATAATTATTTTAGGGGGAAAACTGAAAATTGGGCCCGTAAAGGACGAAATCATAACCTTTCATTTAGGGTTAAAAGCTCGCGTTCTGCGGCAAAGATTGATGAGCTCCTTTGTTTCCCAGCTCGCGGTAATGATGAGTAATATTATGATGAATGTCATTCACCGACACATGAAAAGGACAAAAATGGGGACGCGGAATTCTACGGGCTTTTTGCGTGGGATGCAGATATGCTTTTAGTCTTATGTTTAACCCGTTGTGGAAATTATATTTACGAAAAATATGTATAATTTTTATGAAGAAATGTTGAAGTCTATTTCGGCCATGGCGACTAACACTTAACACCGCCAAATACTCATCCTCGCCAACTCTCCGGACTGTTACTGAGAATTTCTTGACAGAACAAGCTAGATTTTAGGAACAATTATATTACTTCATCACTACATAGTATAAAACAAAGTCGTTTTCTCTGTCCCTATATCCCTTTGTACGCTTAAATCTTTAAAACTACGCAACGGATTTTGATGCGGTTTTTTTTAATAGATAGAGTGATTCAAGAGGAAGGTTTATATGTATAATAACATCCATTAAATTGTGGAGAAATACTGTTATTTTTGAGGTTTCTAATGTGATGTCGTAAATAATTACATTTTTTCCGCTTACATTGCAAACGCAGGCTGAACCCTACGAGATTTATCAAAATAATGTACTAAGTATTGTACACATTGAAAAGGTCTACAGAAAAGTCCGCGATGGTATATGTCTATCTCTTATGGATATCCCACAATAACATTTTTTTGTCATTTACTTTTTACGACAAATAATGGCTAATTTTCGAAGCGATTTCAACCAATACAGCATTAATCCTTATCTAATTAAATACCTTAAATGCATTGTTGATTTTATATAAATCCATATGGTCCTTTACAGCATATGATTTAAATGAATACTTTCGAAGATATTACAGATTTAAAAATTGCGGCGGCGCGGGAGCGTGCCTATAAGCGCGTCGGCGGCCGCGGTTCTCCCTATAGCCCATTGTCGATAATTTTTGAAACCAAAAAAAAAATCACAGTACGTAGGATGAAACCCATTGGAAAAGGAGGAGAATATTATAAAATACAAGGAAAAATAATTTACGGGCGATCTGAGCTCGGGAAAAAAGGGGGGGAGTTTTAAGGGTAAAAAACGGTTTATCTCGATTTCCGGCAAAACTAGAAGTCCTATGGAAAAAAATTAAATGGCAAAGTTGTAGGTAATAAAAAGATCTACAACTTTTATATTTACACTTTTTTCACATAACCTCAAAATTTATGTGAAAAGTTCAAAAAACCAAGTTTTTGGTTCTTTATTTTTATCTTTTAAAATATTTTTTTTTTTCACGGAATCTGGTGAAAACTTACTTTCTTATGTCCCAAATACACTAATTTATTTGATTTGAAATATTTAGTTTTCTCCTTATTTTTGACTTAATATCGACTTAATTCTGACAGCTGTCATTTTCATTTACAGATGAGTTATTTATATGGAGAACAGGGTTAACATCTACGAAGTATGATTTTACCCCAAACTACTTTAATTCCCTGTCAACATATAAAGCTCTAAGCCGCTTAATAATATTAATTGTTTCGCCCTAAAATAGAAATTGCTAAGAATGGAAACTAGAAAGTCATATCTACATGCAGTAGTTGATTTGTATTTGCATAAGTTTTGAATTTTTCATCTTTTTTGTGGGAATTGTTTTATCTCTGGTAACATTATGAAACGTCAGAATTCCACGGAATTAGTAATTCGGGTATAAGGTGAGATATAGTAAGTTCATTGTGGAAAATATCGTAAAAAGTCGTAAAAGCCGCCTGGGAGCTTTCATCGAAAACGCTGCCTAATCCCTGAGCGGGTAGTACCTACGCATAAAATGCTCTACTACCCGTGCGAAGCCGGGGCGGGTCGCTAGTTATATCATAAAATTGGAAGAGTTCCCTCGATTTCTCCAGGATCCCATTATCAGATTCTAATGACCATGGAACTATCTGGGAAGTATACCCTTTCAAACAATAGGAGAATTTTCCAAATCAGTCCAGACTTCTTATGGGAATATAACATATAAAAAAATATTCCGATGAATTCAGAACCTCCGCCTTTTTTGAAGTCGGTTGAAAATCCAATACATTTCTTGGCCCAACCTACGACTTGAACCCAGCACTTTATGATTCAGATTTCGGAAATATGATTTGTTGCCCGTGGTCCCTTCGCGTAGTCCCTCGAAGGGACCACGGGCAATTTTTTTTACCCGTGGTCCCTGCGGGAAATATAATGCGACCGAATTTAAAATGTATCAGTCATAACTGCGTCGTCAGTCAATATATTATTCTTTTTTTGATCGTTTCGCAATTAAAAACTCTAACAAAATATATCTATACTAATAAATAAAATTGAAGTGTCTGTCTGTAATTTCGAAATAACTACCTCATATTAAGCTCATATGGTTATTTGAACGGTACTCAATCCTGATGCTGTAGGGGACCTGATCCCCAAAACTAATGGGATTTAGGAACTGTCGGTTATTTAAATTGATATTGGGGGTACCAATTACTAATTACGTTAACGTAATGACGTTGAATGAACTCGAGTAGGTATATACCCAACTCCGCAGCCCTGATGCTGTAAGGAATTGCATTTCGAAATCGTAGGGATCCCACGGATTTTTCTTTTTGGGGACTGGTTACTACAGATAGGCTTTTTATTCTGAAAAATCCAAAGTTCCTACGGGATTTTTAAAAACCTAAATCCACACGGGCGAAGCCGTGGGTATCATCTACTTATAAATAATATATCTGGCCAATTATGACTGTAATGATTAATGCTTGACTATTCACATTGTTTTATGCAATTATTGTGTTGTCAATCGTCACAAAACTTTCATCAATATAAGTAAGTATGTCTGAAATTGAATTTATCAAACGTAAAAGGGGTGAAATCCTATTATATAATAGGTAGTTACCAATTTTATAAACACACTTTATATAAAAATGGATCTATAAAATGGAGATGCAGCAACTGGAAAAAGTTGAAATGTCCAGGGACTGTGACTATAGCGGTAAGTACATTATGAAGTATAGTCGGCAATTAAACTTCGTCTCAAAAATGAAATTGATGAAATTTTGGCTACTGTCTCGTGGTCCCACTGGTTGACCCACTCAGTGGGACCACGAGGAATTTCAATTGACATGTTTGGTTTGGACCAACAGGACATGTTTTAGAGATAAAATTTTTGGGGTTGTGGGACCACAACCCCAAAAATTTAAACTGATAAGTTTTAAGTAAAATCTCTACAGTTAAAAACGAATTGATTAAAAAATTGTAGACAAGTATAAATGTCAAATAGTTTGATTATTATGTTTTGCTCCTATTGCAAACCTACCTAAGAAATCTTTTCAAAAAACCGTTACGGACTGTTGATTCAAACATCCACTGCTTAGTTTCACTAGTAAAAAACACACTCACACGCACACACACACTAACACTCGAACACGCACTCGCACTCGCAGTCGCACTCGCACACACACACACACACACTCGCACACACACTAACACTCACTCACACTCACACTCACACTTTCACACACACACACTCGCACTCACTCACTCACTCACACACACACACACACACACACACACACACACACACACGCACGCACACACTAACAGAAAAAATGAGAGAGTTATGGAGAAACATCGCCAAAAACAAAATACGCGTCGAATTGAGAACTTCCTCCTTTTTATGAAGTCGGTTAAAAATTTGTTAGAAACTACGAACACGAATTTTCGACTAACTATGTCAGTATGTTCATATGTACTTCACTTTGTTCATATGTAGTGATAGAATATAGCATAATTATACTTATAACCTTCTTGGTAGTGATGTAAAGTATCAGACTATTACATTTTAAATTCGGTCGCATTATATTTCCCGCAGGGACCACGGGTAAAAAAAATTGCCCGTGGTCCCTTCGAGGGACTACGCGAAGGGACCACGGGCAACAAATCGGAAATATAAGACACAATAATAACACAATTAATACTGGTGTCTGTATTTTAATAGCAGGCTTTATGAGGTGTGTAGTGTGTAGGCGTGTATAGATCAACCAGAATCTCATGAAAAATAGGGAAATTAAATTTTGTAGTAGGTTAGTGTAGGTAGGCTAGTGATAAACAAAGTAATTACATTCAGAACACCTTACCTGGGATCGTTTCACGAAACGAAAAATCAAGCAACTGCATTTTAAATACAAAAACAAAGTAATCAACGTCCAATTACTTTGTTTTTGTGTTGTGCTTGTTGTTTACTTGGTTTTGCATTTATATTCCGGGTTAGTGTGTGTTTGTTTGGGCAATTCAAATTTCAGTAAACGATTCAAGTTATTTGAAATATTAAACTGTGGTAAAAAACTACTCGACATAAAACTTTTGTTAATGCAAAAAATTCAATTTCACAAAAGATGTCAGTTACTTTGTTTATCGCTAGGGCAGTCGTAGTGTTGCTAACTTTGGATTTTCATTTCCGTATTTTTCATGAGATTCTGGTCGACCTTTAGGTAGGTTTATTGATACAGGCTGCTCTTCTCACAAAGTAAACAATGCAAAATAAAATCAGTTTACGTAAATAATAAAAGCGAGTCGAGGTCGAAACACAAATACGCGTCCAATTGAAAACCTCCACATTTTTCAAAGTCCGTCAGGTTTCTTTTTATTAATATTAATTTATATTTTATAAAGGTCTAAACTGTAGGGTTATGCTAAGTTTTCACATTGCGACAACGTCGATCGATTTCGAGTATCGAAAAAAATTAACTTCAAAGGACCACCACCACCACTACGACCTTTTGACGTCTCACTTCTGGGCACAGGCCTCCTCTCCCATAGGAGAGAGGGGATTTAGAACTTAGACGCTTCACGCTGCTCCAATGCGGATTGGCGGAATAACTTCAGAGTAACATAGACCTTAATTGTCTTGTTTTAAGGTTTGAATTCGTCCATAGATCTATAACCAGCGCCCCAAGTGGAAATTTTGCAAAATAAATTCGGAAATACACGAATTCACGACTTTAAAATAAGAGACTGGGTCCATTTTACTTTGATATTATAGTTTTTCGATATTCGAAATCTAGTAACGTTGTCGAAATGTGCAAACTCGGCATAACCCCACTGTACGTTAAGCTCACGTTTCCCGGCAGAGATTGATGAACATCTTTGTTTCCAGCACGCGCTGCTGATGAGGAATATTATGATGAATGCTTATGAATGTCGTTTGCGGGAATATGAAAAGAATAAAAACGGAGTCGGCAATTAAATGAATTCAACGGATGAATGGAAGCAGGCGTTACTTTGCGGAATTCCATGATATACAATGAATATAAAATTATTTTGCTATAATCCGCTAACAGTGACAAATTTGTAGGCACAACACCACACAATCTTGTAGGCACAACACCACACAAATTCACCACAAAACAAACTCGACGATCGTTTCGCTCCGACACCGGAGCATCTTCAGGAGATGTCGACTTCACAACGGACGATTGCAATCGTCCGTTGTGAAGTCGACATCTCCTGAAGATGCTCCGGTGTCGGAGCGAAACGATCGTCGAGTTTGTTTTGTGGTGAATTTGTGTGGTGTTGTGCCTACAAGATTGTGTGGTGTTGTGCCTACAAATTTGTCACTGTTAGCGGATTATAGCAAAATAATTTTATATTCATTGAATTCAACGGAAATTCAACGCGCTTTCCGCTTGAGATACAAACATGCCATTTTTCACTTATTTCGTGTCATAGTTTCTTATTTTTAACCCCCGACACAAAAACGACGGAGTGTTATAAGTTTGACGTGTCTCTGTGTGTGTATAGTCAGCAGTGTTTTAGCCATGTTTGATGAAAATCGGTCCAAGATGGCAGTCGCCACAAAATGGCGGATTACATATTTTTCACAACTCCCTCAGTATGGGTATTAAATGAAATGGCTTGACTAGTAGAATAGCACTATGCAAATCCAAGATGGCCGCCACTACAAAATGGCGAATGTCGGGGGTTTTTTAATTTTTAATTTATACTTGTTGAACAATGTTTGAACTGGTAACGTTATGCAAATAACATTATTGTTATCGATGTTGTCGTAATTTCAATCGCAAATAAACGTCCACTGCTGGACATAGAGCTCTGGTAAGGATCTCCAAAAACATTGTAGGTCACCGCTTTTGTCAAGCGGCCCTTGTAATTTTTTACCTTAGCAAGAATTATTTTATTTCGCTCGTAAATTCTTCTTATCAGTAAGCGCTGTAAGGCACTCTATCACACAGCCACTTCACGCTTCTACAATTTATTATAGCAAATTTTTCATCACGTCGCAACGTTTGCGTAATTATTTTACAGTCGCTAAAAAAATCGTTTCCTAAACTCCTAATAGCGGTCTTATAAAAAATTGGAACGCGGTAAAAGTGGCAAATTCCTTTTGGACGGGTCGGTCGGGTGGCGTGCGGTATAGCCTTCTTCACTCCATATTATCAGTGAGTCTTTTGATTTCAGAGTAAGTTACATTCTTTCTTTTTCTTATAAGAAAAAAAGAAAGTAACTTTATCTAATATATAAAAATAAGTCGGGTTTTCCTTCCTGACGCTATAACTCCAGAACGCACGAACCGATTTCCACGGTTTTGCATTCGTTGGAAAGGTCTCGGGCTCCGTGAGGTTTATAGTAAGTAGCAAAGTGTTTAAGAAAAACACGCGAACGAAGTTGCGGGGGTCAGCTAGTTATCTATATATATAAGCCTAATTAGAGACAGAGTACACTCTATAGATCAGGATTAGTTTCATATAAGTTTTGGTTTCCCGGTCCCTCTAGAAGAGGTTTAGAAAGCCTTGCGCAATAGGAATAGCGCAATTGTCACAATAAAACAATTGTAGATACGGATGTAACATAATGTTTGCCCACTCAGAATTTATGTACAGCTAGAAACATATAACATTATATATTAGGTACCTATATACTTTAAGCGTCTTGGTGTACAGCTCAGCATGTATCCCATGTTATCATTGAGGTACTATTAATTCAATGCATGTTATATTATTTGCGAATGCGCTAATAATAAAGGGCACAGATTTCAGATAATATATTTTAAAACAATTATTTTAGTTTTTTTTACCCTCCCAGATTTAGGATTGCTAAATCTCAAATATATGGCTTATTTCTAATAGAATATAAACTATAATCACAAAACAACCATCGCGCAAACAAGCGATGAAGTCATCTCACGTTATCCCATATTTGCGTAAATGTCAATTAGGACACCTATACGATCGAATGGTTCTTACGAACGAAATTGAACGAGTTAATGGTGATTGTATAATCACGTTCTATTAAGACGAGGCCTATTAAACAACCAATGCTCTTTGTAGCAATCAAAACTCTTGCCAACATCGACAAGCGGATATTACCTTTTAACGATCACGAACTGACGAATTTAAGCAATTCGTTAAAATCTCCCTCCAAAGGTGAACTTGCCCTTGACTTTCATCAAAAATCTTTATTTTTATAGCATTAGCTGGGTAATTGGCTACTTAAAATTCATCTATCTTAAAACCACTAATGGTCTAAAAACACCAAGTAGAGTTCCTAGTGCCGATAGGTATGTGTACCATTCTAGCACCTCCAGAGAGAGCTGTTCAGCTTACCGACGAATGTGCCAAGAGATAAGATAGAGTTGGTTCTGCTCACAAGCCATTTCATCATACACGCATCACGTTTGCGCATGATCGTTTTCGTAAATAATTATCCCCATTACCTAAATGTTCTTAAATTGATGTTCAAAGTGTACAGTATACCAATTTTGAATAAAGTTTATTTGACTTTGACTTTGATCTTGAAGTAGTAAACCACAAACATTGCCAAGGCACTGCACTGTCGAGGCCTATATCAGCAACGCCCTCAGCACATCGTTGTGTTGGACACGCAGGGCGCCTTATCGCTGTCTACTGTTCCTTCACAGACTAAGTAAGTAAGTAAATAAGCAAGCAAGCAAACAAGCAAGCAAGCAAGCAAGCAAGCAAGCAAGCAAGCAAGCAAGCAAGCAAGCAAGCAAGCAAGCAAGCAAGCAAGCTCTAAGCAAAACTTAACTTTTCTGTTATTATGTAAAATGTGCGGGCCAACATTTTTGTTTGTTAATTTCGTAAATAAGTTATGTTAGGTAAAAATGCCTAATATTCCCCTTTCACGTCAATATATTTTACGTAAAGCTTGTGTTTAGTAGTGGCTACGCCATACGTGCGACGGATTTGGTTTGAACTGTCGAGCTTTCAATTTTCAATCCGCTCTTTTTGAAGCTTTTTACTACTTACATAATATTTTTTTGCTGTGAATGAACCGGGGCTGTGCCTCGGCCGGGCAACGTGTTAATAATTCATTTACGCCCGGATGGAGTACGGACACGACAAAGGCCTATTACTTCCAAAAATGTCATATCACATTTTTTTTCTTTGAGCCGCGCCTGTCAGAAGCCCGGTGTAAGATAAAACCGCCCTAAGGATGACCCCAATTTGGAGTTTTGTAAATAAAGGTAAGTTATCACTAACATAATACTACCATTGTTGTCTATAAATAAATGAATATAATACAATAAAAAAATATGATTTTAGACGTGGAAAATGCTTGAGGAGAATTTGTCAAAGAAACTTATGGGACTCATACCACAGAGTACCTACAGAGGGGAAGCTTCTAGTAAGCGGCCCGCTGTAGGTACACTCACACAATATGCGCATGTTTGTCACCAACTGTACCGGTTAGTGGAACGAGCGCGCGTCCGTGAACCGTTGGTGAGTGTGTTTGTGTGAGTATACCTACAGCGGGCCGCTTGTGGAAGCTTCCCCTCTGTAGATTTACTACTCGTGTGCTCATACTACGAGTAGGTACATAGTTGGACACGTATTCAAATGTTAGTATGATAATTCTGAGAAATGGGAATTATATGGCTTAAATTGGCAACGGTTTCCACGATAGAATAGTATGAAGTAGTACGTTATAACTTCTTTACCTATGATCTAACAAATTAGTGGAAGTGTTTTGCACTAGGTATGCCAAATTAATTCTCAAGCATAGGTATTAGGTAGCATCGACTTGTCTGTTCTATCAGTGGATCGGACAGGATAGTGCGCGTCACAATCTATCAATACCTCAATCCAAGTAACATATTATATAACATACCTAAACGCAAACACGCAAACGGTTATTTATATATCACACTAATATTATAAAGGCGAAAGTTTTGTGTGTGTGTGTGTTTGTTAGTACAAAATCTATAGCTACAGCTATAGATAGATTACTATAGCAAACTTCCTTGAAAGTAAAGGTTGGAAAAGGGAGCGGGAACTGGGACCAGAAATCCACGATTCCTCCAGGATTTGTGAAAAACCGAAATACACGCGGGCGAAGCCGCGGGCAGAAGCTAGTATGAAAATAAAATTGAGTGTCTGTTTGTAATCTCGGAATAATTGACTCTTATGAAGCTCATTTGATTTAAGTTTGTCTGTTTGTTACAACTGATCCTATATTGACCCACTTCAATCATACACTTAGATGAAGGAATAGTACAAGGAGTGATCTAGGCTACTTTTTATCTCGATAGTTTTTGAGTAACACGGGCATGATCAAGATAAGGCCGGCTTTGGTCGTGTGTAGTTAAGTACCACCCTACGATTAAGCGTTTCGGTACGTTGAAACAGTGTGCTTAGTCTAAAGCAGAGCACTCGAAAACGAACTCGAAAACTATTGATCGATTTCAGAGTAAAATAGACCTAAAACGGCTTGTATTAAGGTTTGAGTTCGCCAATACATTCAGCATTCGAACAATGCTGAATGTATTGGCGAACTCAAACCTTAATACAAGACATTTTAGGTCTATTTTACTCTGAAATCGATCAATAGTTTTCGAGTTCGTTTTCGAGTGCTCCGCTTTAGACTAAGCACACAGATCAGGCGTATGGGCTTAACAGTGCTTAGTCTAAGATCGGAGCACTCGAAAACGAACTCGAAAACTATTGATCGATTTCAGAGTAAAATAGACCTAAAATGGCTTGAATTAAGGTTTGAGTTCGCCAATACATTCAGCATTCGAACACAACGAACGCCCCAAGCAGAAATGTTGTAAAATACATATTCGAACTATGGAATTACGACTTTAAAATACGAGTATTTGAGTTCATTTTGCTCTGAATTCACTTGTGATTCGATCAATAGTTTTCGAGTTCGTTTTCAAGTGCTCCGATCTTAGACTAAGCACACAGAAACTGTCAACAGGTTCTTCCATCGTAGACTACATTGTTAATTACCACCGGTGAGTTCGCGGTAAAAAAATATTATAGTCGTCTATAAAATTAACAATACATGAGAAACTTCCAATTTTTGCTGGCTTTCAAAGCAGATGGTTAAGTATAAATACCCTGAACAGAAAGTTTGGCTTGAAACGGTGATTTTTCCTGCGTTCATTGTGCTAAATTTTCTTGTCATATAAACAGGCCAATGTGTCAGGGACTCTTGACAGAACACAAATTGTACCTTTTCACTTAAGTATATAGAAAATGAATTAATAATTCCGTAGTTTATTTTCGCGTTAAATTAACACACCAACGTAACGAGGTCAGAGAGTAAACATAGGCTCCATTGTTTCGTGAAATAGATTGTGCGAAATTCATGGAGCTAATATTAATATAATGATGGTGTGAGGAAAAAGTTATAGTATTTTGGGGCGAATGATTTTGTATTTTTTATATTCGTTGCTTTATGTTTTCTTTGTCTTTTACCTTACTCGTGTGAATCTGTAATAATTGGATAAATACGGTATTGATCTCAACCTCAAACACTAACCCAGAAATAAAGATGTATTAATTTTGCAGTAAAAGTAATATTTGTTTTCTCTCAAATATCATAATATGGTTACTTATGGTATTAAGAATAAAAGGTATATTCTAGAAAATACCTGAAAGATTTCCTTGTATCTACAGTTTTACCTAGGTAATACTAGGTCATTTTCACTTGAAACCATTTTCTCAGTATACCAGCATATGATTACGCAATTAATTAGGTATATTGAAAGAAAGGAACTGTGATTATAAATGTTGTATATATTAAACATGTTGAAATGCCACAGATAGAGTTATTAGAAAAGCACAGAACTGACTTCACAATAAACAATAATAATTCATCAATTCATTTCATTGTTATGCCAGTTTTAAAATTTCCCCTTATTCGTACTTATTGTCTACGGCAGAAATACAAACAAATGTGTTTGAAGCCCTTTAATGAATACAAATGGAGTCTTTTGAAAGGCACAACTGAAATATAGACCTGACTTCTATTTGTTAAGCAAAATTAATAAGCCAACGAAATTGGGTCGAAGTGTAAAGTATATTCCCACCTCCTGTACCTATTTATTTGAAAGGCGATTTGAGTTCTAAAATTGATGTTCGAATCAATGGTTTGTTTATTATACTTGTTAAAATAATACAAACTACTAAATATAACTTTTCTGCCTCAATCTAATAGAGTATACTAGGTATGTACGTTATATTAGGATATCTGCGACATAGCTCTTCGGAACGATTCCCAGTATTAGATAGGTACGTAGCTAATGAACAAGAGTTACTAAACGTTCACGATAATGTTGAAAATTATTTGAATTCTAATATTCATAGATGTAACATCCACGATAGATTACTGACGCTACAAAAACATTTAAGTTTTTGTTAAGGGACACAACACAAATAACTCGTGGATATTTTATAGGTGCCACAAAGTTTTGTGAGCTGTTTATTGGCTCAGTGAGCCATAAGTGAGCTAGGTATAGAATAGAATAGAATAGAATAGAATAGAATAGAATAGAATAGAATAGAATAGAATAGAATAGAATAGAATAGAATAGAATAGAATAGAATAGAATAGAATAGAATAGAATAGAATAGAATAGAATAGAATAGAATAGAATAGAATAGAATAGAATAGAATAGAATAGAATAGAATAGAATAGAATAGAATAGAATAGAATAGAATAGAATAGAATAGAATAGAATAGAATAGAATAGAATAGAATAGAATAGAATAGAATAGAATAGAATAGAATAGAATAGAATAGAATAGAATAGAATAGAATAGAATAGAATAGAATAGAATAGAATAGAATAGAATAGAATAGAATAGAATAGAATAGAATAGAATAGAATAGAATAGAATAGAATAGAATAGAATAGAATAGAATAGAATAGAATAGAATAGAATAGAATAGAATAGAATAGAATAGAATAGAATAGAATAGAATAGAATAGAATAGAATAGAATAGAATAGAATAGAATAGAATAGAATAGAATAGAATAGAATAGAATAGAATAGAATAGAATAGAATAGAATAGAATAGAATAGAATAGAATAGAATAGAATAGAATAGAATAGAATAGAATAGAATAGAATAGAATAGAATAGAATAGAATAGAATAGAATAGAATAGAATAGAATAGAATAGAATAGAATAGAATAGAATAGAATAGAATAGAATAGAATAGAATAGAATAGAATAGAATAGAATAGAATAGAATAGAATAGAATAGAATAGAATAGAATAGAATAGAATAGAATAGAAAAGTTTTTTATTCAAATAAACTTTTACAAGTACTTTTGAATCGTCAATTGAATCTACCACAGGTTCGGAATGCAGTTCCAGAAGTTATATAAAAATTATATAAAAATGATTGAAGTTATATAAAAATTAATGTATCTATCTGAGTCGAAATTTATTTCAAACTGAGTAAGTATATTGTGGTAAACATATCCCAGTATTCTTTATTTAAACAGAACTTTTATTTGTGATGAGACCGACGATGTTCTTCAAGCTGAAACATAGTATAAGAACTACTCAAAATACGTGCAGAAACTGCGAATTTCTACTTTGAAACTATTTGTAAGTATAAATAGTTCAGAAGAATGCAACTCAATCTGTCAAAGTAAGTGCCAGCTCTCAGAAGATGGAGCGCTTTAGGGGATTTAAAATCTATTTCATTTTCAAAGCAAAACCTTGTGCAGCATAGTGCAGAGTATTACCGAATTTAAGAGTATTTCATTAGTTGAACCACTTAAGATTATTATTGTTGCTTTACTCGAGTACGGTATTTAATGAGGAATTTTGATTTTACCAGTTCATGTTTCTATTCTCTCATAACTCCCAAACAACTCATGAATTTAAAATAGAAAAGGTTCAAAAAGAAAAAAAATTGTCAATCAAGTTACCTATCATACAAAACGTTTTCGATATTTAAAGGACTCTTCTTGTATCCTTAGAATAGAATAGAACACAATAGATTAGGATGGAATATTTGGTGTTCTATTTGAATAAAAACTTTTAAAAGTGCTTTCGATTCATAAGTGAATCTTGCATTGGCTCGGAATGCTGTTCCAACCGAGAAAAGCCAGCAAGAAACGAACAGAAGAATACTCATAATTTGGTTGTAATGAGTAAATACTTACAAATGTATGTATCTCTATATTTTTGATGGAATAATATACGTTTATTAAAGAAGAAAAAACGAATATCTACACTCTGAATGTACATTATGTGTCAAGCCACAAACATTTTATAAAGCATATAATTATGTGACGCTTACGATCTCGAGCCTTGTGATCAACTGATGATTTTGCAAGACAATCAAGATTGTTAGCCCTTTTGTTAATGACAGGGCATCAACTTACCCCACGTCTCCATGACATTTTAATTAAAATCCCTAATATTTTAGCAACCAAAATAACTAGAAGCTTTTAAAGTTAAAATTTTCAGACGCTCATTTATTGTTCGCTCTCACAAAGATACATTTTATTATTTCAACCTATAATTTGAAAGCTAAATTACGAGTAGAGTAATGGACTTGTCATGAGCAGTTCTCTTAACGATTACTATTTTTTACATTAATCTTCTATCAGTTTAGGAGTCCCACTAGGCAATCGTATTGGTGATGAATGACCAATGGAGCAGAGAGATAGATATTTGTCATGCAAACATTAATAAATAATAAAATCTGTCAATAAGTTACCCAGCATTTTTTTCAGCAGATATGAATTGGCTGTATTGTTTTTTTTTTTTTTGACAAAGACCCACTTAATGACGGTTACCTAGGTAACTTACGACGGATTACAAATTACGGTATCGACGTATTACGGATAAATTGAAAAGTACTTATAGGAACCGAACGATTGACGGTAGTTAGGTTATCAGTCCGTTACATGGACTCCAAATGCAAAATGGTGGTTTAATTATGCACCTGCCACGTTCACAGCTGCATTAGAACGATGCGCATTTACAAACATTTTATGAAATATTACTCATACCCTTACCGCATACAATTTACAAAATGTTCACCTAGAAGAGAAATTTGCAGTGAGCGGAGGAAGCTCAAATGTTCCCGTTGCGCGTAACTTTCACAAACTCGAGTGACAGTTTCATCGCAACCTGCCCCGTTGAAAGCTGAATTTATTTTAGAGCTTTAACTGATTGCCGTGCCATTTCCTTAAATAACTGATAAAACGCGTATCTGAACACGCATAATATCTTATGTCTCTTCTTATCTATACATATAATAAATCTTAAACTAAAAGTGATGAGAAACAAAGCTGTTATTGATACAATGTAACGTCTGCTACTAAGTATACCTTTACTTACCTTTTGGGGTGTAAGTGGCCCAAATTCCACCTATGTGGCCCAAGTCAACCTCACCTGCGCGCGATGCACCCTGCCAATATGCTAACGAGGCCCTGACGCTCTCAGTCCACTTTACGGGTCGTTGTGCCTGATACCACACAACTTAATCTGGATGGTATCACCGCTTTGTGGTAGGATTCTACCCCGAATCCGCCTGGCTAGCGACCACACTTCAGCCGTAATCTGCCGCAAAGCATTCGTGTGTTCCGGCAGCGAGCTGAAGAGCCAGTACCCTTCCTCAAAAGCCGGCAACGTCCTCAGGTGCTGCTGATGTTCATGGGCGGCGGTAATCACTTAACATCAGGTGACCCGCTTGCTCGGTTGCCCGCTATTCCTATAAAAAATATATATATACCTTTACTAGGTATTTGTTCCACTTGGCCAGTTACGCATAATCTTGGTCGACTATAGACTGTGTGAGTTATTTATCTCACGACAATGTTTGATTTTGTATATAATTTCATATTATGTGCTAACCCGTAATCATATACAAAATGAGTTATAATCAGTTATCATGCAGTAAACGACCTATCGTCTTATTAATTTTCTCATTTTCTACAAATTTTAATGGTATCGAAATATTTGATTGTTTGCGAGAGAGAGATTAGGATGGGCACCTTTGCCCTAAAATCGGAGCGCCGGCAAAAAATGCTCAACAATACGCCTGCGGGTCGAACCGTACGATATTGTAATTGCTTTTGGGATAATGATAATATACATACATACGTAGCATTATGCTTAGGTTTAGGCATGTTTTGGCACAGAGTACCTACAGAGGGGAAGCTTCTACAAGCGGCCCGCTGTAGGTACACTCACACATATGCGCATGTTTGTCACCAACTGTGTGCTTAGTCTAAAGCGGAGCACTCGAAAACGAACTCGAAAACTATTGATCGATTTCAGAGTAAAATAGACCTAAAATGTCTTGTATTAAGGTTTGAGTTCGCCAATACATTCAGCATTCGAACAATGCTGAATGTATTGGCGAACTCAAACCTTAATACAAGACATTTTAGGTCTATTTTACTCTGAAATCGATCAATAGTTTTCGAGTTCGTTTTCGAGTGCTCCGCTTTAGACTAAGCACACTGTACCGGTTAGTGGAACGAGCGGGCGTCCGTGAACCGTTGGTGAGTGTGTTTGTGTGAGTATACCTACAGCGGGCCGCTTGTGGAAGCTTCCTCTCTGTAGATTTACTACTCGTGTGGTTTTGGTGAGGACAGATACGGGTGAAGGTTCTTCGCAAAATAGATTAGATGTTAATAAAGGCCTAACTATGATATATTGCTATCGTCTTACCCTTGGCCATTGAAGGTCGGATCACGTACCGGGATTTTAGTTTCCCGGATAGAATTTGAACTCTGAATCAAAAGGATTTTTTGGGGTCTATCAAGTTAGAATTAACTTCTTTTACTTTTATATTTTACAAGATATATATCTAAAACTAGTATGGCGCGTGGGTGCGCGGCCCGCAAGCGGACCGCGAGGATTCGAGTAGTTTTTGTTTGAAAACGTCCCACCTATCTTCAATACCCTCGCCGTGCTCTTCATCCGTCTCCAAAATCTTCGATCATCAGCTCTTTCCGTATTTTTCCTCCGCATGAATTTTTGTTTTCTACACGAAACCATCAATAAAAAAATTTTTTGTGTAGAAAAATAAATTCCGCCATGTTGTTTTTTTTCTGTTCATCAAGTAGACTTTTAGGTATTGATCATATTTTGGTAAAAAACCACTCTTCCATCTTTTATACTTGGTGAGATAGACAACGACGAAAATTGTATTTAAACCGCCATCTTGTATCCGCCATTTTGGGTTTTTTTTCAGCTCAGTGCCAATTGGATGAGGTTTCGAGTAATTTTTGTTTGAGCTTTTCCCACCTATCTTCAATACCCTGCCCGGGCTCCTCAACCAACTTCCAAACCCTCAATCATCATGTCTTTGAATATTTTTCTTTGATAATTCTCCAAAGAACCGCATCAAAGCCTTGCATAGTTTACAACTTGTAGTCTCTTCAATATTCGTCATACATTTTCTATGGAAAAATAAATTCCACCATTTTGAATTTTTTTTCTATTCATCGGGTAGACCTTTGGATCCTGATCATCTTTTGCGAAGAAACCACTCTTCCATCTTTTATACCCTCCGAGATGGACACCGACGAAATTTGTATGGCGGCCATCTTTTTTTCGCCATTTTGAATTTTTTTTCAGCTCACTGCCAATTGGATGACGTTTCGAGTAACATTTGTTCGAGTACCCTCCACCTATCTTCAATACCTTAAGCGTGCTCTTCACCAGTCTTCGAAATCCTCAATCATCAGCTCTCTCCATATTTTTGTTCCGAATGAATTTTTTCTTCTATACGAACATCAATGAAAACAACTTTTTGTGTGAAAGAAATAAATTCCGCCATCTTGATTTTTTTCTGTTCATCAAACTGTAGATCTTTAGGTATTAATAATCTTTTGCCAAGAAACCACTCTTCCATCTTTTATACTTGGTGAGACCCGTGCTCTGTAGTGAGCCGGTAATGGGTTGATCATGATGATGATGATGATTATCTTCAATATTCGTCGTACATGTTGTATAGATAAATAAATTTCGTCATCTTGTTTTTTTTTTCTATCTAACTATCAAGTAAATCACGTTTTGATGATCTTTTGCCAAAAAACACTCTTCCATCTTTTATAATCCGTGATATAGACACCGACGAAATTTGTATAGCCGCCATCTTGACTTCCCCATTTTGTTTTTTTTTCCGCTCAGTGTCAATTGGATGAGGTTTTGAGTAATTTTTGTTTGAGCACCTCCCATCTATCTACAATACCCTTCCCGGGCTCCTCATCCATCTTCCAAACCCTCAATCATCATGTCTTCCCATATTTTTCTTTGAGAGTTCTTCAAAGAACTGCGGTAAAGCCTTGCATAGTTTACAACTTGTAGTCTCTACAATATTCGCCATACATTTCCTATGGAAAAATAAATTCCGCCATTTTGAATTTTTTTTCAATTCGTCAAGTAGACCTTTGGATCCTCATCATCTTTTGCGAAGAAACCACTCTTCCATCTTTTATACCCTCCGAGATGGAGACCGACGAAATTTGTATGGCGGCCATCTTTTTTTCGCCATTTTGAATTTTTTTTTCAGCTCACTGCCAATTGGATGACGTTTCGAGTGACATTTGCTCGAGCACCCCCCACCTATCTTCAATACCTTAAGCGTGCCCGTCGCTCGTCTCTGAAATCCTCAATCATCAGCTTTCTCCATATTTTTGTTCCGAATGAATTTTTGTCCTCTATACGAAACCATTTGTGAAAAAAAAAGTTTTCATACAAAATTTTACAGGAGGGGTGATCAATCAGTGAGTCAGTCAATGAATCAGCACGAGCAGCTATATATATATTAACTAGTAGGGCGCGTGGGTGCGCGGCCCGCAAGCGGACCGCGAGGTTTCGCTTTCGGGTATTTTGGTTTGAGCAGCCTCCACCTATCTCTCCCATATTCCTAATCCTCGATCATTATCACTCTCCATATTTTTTCTTCGAATCATTCTGCTCATCAAGTAGATCTGTAGGTATTGATCATCTTTATCCAAGAAACCACTCCTTCATCTTGTATACTTGGTGAGATAAACACCGATGAAATTTGTATAGTCGCCATCTTAAATCCACCATTTTGAGGTTTTTTTCACCTCAGTGCCAATTGGATAAGGTTTCGAGTAATTTTTGTTTGAGCACCTCCCATCTATCTGCCATACCCTGCCCGGGCTCCTCAACCATCTTCCAAACCCTCAATCATCATGTCTTCCCATATTTTTCATTGAGAGTTCTCCAAAGAACCGCTTCAAAGCCTTGCATAGTTTACAACTTGTAGTCTCTTCAATATTCGCCATACATTTTCTATGGAAAAATAAATTCCGCCATTTTGAATTTTTTTTCTATTCGTCGGGTAGACCTTTAGATCCTGATCATCTTTTGCAAAGAAACCACTCTTCCATCTTTTATACCCTCCGAGATGGACACTGACGAAATTTGTATGGCGGCCATCTTTTTTTCGCCATTTTGAATTTTTTTTCAGCTCACTGCCAATTGGATGATGTTTCGAATGACATTTGCTCGAGCACCTCCCACCTATCTTCAATACCTTAAGCGTGCCCGTCGCTCGTCTCTGAAATCCTCAATCGTCAGCACTCTCCATATTTTTCCTCTTAATGAATTTTTGTCTTCTATGCGACACCATTATTGAAAAAAAAAATTTTCATACAAAATTGTTCAGGAGAGGTGATCAATGAGTGAGTGAGTCACCCAATCAGCACGAGCAGCTATATATATATTAATACGTATAATAGTAGTAATAATTATATACCTACTATACATAAAATATACATACCTATATAATTATTAGTACATATTTATATTTTATAAGAATTATCTAAAATACGTGTATAAAGTCTGTTCATTTACTTACGGTCACCTTTGATCGCGCCGCCTCGGCACGTGCGGCGTCTTTCCAAAGGCACCGCCGGTGACTTCAAAGCATGCCGCGCGGGTGTACAGGCAGTACAAGGGGTTTTGGCGTTTTATACCTAATCATATTTTTTTATTAAAATTCTCTTTCTTTTTATATTTTTTTTTAATTCGTATTTTATTACAATATAACCATAAACATAAAATATAATATTATCATGAACACGGGTCTTCTCTCAAAATGAGAAGGATTTTAACCATAGTCTACCACGCTGGCCAAGTGCGGATTGACAGACTATTCTCAGATTCTGTTAGAATAGAAAAAAAATACAATCAGAAAAAAAATAAAAAAAATTAAAGCAGAATACTAAGAGCACCTGCGCCTGTACCGACACTATGTTACCGAACGGACTATATGCGTTTCAACTAATAAGATACATATTCTAATTTATTACTTATCGATAAATGAACTTAACTATCAAAATGCTTGTTCCCTTTGCTTATTATATGATATTTATCTTCATATTTATGTTTCGCAAATTAATTCTCGGGGTATACGAAATGAACTGGAGCCGGTCCCAACTTAAATAATTAAACTTTGACCCGACTAAAGCTTTAGATGATGTACGGGGTAGAGGAAGGATTAATAATGTTATTATCCTAAGAGCCTATTACGTGACTCAAGTACGTTGCGTTGAATGTGGATTATTACAGTAGGTATAACCCCCAGCACGTAAGTCGACCGGTGACCTTCAAGTGCGCGCAGTGTCGTACGGGTGAGCGGGACACAATACGATTGGAGAGCTAATCAGTGCTTACGAACGATCCCCACGCCCTCCCCGCGACCCACTCATACCCCGAGATACCTCATTTTCGACTTCTGCGCATTGAAGGTCACAGGTCGACTTATTTGCTGTGACTTGTACTGAACGAAGATCCCTATTGTATAACAAATCAATTTATGGTGGGATAGTAGCATAGCGTAGTAGTAGTAATTAGGTACTACATTGTCGCTGGTAATAAACATAAATATAATAAGTATAAAAATACTTACCATAACGTTCTCAAAGGTGTGTGAAGCCTGCCAATCCGCTTGGCCAGCGTGGTAGACTATGGCCAAAACCCTTCTCACTCTGAGAGGAGACCCGTGCTCTGCAGTGAGCCGGTAATGGGTTGATCATGATGATGATGATGATGATGAATAGACACCATGCCTATGAATAAGCATAATTCGGACTATTTATATTTTTGTAAATATTTTTAATAGTGTTTTCTTGTAAATATTTTATTTAAAAGTTTCTTGTTTCAGGTACATACATCGATAATGTTAAAACTTGGGAAATGTTCAATTTGATCAATCAGAATTGTATCTGTGAATTCAAACCAGAAGAAAAATTAAATACGGGAGAACCGGGTAAATTCAGTGGTTTACTGATGTTCTCGAAAAGATCTTTTTGTGACCCATATTGGCTATTATTAAGGGCTGAAATCGTGCCACATCAGCGTTTTTAAGCCTCAAGTGACGTATGCTTCATTAGGTGAATGGAAACCTTCGAGATGGCCTATAAAGTGCTTTAGCTGTAGGTTTTAGCGTAAGGTGTTTTATTAAACGGCGCGAATAAATCACGAGGATGTGTTTACATAAGATTTATCGGAGGAGGAAATGTGAAAGTGAATTGTTTTCGTTTCTTTATAAATCAGTCTGCATAAATTTATTTTACGATTTTATTCTTTCGTACGTGTAAGGTAAGAAAGGTTTGTTCGTAGGTACATAATATATAATAAATAATCAAAGTTAATCTAGTTAATTTTGTAGGTGTTCTCTTTATATCGGAATTAGAATGGATTCAGAAGCGGACTCATAACATCAGTAAAAAACTCAAGGATTTCTGATCCTTGAGTTTTCTACTGCTGAAAAAACCAGAATCGAAAACTGGTGACCGAAATATAAATGACACAATATAAATGGAAAGATTAAATAAGCAAGACTCCGCTGGCTTGGAAACCAAGAGAGGATCGTGCTATCAGTTTTTCTATAAAAGCAACCTGCACTAGCCCGATTTGTTTAAAGAGGCGCAAGATCCTAGTGAGTTAATTCATGCTTCTAGTACCAAACTTCATTGACTTGAGCCAGCGAAGTATAAGTTGAACACTTATACTTCGCTGATCTTATTAAGTTTTACTTTGAATAAATATAATTATCTGATGATAATGAGTAATAACTGTACTACCGTACTCTCGTGACTACCTGGACTATACTACCTGCATGGAGGATTCTACCGTGAAGATAAATACTCGTAAGTACCGAATCAATTGATTTTATAATAAATCTCGCACCATCTACAAAACCTCGCTAATCCCACTAAATCCACCAATATTTCAAGAATAATTCAATCGACAAAATGTCGCGACCCTATTAGCCTCATGTTCTAGTTTATTGGGCCAGGTGCTACGCTGCCGAACATTGGTATTACAAATTTGGTCTTTATTGAAACATCTGATGATTTTTATTACGAAATTAAGTAAGTCCGTAATCCGTTGACTAAAAGACGCCAGTTCAAAATTTTTAAATCAAATCACATACTTACATTGCAAGTAATATTAAAGCTACAAGGATTCTAAATGTTCATTTAAATGGAAAAATGGTCGTGAAAACTAAAATATACAGAGAAATTAAATATAAAGACCAATTCAGAGACACCCCACTTGACATAGTCCATCGACTTTTGTTCAAATAGGGATGATATATATAATATTATTATTATTATTATTATATACTTCGGTACCTTTAATGATACATACAAGAATTATAGTAAAATCGGTACACACATTTAATCTTTACAGTGTCACGAAGGTACCAACAAACATTAATTTTATTATTTAATACGGACGAACACACAGACATGTAAAAAGACAGGGTAAGCGTAACTTTTATCACATGAGTGTGGATATGGAAACCAAGCTTTGGAAGTGAATTTCTAAGATCGATTCTCCACATCTCTATCAGTAAAGTTGAGCAAATATTTAATTATCGCAGAGCGATGAGACACGAGAGCATTAATTTCGTCTTACATCTCAGGAACTTTGCTGTTGTGATGTGTATGCAAATTGGTAATATCGACTTCTATTCTCATTAATATTCATAACAATATGAATGATTCATGTCATGAAATTTGATGCGTGTTAGCCATTAAACTCATAGCGCCCGTAAATTACTTTCGCAAAATTCGCTGGAAAAGGCCATTAGGTAAATGACAGTATGGATGTGTGTATGAGAGCTTGTCGCGTGGGTGTGAGTATCTACGTTAATTTGTGACTTATACACGCGTGTGTTAATCATTATTACCAACGAAAATACTTTGAGGGTAATTGCCGTTGAAAGCTCAATTCCGCGCTCGGCTTCAAAATGAATAATTACAATTTCAATTGTTTCCTTTTCGAGTCGACCATTGGCTTTAATAGTCAACATCAAAGCAAATATAATTGATTGCGAATGCATCACGTTAACATACTTTTCTGTGCCGTTCCATTATTCTTTATTAGCTTTTGCCCGCGGCTTCGCCCGCGTGAATTTTGGTTTTTCACAAATCCTGAGGGATCGTGGATTTCTGGTTCCCGTTGCCGCTCCCTTTTCCAACCTTTATACTTACTTTTAAGGTGGTTTTCTATAGTGATCTACCTATCACTGTAGCTGTAGATTTGGGTTTTTCAAAATCCCGCGGGAACTCTGGATTTTATCAGGATAAAAAGTAGGTATGTGTTAAGTCAGGGCATTATCTATCTCCATTCAAAATTTCAGCCAAATCTGTTCAGTAGTTGTGACGTTATAGAATAACAAACATCCAAACATCCTCACTTTCACATTTATAATATTAAATAGGATTATTTTTGTCATTACATTGTTTAATATTTTGTAATGAAATGTTTTATCATATTATAATAAGTTGTAATTTTTAAGTAAATTTTATTAACTAACTTATAGGCAACTAACTTATGAAGTTACCTAAAGATGTTATAATGTGGGTCATCCCCGAGCGATATTTTTTGTTGCATGAAAGAAACAAAAAGTATCGCCCGATAAAGTCTTGAAAATATCTCGACGCTATTAACCTAATTTCTTGCTTTATTAGAAATGGTGGCGGTTCCGATAATTACAAAGGAGGCCACAAAAATGATTTACCACCATGATAATGTTATCCGTTTTCATCTAAACATCAACCAATTTAATATAGGTAATTATATTTTTTCGATCATATTATCATTTTTCAATGTTTTCTGTTAAAACGAGTGCTTACTAATAATAATGAAATAAATTAATGTTGTTATACACGTTTTAAGATATAAATGTTTTGTATCGATAAAACTGGAGCACATTGGATATAAAAAATATAGAAACAGATATTAAGTAATAACTTTATAAAAGACCTACATAATGAATACTCTGCTAATTAAAAAAAACAGTAATTTTTGAATATAATAAGAAATAAATAACTTAATGGCCTGGTAGACTCAAGTACATCGAACGAAGGGAAAATAAAAAATTGTCAGCATAGAAAAGATTTAATTAATTATTAGGAATCTTGAAAATTTAATTAAATATTAGGTACTAGCGGACCCGGCAGACGTCGTCCTGCCCGTTATTAGCGCCACCTACCGGGTCCAATTTTTCTACTTATAAACCTTCCTCTTGAATCACTCTATCTATTAAAAAAAACCGCATCAAAATCCGTTGCGTAGTTTTAAAGATTTAACCTACATATGGAATAGGGATATAGGGACAGAGAAAGCGACTTCGTTTTATACTATGTATAGTTAAAGTGATGTAAAGCCCGTGAATTCGTCGCATTTTCTAATCTAATCGCGTGGGTTTTCTAGGGATACCTTCTACCACAAGCTTCTACAACTTTTTCAAGAGTAATAGAGATATCAAGAGTATAGAATATCTAACTCCCAATAGGTATTCAATATCGATCAGAGTAGGGCTGAAAAAAGTGAGAAATAGGCTGATATAATTTCGCATACGTATATAAAAACATAAAATATTCTTGTAAAAAAAATATAAAATAGTACAATATCTTACCTTAATATATTTAATTCTTCTGTACATAACTCCTCCTAAACGACTGAACCGATTTGTGTGTATAATATTTCAATGGGATCCTAGATGGTTTGAAAATACAATTGGACCCGGTAGATGGCGTTTATGTTAGTATGTCATCGGACAGGACGACGTCTGCCGGGTCCGCTAGTATATAAAAAGTCAATTCGTTCGTTCGTTCGTTCGTTTCAACCAATGGACGTCCACTGCTGGACATAGGTCTCTTGCAAGGATCGCCACAGCACACGATCTTGTGCCGCCTGATTCCAGCGGCTCCAGCGACTCGCTTGAGATCGTCTGTCCATCGAGTCGGGGGTCTACCTACGCTTCGTTTGCTGGTGCGAGGTCGCCATTCAAGCACCTTGGGACCCCAACGTCCATCGGTTCTTCGTGCAATGTGCCCCGCCCATTGCCACTTCAGCTTCGCGACTCGATAAGCTATGTCGGTGACTCTGGTTCTCCTGCGAATCTCCTCATTTCTGATTTGATCCCGCAGGGATAATCCGAGCATAGCTCTCTCCATCGCCCGCTGAGTGACCTTGAGCCTTCTTAGTCCGTCCGTCATAAAAAGTTCGCTAGTATATAAATATATGTATAGAAAGTGGGATAATAATTATGATTGTATGGCACTTCCAATAGAAAGCTTGGACAAAGAAGATAAAAGAATTCAGATCTTCTAGTGCAAGTTATCTGGAATTACGAAAAAACTCCGTCACGATTCCGCTCGTGTAAAGTTACAAATTTAATCAAGAGCATTTCTTCGCAAATACGAAGAGGCGACCTAATTTCCATCAGACGCCTTCCGTTTTTATTGTTTCCGTAAGTTTCAAGGCAATTTGAAGATTAATAAAATGTAAATCAACCTTCCTACTGGACCTTTTTGCTAAAAAGCGTGCCATCAATTTTTAAGATAAAAAAATCGACTTACAGCAGGTAGTACCGACTATTCTACATATTATAATTCTTATAAGTCCCATTATACAGTTGTTTGTGTCTGTCTGTGACTACGAAATTATTGCCTCTTATTAAGCTCATATTGCTCATATTTGAACGATAGCTGGTGGTCGGTTTGTTCGGGCTGGAACGGCTGAACCGATTTTGACGGTATTTTTGCAAGCAATTAGATTATACAAGTAATCTAGGCAACATTTTGTCGCTAAAATATTTAAGATTCTTTCGTAAACAAAATAATAAATGTTAATATTAGGACCAATGCAGCCTGACCGCTGAATCGATATTGACATACATAGACTGTCACAGGCAATTTTAATTATTATTACCAACGTATAAAATAAATAAAATTGTTAAAAGTTACTACTTACCGTAATATTATTATAATCAACAAAATTCCCTTTCATAAACAAAAAAATAATAATATTAAATGTGAGCGCAATAAATTTGGTATGCGTATCGGAGGATCATTACGAAACAAAATATTCTCATTTAATTGGACTGGTATTAAATCATTGTGGAACGATTTTATAATAACTGAAGATTTCCACTTTGTTGGTTAATAAATAATTATTATTATACTGAAATCGTACCTCACGTTGATAGAGACGGGGTGCTGAGTTTCACAATTAAATTTTGCTGAGAGATAATTTAGTAGTGTTCTTAATTGGTTGATTATTTATTTATTATTTATAAATGGGTTCCTGTATTGCTCATTTTGATTGCGGTTACTTTAGCAATATCATAGACAATAATATTGAAATGCTCCTAGTTTATCTTACAAAAGGAAATTAATCTACAACATATGATTGAGATTTTAGTTATGTTTAAACTGCCACTAAAATATAAAATCAACTCATACTTAATAAACAAACTATAGCACTACACTTTTTAATGCAGACTAAAATAAATGAGTCTACAAAAGTTGTATAAAAACTTACTGTTAGTTAGTTATAAATCACTTTTTGATAATGTTTATAACATCATATCAGTTAATTTATATTATACACAACTCTACTGACAAACATAGACCGGTCAAAACTTCAACATTTTTATTTTCAAATCATGCTTATGTACTCAGAGCAGCTTACATTATTTTCTACTCAGTGCTTATGTAAGTAGGTACATTATTAACCCACGAAACAAATTCAGGAATATTAAAGCACGACGGGTAAAACAAAATTGTTGAATAATTTATTAATATTTAAATCGACTCTCGTATGGATGATCGCGTATCATTACGACCACTGCAAAATAATATATTCCAATTTAATTGGAATGAAAATGATCTATGACTTATTTATCTGAGGTAAATAAATAATTTAAATGATCAAATGAAAAAAATGTTGAGATGAAATGCGAATAGTATTTTTACCTACTCGTACCTATTAAAAAAAATAGTTTTATACAATAAATATTTATATTTAATAATACAATCAAATAATTATTCAATACATTTTCAGTAATAATTGTAAAAATATCTTTATGTGTGATACATAATTATTTTTTCATCTCACTGGCTCGGAAAGGCTTTCTTTATTCTTTAAAATCTGCGTGCAAAAGCTCACTTTATCCGCTCTGCGTGGAAAGTAATTCGTATGAACATCATTTAAATTTCAACCATATCACCTAAATAATAGAATATGAATTTACATAAAAGTGAATCTACGAAATTGTCAAACGGAATTGAACCTAATTGTAAAAAGTTAGAGTTCATATTTCAACAGACGTTTTATTACCCAATAGGTATTTCAGAGGTTTATCTGAATTGGCGTAAACTATAATGTTAATTGCGGTTTACAATTTATGACGTATTAAAAAACTACTTACTAGATCTCGTTAAACCAATTTTTGATGGAAGTTTGCATGGTAATGTACATCATATATTTTTTTTAGTTTTATCATTCTCTTATTTTAGAAGTTACAGGGGGGGACACATTTTACCACTTTGTCTACTCTCTCGCGCAAACTATTCAGTTAAAAAAAATTATATTAGAAAACTCATTACACTTTTTGAAGACCTATCCAGTATCCATAGACACACAGGTATGGATTTGATAAAAAAAATTTTTTTGAGATTCAGTTCTAAGTATGGGGAACCCCCAAAAATTGTTTTTTTTTTTTTCTATTTTTGTGTGAAAATCTTAATGCGGTTCACATAATACATAAACTTACCAAGTTTCAACAGTATAGTCCTTATAGTTTCGGAAACTGTGACATACGGACGGACAGACAGACAGACATGACGAATCCATAAGGGTTCCGTTTTTTGCCATTTGGCTATGGAACCCTAAAAAAGAGGAGCTATGTCAATATAGCGTAGAGATGGTATTGTTTTTTACTAGTTTTTTAAAAAGTTAAGTGCGTGAATGGACAGCAATTTAGAGATTTTATATTATGTAGCTTAAATCATGTGGAATACTAAAGAATAGGTACTAGTCAATACAATCGACAACTTGAGTTTTATTATACAAGTAATTAATAATTTGTTAAAGGGTGATTAATTTTGAAAGAATTCTTCCTTGAAATCTCTCATCTTAATTTGTTGTACGTTGATTTTTCTGCTATTTTATCACAATAGGTTTATTCAGATGAACTCCATCTACCATTCTACCTGTATAGTATTTTATAGTTAGATAGTTTGCTAGTTCAGGTTTAATAGTAATTAATAACTCTCCTACTATTAGGATTTCGATGTTTAATTCTGCGGGTGTACTTCACAAGTGTTCTTTTATTCATTTTTCTTCTTTTTTCAGTGTAAATGTTGGACATTAGAAACTGTTTACAGATTCCATGCAACACTAACTTCGCGAAGGAAATTAGTCGTGAGGTGCGCGAGGAAACTTTTAATTTATTCTCTTCGTAATCTGAATATGAAAGCAGCTAAGAATGCGGTCTCGGCATGCATTAAAATATTATAAAGGAAATTAACTTAACGACTTTTAACAATTACAAATTTCCATTATGATTATCTAACGACCACCGACGCAAAAAGAGGGGTGTCATAAGTTTGACCGCTATTTGTGTCTGTGTGTCTTGCCCACCGAAGCTCTTAAACGACTGAACCGATTTAAAAGCGGTTATTTATTTGAAAGCAGGTTTTTTAGGGATGGTTCTTAGATGTGTTTTATCTAAATCGGTTCTGCTGTTTCAAAGTTATCAGCTCTTTTGGTAGCTGCGATAGGAATCTTAGACGCGTAATGGGATGCCAGGGAAGTGGTCAAATTATTCAGTAATTTATTCAGTTTATTTACTTTTTTTCTAAGTTTTTCTTTCTTGCAATATCCAACAGATTACATATTATGCCATCAACAGAGAATCTTATTAATGAAATATATTAAATCCAATATAGGTACAGGCGGGTCACGCGTTGTATTCGAGTCACGCCCCCGTGGTTGTTAAACGGTCACCTCAATAATTGCGTTCATCCGAGGAATAAAAGCATAAGAGAACATTAATAAGGTGAGATAATAATCTTCTTTTTTTTTATAGGAATAGCGGGCAACCGAGCAAGCGGGTCACCTGTGTGCTTAGTCTAAGATCGGAGCACTCGAAAACGAACTCGAAAACTATTGATCGAATCACAAGTGAATTCAGAGCAAAATGAACTTAAAAGTCGTAATTCCATAGTTCGAATATGTATTTTACAACATTTCTGCTTGGGGCGCTCGTTGTGTTCGAATGCTGAATGTATTGGCGAATTCAAACCTTAATACAAGCCATTTTAGGTCTATTTTACTCTGAAATCGATCAATAGTTTCGAGTTCGTTTTCGAGTGCTCCGATCTTAGACTAAGCACTCTGATTTTAAGTAATTACCGCCGCCCATGAACATTATAGCAGCACCTGAGGAACCACTAATGCGTTTCCGGCTTTTGAGGAAAGGGACTGGCTCTTCAGCTCGCTGCCGGAACACACGGATGCTTTGTGGCAGATTACGGCTGGAGTGTGGTCGCTAGCCAGGCGGATTCGGGGTAGAATTCTACCACAAAGCGGTGATACCATCCAGATTAAGTTGTGTGGTATCAGGCACAACGACCCGTAGAGGGGACTGAGAGCGTCAGGGCCTCGTTAGCATATTGGCAGGGTGCACCGCGTGCAGGTGAGGTTGACTTTGGCCACATAGGTGGAATTTGGGCCACTTACACCCTAAACGTTGAAAAACGTAATCGTATGAAGTTCTGTAATTGCCTCTGTCAACATGTTTATTCCTATAAACTAAGTTGACCAAATGTAAGAAATGTTTTTGGCCCAACCCATGAATCAATCCCAGGACCTCGAGGTCCGTAGGTGAAAATGCTAACCGCTAGACCAACGAGGAAGATGGTCATTGACAAGCTAAACTTCACTACAGATACTTCACCGTTCCTAAAAGATTATTTTTGAAGTGAAAACTTCTTTAAGCGTGTTGAGCACTTTATCATGAAACTCGCGTCATCGTCACCGAACGCTTTCCATGAGCTATATGTATTGTACACATATATACATATGTGTACTTTTTGGGTGAACAAAAAGCCAACAAAAAATAAAAAATACAACAAAAAATACAACAAAAAATACATCGTCACCGTCACTTCCCATGAGCTATATTACATATACTGTTTAAATACTGTTTATATACTGGTTGTTAAGTTCCCTCGAATATGGTTGAGCGAAGCAATGGCTGGATCATGCGTCATGCTCGTGAACAGGTGCCACCGTCGGAGATGGGGCTACTTTTGTCTGCCCTTGTACATGTGTAGAATTGTAAGCACCATTCCGAACCTGTGGTAGATTCATTTGTCGATTCGTAAGCGCTTGTGAAAGTTTATCTGAATAAAATTTAAGATTACTTATATAAATGATAAAAAGGCGTGGATTTGACTCGTTCCAGCAATGCGCGAGACGGCAATTCAATCATGTACTTAACATAAAATTGTTATATTGATATTGTAAATTTGGAAAAGAGCAACCGCCGAGTTTCTTGCTGGTTCTTCTCGGTTGGAACGGCATTCCGAACCAATGGTAGATTCATTTGACTATTCAAAAGTACTTGTAAAAGTTTATTTGAATAAAAAACTTTTCTATTCTATTCTATTCTATTCTAAACTTTAATCCTTGATCACTTCTATTGGCAGTCCCCAAAGACTGCCTCGCATTTTTTTTTATACAATACAACTGATAAAGCAAAAGAGCTAAAATATAAGAAAAGAAGTAGAATACAATGATTTAGTCGTTTAATACAATATAAATGTATTAAACAATATAGAAGTCAGTGCCTGAACGATTACCTCAGCTGAATTCTATTTACTCGTAAACGCTTTAAAGCTTGCCCTTGTTGTGACTAGATAGGTACAATAGAAAACTAAGGAGATTGTAACCTTCAATCGTTGGAATAAGCGCTCTTTTTCTTTAGAGCTATCGAGGCTTCATCGTATTGTACACGATTTCTAAGAGAATATCTAAAATCTAATAAAGGGCAGGTCACGCAATGTATTCGAGTCACGATTCCGATCATTGCATGATCACCTTAATAATTGCGTAACTCTAAGGAAAGGAAGAATAGAAAATAAGAAGGTAGGTATAACTACATGCAATAAACTGATTTAACTTACACTCAATAACGATAATAAATCGGCCAAGTGCGAGTCGGGCCTCGCACTTTTAGGGTTCCGTACATAATTATGAACAATATAATATTTTGGGTCTGGGAAATATTTAATTTTCGAGCTAAACATCGCAACAAATCGTAAAAGAAAAACCCAAAAAATATTCATTTGTTTTGGGTCACAGCTTATAAACTATTTTATGAATCGTTGTTTTCAGTATTTGTTGCTTAAATAGAGCATTTGGTACATAATATACCGAAATATCATATTCCTAACTAGTTTAGTTTTTGAGATAGCCCCCGTTACAAAAATGGTCTAAAACTGACAACTTTTATGGCCCTTTTCCTTATTTTTTGAGCAAAAAATTAAAAAATATATATAATATTCTTACTCAATGAGTTCTAATTTAGAACTCATTCATATATTTTTTTAATTTTTTTGGGGTATCATGTTTAGAACTTCTAAACATGATACCCCACAAGCTAGGGTAAGAAAAACGAAATTTTTTCCGGCTCCTTTCTCATGTATGGCAGCCCCCCTGAAAAATAATTTAATTCAATTTCTAATTCAATATTTGATTTAGGGTCAACGTTTTACACCAAATACCAAAATTTCAGGTTTGTAACTCATTTCATCTGCGAGCTAGAGACCTGTGACCGGCGGACAGACGGACAGACGGACAGACAGACAGACAGACAGACAGACAAATGGCAGATTGACATTAATAGGGTTCCGTTTTTACCCTTGGGTACGGAACCCTAAAAACCCATATAAGGCAAGTATAGTAATTATTATTAATAGTTATCAATTCTTATCTCATTTTTTGGTTAAAAAATGTCGAACGTATAAAACTTTTACAATTATTTACGATTTACTTTCATTTTACATTGTACAAGTACCTACGCGGCAAAATAAAATCACAAAGAAAAGTAGGTAGAAAGCTAAAGGATTTTACGTTTAAATTTTATTTTCATAAACAAAATTCGAACGAATTCGAAACAAAACTTTCATTGTTGTGATTTACTTTTAAATTAGGTATGTAACAATAACTACTACAGTATTTAGCTGTGTAGAAAGTACAAAATAACTGAAAGTTAATGGATTATTTGAATTAATTAATGCTTGTTTTGTTTAGGTACTTAATCCAATGAATATCAAACTAAAGTGACTGAACCTCGTAAAATATTCAAAGCACTTAGGTATAACTGAGAACAAACCCCTTTGGCTCTGATTGCCCTAAGTGTTATAATAATTTGAGAATAAATTATTAATTTGCGAATAGATATAGTACAGTAATATTATATGACTATAATATTATTATGAGAAAATTAATTTTCGTTTTTTAAAGTAATTTATCGTTAATGTTTGATAAGAGTAATAAATAAAGTTTACGTTTTATATGAATTCAATTTTTTATTCATCATAATTCCTTCACTATAGAGTTTTAAAGTTACTAGGGCCATCTACCCCGGACTTACCCTAAATGTTTTGTATCGATAAAACTGGAGCACATTGGATATAAAAAATATAGAAACAGATATTAAGTAATAACTTTATAAAAGACCTACATAATGAATACTCTGCTAATTAAAAAACACAGTAATTTTTGAATATAATAAGAAATAAATAACTTAATGGCCTGGTAGACTCAAGTACATCGAACGAAGGGAAAATAAAAAATTGTCAGCATAGAAAAGATTTAATTAATTATTAGGAATCTTGAAAATTTAATTAAATATTAGGTACTAGCGGACCCGGCAGACGTCGTCCTGCCCGTTATTAGCGCCACCTACCGGGTCCAATTTTTTTACTTATAAACCTTCCTCTTGAATCACTCTATCTATTAAAAAAAACCGCATCAAAATCCGTTGCGTAGTTTTAAAGATTTAACCTACATATGGAATAGGGATATAGGGACAGAGAAAGCGACTTTGTTTTATACTATGTATAGTTATAGTGATGTAAAGCCCGTGAATTCGTCGCATTTTCTAATCTAATCGCGTGGGTTTTCTAGGGATACCTTCTACCACAAGCTTCTACAACTTTTTCAAGAGTAATAGAGATATCAAGAGTATAGAATATCTAACTCCCAATATTCAATATCGATCAGAGTAGGGCTGAAAAAAGTGAGAAATAGGCTGATATAATTTCGCATACGTATATAAAAACATAAAATATTCTTGTAAAAAAAATATAAAATAGTACAATATCTTACCTTAATATATTTAATTCTTCTGTAAGTACATAACTCCTCCTAAACGACTGAACCGATTTGTGTGTATAATATTTCAATGGGATCCTAGATGGTTTGAAAGTACAATTGGACCCGGTAGATGGCGTTTATGTTAGTATGTCATCGGACAGGACGACGTCTGCCGGGTCCGCTAGTATATAAAAAGTCAATTCGTTCGTTCGTTCGTTTCAACCAATGGACGTCCACTGCTGGACATAGGTCTCTTGCAAGGATCGCCACAGCACACGATCTTGTGCCGCCTGATTCCAGCGGCTACCAGCGACTCACTTGAGATCGTCTGTCCATCGAGTGGGGGCTCTACCTACGCTTCGTTTGCTGGTGCGAGGTCGCCATTCAAGCACCTTGGGACCCCAACGTCCATCGGTTCTTCGTGCAATGTGCCCCGCCCATTGCCACTTCAGCTTCGCGACTCGATAAGCTATGTCGGTGACTCTGGTTCTCCTGCGGATCTCCTCATTTCTGATTTGATTCCGCAGGGATAATCCGAGCATAGCTCTCGCCATCGCCCGCTGAGTGACCCTGAGCCTTCTTAGTCCGTCCGTCATAAAAAGTCCGCTAGTATATAAATATATAGAAAGTGGGATAATAATTATGATTGTATGGCACTTCCAATAGAAAGCTTGGACAAAGAAGATAAAATAATTCAGATCTTCTAGTGCAAGTTATCTGGAATTACGAAAAAACTCCGTCACGATTCCGCTCGTGTAAAGTTACAAATTTAATCAAGAGCATTTCTTCGCAAATACGAAGAGGCGACCTAATTTCCATCAGACGCCTTCAGTTCGTTTTTATTGTTTCCGTAAGTTTCAAGGCAATTTGAAGATTAATAAAATGTAAATCAACCTTCCTACTGGACCTTTTTGCTAAAAAGCGTGCCATCAATTTTTAAGATAAAAAAATCGACTTACAGCAGGTAGTACCGACTATTCTACATATTATAATTCTTATAAGTCCCATTATACAGTTGTTTGTGTCTGTCTGTGACTACGAAATTATTGCCTCTTATTAAGCTCATGTTGCTCATATTTGAACGATAGCTGGTGGTCGGTTTGTTCGAGCTGGAACGGCTGAACCGATTTTGACGGTATTTTTACAAGCAATTAGATTATACAAGTAATCTAGGCAACATTTTGTCGCTAAAATATTTAGGATTCTTTCGTAAGCAAAATAATAAATGTTAATATTAGGACCAATACAGCCTCACCGCTGAATCGATATTGACATATGTACATAGACTGTCACAGGCAATTTTAATTATTATTACCAACGTATAAAATAAATAAAATTGTTAAAAGTTACAACTTACCGTAATATTATTATAATCAACAAAAGTCCCTTTCATAAACAAAAAAATAATAATATTAAATGTGAGCGCAATTTTGGTATGCGTATCGGAGGATCATTACGAAACAAAATATTCCCATTTAATTGGACTGGTATTAAATCATTGTGGAACGATTTTATAATATCTGAAGATTTCCACTTTGTTGGTTAATAAATAATTATTATTATACTGAAATCGTACCTCACGTTGATAGAGACGGGGTGCTGAGTTTCACAATTAAATTTTGCTGAGAGATAATTTAGTAGTGTTCTTAATTGGTTGATTATTTATTTATTATTTAGAAATGGGTTCCTGTATTGCTCATTTTGATTGCGGTTACTTCAGCAATATCATAGACAATAATATTGAAATGCTCCTAGTTTATTTTACAAAAGGAAATTAATCTACAACATAATATGATTGAGATTTTAGTTATGTTTAAACTGCCACTAAAATGTAAAATCAACTCATACTTAATAAACAAACTAAAGCACTTTTTAATGCAGACTAAAATAAATGAGTCTACCAAAGTTGTATAAAAACTTACTGTTAGTTAGTTATAAATCACTTTTTGATAATGTTTATAACATCATATCAGTTAATTAAATCTATATCTATACTAATAAATAAAATTGAAGTGTCTGTCTGTAATATCGAAATAACTACCTCATATTAAGCTCATATGGTTATTTTAACGCTACCATAACCGAATCACACGTTTTTAAAATTTTTGTCTGTCTGTCTGTCTGTCTGTCTGTCTGTCTGTCTGTCTGTCTATCTGTCTGTCTGTCTGTCTGTCTGTCTGTTTGAACGGGCTAATCTTCGGAACGGCTGAACCGATTTTGACGGGACCTTCACATACAAGTAGAGAATTAACCAGGGAGTAACATAGGCTACTTTTTTAACCGACTTTCAAAAAAGGAGGAGTTGTGTTTTTCTACCTATGTACACCGATATCTCCGAGATTTCTGAACCGATTTGCGTAATTTTTTTTTTAATCGATAGAGAAACAATGCGACCCTGTTCTGTAAAAAATTTGGATTCCAACTCCTCAATCCTGATGCTGTAGGGGACCTAATCCCCAAAACTAATGGGTTTGAGAAACTTTCGGTTATTTAAATTGATATTGGGGGTACCAATTAAAGACTTTATCGTTGAATGAACTCGAGTAGGTACATATCCAACTCCTCAACCCTGATGCTGTAAGGAATTGTATTCCGAAATCGTGGGGATCCCACAGGATTTTTCCGTTTTGAGGACGGGTTTCTACAGATAAGCTACTTTTTGTTCTGGAAAATCAAAAGTTCCCACGGGATTTTTAAAAACCTGTATCCACACGGGCGAAGCCGTGGGCATCTTCTAGTTATTATTATTATTTAATAAATAAAATTGAAGTGTCTGTCTGTAATTTCGAAATAACTACCACATATTAAGCTCATATGGTTATTTGAACGATACCATAACCGAATCACACGTTTTTAAAATTTTTGTCTGTCTGTCTGTCTGTTTGAACGGGCTAATCTTCGGAACGGCTGAACCGATTTTGACGGGACTTTCACAGACAAGTAGAGGATTAACCAAGGAGTAACATAGGCTACTTTTTTAACCGACTTTCAAAAAAGGAGTTGTGTTGAAATCGGTAAATACAGATGTTAAAAACGCCCTGATAGGTATTTTCGCTGCGCGCGATCGCGACGGCCGACGCGGACGCTCGCGCTCCCCGCGCCGCGCCACGCGCCCCTGCGCCCTGCGCCCGCCGTACGCGGTACCGCGGTACGCCGCCGCGCGGCGGGGGGCGGGTGGACCAGAAATCTACTTATCCCTCAGGATTTGTGAAAAATCGAAATTCACGCGGGCGAAGCCGCGGGCAAAAGCTAGTAATATAATAAAACTGTAACAGATCCAATTCTGTACATTGAAGATATTTCGAAAATTTTTATTGGAGGGCACTCTATAATCGATACTGAAGCCAAAACTGCAATTTTTTTCATTTTGTCTGTCTGTCTGTCTTTCTGTCTGTCTGTCTGTCTGTCTGTCTGTCTGTCTGTCTGTCTGTCTGTCTGTCTGTCTGTCTGTATCTTGGCCGCGCATCACGCCGAAACTACTGAATGGATTAGAATGTAACTTGGTATGATTTGAGTTTATACTCCGAGGTAGGACATAGGATACTTTTTATCCCGAAATTCAGCACAATTCCCTTGAGAGAGGGGAAGAAAGTGAAAACGTGTATTTAGCTGTAATTCATTAACGCGTAGTTCGATTTAACTCATTCTTTTTTTGTTAGAAAGGTAGTACTTTAAGTATTGTCCCGTAAATATTTCAAGGTCATAAGTTTTTTAGTTCAGAAATAACAGACATTTATTGCGTTCAAATAACTTGGGACCTGGATCTTTGAACGTACGGCTTATTTTAAACTGGTGTGTGTTTAAACTTATGTTTGTCGATCTGTCTATTTGTTTCAGCTAATTTCCGAAACGGCTGGATCGATTTTGACGGAACTTTCAATGGCAGATAGGTGATGTTATAAGTAGTAACTTAGGCTACATTTAGTTTAGGTACAAAAAAGGATAATGGGATTCAATCCGATCCTGTATAAAAACCTATATCCACGCGGACGAAGTCGAGGGGATCAGCTAGTAAAAAATAAAATTAAAAAGCTGTGATAGCCTAGTGGTTAGGACGACCGACTTCTAATCGGAGGTCGTGGGTTCGATCCCGGGCACGCACCTCTAACTTTTCGGAGTTATGTGCGTTTTAAGTATTTAAATATCACTTGCTTTAACGGTGAAGGAAAACATCGTGAGGAAACCTGCACGCCTGAGAGTTCTCCATAACGTTCTCAAAGGTGTGTGAAGTCTGCCAATCCGCTTGGCCAGCGTGGTAGACTATGGCCAAAACCCTTCTCACTCTGAGAGGAGACCCGTGCTCTGTAGTGAGCCGGTAATGGGTTGATCATGATGATCAGTTAATTTATATTATACACAACTCTACTGACAAACATAGACCGGTCAAAACTTCAACATTTTTATTTTCAAATCATGCTTATGTACTCAGAGCAGCTTACATTATTTTCTACTCAGTGCTTATGTAAGTAGGTACATTATTAACCCACGAAACAAATTCAGGAATATTAAAGCACGACGGGTAAAACAAAATTGTTGAATAATTTATTAATATTTAAATCGACTCTCGTATGGATGATCGCGTATCATTACGACCACTGCAAAATAATATATTCCAATTTAATTGGAATGAAAATGATCTATGACTTATTTATCTGAGGTAAATAAATAATTTAAATGATCAAATGAAAAAAATGTTGAGATGAAATGCGAATAGTATTTTTACCTACTCGTACCTATTAAAAAAATTAGTTTTATACAATAAATATTTATATATAATAATACAATCAAATAATTATTCAATACATTTTCAGTAATAATTGTAAAAATATCTTTATGTGTGATACATAATTATTTTTTCATCTCATTGGCCCGGAAAGGCTTTCTTTATTCTTTAAAATCTGCGTGCAAAAGCTCACTTTATCCGCTCTGCGTGGAAAGTAATTCGTATGAACTTCATTGAAATTTCAACCAGATCACCTAAATAATAGAATATAAATTTACATAAAAGTGAATCTACGAAATTGTCAAACGGAATTGAAGTGTCAAGTAGAAACAGACGTTTTATTACCCAATAGGTATTTCAGAGGTTTATCTGAATTGGCGTAAACTATAATGTTAATTGCGGTTTACAATTTATGACGTATTAAAAAAAACTACTTACTAGATCTCGTTAAACCAATTTTTGATGAAAGTTTGCATGGTAATGTACATCATATATTTTTTTTAGTTTTATCATTCTCTTATTTTAGAAGTTACAGGGGGGGACACATTTTACCACTTTGTCTCTCGCGCAAACTATTCAGTTAAAAAAAATTATATTAGAAACCTCATTACACTTTTTGAAGACCTATCCATAGACACTCCACAGGTATGGATTTGATAAAAAAAATTTTTTGAGATTCAGTTCTAAGTATGGGGAACCCCCAAAAATTGTTCTTTTTTTTTTCTATTTTTGTGTGAAAATCTTAATGCGGTTCACATAATACATAAACTTACCAAGTTTCAACAGTATAGTCCTTATAGTTTCGGAAAAAAGTGGCTGTGACATACGGACGGACAGACAGACAGACATGATGAATCGATAAGGGTTCCGTTTTTTGCCATTTGGCTATGGAACCCTAAAAAAGAGGAGCTATGTCAATATAGCGTAGAGATGGTATTATTTTTTACTAGTTTTTTAAAAAGTGAAGTGCGAGAATGGACAGCAATTTAGAGATTTTATATTATGTAGCTTAAATCAAGTGGAATACTAAAGAATATATAAACTAGTTAATACAATCGACAACTTGAGTTTTATCATACACGTAATTAATAATTTGTTAAAGGGTGATTAATTTTGAAAGAATTCTTCCTTGAAATCTCTCATCTTAATTTGTACGTTGATTTTTCTGCTATTTTATCACAATAGGTTTATTCAGATGAACTCCATCTACCATTCTATCTGTATACTATTTTATAGTTAGATAGTTTGCTAGTTCAGGTTTAATAGTAATTAATAACTCTCCTACTATTAGGATTTCGATGTTTAATTCTGCGGGTGTACTTCACAAGTGTTCTTTTATTCATTTTTCTTCTTTTTTCAGTGTAAATGTTGGACATTAGAAACTGTTTACAGATTCCATGCAACACTAACTTCGCGAAGGAAATTAGTCGTGAGGTGCGCGAGGAAACTTTTAATTTATTCTCTTCGTAATCTGAATATGAAAGCAGCTAAGAATGCGGTCTCGGCATGCATTAAAATATTATAAAGGAAATTAACTTAACGACTTTTAACAATTACAAATTTCCATTATGATTATCTAACGACGACCGACGCAAAAAGAGGGGTGTCATAAGTTTGACCGCTATTTGTGTCTGTGTGTCTTGCCCACCGAAGCTCTTAAACGACTGAACCGATTTAAAAGCGGTTATTTATTTGAAAGCAGGTTTTTTAGGGATGGTTCTTAGATGTGTTTTATCAAAATCGGTTCTGCTGTTTCAAAGTTATCAGCTCTTTTGGTAGCTGCGATAGGAATCTTAGACGCGTAATGGGATGCCAGGGAAGTGGTCAAATTATTCAGTAATTTATTCAGTTTATTTACTTTTTTTCTAAGTTTTTCTTTCTTGCAATATCCAACAGATTACATATTATGCCATCAACAGAGAATCTTATTAATGAACTATATTAAATCCAATATAGGTACAGGCGGGTCACGCGTTGTATTCGAGTCACGCCCCCGTGGTTGTTAAACGGTCACCTCAATAATTGCGTTCATCCGGGGAATAAAAGCATAAGAGAACATTAATAAGGTGAGATAATAATCTTTTTTTTTTATAGGAATAGCGGGCAACCGAGCAAGCGGGTCACCTGATGTTAAGTTATTACCGCCGCCCATAAACATTAGCACAGTGGCGTAGCATACCTTGGCGGGGCCCCGTATAAAAATTTGTTTGGGGGCCCTTATGAAGGGTAAAGATTTCTCACAAAAGAAAAAAAAAATGTTTGCATAAAATTAAAAGCAATACCTATTTATTCATCATAATTATTTATCTGTCACTTTTTCTAATTCAAAATTAATTATATACTCTCCTTGCCTTTTTTTCGGCAAACTAATTTATTAAATCATTTGATGATGACTTTAGTATTTCTAAAGGTTCTGCCTCTATGTACAACTTTTTAGACAACATTTTTTGATTTTTGTCATTTCTGAAATAAACAAAAATTTGGGAAGTTTTTGTTAATTTTTACTTATGAACGTCGGGGGCCCCCATGGCTTGGGGGCCCCGTATAATTGATACGGCATATACGGCGGTAGCTACGCCCCTGCATTAGCAGCACCTGAGGAACCACGGCGTTGCCGGCTTTTGAGGAAGGGGACTGGCTCTTCAGCTCGCTGCCGGAACACATGCTTTGCGGCAGATTACGGCTGAAGTGTGCTCGCTAGCCAGGTGGATTCGGGGTAGAATTCTACCACAAAGCGGTGATACCATCCAGATTAAGTTGTGTTGGTTCAGTTGGTATCAGGCACAACGACCCGTAAAGGGGACTGAGAGCGTCAGGGCCTCGTCAGCATATTGGCAGGGTGCACCGCGCGCAGGTGAGGTTGACTTTGGTCACATAGGTGGAGTTTGGGCCACTTACACCCTATTCCTATTATAAACTAAGTTAATACTTGATCACTTCTATCGGCAGTCCCCAAAGACCGCCTCGCGTTTATTTTAACCCCCCGACGCAAAAACAACGGGGTGTTATAAGTTTGACGTGTCTGTGTGTGTGTGTGTGTGTGTGTGTGTGTGTGTGTGTGTGTCTGTCTGTTCCCCTGTGGCGCTCAAACGGGTGGACCGATTTGAATGCGGTTTTTTTTGTTTGAAAGGTGAATTGAAAGGAGAGTGTTGTTAGCTATGTTTAATGAAAATCGATCCAAGATGGCCACCGCTACAAAATGGCGGATTACATATTTTTTCACAATTCCCTTAATATGGGTATCAAATGAAAGGGCTTGACTAGTAGAATAGCACTATGCAAATCCAAGATGGCCGCCGCCACAATATGGCGAATGTCGGGGGTTTTACAAATTTTTTATTTATACTTGTATACAATACACCTGATAGAGCAAAAGAGCAAAAACATAAGAAAAGAAGTAGAGTAAAATGATTTAGTCGTTTAATACAATATAAATGTATTAAACAATATAGAAGTCAGTGCCTGAACGATTACCTCAGCTGAATTCTATTTACTCGTAAACGCTTTAAAGCTTGCCCTTGTTGTGACTAGATAGGTACAATAGAAAACTAAGGAGATTGTAACCTTCAATCGTTGGAATAAGCGCTCTTTTTCTTTAGAGCTACCGAGGCTTCATCGTATTGTACACGATTTCTAAGAGAATATCTAAAATCTAATAAAGGGCAGGTCACGCAATGTATTCGAGTCACGATTCCGATCATTGCATGATCACCTTAATAATTGCGTAACTCTAAGGGAAGGAAGAATAGAAAATAAGAAGGTAGGTATAACTACATGCATAAACTGATTTAACTTACATTCAATAACGATAATAAATCGGCCAAGTGCGAGTCGGGCCTCGCTCTTTTAGGGTTCCGTACATAATTATGAACAATATAATATTTTGGGTCTGAGAAATGTTTAATTTTCGAGCTAAACATCGCAACAAATCGTGAAAGAAAAACCAAAAAAATGTTCATTTGTTTTGGGTCACAGCTTAGTTATAAACTATTTTATGAATCGTTGTTTTCAGTATTTGTTGCTTAAATAGAGCATATTCCTAACTAGTTTAGTTTTTGAGATAGCCCCCGTTACAAAAATGGTCTAAAACTGGCAATTTTTATGGCCCCCCATTTCCTTATTTTTTGAGCAAAAAATTAAAAAAAATATATATATTCTTACTCAATGAGTTCTAAACATGATACCCCACAAGCTAGGGTAAGAAAAACGATTTTTTTTCCGGCTCCTTTCTCATGTATGGCAGCCCCCCTGAAAAATAATTTAATTCAATTTCTAATTCAATATTTGATTTTGGGTCAACGTTTTACACCAAATACCAAAATTTCAGGTTTGTAACTCATTTCGTCTGCGAGCTAGAGACCTGTGACCGGCGGACAGACAGACAGACGGACAGACAGACAGACAGACAGACAGATGGCAGACTGACATTAATAGGGTTCCGTTTTTACCCTTTGGGTACGGAACCCTTAAAACCCATATAAGGCAAGTATAGTAATTATTATTAACGAGCGGATACCCGCGACTTCGTTCGCGTGGATATTTATTTAAATAATCCCGTGTGAATCATTTTGTTTTTCCTAAGCTCCTTTGAGCTTATACCTTGCTAAAAACTGTAAAAAGTTCACTGGCGGATGTTTAGGTACATCAAAATGTAAACATCCGCCAGTGAAAGTCCCATCAAAATCGGTCCAGCCTTTCAGAGATTAGGCAGTAGTCTTTAAAGTATCTACTTTCTAACAAAAAAAGAATGAATGAAATCGGACCACCCGAACGAACGTTAACGTTGTTAACGAATTACAGCTATGTACACATTTTGCCTTTCATCCCCTCTCCCAAGGGAACCGTGCTCAATTTCGGGATAAAAAGTATCCTATATGTTACTCCATAGTATGAACTTAAATCATGCCGAGTTTCATTTCAATCCATTCAGTAGTTTTTACGTGATGCGCGCACAAACATACATAGCATTCATAAAACAGACAAACAGACAAACAGACAAACAGACAAAAATTTCAATAATACCTTTTTTACGTTCTATTACTTATCCCTAACATCCCCCAGTTATTATTTTGCAAAAATCTTCAATGTACAGATACGGCAATTCTACGATTTTATTATAATATGTATAGATGTATAGATAGTTATCAATTCTTATCTCATTTTTAGGTTAAAAAATGTCGTACGTATAAAACTTTTACAATTATTTACGATTTACTTTCATTTTACATTGTACAAGTACGCGGCAAAATAAAATCACAAAGAAAAGTAGGTAGAAAGCTAAAGGATTTTACGTTTAAATTTTATTTTCATAAACAAAATACGAACGAATTCGAAACAAAACTTTCATTGTTGTGATTTACTTTTAAATTAGGTATGTAACAATAACTACTACAGTATTTAGCTGTGTAGAAAGTACAAAATAACTGAAAGTTAATGGATTATTTTAATTAATTAATGCTTGTTTTGTTTAGGTACTTAATCCAATGAATATCAAACTAAAGTGACTGAACCTCGTAAAATATTCAAAGCACTTAGGTATAACTGAGAACAAACCCCTTTGGCTCTGATTGCCCTAAGTGTTATAATAATTTGAGAATAAATTATTAATTTGCGAATATATATAGTAATATTATATGACTATAATATTATTATGAGAAAATTAATTAGGATTATTTACTAAGAATTTATTATTATCTGTCAATTAGCCTCAAACTGTCTAACAATTTTGTAAATTTAATTATTTTTGATTGATAACATAATATCAAAATAAATAAATCTACCTTCATCCATACTCACAAATAAACAAGTGTAAATTAAAAATTTAAAAAACCCCCGACATTCGCCATTTTGTGGTGGCAGCCATCTTGGATTTGCATAATTCTATTCTACTAGTCAAGCCCTTTCATTTGATACCCATATTAAGGAATTTGTGAAAAATATGTAAGTAATCCGCCACTTTGTAGCGGCGGCCATCTTGGACCGATTTTCATCAAACATAGCTAACAACACTCTCGCGTCACAGGGGAACAGACAGACAGACACACACACACACACACACACACACACACACACACACACACACACACACACACACACACACACAGACACGTCAAACTTATAACACCCCGTCGTTTTTGCGTCGGGGGTTAAAAATAAATAAAATTGAAGCATATAGACTGAGAGCCTATAATTTTAAAATACTTGAAAACTTATCAAGGAACTGTCTACACCTGGAATCTTACTTCCGAAAATGGAAATAAAGGATTTCTAATTTATCTACCTACTAGTTTTTGACCGCGACTTCATCCGCGTGGATTCAGATTTTTCCCGTGGAATCTATTTTCCTAACATGTGTCCGTCTTTAGGATGCAAACAAAACAAACAAACGAGCAAAGAAAACACTCTCAAATTCATAATACGTATTAGTAGGAATAGGTAAGTAAATGATTTCACTCTAGTTTCCACTTGGTAGTTGTTTATATGCATTGTAGAGGTAGTACGTGGTCTGGCAAGCAACGGCGCGATGCGGTGTCGTAAATTCAATGGGCCTATGTAATGTGCTACATGTCGTTACACTGAATAACCTATAGATAATGGCGAATAACTTTATTACGACATCCTCTCACATCCAGCAGTGGACGTGAGGTAGACAGTGGAGGTGACGACAGGTCTCTTGCAAGGATTGCCTTCGCCCGATCTTGTGCCGCTTGTATCCAGCTATATAGTGGGAGATCTGCCAACGCTGCATTTCCCGGTGCAAGATTGCCAGACGTGAGGTAGACAGTTGAGGTGATGACAAGTCTCTCGCAAGACTCGACGAGAGGTCTGCCAACGCTACGTTTCACGGTGCGAGGTCGCTACTCAAACATCTTGGGACCCCCAACATCGGGCTTTTCGCATTAGGTTTGTGCCCGGCACATTGACCGCTTCAGTTTCGCGACTCAATAAAAAATGTCGGTTACTCTGGTTTTCCTACGGATCTCCTGATTTCTGATTTGATCGCTCAGGAATACTCCGAGAATAGCTCTCTCCATCAACCGCCCTGTGACATCTTATGAGACCCATAGATTAGAGACCATATTTCAGATCCATGAGTCATCACTGGCAGCACCGCACTGTACAAAAATTTTTGTCTTCAAACATTTTCTTATTTTATAGCATCGATCAATTAATATAACTTCAAATAAAAGATGAAAAGGTCCTAAGGCTCACACATTAGGGCGGGTCGCGCCGCAATGCATTGCATTGCAAAAACCCTCGTGCATCATTTTCATACATTTTAAATGAACCATGGCACGCTAGAGGCGGGCCGTGGGGCAACACACAGTGGTGTGTGTGTGTGTGTGTATGTCCCCGTGTGTGTGCGTGTGTGTGTGTGTGTGTGTGTGTGTGTGTGTGTGTGTGTGTGTGTGTGTGTCTGTGTGTGTGTGTGTGTATGTCCCCGTGTGTGTGCGTGTGTGTGTGTGTGTGTGTGTGTGTGTGTGTGTATGTGTGTGTGTGTGTGTGTGTGTGTGTGTGTGTGTGTGTGTGTGTGTGTGTGTGTGTGTGTGTGTGTGTGTGTGTGTGTGTGTGTGTGTGTGTAAATGTTTGTTACTCTTTAACGCCGCAACTACTAAACCGATTTGGCTGAAATTTTGAATGGAGATAGATTATCTTGGAATAAAGTTTGGAAAAGGGAGCGGGAACGGGAACCGAAATTCATGATTCCCTCGGGATTTGTGAAAAACCGAAATTCGCGCGGGCGAAGCCGCCGGCAGAAGCTAGTATAATCTAAGGCGAAAAACAAAAGCGGAAGTCACGAGCAAAGCGAGAGGAAAAGTGCGCGTTGAATTTTTTTTATTGTTTTATCGATTGAGATATTTTAATTTTTTTTAATTCATTTACTAGTTAGCCTTTGACCGTACCGAAACTTTAAATCGCTGTGTACTTAGTGACTAACTACGGCTGAAACCTCCTACTATGGCAGACCAGAAGTTTAGAAATAACATTTTTTTTAAATTTAAATAATAATAGATTCCCTGACAGAAATCGAAGCCAAGACCTTCCACTTATAAGACCACAGCGCTCACTGTTGCTACGACTATGTACTCTGTCAACGTCTAAATCAGTTCTCCGTAGGTACATGACCTACTTTCAAACGCAAAATCTTTTATTTAGCAATAAAAAAGTAAATAATGCAAGATTTAATACACCCCCAAATCTCTTCTATAATGTGGCTAAAAAATAGATACCCAAACCTGCAGGCAGTTAATCGTGATGTACGTTTACGCCCGTCGCCTCCATAAATTACCCGCTCTCGGATTTCTTTCAATCCCGATTTCTTCCACCGATAATTATTGCAAGAGGTGATTCAACGTGACTCGGGGAAATCTCTCTCAAGACTACTTACCTTCTGTTATCTTTGGCATGGCTTTTCGAAGGCAGGTATCATTAGTGATTAAGATACCGATGTATCGAGTGGAGCGAACTGCAAATTAATACTGATTTATTTGAGAGCAGTGTTGAATGTAATGTGGTTTTGCGTACATTCATCAGTCGGCCATTCTAATATTTAATTTGACTTTGAACTTATGCTCTTTAACCAGCTTTACAGCGGCGTAAATGTCGTCAGACAGTGGTGTATGAAATATGAATGTAGGTATCGCTTCAGCTACTTAAATCAGAGCCATATTTTTTTATTATCTATTGTATGGTAGGCTGACGTTTGACGACAATCATTGTCTAATGCAGAGGTTGCCAAACTTTTTTTTTCTCATGGACCACTTTCAAAATTTTACTAGTTCCGGTGGACCCCCTGCAGCCACATTTCTACCATATTCCCAAAACTCGAAAAAAATATGAAGATTAGATCTTACTATGGAAATTTGCGCCCATCAACCAATTGCAACTATCCATAAATTACGTCGAACCAATTGCAACTATCCATAAGTATCCAGTAATTAATAATCCAATATATCCAATAAATACATTCATCATGTTTATATTTAACTCAATCACGGTTTTAAAGTTTGAGGGTAGGTATCATGCTATACATACCTACTTATTATTTACACTTTTAGTATCAATTACCTACTTAAGTTTTAATTTCGATGACCAAGTGACCACTCAACAAAATTACAATAATTCTAACTAAATAATAATAATATATAGCCTGATTTCAATTTGCCTATAGGTATATAATAGGTACTTATGTATATTAAAAGTATATCAATAGTATGTATATAGTTCTTGTGACTCGTTCTGTAGATACGAGTAAGTAGGTAAATATTATGACCCTTTAACAGTTTTGTAGAATGACGCTAACTAATGTCCTGTGTGGATTAACTATCATTCACCATATAAGTGGGTAGGTAACTTTGATTCACTGTAAATCTATTACAATTAGGTATTATGCATTATTTCACGTTGGCGCCATTTGTTATGTCTTCAAGTTCGTAATCATTAGAGAATTGATATACACAGATCAAGTTCATAACACAATTCATTTATTCATGCTTCACATGCAGTTGAGCGCCAGGAGGGTTTTCGTGGAAGGTGGTAGAACGGGCACCCTGCCACACCAAAGAATGCTAGCCTCGGACAATCTCAGGGTCGACTTTCACATTAGTAGTTGCCTTTTTAGTCCCGTGGCAGAAAGGGCATGACGTTAGGCTATCAACAAATAAAATAAAGCATTGTAATGACTTACGCATAGTACCTAAGAAATAGGAGCCGAATAGTGCATTTATTAGCCTAGCACTTACCCCTTCCGCACGTCTGACACATATAAATCGCAATTTAGGCAGTAAACACAAAAATAAATATGGATATTTTTAAATTAAATACAATAATTACTGTAGTAAGGTTTTATGTCGGTACTTGGTGGGTACTTTCATTTCACCGACATCCAACCGTATGTACACGCACAGGGCTAATTCGCAACTGACATAATTCTATTTACGATTTGCCGTTATTGTAATATTTTGTTATACGCTGAACTGGATTCGCTAGTAATTTAAAAACAAATTCGAAAAAGCAAAGTACAACGAAAACGCGAGTGAGATTCGAACCTGCGACGCCGTACTTTACACGGTATCATAATCTGGTTGGTTGCACGCTGCGCCACTAACATGCACTGGCAATGTACCAAAATGTTGACCTAATCCTATCTCAGCATGTTAAGGGGGAGGGGGGACGAATTGTGACAAGGGGGTGGAAGGGGTCATACATTTTTTTGATGTCACAATTTAAAATCTAATATTTTTAAAGTAGGTACTATTAAAACATGAAATAAGAAATTTTAAAGCAAAATTTTGTTAAAAAATTGCAAAATATGTGACGTCACACCATTGTCTCACAAATGTGACCAGCTGTGACAAGGACGGGGGTAAAGTTAAGCACTGAATATGGAATATACAAGTTTTTACAAGTAAAAACTTGCATATTCCATAGCTTTTTAAAATATTATCTGCCTACATTGTAAGGTAAAGTCAAGCCAATATTTTAGTTCTTCACTATCGAAACCAGATAAAAAAATTTCGTGGACCCCTGCTTACGACTCGTGAACCCCCATTTTCTTGTCACGCCAACGTAGACCCCCTCGAATCTCCCGTGGACCCTTGGGGGTCCACCTGGACCACTTTGGGAACTACTGGTCTAATGGAAAGCAATGGTGAGACTTAAGTTGGTACGCGCTTGCCTAGAAAACGCCTATTCACTTAGAAGAATGGTATGCAAGTACCGCGAATGGTTGCGTTTTTATAACCTTATCCACTGAATTTGGAGCAGCTGCTCTAGAGGCTTAATCCTGTGAGTTTCATATTTGGTGCATTTGCGGTGAAGATCCTGGAGCAAGAAGTTTTATTGGTAGAAAATTCTTACAAGACATTTCACCTCATCTCGTATCTCGATCAGGGTGGCAGAAGGACTGGCTCATTATCTGTGCCAAAAATCAGCCTTTGTTCAGGGCGGAAATGCAGCCAATACCTATGGCACCATTTCACGCGTGTATGATTTGTACTATAAAACTAGTTAGTAGGTATATTTCTAGTTACTATGAAACTATACAATACTGAAAGTTACAATAAAAATTTACAATATAAAAATAAGCATTGGATAGCAATAAGATTTATTGTAATTTTTTCAGAAAACAAACAAAAATTTGTTATTGTTGTTAGAATTAATCTCAATACCTACTGTTAAATTCTCTTTCATCTTTAATCTCGTTGATGATTAATCTCACTAATTGACAATTCACAGGCATTTATCTCGTAATAATTATGCAATTTCTTTTACCATAAACCTGAAAATTTAATCTCCCTATATTTTTTTCTGCAAAAAATATTCAGTGTTGTCATGACTTTTTTTCGACTTTTTCTCTTTTATACGGCAACTTTGGGCTCTGAATAATTCCTAACATGGGCGATTACGTGGAACCGCTATTGTTCTTTTATATGTGAAACCAAATTGTTACAATCTGTCCTTCGTGAATAATTTAACTTTGGAAGGGTTTTGTGCCGTTTTGTACGAGAAATTATTGGTAGTTTTATAAAGCAGTACCAGTAAATTCAGAATTTTATAAATAATTCGTGAAACTTTGTTTTATAAATAAAATAGGTATTTTAAAAATGTGTATCTATGACATATAATAAAATCGTAGACTTGCCGTATCTGTACATTGAAGATTTTTGCAAAGTAATAACTGGGGGATATTAGGGATAAGTAAAAGAACGTAAAAAAGCTATTTTTGAAATTTTTGTCTGTTTATCTGTTTGTCTGTTTATCTGTTTATCTGTTTGTCTGTTTGTCTGTATGTTTGTGCGCGCATCACGCAAAAACTACTGAATGGATTGAAATGAAACTTGGTATGATTTAAGTTCATACTACGGAGTAACATATAGGATACTTTTTATCCCGAAATTCAGCACGGTTCCCTTGGGAGAGGGGATGAAAGTCAAAATGTGTACTTAGCTGTAATTCATTAACGCGTGGTCCGATTTCATTCATTCTTTTTTTTTAGAAAGGAAATACTTTAAAGATTACTGGCTAATCTCTCAAAGGCTGGATCGATTTTGATGGGACTTTCACTGGCGGATGTTTACATTTTGATCTACCTAAACATCCGCCAGTGAACTTTTGACAGTTTTTAGCAAGGTATGAGCTCAAAGGAGCTTAGGAAAAACAAAACGATTCCCACGGGATTTTTAAAAACCAATACCCACGCGGACGAAGTCGCGGGTGTCCGCTTGTCTAATAATAATCAGTTAATCTTCCGGACGTTCCAAATTGTAAAATGCTATCATATGAAACTAGAACTAGGTAAGTACATACAATATACAATTATCGAAGACGAGGAAGGGTAATTTTATAAGGCATGATTTATGCTACGCCGTGCCGTGACCGGGCAGTTCTCAATATATTTTAGCGCTGCGAGGTCTAGCATGAATTACAATATCATACTACCATTTTTGGAACCAAGCCTAGCTACGAACCTGTTAAAAGATTAATCTACCTACAGAATTTTAACGGTTTTCCGAAGTTACTTGTGCCGTATTAGGATAATTAATTACGATTACCTCAGCATAATATACATATTCGAACACGGTCAACGAATAGAAAACATAGCACTTACCAATTTTCAGCATATCAAAGGATCAACGAAAACATTTTGATACTAAACTTTACTTACCTAATAATCCCAAATCCCATGCCTATCACAACAAGTCCTCCCAGGGGAGGGCAATCAAAACTTTTCCTAGCATAAACAAACGAATAACCTGCCTAAATATTAGCTTACGTACCGTACCTCGCCTATCCGTCATCCCAACCGAACATTTTATTGGCTGGAAATAATATTTTTTTATCACGTAATTTAAGTAAAATTTCACGCTGCAACATCATACATACATACGGAAAGCGGAAAACTTTTCCAGGTGGAACAGAATGACGAAATGACCAAATTTTGTGGAACAAAATGACGCCACTGACATGCTGCTGCTGCAAGCTTCTTGATTGGTGAGTAGTCTCCGTTGAGGTTTGATCATTTATTAAATAAATAAATTTATTATTTATTTTTATTATTTATTTTTATTTATTTTTATTATTTTTTTATTTTTTTTATTATACCTATACAATATACTTACATAACATTTCATATTCTTACAACTTAACAACTTAATGGTTTAATAGCTGAGTATTATAACAAAATTCTTACTTAAATAGTAAGGTAGGTTAGGTGTCTAGGTCATAATAATTATAGTGCTTATAAGCATAGGCATGACAACCCCTGTACTAGTGAAAACTGTGTTACAGTGGGCTGACTTCCCCCATTCCTATGGACTTAATTGAATAGGTATATTATGAGTATGGTGCGCGATGGTCTGACAGTATACAGTAAGTATATTACAATATTCAATATATCATTAAACCAGTCTAAAAGTCTAAACATACGAAACATTTGAATAGAGGTAGGTAGTGAGTTACGCACACATTGTGTTGTTGTGAGCTCTTACATTATCCAACTACCCGCCACTCTTTTATAGGCGCATTGAGTTGAGAGTTTTATACAATGAATATAAAATTATCGTGTCGGAGCGAAACGATCGTCGAGTTTGTTTTGTGGTGAATTTGTGTGGTGTTGTGCCTACAAGATTATGTGGTGTTGTGCCTACAAGATTGTGTGGTGTTGTGCCTACAAATTTGTCACTGTTAGCGGATTATAGCAAAATAATTTTATATTCATTGTATATCATGGAATTCCGCAAAGTAACGCCTGCTTCCATTCAACATTGAGAGTTTTGTAAAGTTATTGACTCTTTTATATTATGAGAATCGCAGGAACAAGTTTCATCATCACAACCTGGTATTTCGTTATGCTAGATCATATTTTCTGCTATGCAATAGTCAAATTCCTTAAAAGTGGCAACGTATTGGCTGTTCTTCTGGTGCTGCAGTGGCCAGTGGGTGGCAGAGACTCGCCTACTTGTTTGCTCCACATTTTTATTTACAAGAATGTTACAGCCAAGTATTTTTTGTATCACTACATAGTATAAAACAAAGTCGCTTTCTCTGTCCCTATGTCCCTATGTATGCTTAAATCTTTAAAAATACGCAACGGATTTTGATGCGGATAGAGTGATTCAAGAGGAAGGTTTATAAGTAGAAAAATTGGACCCGGTAGGTGGCGCTAATAGCGGGCAGGACGACGTCTGCCGGGTCCGCTAGTTCAAATATAAATGCTGGCCCTAGCATAATTAGTGTGTTCCTTTCAACTTTCAAAGCTCTATGCTAAGAGAGCGCAGGTTTTCACTCAATTATACTTTATTCATTTATTGTTGTTTAAACAGACTGCTTAAACCGTGAATTGTTATATCATTCAATTTCGATCAGTGATTTACAATCCGGTTCACCGATAGATTGGGTAATAATCGTTCGGTCAACCGCAGCCGAATTACTGCTATTGGTGTTACATTGCTCAGTAATGTGTAAAATAGCCCACCAGTTTAGTTAATTTGACGATTTACTTGAAAATTGTTCCGATGAACTTTGCAAAATAATATTTATTTATGTTTTTTAAAAATCCCGCGGGAACCCTTTGTGGTAAGGTAACCCCGGATGAAAAGTATCCTATGTTACTCTCCAGGTCTTTAACTATATCCATAAAAAAATAAAGTTGATCCGTTGCTCGGATGTAGTCTCGTCATTGAAGGACAAACCAACGAAGTAACAAATCAACAAATGCACACAATACGTCATGACCAGTATATTTTTTATTTCAACTACAAGTTAGCCCTTGACTGCAATCTCACCTGATGGTAAGTGATGATGCAGTCTAAGATGGAAGCGGGCTAACTTGGAAGAGGTATGCATACCCCTGATCGGTTTCTACACGGCATCGTACCGGAATGCTAAATCGCTTGGCGGCACGGCTTTGCCGGTAGGGTGGTAACCAGCCACGGCTTAAGCCTTCCACCAGACCAGAGACAATTTAGAAATTATAAAATCTCAAAATTGCCCCTGCCGGGAATCGAACCCAGGACCTCCCGCTTATAAGACACACAGCGTTCACCACTGCGCCAGGGAGGTCGCCAAAATATTCGGGCGTTAATAATTAATTATTATATTATGCACTCAATTTAGTATAGTAATGATTATATTACAATCATTATTTTTACACAAAGGATAATGTTTTTATATGCAGCGTATGCGGATATAGTATCTGTATAATAAATTATCCTCTGCCTTTTTTTCATGTACATTTTGAGTATATTGATCACGTATATGTCGGCGACCAAGCCAGATCTTTCACGTTACGGGTCTAATCACGGTGAAATTACACACCAAATATCACTTATTTTATTTCAGTGCAATATCTAACAAAGGAATGCATGCCATTTTCACGATTCGATTGCTTTTATATTTGTCTCTCAAGGTTATAACGGAAATATAGCAATACAACTTCTTTTGTATAACGAACAAATAAAATTACTGTAAAATAATTCTTGAACCATAGCTTAATAATCAAAATAAATATTTAAATGAATTTTACGTAACTCTAAATGGTTTATTTTAAACAAACTATGTTTATTTAAATAATACCAACCAACAGTCATAATTCCTGCAGATGGCGCTACAAGGAGATTCTACCATAGATTACACAAAACGTTATTATAAATTTTGCAATGATTAAATTTGATTAAGGTTAATGTTAATAACTCTAATCGATTTTATTATAAATATTTAAACAGCAAACTATTATTTCAATAGTAAATGGTGATTTTTAACAATAAATTAGACATCAAACATTCAAAGAGTCAAAACTGTGTTTATTTAATATAACAACTTGATAAATAACGGTTTTGTATTTACCCATAATTATTTGAATATCAATCTCATCTATTTCACACATTTTTATAATTATTTAAACGATAAACTAAAATATAGTTTATCAATATTTTCCACTTATTGCCGATACATGGCGCTTGCGCCCATACGGCCATGCTGATTCCAGCGCGTCCCTTGCGCTGTTTCCCTTAAAATTCTGTGCCCCTTGCAGTTTTTTTTTTACAGTCACATTCAAAGTCATTAAGTTAAAGTCAAAGTCAAAGTCACAAATTGTAAGTTATATTTTCAGTTTTTTTTTTTGTTTGTTATGACGTAATTTCAGACAAGGCATCACCCAAACTGGGATCTAGCCCTCCCACAAGGCATCATCCAAACTGGGATCTAGCCAACCCACAAGGCATCACCAATAGGATCTAGCCAACACAAAAGGCATCACCCATCCTGGGATCTAGCCAACACAAAAGGCATCACCCATCCTGGGATCTAGCCAACACAAAAGGCATCACCCATCCTGGGATCTAGCCACCAAGACCAGGTTTAAGGATACGCATGGTGGCCAGCCAGCGTTTAAGGAAGGATGTTTTGGATAGGAAAAATAGATTTGCACATCATGAAATAAAATAAATCATAAATCATATCAACACAATGCAAACACAACATAGAGTCAGCATTGCCACGGGGGAAACGGAAGCACTCCCATGTTAATTATGTCCACTGATTCCTCTGCCCATACGGTCAATTCGTCTGAGTTGTTAGAATTAGGTAAGAATCCGAAAGTGTCTGACTAAACTAGGTGGATTCTGGCTTTACGTTTATCAAAATGCGTTTGTCATTAAGAAACCGCTCGTTCATCCATTTCTACCAATCCATCTAACTTCTTCTACAACATCTGTCAGTATGTCATCATCGGTATAGTAGGTAGGTAACATCTTTTTTTTTTTCAAATTACAATTCCGTGGAACTTTTACCTGTACTATTTATTACCAAATAACATAAATAGTGCTACATTTTAACAGATGAACAATTTTATTATTACTAGTTGATAGTTTTATTTCAAACATTTCGTTCGTCGCTTTGACGGTAGTCATATTTTTTTTTTCTGAGAATGACCCTTACGATTAACCTTAGCGTTGTTAAAACTGCCACGGGAACTGGAATTGCTGTTTGCCTAAAAAGGGGTAGGCTTGGAAACACTCTGACTAATTATCCGGCTGATTACATTCAAAACATACGACTTGACATTTTGAAGGTTATGTAACACGTGATTTTTTAGCAACGCTATATTTACTTCCTCTATTTTCAATTTTACGTTTCCGTAATGTTTTTAGAACAGATATTAATTTGGGAAACAAATTGGCGGTTATGCAAAAAATAAAAAAAATTCAATTCTTAACAACTCAGATCAAATAAATTCAGGATAAATACCTGTGACCAGTGCATCCATCACCCCCGCTGACAACACACCTTTCGCAACACTTGAGACCCATCACTTATTTTACAATGAAAAACGCCTCATCCGGAGGTCTTAAAAACTTTTGGGGCTGTGATCCCACCGCTGCTGTCGGCGACCAAGCCAGATCTTTCACGTTACGGGTCTAATCACGGTGAAATTACACACCAAATATCACTTATTTTATTTCAGTGCAATATCTAACAAAGGAATGCATGCCATTTTCACGATTCGATTGCTTTTATATTTGTCTCTCAAGGTTATAACGGAAATATAGCAATACAACTTCTTTTGTATAACGAACAAATAAAATTACTGTAAAATAATTCTTGAACCATAGCTTAATAATCAAAATAAATATTTAAATGAATTTTACGTAACTCTAAATGGTTTATTTTAAACAAACTATGTTTATTTAAATAATACCAACCAACAGTCATAATTCCTGCAGATGGCGCTACAAGGAGATTCTACCATAGATTACACAAAACGTTATTATAAATTTTGCAATGATTAAATTTGATTAAGGTTAATGTTAATAACTCTAATCGATTTTATTATAAATATTTAAACAGCAAACTATTATTTCAATAGTAAATGGTGATTTTTAACAATAAATTAGACATCAAACATTCAAAGAGTCAAAACTGTGTTTATTTAATATAACAACTTGATAAATAACGGTTTTGTATTTACCCATAATTATTTGAATATCAATCTCATCTATTTCACACATTTTTATAATTATTTAAACGATAAACTAAAATATAGTTTATCAATATTTTCCACTTATTGCCGATACATGGCGCTTGCGCCCATATATACCTTCATACGTTGTTACAGCTCGGATTCGCCAAATTATAACGTATTAACTCAGCTGGATTATTATTAATGATTATTGTCAGATGTTTGTGGTGACGATAATGATCATTCCACTAATACTGTATGAGATTGCATGCTGGATCAAAAGAATAAAGTAAAACCGGGGCACGCACCTCTAACTTTTCGGAGTTATGTGCGTTTTAAGTATTTAAATATCACTTGCTTTAACGGTGAAACAAAACATGGTGAGGAAACCTGCATGCCTGAGAGTTCTCCATAACGTTCTCAAAGGTGTGTGAAGTCTGCCAATCCGCTTGGCCAGCGTGGTGGACTATGGCCAAAACCCTTCTCACTCTGAGAGGAGACCCGTGCTCTGTAGTGAGCCGGTAATGGGTTGATCATGATCATGAAGAATAAATATATGTAGGTACTTAATATACTTCCTTCCGTGCTTCTTCAGACTGGTTTTGATTTCGTAACCCTGAGCCCAAATTAGACGGCAAGTTAGACGGTGCTAGGCTTAGGCGGTTCATCGTTCATTTTTTACATTCACCGATGAAACCTCGAAAATGAAAGCAAAAATCTCGAAAAATGAACCGTCTAATTTGGGCTTTCGGAACAAAGCGTTTCGTTTAAAAAATCTTGTTTCAAATGTTCTCACTACAAAGTCAATTTCAACCCAAGCTTAACGTTGCTTTCGGCAAATATACATACAAAAACAAATACATTAGGTAGGTGAACCTGCAAACGCAACATTAGCTAATGCCACGAAAATTGACTTTATTCGTAACCAAATTTCACTTTAATGAGCGTAGCAATTTCATAATCCTAACGAAGCAAAGTTGCGCTTGTTTCGACGCTCGTTCATACCCTCCGCTGCGAAACCGAGCGTTTAATTGGAGTTTCCGAATTTCGCCTTTTATATACTTACTGTGTTATGAAGAATTATGTAAAGAGTCGTAAAATGTGAAGGATTTAATGGTAATCTCTAGTTAATTAAAAAAGTTCGAGTTGTAACTTCCTTTGCTACTCGAAATGAAGCACGCCATTGAACTTCGCGGAATTCAAAGCCAGATGAAATTAAGTGTTAGTTCAGACATTAAAGAGCGATCGCTCAGGTCTTATAAGGAAATAAAGAAACAAGTATAAATTAAAAATTTAAAAAACCCCCAACTTTCGCCATCTTGCGCCATCTTGTGGTGGCGGCCATCTTGTATTTGCATAGAGCTTATTCTACTAGTCAAGCCCTTTCATTTGATACTCATATTGTGGGAGTTGTGAAAAATATGTATTTATTGTAATATAAACACACACACACGTGCGCGCACACACACACACATACACAGACACACACACACACATACATACACACAGACAAGTGAAAATTATAACATCCCGTCGTTTTTGCGTCGGGGGTTAAAAATAAGCGGTTGCACATCGCATTCCTCGTCCTGAGGCAGTGAGGTCAAAGTAGGGAAAAATGGATATAGAATTCCATTGTTTTATTTAAGTAACGAGCGGATACCCGCGACTTCGTTCGCGTGTATATCGGTTTTTAAAAATCCCGTGGGAACTTTTTGTTTTTCTGCTCTTTTGAGCGAAAAACGGCTAAAAACTGTTAAAAGTTCACTGGTGTATGTTTAGGTAGATAAAAATGTAAACATCCGCCACTGAAAGTCCCATCAAAATCGATACAGCCTTTCAGAGATTACCCGGTAATCTTTAAGGTATTTCCTTTCTAACAAAAAAAGAATGAATGAAATCGGACCACGTGTTAATGAATTACAGCTAAGTACACATTTTGACTTTCATCCCCTCTCCCAAGGGAACCGTGCTGAATTTCGGGATAAAAAGTATCCTATATGTTACTCCATAGTATGAACTTAAATCATGCCGAGTTTCATTTCAATCCATTCAGTAGTTTTGACGTGATGCGCGCACAAACATACAGACAAACAGATAAACAGACAAACAGACAAAAATTTCAAAAATAGCTTTTTTACGTTCTATTACTTATCCCTAACATCCCCCAGTTATTATTTTGCAAAAATCTTCAATGTACAGATACGGCAATTCTATGATTTTATTATATGTATAGATATAGATTTCATTAATTCCTACCCTAAATATATTTCAATCCAAAGATTGTTACCAAAATAACAACAGTACAAATAACCTGCTCGTTAATTACCACACACAGCAAAAAATACTGCGTTTCTAATAGAAACTGCCTCAATGAGAACTGATGTTGATACGACCTTCGTTTTTACGATACATCGCGGGTCATAAAACAACGTTTATTCTCTAGTATACAACACATCTATATTTGGCTTCACTGTTACAAGCCATTGTAGTACATAAAACTTCCTGTACTAACATACTGATAAGAACTCGTAAAATACTTGTCTATAAAATATCGATAAACAAGTTTATGTTTGTGCACGTCAAATATTATCTTTTTAAATGCTAATAGGCGTGGTTTTTCGTCTGTTGCTAACTTCACTTACCAATTTGTTGTGGTACCAATAAATATTATGAACTACATTTTGGTGAGTGAAGTGAGCGGTGTCAAGCCAAGCCCACTAGTATTTAGAATAATAATATGGTAATGGCTTAGTCAGACCCAAGAAGGTTATAAAAATATATTCTATGTAGACACTGGAGACTGCGCTTAAAACATTGCAGTGAAGACAAGGTCATTCACCTGAGCTATTTTATCTCTGTATTTTTTCTATACCTCACACATTCTATTTATTACAAGCGGATACCCGCGCATGGATATTGGTTTTTAAAAATCCCTCTTTTTGAGAACTCTTTCTTTTTCCTAAGCTCCTTTGAGTTCAAACCTTGCTAAAACTGTTAAAAGTTCACTGGCGGATGTTTAGGTACATCAAAATGTAAATATCCACCAGTGAAAGTCCTATCAAAATCGGTCCAGCCTTTCAGAGATTAGCCGGTAATCTTTAAAGTACCTCCTTAGTAAACAAAAAAGAATGAATGAAATCGGACCACGCGTTAATGAATTACAGCTAAGTACACATTTTCAACCCCTCTCACAAGAGAACTGTGCTGGATTTGGGATAAAAAGTATCCTATATGTTACTCCGTAGTATGAACTTAAATCGTGCCAAATTTCATTTCTATCCATTCAGTAGTTTATGCGTGATGCGCGCACAAACATACAGACAAACAGACAGACAGATAAACAGACAAAGAGGCAAAAATTTCAAAAATTTACAAAAAAAATTACGTTCTATCACTTATCCCCAACATCCCCCAGTTATTATCTAATTAATAATGATATTAAAAATTTTTAATGTACCTACAGATACGGCAAGTCTACGATTTTATTATAATGTGACAAGGTGAGAATGTGACAAAGCAACTCCAGAGCTGTTCGATACCAAATTTCTTTGCTTCAACGTTTTGTTTGGAGCTCAGAATCCATAGGTTCTATGATTCTAGGTCAGTCCTCTACGCCCATGCTACGCCGTAGAATGACAGTTTTATTACTATTACTATATTTTAGTTATCGGAAGCTGAGTATGTAATTTGTCGAAACCACAATTTAACATGGCTTATCCCAACAAATGAAATAGCTACCAGTAACGATTTCTCAAGAGAATTTTCCGCATTAACGAAACGATAGAGAACTGTGCAGGTGTGCGGAATTGCCCGGGGAAATCGTAACGTGTGTGGAAAAGCTTCTATAATACATTTTGGTGAAGGGATACGTTTGGCTATTTGTTTTGTCTATTATTCTCCATTTGTTGTAATCATACTAAAATTATTTAAACGCTAAAGTTTTCTGACAATATTTATATAACTATATAGTACAAGTTTTTTAAGAGTTGTATATTGTTTTCAGTTATTTAATTAAGAGCCCTCTCCATGGGCGCGACAAATCGTTGGTGAGTGGAGTCTAAAACAGTGATTTCTGTATTTAGAGAGCGAGACGTCTTCAGTATAGAAGAGTACTAAAAATATATACATAAATAAATAATAAATTAATTAAATAAATAAATGTTGCTTGAGATATCATGATTTTTAGTGAAAAACGGCAAAGTAAAAAGATGCAAATCTGTAAGAACAGGATACCGAAGGTTTATCAAAACTCACTGTTGATGTCACTCATAAAATGTTTATTATAAATAAACACTAATTTAAGACTTGAATCAACAATCGAATCAACACTCGAATTAACACTCAAGTTATATTCGAATTAAACCTCAAATTAAACTTCGAATTAACATTCTAATTTAACACTCGAATTAATACTCGATTTAATACTCAAATTAATACTTGAATTAAACCTCGAGTTAAACTTCGAATTAACATTCTAATTTTACACTCGAATCAAAACTCAAATTAACACTTGAATTAAACCTCGAGTTAAACTTCGAATTAACATTCTAATTTAACACTCGTATTAATACTCGATTCAATACTCGATTCAATATTCTAATTAACACTTGAATTAAACCTCGAATTAATATTCTAATTTAACATTAGAATTAATACTCGATACAATGCTAGATTTCAATACTCGATTCAATACTCAAATTGACACTTGAATTAAACTACGAATTAATACTCTAATTTAACATTCGAATTAATACTCGATTCAATGCTAGATTTCAATACCCGATTCAATACCCAAATTAACACTTGAATTAAACCTCGAATTAATACTTGAATTAACTAAATTTTGAACAATCAAATAATTAACCAATAAAACGTGTTGTCAATTTGAATGTCCATAAACGAATGCCCCTCCACTGTGCGGCCCCGCTTTTAAATACCTGCGTGGTGGTGGGGTGTCAACATTTCGACAAAAATGTTGACACGTATGTTGTTGCGTCGTTGCGGGTATTTTTGAAAATCAAATATGAATCAACGATTTTAATATTTGCGCCGATAAATCAAGGTTTGGAATTTCGCCTATTTTAGCAAATATTTGGCAATTTTTTACATGAACTAAAGACATTTGTAATTATTATGAAGTAACCTATGATAAGACCTCGGTCGTTTTTCAATTTTCTAGTTTCTTATATAGTTTATTTACGCACGAAGTTACCCCAAAATTTGCCCAAAAATAGTGATTTTTCAAGCGTCATAACTTTCAAAATAAATATAATTTTACTAATATTTTTATTTTATGGCATAGGTAATGGAGATATAAATTGATATCTGGCTTAAGTTTAGACCTATTGCGACAAATACTAGAATAATAGGCGTAAGGTAAAGTCACCCAATTCGGAGGTATTCTAAAATTGGCACCCAATTCGGAGGTATATAGAAAAACAGCGTTTTCAACCGATCACCAAGCTCTTTTTTACTGCAACATATCTTAATCAATTGATAGTTTATCATTCCATAGATAAATGGCGAAATAATTGGTTTTATATGTATATGTTTTAAAATAACCGGCAAGTTTTACACTAGCAGCCGGCCCGAACGGATGTTTCATACATTTTGGACCTTGTGCACGAAATACCTACGTTTTTTTAAATAGTGTTTATCCGTTAATTTTGAGTTTTATTTGTTTTTATTTAGATATGAATATTTGAAGGACTATATTTGCAATCGAAAACAATCAACTATTGTGAATATTTGTAAAGAAATTAAGGTGAAAATACGTTTTGAAAATACCTCCGCATTAGGTGCCAAATATTTTAGCCGGTTCCTAACGCGGAGGTATACCGCAGAATTGCGATTTCATAGACTTAATAAGTTTTTCAATTTTTAGGGTCGTTTTATGTTAAATACGTCTTATTTCAGTTTTGATTATTTAAATAGGCTATTAGGTTAAAGAGCCCTAATTATGAGGTACACTTTGGCCTCTAAATCACTAGTTATACCGTATCAAAGTTTACCTATTTAGGTAATTTATTGATAGATTGTATGGGGAAGCTAAAGAAAATTAATTAAAAAGAAAATTAAATTTATGCATATTTCGATGCAATTTTGAGAGAGTATTGTACATATTTACGAAGGTAATCTAATTAAGCTTTAAATTATTTGTTTATTATGGAAAAATCTTTTCTTTTTTAACACTCAGAATTAGGAAACGTGTTTTTTGTCACAAAACCCAATTCCGAGGTATTACCTCCGAATTAGGTTCTATGAGCCCCTAATTATGTGGTATAGATAGAAATATATATTTTAATATTAATATATATATAGCTGCTTGTGCTGATTGGATGACTGACTCACTCACTCACTCACTCACTCACTCATTGATCACCTCTCCTGTTAAATTTTGTATAAATTTTTTTTTCACAAATGGTTTCGTATGAAAAACAAAAATTCATTCAGAAGAAAAATATGGAAAGAGCTGATGATTGAGGATTTCGGAGACGGGTGAGGAGCACGCTTAAAGTATTGAAGATAGGTAGGGGGTGCTCAAGCAAATGTAACTCAAAACGTCGTCCAATTGGCAGTGAGCTAAAAAAAATTCAAAATGGCGAAAAAAAGATGGCCGCCATACAAATTTCGTCGGTGTCCATCTCGGAGGGTATAAAAGATGGAAGAGTGGTTTCTTCGCAAAAGATGATCAGGATCGGAAGGTCTACTCGATGAATAGAAAAAAATTCAAAATGGCGGAATTTGTTTTTCCATAGAAAATGTATGCCGAATATTGAAGAAACTTTGATGCGATTCTTTGGAGAACTCTCAAAAAAAATATGGGGATACAATATGATGACTAAGGGTTTGGAAGATAACTGAGGAGCCCAGGCAGGGTATTGTAGATAGATGGGGGCTGCTCAAACAAAAAATATTCAGAACCTAATCCAATTCATCTTCTCATCAACTCATCCTCAGGGAGAGCTGGATTTTTTATTGGAGTGGAACTTCTTTTAGTCAATATCAAAGTCAAATGTCAAAATCTCAAAACGTTAAAATGTCAAACTTCAAAATGTCAAATGTTAAAATGTCAAAATGTCATAATGTCATAATGTCAAAATGTCAAAATGAAAAAAATATTTTGTGTAGGAAAAAATGAACGAATGAATGCCATCTTGATTTTTTTCCGTTCATCAATTAGGTAGACCTTTTAGGTCTTGATCATCATTTTCCAAACAACACTTTTCTATCTTTAATACTTAGTGCGATAGACACCGATGAAATTTGTATGGCCGCCATCTGGAATCCGCCATTTTGGATTTTTTTTTTCAACCAGTGCTAATTGGATGAGGTTCTGAGTATTTTTTGTTTGAGCAGCCCACATCTATCTACAATACCCTGCCCGGGCTCATCAAACATCTTCCAAACCCTCAATCATTATGTCTTCCCATATTTTTCTTTGAGAGTTCTCCAAAGAACCGCGTCAAAGCCTTGCATAGTTTACAACTTGTAGTCTCTTCAATATTCGCCATACATTTTCTATGGAAAAATAAATTCCGCCATTTTGATTTTTTTTCAATTCATCGAGAAGACCTTCTGATTCTGATCATCTTTTGCTAAGAAACCACTCTTCCATTTTTTATACCCTCCGAGATGGAGACCGAAGAAATTTGTATGGCGGCCATCTTTTTTTCACCATTTTGAATTTTTTTTTCAGCTCACTGCCAATTGGATGACGTTTCGAATGACATTTGCTCGAGCACCCTCCACCTATCTTCAATAGCTTAGGCGTGCTCTTCAGCCGTCTTCGAAATCCTCAATCATCAGCTCTCTCCATATTTTTGTTCCGAATGAATTTTTGTCTTCTATACGAAACTATTAGTGAAAAAAAAATCACACAAAATTTTACAGGAGAGGTGATGAATCAGTCAGTGAATCAGCACGAGGAGCTATATATAAATTAATATATATTAATATTTTACACACAAACATATAAACAATTACATACGTATCGAATTGATTTTGAATAATAAATACAGTTCATTTTTGAACACCATGTAGAATTCATTCTACTCGTTTCCCTTTGTATTTTGTACCTCCGAATTAGGGGCCATTTGCCTCCGAATTAGGATTTTTACCTCCGAATTGGGGGATTCGGACTTTTTTCATATTTTATTTAATTTTACATTTAAATCAAGTTTTAATTATTGTCCTTTTAGGATATTTCAAGAGTTAAATAAATAACGCTTCTGATAAAAATAGCCAGTTCTTCAGAAAGGTGTAGTAAATGCTTATTTTTTGACGTTCTTTCGAGTTTTGATGAAAATACCTCCGAATTGGGTGCCTTTACCTTAATACGTTTGTATGGAAAAGCGCGTGAAGAGAGCGGCCTTAAAATCTGGATTTAGGTAAAATTGGTAACCATAGAAAATTATGTTTCCAATTAGATCACAATCATAATTTTAGAACATTGTCACCTTTAAAATTATAAAACAAAATATATTATAAAACAAAGTCCGCCGTTGGGTCTGTCTGTTCGCGATAGACTCAAAAACTAATGAACAGATTTTCATACGGTTGTCACCAATAGACAGAGTGATTCACAAGGAAGGTTTAAAAGTATAAGCTAAGTTTTTATGTAAACAGGTTGAAATATGACGTTAATTGTTGAAAATGACGGAAAAAGTCAAGCCGCCTGGGAGCTTTCATCGAAAACGCTGCCTTAACCCCTTTAAGAAGTAACAAAACAATGTATGGTGGAATAGTAGCAGGTAATTACTACCCATGCGAAGCCAGTGCGGGTCGCTAGTCACATTAATATTATAAAGGCAAAAATTTGTGTGTGTGCGTGTGTGTGTATGTTTGTTACTTCTAACGCCGCAACTACTGAACCGATTCGGCTGAAATTTAGAATGGAGATAGATTATGCCCTGACTTAACACACAGGCTACTTTATATTTTGGAAAAATCTACAGTTCACAAATTTTGAAAAAACCGAAATCTATAGCTACAGCTATAGGTAGATTACTATAGGTAACTTCCTTGAAAGTAGGTATGAAAGTTAAAAAAAGGAGCGGGAACGGGAACCGGAAGTCCACGATTCCCTCAGGATTTGTGAAAGCCGCGGGCTAGTAGACTAATAAATTATATCCAAATAAGGCGCACCTACCGTATTTATACAGGGCCAAAGTACAAGTGCTTGGCCTTGGTTGCTTTCAAGCTTAGGTAACCAAAGGCGAAGTCATCCATGTATAATTTCAAACCAAAACATTGTTTTAGGATAACGGTGCGGCTAAAGACATTAATAATTTTCTTTGCTTATCTTGGCACATACCCTCAAGTCCCTACGGTCAAAGTTTAATTAGCCAAGTTTAGCGCGGCCAGATGCTACTCTGTTAGAGGTGGCGGGAACATCTTTGTCAAAATATGCATTTAAACTAAGAAATTAATTAACTATTACTATCACTTCATGTGTTATTACAAGATATTTAGTTAAATTTTGCAATTGTGCTAAGAAATCATTAATTGAGGAAGCTCCGGTGTCGGAGTGAAATATGCGTAGTCTGTTTGGGCGGTTTGTATGGTTTTGCTTCTACGTGATATAATATGTAACTAATATACTGCTATACTTAGTCCAAGAGATATTGTGAAATCACTACATAGTATAAAACAAAGTCGCTTTCTCTGTCCCTATGTCCCTATGTATGCTTAAATCTTTAAAACTACGCAACGGATTTTGATTTTTGATGCGGTTTTTTTAATAGATAGAGTGATTCAAGAGGAAGGTTTGTAAGTAGAAAAATTGGACCCGGTAGGTGGCGCTAATAGCGGGCAGGACGACGTCTGCCGGGTCCGCTAGTGGTTTTATTAAGAAGAATACACGGCTGGATTTGTTGTGAATTCTTCTCAGAACAGGGCGCGTTTGGAAACCTCATAGCTTTAGACACTAATCTTCTACTATTGACATTGCAGAAGCACTGTAAATTTTAAAAGTAACTATAATACTATAAAACTAGATACTTTCAGCAATTTTATGTATTAGTTTAAAAAAAGGTAATGCGGTAATACCTATATCTTTCAAAGCTCCGGTGGTTCAAAGTTTAATTAGCTAAGTTCGAGATGTTCAGTTGTTTGGTTCGCGTAGTTAGCAAAGAGCTAATTTTCAAATTTCCGGAGATAATTAACCCTGAAACCCTACTTAGGGTACTGGAGCATCCCACAGCGGTGAGTTTTTTTAATGTATTTTCTCCGTTTGTATCGTATGAATCGGTCTATTTCTTCGCATGTTAGTTAAAAGTTCTTTAAGTTAACGTTAAAATAAATAACATCTGGAATATCTACATTTAGCATTACATATAGGTATAACAAACATAACCAACTATGAAACAAGTATAAATTAAAAATTAAAAAAACCCCCGACATTCGCCATTTTGTGGCGGCGTCCATCTTGGATTTGCATAGTGCTATTTCTACTAGTCTAGTCAAGCCCTTTCATTTGATACCCATATTAAGGTAGTTGTGAAATAATATGTAATCCGCCACATTGTAGCCGTGGCCATCTTGGATTGATTTTCATCAAACATAGCTAACAACACTCTAGACTAATTCACCTTTCAAACAAAAAAAAAACCGCATTCAAATCGGTCCACCCGTTTGAGCGCCACAGGGGAACAGACAGACAGACAGACACACACACACACAGACACGTCAAACTTATAACACCCCGTCGTTTTTGTGTCGGGGGTTAAAAATAAAATTCGTTGCATATAACCACAACTGCCTAGGGACGAGGATTACATTTCTCGCCTCGGTTTCTGTGTAATACGTGCTTTAAGCCGTAATCCATTAAAAATTTCAAAAGCTATATCTGATGTAGAATATTCAGTTCCCGTAAAAGTATTATATCTTTAATCGCTCCCAGTGACAATGCTTTGTCCATTACAAATCCACCCGCCATATAATTTGTTCGAAAAATGTCCCTTTGTTTTCCTCTTTTTTTAATATATTTAAGGAACGGTTCGGATGAGATGGATTTTAAAATAATAGCTGTGAACAATTTTTCTTTAATATTTTTCTGAACTTTTGTTATTCTAGTAGCGCAAGATAGCGTTATCAACAAAATAAAGGTAGCAGTGAATAAAAATAAACCTTGTCTTGGGATACAAAGAAATCATAAGGCAGACTCCAAATCAAGATATTAAATGCAAATAGCAAAACAAGTATAAATCGAAAATTAAAAAACCCTCGAAATTCGCTATTTTGGGTGGTGGCCATCTTTGCTTTGCATAGTGCTATTAATACCACTAGTCAATCCCTTTCATTTGATACCCATATTAAGGGAGTTGTGGAAAAATATGTTCTGCCATTTTGTGGCGGCGGCCATCTTGGACCGATTTTCATCAAACATAGCTAAGAACACTCCCGACTAATTCACCTTTTAAACAAAAAAAAACGCATTCAAAGCGGTTCACCCGTTTGAGCGCTACGGTGGAACGGACAGACACGTCAAACTTATAACACCCCGTCTTTTTTGCGTCGGGGATTAAAAACAATATGTAAGAGGTGATTAATAAAATCAACAAAACCCAGTCTAAATGACAAGACATCATTGAACAAAATGTATTTATTTTTCATGGTTTACACACACACACGTCAAACTTATAACACCCCGTTGTTTTTGCGTCGGGGGTTAAAAAAAACAGTAGTAGGTAAAACCCGGATAGATGCCGCAGTTGGATAGATGCCTCAGTGTCAAAAAACCTGACTTCCCAAACTCGCGACTAAAAATTGATAGTTTAAATAAGAAGCGCAGGCCCCCCAAACCTCAGGCCCCTACATACATTTGTATTAAAACAATTTGTTTCGCTTGTGCGTGTGATTATCTCCGCAGCGAACGCGGCAGATCCTTCAAAGTTTTAGAGGCGAGTATTTGCCGCTGTATAACTTTTGAAGTAGTAGAAGATTCTGTTATATTTTTTATTATATCAATACACTGGTTCAATAAGTGTACACCTAAGTGTAAATAATCGCTCTTTAGTTTTTAGTGTATTTAATAAATAAAAGGGCATCTATCCATATCAAAAAGGATTTTTCGAGGTATAGGTGCCCTTAGAGGCATCTATCCCCCAATATACCTATAGATATATCAAGTATTTTTTTAATATTTTTAATGTTCTTTTATATTTTTATTTCTTTTTTTCAATAAATTCCTGATAGTTTTAATATACTTCGGGGCATCTATCTCTTTCAGCCCGATCTGTCCAGTGGTTTGAGCTGTGCGTTGATAGATCAGTCAGGCAGTCAGTCAGTCACTCACCTTTTCCTTTTATATATTTAGATAATAAAAACTTATGAAACTATGTATTTTTTTTCATAGGGCATCTATCCTTTTTAATATTTTCATAGTGGGGCATCTATCCCCAAAAAAAAGGGTCTGCGAAAAGTTAAATTGTGCAAAATCTGTAATCGTTAGGACAACAAAGACAAGTCATAATGGAACCCAAAAGATTAAACTAGCTATATTCATAAATATTATTTGTGATAAATTAATATTTTAAAAGTTATGAGGTCATTTCAAAAAGTGGGGCGTCTATCCGGGTTTTACCCTAAAGGGTAAAACAGAGTCATATACTTTTCAGGCATAGTTTGGTAACTTTACAAATCTCAATAAATCTATTTAGAGAAAATAATGTTTTCAATTTGATTTACAACGATATGGCATACTTATTGACTTATATGTAGGTACATACTGCTAGTGAGACACCTCAGAACTAAAACTGTATAACAGTTTTAAATGTTTAAGTTTCAAATGCTAACGGCATCACGATTACGCAGGGGTTATGAAGAATTGACCGTGAGAGCGTTTGTCTACCGCCACCGTCACCGGGACGTCACCGACAACGAGATGACGGCGCCGATTAAAGGGTTATAGTTCGACCAGAATCTCATGAAAAATACGGAAATGAAATTCCAAAGTTAGCAACACTACGGCTGCCCTAGCGATAAACAAAGTAACTGTAATTTTTTTGTGAAATTGACTTTTTTGCATTAACAAAAGTTTTATGTCGAGTAGTTTTTTACCACAGTTTAATATTTCAAATAACTTGAACCGTTTACTGAAATTTGAATTGCCCAAACAAAGTAACTGCACACACTAACCCGGAATATAAATGCAAAAACCAAGTAAACAACAAGCACAACATAAAAACAAAGTAATTGGATGTTGATTACTTTGTTTTTGTATTTAAAATGCAGTTACTTGATTTTTCGTTTCGTGAAACGATCCCAGGTAAGGTGTTCTGAATGTAATTACTTTGTTTATCACTAGGGCAGCCGAGTTAACCTAGTGTTGCTTACTACAAAATTTAATTTCCCTATTTGTCATGAGATTCTGGTCGGTCTATACATACATTTACTACGGCCGTGTGTCCACCGCACGCCCGTCACGTCAACTTGTTCTCGACCAGAAATAATCTCGTTCTCGGTGACGTCCCGGTAACGGTGGCGGTGGACAAACGCTCTAACTCAGTGCGGAATTTCTTAATACGGAAAAGCCGTTCTAGTAATGTACTAGATATAATAAGGTAGGTAAAATAGATAATAAATCAATAGGCAAACTCTTCGAATTCTAGGTTGCAACCTCAATGATAGGCGAGCTTACAAAGCTTACAGATTCCAGAATGTCATCATATAATATTTTTATAGATACCTAGCACAAACTTTCACACTTTCCTGATACATATTCAAGTGTTACAGTTCTTTTAACTACTTGAAGTTGTTGCGTATACTCGTAGAGGGTTGTACTAACCCATAAACCGGCATTTTATGACTCCTCAAGCATCATAAAAAGAAGGGTTCCTTGCCGAGATCTGTACCGGTTCGGATTATAAACTTCATGTTTTATATGCACATGGAAATATCATATGTCAGTAAGTTTATTTCGCTGAACCAAGTTATTTAAATGAAGGAAATAAAATGAAATAAACGTAGTACCTACGTCGAATGCCTAAATCCAAAAGTATATGTTTGTTATATATATTATAATTGTATAATAAATTGTATTATAATAAATATACAATTATATATATATTATAATTGTATATTTATTATTATATTATTATTATTATATGGTATAGGTTATGACCAATAGATTTACAAGTAGATAATATTATGTTTGTATACATATGTTGTTAAATTCAAATTCAAAATCAATTTATTCAAAGTGGGTACACTGCACAGTTTTTGTACGTCAATCTATAAAAATCTTCTATATAATAATATTATATAAAAATCAATGCCACTTTCGTTGTAATTTTATAACTCAAGAACGGGCTCATCTATCCAAACCAAATGTTTAGGCTTTGTTTGGACTATTTAGTAGATTTTTTATGTGAAGTTTGCACAAAATCGGTCGAACGGTTCTTCATTTATCACATTTTTCATTTTTATCAATGGGTTCAGGATGACGTCTGCCAGGTCCGCTAGTATATTATAAAGTAAATGAAAGTGAGGTAATGGTGATAATTACTACGTTAATATTAAATAATGATTAATTTAATAAACTTATGTAAGTACATAAGTATAACAAAATATAATTAATTTGTTTCTTCTGGCATAGATCGTTAAATGATCATCTCATTCACCACCAGAAGGGGTTTCTCATCAAAAGGTATTGTTTTAAATATCTAAATCCTATTTTACGATTTTAAATTTGTGTATATATTTTTTTTTTCATTAATTTACATTGATATTCTCCATTAAACACAGTTATCGTAGACCTAACCCATTTGTATTGAATTATTTAAAGGAATATTTATGGGGGGTAAGGGAGTGCACTTCCATCTCAGCACTCCAATTGTCAACCTCACCTGCACGTGGTGCCCCCTGCTAATCAACAGACGAGGCTCTGACGACCGACAAATGGCGGTATAACCATTTCATATCGGCTAGACTACAAAATGGCAAGGGCCGATGTCGGGCAGCAGCGACATCGGTACAATAGTCTAGCCCTGCGATCGCCAACCCGCCTGCCCAGCGTGGCGATTAAGGGCATAACCCTTTGCATGGATTGTACAATAAAGCCACAGCCCCTAGTCCCCGGCGGCCCCGCTATTCCTAGCTCTGGCAGCGGTTACGGTAACGGCGGGGCAGGGGGTGTCAAGAATCTCCGGAAGAGATTCCGCTGCCAACCCCGACGACTGGACCTGGCAACATATAACGCACGCACTTTGAGGACCGACGAAAAGATCATCGAGCTGGAAGAAGCAGTGAGCAAGTTGAATTGGGGTGTCATAGGGTTATCTGAAGTCCGAAGAGAGGGGGAGGACTCGATAACCCTTAAATCCGGCAACTTGCTTTACTACCGGGAGGGCGATCAAAAATCCCAGGGTGGTGTCGGGTTTCTCGTCCACAGGTCCCTCGTTAACAACATTGTGCAAGTCGAGAGTGTGTCGAGCAGGGTAGCGTACCTTATACTCAGAATAACCAAACGGTATTCGCTGAAGGTCATACAGGTCTACGCACCGACATCGACACATACCGACGAGGAAGTAGAGGTCATGTATGAGGACATATCAAAAGCCATGCATGCCTCTAATACCTACTACAGTGTTGTGATGGGGGATTTCAACGCAAGGCTGGGTAAGCGAAGCGGTGTAGAGTTGAAAGTGGGACAATTTGGCTGTGGGCGACGGAACCATAGGGGCCAAATGTTGGCCGACTTCATGGAGAAAGAGGGCCTCTTTATGATGAACTCTTTCTTCGAAAAGCGGCCACACAGGAAGTGGACCTGGATGAGCCCCGACGGTTCTACGAGAAATGAGATCGACTTCATCATGTCTACCAAGCGGCATGTATTCAATGATGTTTCTGTGATCAATAGGGTAAAAACCGGCAGCGATCACCATATGGTACGAGGCACATTGAATCTGAACATAAAGCTCGAAAGGGCCAGACTGATGAAGTCAACGCTCCGACCTTCTCGCGCCCATATCCAGAACCCCGAGAGCTTCCAACTCGAATTGCAAAACCGATTCGCTTGCCTGGCAGATTGCGATTCTGTGGACGAACTGAACAACAGGCTGGTGGAAACTGTCCATGCGGTCGGGTCTAGGTTCTTTAAGACCCACCGTAGAAGTAGAACCAAAAAATTCTCAGACCATACTCTCAATCTCATGGAACAGAGACATGAAATGAGACTGCAGTCTTCAGGAGACGCCCTTGCTTATCGGCGGATTAATAGACAGATCTCTAAATCACAGAAACGCGATATGCGATACTTTAATACCGAGCGTATCAAAGAAACCATTGAGCGGAACAAAGGCTCAAAGGTGTTCGCGAGAGATCTGTCTATCGGTCAAAGCCAGCTGACGCGACTGAAGACCGACAGCGGTAGTCTCATTTCGTCTAAACCTGAGATTTTGAGAGAGGTTGAGAAGTTCTACGGACAGCTGTACACGTCAACACAGAAGCCTGTTGAAGATTTGGCTAAAGATCCCAGAGCCAAATTGACCCGACACTATACCGAAGATATCCCGGACGTCAGCCTATACGAGATTAGTATGGCTCTCAAACAACTTAAGGACAACAAGGCGCCAGGTGATGACGGAATCACAGCGGAACTCCTGAAAGCAGGTGGAAAACCGGTCCTTAAAGTCTTTCAGCGACTGTTCAATTCCGTCATCGACCAGGGCATAACGCCAGAGGCATGGCACAGAGGCGTGGTGGTTCTTTTCTTCAAAAAGGGCGATAATACCCTGCTGAAGAATTATAGACCCATCTCGCTGCTGAGCCATGTCTATAAGTTGTTCTCGAGAGTCATTACGAATCGTCTCGCTCGTAGGTTCGACGACTTCCAGCCTCCCGAACAGGCCGGGTACCGAAAAGGCTTCAGCACCATAGACCACATCCATACGCTGCGGCAGGTTATACAGAAGACCGAAGAGTATAACCGGCCACTTTGCTTAGCGTTTGTGGACTATGAGAAAGCCTTTGATTCGGTGGAAACTTGGGCTGTATTGAGATCACTGCAGAGATGCCGGATCGACTATCGGTACATCCAAGCGCTGAAGTGTTTGTACGAAAACGCCACTATGTCAGTCCGTATACAGGACCAGAATACGAGGCCAATCCAATTACAGCGAGGAGTGCGTCAGGGAGATGTTATCTCCCCGAAGCTATTTACCGCTGCATTGGAAGACGTCTTTAAGCTTCTGGACTGGAACGGACTTAGCATCAACATAAACGGCGAGTACATCACTCACCTACGGTTTGCCGATGATATAGTCGTGATGGCAGAGACTCTGGGAGACCTCAATACAATGCTCAACGATCTCAGCAGAGTTTCTCAACAGGTGGGCCTAAAAATGAACATGAGTAAGACGAAGATCATGTCTAACGCTCATGTTCCGCTCCACCCGGTAATCGTTGAGAACTCTGCACTCGAAATTGTAGACGAGTACATATACCTAGGACACACGATCCAGCTAGGTAGGTCCAATTTTGAGAAAGAGATCAACCGCCGAATCCAACTCGGCTGGGCAGCGTTCGGGAAACTTCGAGATGTCTTTTCGTCCAATATCCCTCAGTGTCTGAAGACGAAAGTCTTCGAACAGTGCGTGTTGCCAGTGATGACTTATGGATCTGAGACATGGTCGCTGACAATGGGCCTCATAAGAAGGCTCAGGGTCACTCAGCGGGCGATGGAGAGAGCTATGCTCGTAGTATCCCTGCGGGATCAAATCAGGAATGAGGAGATCCGCAGGAGAACCAGAGTTACCGACATAGCTCATCGAGTCGCAAAGCTGAAGTGGCAATGGGCGGGGCACATTGCTCGAAGAACTGATGGACGTTGGGGTCCCAAGGTGCTTGAATGGCGACCTCGCACCAGTAAACGAAGCGCAGGTAGACCCCCCACTCGTTGGACAGACGATCTCAAGCGAGTCGCTGGCAGCCGCTGGAATCAGGCGGCACAAGATCGTGTGCTGTGGCGATCCTTGCAAGAGACCTATGTCCAGCAGTGGACGTCCATTGGTTGAAACGAACGATTTAGGAACCACAAAATATATTATAATTATATAATCTAAACCTTTCCAACGATATTTAAATTATTGTTCGCCAAACGACCACAATTGGCAAAAATATTCTTAAATAGTAAATTAAAGGCGAAATACGAACCTCTTATTATTTCAGCTTCGCAGTAAAGGGTTATTATTTGTCTAAAACTGGCATAACTTTGCTTCATTAGAATCATGAAATTTCTCGGTGCTAATTAAAGTACTAATAATTTATTTGATTTTGATTGGTAGTCTACGAGTATATTCCACTTTAAATCCCCAGTTTTGCCAGCCGTGTGGTTGCTAATTCTAAAATTGGTTATGATTCTAACCATCTTCTTTCTTCATGGCCTCGGTCTGTAGACGTTCATTATTGGACCTTAGTTCATTATTGGTTAATTCTAGGCTTAACCTCCGGCCTATAACGTATTAAAGCCTTTCTTAGTTCACTATTGGACCTTAGCCTAGAGTTAACCTCTGGCCTATTGCCTAAAGCCTTTTAGTGACCGCCACTCTTACTTCTACTTACCATTTAAATCTTTATATCGTCGAAAGGGTTTCTTTCGACGTTTTTGATGTTCACAGCTAAGGTGTGGATAATGCTCTCCCGGCGTCCGTATTTCCATCCACGTACTTGACTACTATGACTTGAGTTCCATCAATAAAAAGTGAATAGGCATTTTCTAGGCAAGCGCGCTCCAACCTAGACCTTATCATTTATTTCCGTCAAACATGATTGTCGTCAAGCTCAAGTCTATCTCATAATAAAAAAAAATTCTAAAGTACCTACCTATTTTCAAAGACTTTTCGACTTGACAATAGAAATTGGTCTTGTCTGCCATTAGGCACCACTATCTGCCCAATTTCTTATTTTCTCATTTACTTTATTATTCAATAAGTAAACTTATTAATTCTATAATTCGTTATGTCGCGAAATTATTATATTTTATGTTATTTCGACACAACAGATTTGAAAGGCGACAAGTATAAATTAGAAATTTAAAAAACCCCCGACATTCGCCATTTTGTGGTGCCGCCCGTCTTGGATTTGCATAGTGTTATTCTACTAGTCAAGCCCTTTCATTTGATACCTATATTGCGGGGGTTGTGATAAAATATGTAATCCGCCATTTTGTAGCGGCAGCCATCTTGGACCGATTTTTATCAAACATAGCTAACAACACTCTCGACTAATTCACCTTTCAAAAACAAAACCGCATTCAAATCGGTCCACCCGTTTGAGCGCCACAGGGGAACAGACAGACACACACAAACACACACACACACACACACACACACACAGACACGTCAAACTTATAACACCCCGTCGTTTTTGCGTCGGGGGTTAAAAAATATTAAGGCCTAGGCCGCATTGCGAAATTTATTCGCGCGAATTTTATTCGCGAGGTTTATTTTCCGTGCACGGAATTTCACCTACACGCACTGCGAATAAATTTCCTCGCGATTTTTTGCCAGTTCTATAGTAGTTCTCGACTGAGACACATGTCTACAAGTATATAAATTAAACATTTAAAAACCGCCCGACATTCGCCATTTTGTGGTGGCGGCCATCTTGGATTTGCAATAGTGCTATTCTACTAGTCAAGCCCTTTCATTTGATACCCATATTAAGGGAGTTGTGAAAAAATATGTAATCCGCCATTTTGTAGCGGCGGCCATCTTGGACCGATTTTCTTCAAACATAGCTAACAACACTCTCGACTAATTCACTTTTCAAACAAAAAAAACCGCATTCAAATCGGTTTTTCCGTTTGAGCGCCACAAGGGAACAGACAGACACACACACACGCACACACACACACACACACACACACACACACACACACACACACACACACACACACACACACACACACACACACACACACACACACACACACACACACACACATAGACAGACACGTCAAACTTATAACACAACGTCGTTTTAAAATTACCTGGGGTTAAAAATAGACAACAGAACTAAAATTTAAATTTACTTACAACGGCGTAAAACACGCAGCAAAAAAGTAATGAACAATTGAACATTCATCCACTTACGGCCTTGAAGGTCAATGAAATGATTTTTTTCCGTAAAATATCAATGAAGTATTTGGTAAACTTTGAGAATGTTGAGTGGTTGCATCCAGAGTAAACCGAGTAATTTGAAGAGGTGAATTGCGTATGGTACCTATTTGGATTGAGAGACAGCGCGTATTGGGTTTAAGAAGACGGAGTTTAAGAATTGGTAGTTGGATGACTATGAGATAGCGAATATTGGGTTTGTATAGGTGAAGATCAGGGAGTTGTAGTGATATTAAGGGATGGCATGTTATAATTTGGATTAGAAGATGGCGTATTTAGGTTGGAAGAGTGTGTGGATCGTAGATGTGAAGATGAACATGATGACGATTCACACTGAGGCTGATATCTTATCTAAAGTACTTGTAAAAGTTTATTTGAATAAAAAACTTTTCTATTCTATTCTATTCTATTCTATCTATAGAACGTACAGTACGTTCTATAGACTCTACTCAAACTCAAGATAGAGTTGAAATGAGACAGATTTATGTCAGCAACATATTTGTGTCTCGTTCTATCTCTATCTTGAGTCTGAGTAGAGTCAGAGTACGCTCTAGTTTTGATTAGATAAAAATGAATTGAGCGGGAGACGAAGTACGCGACATCTTCCTATGAATAGTGGTGTACAACTGAGCGCCGAAACCCCGCGCCTTCGCGAATTTTATTTCGCAATGCGGGGACCGACATACAATTTCATACTGCACAAAAAATTCGCGCGAATTAAATCCGCACCGCACCGCGTCCAATTTGTAGCAAACTACAGAATTTTTTTCCGCGCGAATTTTAATTCGCAAGTGCGGGCAGCTTCATACATTTGCATATGTCACAGAATTGTGCGAAAAAATTCGCGCGAATATATTTCGCAGTGCGGCCTAGCTCTAATTCAGTTATATTTTTTCCCGTGACCCTTTCACTCTAGACGATCTTTCACGTCAATGAATTGAATCATGAAGTACGAACCCAAATCTTATTTCGCGTGACAAAAGACCAATTGATTATATTAACCACTCGATTGCGAGGGTCTTTCGGCAAGACTCTCCACGTGTACTTAATTCATATATTTCAAAAGGAAGTCGATTTGCTAAAAAGGTAAGGTCAATTGATAATAATAATTAGAGATGTACCGACTAGTCGCGGACTAGTCGGGAAAGCAGACTATTTTATAGTCGGCGACTAATCGGCAAAATATGCCGATTATAATCGGCGCCTTAATAAATAAAATAAAATTGTTTAATTTTAAAAAACAACGTAAATTATTTTTTAACCCCCGACGAAAAACGACGGGGTGTTATAAGTTTGACGTGTCTGTGTGTATGTGTGTGTGTGTGTTTGTGTGTGTGTATGTGTGTATGTGTGTGTGTGTGTGTCTGTCTGTTCCCCTGTGGCGCTCAAACGGGTGGCCCGATTTGAATGCGTTTTTTTTTGTTTGAAAGGTGAATTAGTCGAGAGTGTTGTTAGCTATGTTTGTTGAAAATCGGTCCAAGATGGCCGCCGCTACAAAATGGCGGATTAAGTACATATTTTTTCACAACTCCCTTAATATGAGTATCAAATGAAAGGGCTTGACTAGTAGAATATAATAATGCAAATCCAAGATGGCTGCCATCACAAAATGGCGAATGTCGGGGGTTTTTTTAAATTTTTACTTGTTTAGCTATAATAATCATTACTTATTTTCACCATTACCATAATTTTATTTTTCATTATCAAAAAACTATAGTTTGTACCTTAAATCGAGGAAAAGTTAGAAGGGCTAGTATATGATCGGCATTGCCGATTGATCGGCAATTTGAAAGCCGGTTAGTTGGCTAGTCGGCTAGTCGGCAAATGGCATAGTCGGACCATCTCTCGTAATAATCAAATTGCTACGACGACCTCATCATGGTCTGTAGGGTTATGCCGAATCTGCATACCCCGATAACGCTACTAGATTTCGAATATCGAAAAACTACAATATCAGAGCAAAATAGACCCAAATCCTCTAATTATACGACTGCCTGAAAAAAAGGAGTAGGTATATTGTTTTCATGGTTCATGTATGTATGTGAGTTTGTATATTCCGCCATAACTTCTATATGCCTGAACCGATTATGATGAATGAGGTATCGTTAGAATCCTTAGCTTATTTTGGGTGATATAGGCTATCAAAATTTAAAAAATAATAATGGGTTGACCATGGTCCCGCATTAAAGTATAAAGATGAAATTTTTTCTTTCTAAATTAAATTATTCTTCAATTAATCAGATTATTAATCAGATGATTATTAACTTAATCTAATTATTAATCAGATTAAGTTTATATTCATCGTATAGAAAATGATGAGTAGATTTCAAAAATCTATAACACAATAGTTCAACACCCAGTGATTCACAATAAATATCATTTATCATTTATAAAAAATAAAGAGACAGCAGGGCCAAAGCAGGGCAGTCTAATTTTTTAATTTTGTTAATATCACTAGTTTTATAGTTGTAGTTACATTCATAATTTCTTTCATTCATTGCAAAATTTCCGCTTGGGGCGCTGGCTGTAGATGTATGGACGAATTTAAACCCTTAAAACACGCCAGTATACGTATATTTTACTTTGAAGTAATTGTGTTTCGATATGCGAATTCGATCAAAATTGCCGCAATGTTCAAACCCGGCATAATCCCACTGAGAGATAAATAAATAATTTGGTTGAGCTTTGTAAACAGTTACACGTGCTTCAAAATGTATTCCCCAAAATGTTTGTATCCTCTCGAGATGTTTTCGTTCAGTGCAGGGACCGTGATGAATTGTAAACATCAATTTTCGTAAAATAGCCCAAAGGTTCGAGCCAAAGTTTCAAACTCATTCCTTTAATAAATATCGTTTTACATTTTGTGAAGAATAAAATAATACTGTCATAACGGTTATTAATTTCCTGTGTCATTTATCTTTTAAATGTAGTCTTTTAAATTTAAATAAACGTAACGTGACTTAAGGACGTAGCTAAGCAGATATAGGTACCTATACATGTTGCCAAGACAAAATAATATTGGTGCTATTATTTTGTCTTGGCAACACCTTGGCAACGCTTTTATAACGGTGGAAAATACGGAAATATATATCTTTTCACTGAATCCTGTTGCCGGCGTTATTTCAATGCTCGAAAAATACAGAAAACTCGATTTAGATATACCTGTTTGCAGTCAAATATACCTATACTTCGACTTTTAATTGTATGCAGTAATGTGAAGTTTCGTGGGTTGTCACTTTTTAACGAAAATAAAATAGGGATGGGGTACAGGTGATTGATTTGAATCATTCAATTATTTTATTCAAATTAAAGTTTTTATTTTAAGTAATTATTATATTTTATGTACAAAAGTTACATATATATATTTATATATGTAGTATATATATAAATACGTATATCTTTAATATATAAAACAAAGTCTCGTTTGTTCGAACACTTATAACTCGAGAACGGCTGGACCGATTTTCATGGTTTTTGATTTGTTGTATTTGTCTTCGTCCCGAATAGCAGAATAACTGTTAAAAATATTGGAAAATTGACGAAAAAATAAAAGAAAAAACATTTTCCCATACAAAATGTTCATGGGTTTCGTAACTGTCAAACATTGAATGTTCATCCTGTCGATACGGAACTCTCTCACCCGTACCGATATAATTCTTCTGTACTTTTTCCTAAAGGGCTGGACTGATTTGGATGAAATTTTACGTGTATATTTCAATGGGTTCCTGGATAGTTTGAAAACACTATTACCCGCTAAGTACAGCTAACCTATTGGGTCTTGGTAGGTGGCGCTGATATTGGTATGTCACCAGGCAGGACGACGTCTGCCGAGACCGCTAGTATATTAGCTATATATATATATATATATATATATATATACTAGTGTTGCGCTCGGTGCGCGAGCTGCAAGCAGCTCGCGGGCCTAGTAGTCTCTTCAATATTCGTAAAATAAAGAAATGGGAGGCCATACCAAATACCAGAATATTCTGGAGAGTCTCTTGAAAGATAGAAATAAATATTGGTGTCACGTTTCGTATCTTTTCTGAAAGGACACTAATCAGTTCTATGCATGCGTTTAGTGGAAAAAAAAGGATCTACACAAAAATGTTCTGGAGAGCCACTTGAAAATTAAAAATAAATTTTGTATGGATACGATTTTTTTTTTGTTCCGTTGCTATCTTTTTTTTACTGGCTCACCAAAGGGCCTAAGGTCTTGAACATTTTTAGTTTCAGGACCATGCCTCTATGATTGATAGTTTTTGAGGGCCGTTAGGGTACTCTGGTAATTTTTCCACATTCACTACGTTTTGTATTTTTTGTGAAAAATCTTTGAGTTCTATTTACTTATATGTAGTGGGAGGAAAAAGTTTCAAACAAAAATGTCTAAGAGAGCCTCTTAAAAAGAACCCAAAAAATTTGTATGGAGAGATTTTTTTTTGTTCGGCGGCAAATATTCGCCGAGCGTCAGTGTCAACAGCGTCAACAGCAGCCTGAAAAAGCGTAACCTCGGTCATCGGTGTTTAAAAGAATCGACATAAAGAACCTTTTTAAAGGACTGCCTGAAAAAAAGGAGTATATTGTTTTCAGGGTTCATGTATGTTTGTACATATGTTGTACCATAACTTCTATATATGCCGGAACCGATTTTGATGAATAAGGTAGGTATCGTTAGAATCTTTAGCTTATTCTAGGTGACATAGGCTAGTAAAATTTAAGAAAAAATGATGTGATGACCATGGTCCCGCATTAAAGACTAAAGTTGAAAAAAAATAATTAAAAATCAGATTAAGTTCATAATCATTATCTATTTTTTTTATTCAACTACAAGTTAGCCCTTGACTGCAATCTCACCTGATGGTAAGTGATGATGCTGTCGAAGACGGAAGCGGGCAAACTTGAGAGAGGTATGCATACCCCTGATCGGTTTTTACACGGCATCGTACCGGAACGCTAAATCGTTTGGCGGCCGGCCGGCACAGCTTTGCCGGTCGGGTGCTAACCAGCCACGGCCCACGGTTAAAGCCTGCCACCAGACAGGACCAAAGACAATTTAGAAATTATAAAATCCCAACTTGCCCCTGCCGGGAATCGAACCCGGGACCTCCCACTTATAAGCGCTTACGAGCACGAAGTAATCAATGTAAAAATATTAATATTATGTATTGTAAATAAAATAAATTAAAAAATAAATAAAAAAAAGACCAAAACCACTGCGCCAGGGAGGTCAAAATCATCTAGAAAATTGTAAGTAGATTCCAAAAATATGTAAATATGTTATTATAATGTTAAATATATTTTTTTCTGAATAACTAGTAGGTATTCTTTTAAAAATATTTTTTTTTTTTTTTTGTAATAAAAGGGCAGTAGCAACTTAGCATGTTAACTATGACAGATATCGTCAACACACATAGGCTGTTATTGCAATAGAAATAGTACTTCTTACTTTTTTTTTCAATTAAAGCTCATATAATTAATTGTACCAATAGGATGCGTTTGCCACAAAAAGTCAAGATGACAAAATTGTTAATTTGGCTTTTATACGTAGGAGCCATCGATTTACTTAATAGATAAATAAAATTATGATGATAATGAAAGAGTAACTTTGAACGAAACTTTTGTGAATGAAATTGAATGAATTGAACGTATCACATCACTATAGAAATGGGGTTGGCAACATTATTTTACGAAATGACATTAGGAAACGTCAGATTACTGCAGATAATTAAAAGTTTGACTATAGTAATGTTCTCAAATAGCACAGGTGAAGTAGATTTTGCTTATCGAATTTTCTAGACGAAACATTGATGTCAGTTTCTTACAGGAAATAACAAATCATTTTACGGTCTGGATATCAACATTCTATAAAACAAAAAATGTTCTTATAATATTTATTTTAAAAGTATGTGGTAGTAACAATTTTATGGCTTACAGGTCAACAAAAATTTTTGTTACCTACACTGAAAAATCCTTTCATAATTTAAAGGATAAATTTATTAAAAAATGACAAGTGAAATTTACTGTGGGAGTCTATTCTAAATAGGGCATGTTTGGAACTCTTGTAGTTTTAGTTGTCAATATAACGAAAAATATAATCTTTTGTCCTATTGAAAGTGTTTGTAAGAACCAAAATAAGACCCTGAATTATTGTTCTCAAAGTGAAGTTACAGAGTATAAAGAATTACATACTAATCTTTGAGCCTGTGTAACATATTTCATACATTAGTTTACAGAGTGTATCTACAATTTCATTGATTGGTCAACATTAAATAAGAATCATACTTCGTTTGTATGGAGCGCGCTCGTGAGCGCTTGAGAGAAACCATAATGACGTGTTTTAGTAGTTTATTCTGGTATACGAAATCCTGTTGTTTGAACGCGTCATATTTATAAAGTTCCTTAAACTATGAAAATAAACATATTATTTATTTATTTTTAAATTAATGGGGCTGTCCATTAATCACGTGAGATTCGAAAGGGGGGGAGGGGTTTGACAAAAATCACGAAATATCACAAGGGGGGAGGGGGGTATAGTAAGATATCACGTGTACTTATTTTTTCGTCAAACGTGTGATTTCTAAACGGAATTAATTTTCTAGAATTAAGGATTAGATTAATTATACTTTATACCGTATCTACTTAAAAATAATATTATAAAAAATTTAAGATTCTTTGTAGGTACTAAAAAATACACGTGATTTTTGGTGGGGGTCTTAAACCTCATCACGTATCACCATGGGGGAGGGAGGGGAGGGGGAGGGAATGTTAAAAAAACATCACGTGATTAATGGACGACCCCGATATTGTATGGTAGCTAGTTGTAAATTTGTGATACCATTTAAATATCTTTGTAGGCAATTTATACTGGATTTAAAAACGGCCGGCTAACAGTTTAAGCCCCACTGTAGTGCCTACGGCTTTGCTTTGGAAATAAAATAGATTTTAAATCCGCTAAAGCGCTCCATCTTGTAAGAGCTGGCACTTTCTTTGACAGATTGAGATGCTGTCTTCTAACCTACTTATTTAACGAAGTTTAAAATTGAATTTTACGTTTCTCACAAAGTGCGGAAAATAAAAATTTGATTCGGTTAATATTTTTTCTACGATGTTACAAAAAAATTGCATTAAACTGGACAAAGTTGGATTCTTGAGATCGTACTAGATAAGAGTCTTATTTCCTAAAATTTATTTAACTTAATAACATTATCCTAAATTAACGCGAGGCGATGTAGGAATTAGTGGAAAAGTTCACCATTTCGCTCGGAACGTGCAAATGACTTAATTAAAAGAAAATAGGTGAAATTAAATCGCTCCACCTCCGTCTCATTAAGGCACGAGGTAGAAATAATGTAATAAAAAGACGGGTTTAAACAGAGATTATTGCAGAATTCTTTATTAATAAAGGTAACAGCTCAATGAAGCCCCAAATTTTGAACAATATTGTTTACTCCTGAATAATATGGTTGTAACTTCTTTGATTAATACTTAATACAAAACAAAGTCTCAATCTGCGTTTTTCTATGCTATTACTAACAATAAGTATACAGTATTCCTTTTTATAGGTATATATGTATGTATCTAAAGTTTCCATATAACTTCTAAACTAAAGTCTAAACTTCGTCATGGATTGCGGTTTACATTATGATGTAGAAAATTTCATAAGGTTGCAGTTCCTGGCAGTAGATAAATATCACACATCGAGCTGAAGCGGAAGCTAGCCGATTTAGAATAAATAGGTAAAGAAAGGCAGTCGTCGACGCGGCGATAAGCCGTTTTTAGCAAGCTAAAGGCTATCTTCGCGTCAGTGCTCAAGGTACTCATGCGCTTGTGTGCGTGTCGGCAAATGTAATTACAGGGCACACATGGGTTGGTTTATAGCTTACGTTTCGAGCGGAAATTTGTTAGAAACTTCCATTCTAAGCGTAATAGTTCGATGCTGGCCGATTATATTTATATGTTTCTACATACTCGTAGTTCAGTATGCTTAGTCCCACGTTGCAGCGCTCCAAAACTTTGTAGTATACTATTGATCGAATCACAATGACTTCAGAGTAAAATGGACCTAAAATGTCTTACATTAAGGTGTGAGTTCACCAATACATTCAGCATTCGTAAACAGCCAGCGCCCCAAGCAATTTTGTAAAATAAATATTCGAACTATTGAATTACGACTTTAAAATAAGAATCTTTGGGTTCATTTCGCTCTGAACTTATTGTGTGTCGATACTCGAATTTCGATCATCGTTGCCACTATGTAAAAAGTGAGACATGCTTAGTCCCACTTTTGGTCACAATAGTAAAATGGACCTAAAATGGCTTACATTACAGGAATAAAATGGACCTAAAATGGCTTACATTAAGCCATTTTAGGTCAATTTTACTCTGAAGTCATTGTGATTCGATCAATAGTATACTATAAAGTTTTGGAGCGCTGCAAAGTTGGGCATTACCGTATAGTAATAGTCTCCTAACCGAATTTCGATATTGTAAGGTACGAGCGTGTAACACCAAAAATTCCGAAATTAGAATTCCGAGCTACTACTGATTATTTCTCAACGAAAAAATCCAATAACTTTTTGCCCAACTTGGAAGTCAAACCTGAGACTATACGATCCGTAGCCGAATAAGATAGCTACTAAACCTCGCCCGCTACACACACACCCTTGTGCGCCCGTGTTGCTCAGAATCGGAATTTGGCCTCTACTCATGTACAGTTTTCACGCACTGTAAAAGTGAAGTCAAACCAAATATTTTATTAATCATTTTCAAATGATTATTCAAACTTGGTACACTGTACACTTTTATGTCATGATGTTATGACTGCCTTTTACAATGACAATTTTAGAAGTATATAAAAGTGAGGTAATAGACCAAGATCCCAGTGCGATCTGACATAACTTATTTTTGGAAAGATGAAACCTTAGGCTCTCAGTAGTGTCTCATTTGCTTTGAATAACTGCGTACCTAATTGTGGAGTCCGTAACTGGGGTACTTATGGAGGTATCAAGTGTGAAAGGTAACTAAACATAAGAGTAACTTAACTTACTTTCACATGGCTGATTTTTAGGGTTCCGTACCCGAAGGGTAAAAAACGGAGCCCTATTAATGTCACTCGGCTGTCTGTCCGTCTGTCCGCCGGTCACAGGTCTCTAGCTCGCAGACGAAATGAGTTACAAACCTGAAATTTTGGTATTTAGTGTAAAACGTTAACCCAAAATCAAATATTGAATTAGAAATTGAATTAAATTATTTTTCAGGGGGGCTCCCATACATGAAAAAGGAGCCGGAAAAAAAAATTTTTTCTTTACCCTAGCTTGTGGGGTATCATTGTTTAGAGCTCATTAAGTAGAGTACAAATATATATTTTTTTAATTTTTATCTCAAAAAATAAGGGAATGGGAGGCCATCAAAGTTGTCAGTTTTAGACCATTTTTGTGACGGGGGCTATCTCAAAAACTAAACTAGTTGGGAATATGATATTTCAGTATATTATGTACTATATGCTCTATTTAAACAACAAATACTGAAAACAACGATTTATTAAATAGTTTATAAGCTGTGACCAAAATAAACGAACATTTTTTTGGGTTTTTCTTTCACGGTTTGTTGCGATGTCTAGCTCGGAAATTAAATATTTCTTAGACCCAAAATATTATATTGTTCATAATTATGTACGGAACCCTGAAAGAGCGAGGCCCGACTCGCACTTGGCTGATTTTTATATGTATATTGTAGAATATCACTCCGAACCACTACCAACAGTATCAGACACTTTCCATGGACCAAAGCTTTTATCAGACGCTTTTAAGTGTGTGTGTGTCTGTTCCCCTGTAGCGCTCAAACGGATGAACCGATTTGAATGCGGTTTTTTTGTTTGAAAGGTAAATTAGTCGAGAGTGTTCTTAGATATGTTTGATGAAAATCGATCCAAGATGGCCGCCGCTACAATATGGCGGATTACATATTTTTTCACAAATCCCTCAATATGGGTATCAAATGAAAGGGTAGTAGTACTAGTAGAATAGTACTATGAAAATCCAAGATAACCGCTGCCACAAAATAGCGAATGTCGGGGGTTATTTAAATTTTTAATTTATACTTGTTAAATATGTAACTGACAACTATCATAAAGTTATATTTCATCAGTCAGACAAATTTTAATGACCAAACATCCACTAATCACAAAAATTATTCAACCGTGAGTATGAGCGCGAGAGCAGTTACCTTTCACACTTGATATCTCCATAAGTACCCCAGTTACGAACTCCACAATTACGCAGTTATTCTAAGGTTTCATCTTTCCGAAAATAAGTTATGTCAGATCGCAATGGGTTCTTGGTCTATAATGGTGATAATTACTTACGACAACTTAAAACTAAAACTAAGTCGCCGGGCCAAGACTCGAGTTATCGTGCACCGTTTATAACTACACTAGCTTCTGCCCGCGGCTTCGCCCGCGTGAATTTCGGGTTTTTCAAAATTCCATGGGAACTGTGGATTTTTCTACATATATCTATTTTAGTCCCACAGGAATACTTTTCCGGGATAAAAAGTAGCCTATGTGTACCAGGGCATAATGTAGCTCCATTCAAAATTTCAGCCAACATACAGACACACACAAACTTTCACCTTTATAATATTAGTGTGATACATTAATGGCTAACGTACCTGGAATTATTACAGCAAAGTAACTTAAAACTGGCACTAAACACTGACACTTAACACTTACACATGCACTAAATACTGAACCTAAACACTTGCACTAAACACTGGCACTAAACACTTGCACTTACACTAAGCACTTGCACTATCACTTGTACTAAACATTGGCACTAATCAATTGCTCTAAACACTGGCACTAAACACTTGCACTAATCACTGGCACTAAACACTTGAACTAAACACTGGCACTAAACACTTGCACTATCATTGCACTAAACACTGGCACTAAACACTTGCACTATCACTTGCACTAAACACTTGCACTATCACTTCCACTAAATACTGACACTAATAACTTGAACTAACACTGGTACTAAACACTTGCACTATCAGTTGCACTAAACACTGGCACTAAACACTTGCACTAAACACTGGCACTAAGCACTGGCACTAAATACTTGCACTATCACTTGCACTAAACACTGACACTAAATACTTGCACTATCACTTGCACTAAACACTTGCACTAAACACTTGAACTAAACACTGGCACTATCACTTGCACTAAATACTGGCACTAATTATTTGAACTAAACACTGGCACTAAACACTTGCAATATCAGTTGCACTAAACACTGGCACTAAACACTTGCACTAAACACTGGCACTAAGCACTGGCACTAAATACTTGCAATATCACTTGCACTAAACACTGACACTAAACACTTGCACTAATCACTGGCACTAAACACTTGAACTTACACACTTAAACACTTACACTAATACCTTGCACTAAATACTGAACCTAAACACTTTCACTAAACACTTGCACTAAACACTGGCACTAAACACTTGCACTATCACTTGCACTAAACACTTGCACTATCACTTGCACTAAACACTGGCACTAAACACTTGCACTAAACACTGGCACTAAGCACAGGCACTAAATACTTGCACTAATCACTGGCACTAAACACTTGAACACTTAAACACTTACACTAATACCTTGCACTAAATACTGAACCTAAACACTTTCACTAAACACTTGCACTAAACACTGGCACTAAACACTTGCACTATCACTTGCACTATCACTTGCACTAAACACTTGTACTAAACACTGGCACTAAACACTTGCACTATCATTGCACTAAACACTGGCACTAAACACTTGCACTATCACTTGCACTAAACACTTGCACTATCACTTGCACTAAACACTGGCACTAAACACTTGCACTAAACACTGGCACTAAGCACTGGCACTAAATACTTGCACTGTCACTGGCACTAAACACTGGCACTATTCACTTGCACTAAATACTTGAACTAAACACTTGCACTAAACACTTGAACTAAACACTGGTACTATCACTTGCACTAAATACTGGCACTTGAACTAAACACCGGCACTAAACACGTGCACTATCACTTGCACTAAACACTGGCACTAATCACTTGCACTAAACACTGGCACTAAACACTTGAACTAAACACTTACACTAAACACTTGCACTAAACACTGGCACTAAACACTTGCACTAAGCACTTGCACTAAACACTTGCACTAAACACTTGCACTAAACACTGGCACTAAACACTTGCGCTATCATTTGCACTAAATACTGAATCTAAACACTTTCACTAAACACTTGCACTAAACACTGGCACTAAATACTGGCACTAAACACTTGCACTAAGCACTTGAACATATAACATAACTTCAAAAACATAACCTTCCTACCCCCATTTAACCCCCTTAGGGGAGGATTTTCGTGAAATCTTTTCTAGGCTGATATCTAAACTCTAGAGTGAACCTACCTACCAAATTTCAAGTTGATAATAACAATAATATAAATTAAAACTTCCCATTAAAACTTTCATCCCCTATTTTACCACCCTTAAGGGAAGATTTTTCAAAATAAAATATACAGCTTTTTATTGTTTAAAACTAATAATCGAAATGCCGATTTTCAGGTCTGTAACTTTAAAAACATAGGACTTTCATACAAACTTTCTACCCCCATTTTACCCCCTTAGGGGAGGATTTTCGTGAAATCTTTTCTAGGCTGATATCTAAGCCTTAGAATGAACCTACTTTCCAAATTTCAAGTTGATAATAACAATAACATAATTAAAACTTCCCATTAAAACTTTCATCCCCTATTTTACCACCCTTAAGGGAAGATTTTTTAAAATAAAATATACAGCTTTTTATTATTTAAAACTAATAATATAAATACCGATTTTCAGGTCTGTAACTTTAAAAACATAGGACTTTCATACAAAATTTCTACCCCCATTTTACCCCCTTAGGGGAGGATTTTAGGGATATTAAATAGCCTATAACCTGCCCCAAAAATTGGACTCCCAAATGCAAAAAGAATTTTTCAAATCCGACAGGTACTTCCAGAGATTAGCGCGTTCAAACAAACAAACAAACAAACAAACAAACAAACAAACAAACAAACTCTTCCGCTTTATTATATTAGTATAGATTAACAGAATCTACCTCTCCATTCCATAACCCCTTCGTGTACCGGTTAATGACACTCACCATAATATTACTTATCATAAACGCGAGCTGTTGAACAAAGGGGCTCATCAATCATCCTCAGGCGTAACGTAGGTTACAGGGTTTTATTGCGTCATTTTATCTTTACTTTGTTGATTTTTTTAAATAATAATAATAATAAAAAGCTTTATTGTTTCCTTATTGCTAGGTAGTCTAATCTATATAATATATATATATATATATATATATATATATATATATATATATATTGTATGTATAAAAAATTAATCCCTATTTTCCTTGGTCACGGCATCACGCGTGAACGGCTGGATCAATTTCGCTAAGTCTTTTTTTGTTGTGTTTGTTATTGTCAGGGTAAAGTTTTTATGAAATAAAAAATTAAGAAAGTTGAGGGGAACAGTTGTGAACCCACGCGGACGAAGTCGCAGGCATCAGATAGTAAACAATGAAATTCAACTAAACTAAAACATTGTACAGACCTAGCAAAAAACAATGCAAAAAACACTGCAAACTCAGCATTGATAAGCATTGGCAAAATCGCCCAGTGCTGATTTTTAGCGTAGATTTTTTTTTTAATATTGTTAGATGTGGATGGTGCTACCATCCATTCCACTCGCCATTAGTGTAAGTACGAGTGTTTGTTACAAATGCATGTACTCTATGTGTGATAGCGTATTAAATACAGTGCATACTTACTGAGAATGCGAGTGATGCCATCAGTTATATGGATCATGTTATATGGATGGGAAACATGGGTGCTAAAAAAGGAAAGTTGTTGATGTTTGCAAGCATTTGGGATGAGGTACTAAGAAGGATGTTTAAAATATCATGGAGACACTTCCTCTAAAATGCACGAGCATTTTTGCCGGATGGAGCTTTTTTATTATTCAACTACAAGTTAGCCCTTAACTGCAATCTCACCTGATGGTAAGTTATAATGCAGTCTAAGATGGAAGCGGGCTAACTTGGAAGAGGTATATATACCCCTTGATCGGTTTCTACACGGCATCGTACCGGAACGCAAAATCGCTTGGCGGCACGGCTTTGCCGGTAGAGTGGTAACCAGCCACGGCTTAAGCCTCCCACCAGACCAGACCAGAAACAATTTAGAAATTATAAAATCCCAAATTGCCCCTGCCGGGAATCGAACCCGGGACCTCCCACTTATAAGACCACAGCTCACACCACTGCGCCAGGGAGATCCTCAAATAAAATGGTAATGGTAAATGATAATGGTAAATGCAAACGAACATGCTTATGACAATGGTTGTAAGACGGAAGGTGGCTTTCTTCGGTCACCTACAAAGATGATCACTATGTACATTTTGGAGAAAGATTCATCATCATCATCATCATCATCATCATGATCAACCCATTACCGGCTCACTACAGAGCACGGGTCTCCTCTCAGAGTGAGAAGGGTTTTTGGCCATAGTCTACCACGCTGGCCAAGCGGATTGGCAGACTTCACACACCTTTGAGAACGTTATGGAGAACTCTCAGGCATGCAGGTTTCCTCACGATGTTTTCCTTCACCGTTAAAGCAAGTGATATTTAAATATTTAAAACGCACATAACTCCGAAAAGTTAGAGGTGCGTGCCCGGGATCGAACCCACAACCTCCGATTAGAAGTCGGTCACTAGGCTATCACAGCTTATAGATAGATAGGACATAGATTAGAGATAAGTTTTGTATACCTGATATAGATTTTAAATAAATCCGGCCGTGACCCTAGCATGGCACAGATTTACCTTTTAAATATATTTGGAGATTGAAATTGAAATTCCTACGAACTCAGAGCTGCAAATTCAACTATCCGTATCCGGGTGTATCCGGATATTCCGCATATCCGGGTTCAGATATGCGGAATATCCGTCCACCGCTTATCTTATTTCGACGTGAATGATTTATGTTTCAGCTTATAATATTTTTAACCCCCGACGCAAAAACGACGGGGTGTTATAAGTTTGATGTGTCTGTGTGTGTGTGTGTCTGTCTGTTCCCTGTAGCGCTCAAATGGCTGAACTGATTTGAATGCGGTTTTTATTGTTTGCGGTTTTTTTAGTCGAGGCTAGCTATGTTTGATGAAAATCGATCCAAGATGGCCGCCGCTACAAAATGACGGATTACATATTTTTTTCACAACTCCCATAATATGGGTATCAAATGAAAGGGCTTGACTAGTAGAATAGCATTACATAATATGACAGATTCGGTCGCATTGATCGCATCGCGGAAATATAGTATTTTTATTCATCTACAAGATAGCCTTGATTGAAGAAGATTGAAGCGGGCTAACCTGGAACTGGTATAAAGCCCATACCCCTGATCGTTTTCTACACGGCATCGTACCGGAACGCTAAATCACTTAGCAGCATGGCTTTGCCGATAGGATGGTAACTAGGTACGGCTAAAGCCTTCCACCAGGACCAGACCAGAATAGAGACTATTAAGAAATTATAAAATCCCAAATTTCCCAGCCGGGAATTGAACGCGGGACCTCCCACTTACAAGACTACGCTCACCACTGCGCCAGGGAGACGTCAGCTGCAGAAATTACATCAACGCTGACCTATGGCGGCCACGGTTACTACTTTTGAATGCTCTCTTTCGTCGATTTTCCACTCAAAATGCCACTTGGGCAACACTTTCCTCTCTTCGTCAAATAGGTATACCTACAAACCATCGCCATCATGTAATTAGTGTATTAGGTATCATTTAGAACTAAACTATTAATTGTATTGTCACTCAGATTTAATCCATTCCTGCATGGGACAAAAAAAAAACTAAAAATGGCAATTGGTTTTCGTACTGTTCAATTCGACGCTTTGACAAAATAAAAATAAAAATCTTCGCACATAAATTGCGCTAACTACATTTTTAAGCAATTGTTTCGTTTCAGTTAACTACGTAACACAATTAAAATAGACGTCCATTTCAACTGAAATAACCCACAGTAAGTAATCCGTCGAATGGAAACATTTTACGCAACGTACGTTTTCAACCGACGGACGACGCGCTGGTATTTCGCTACATTCACCATTGATGTAACAAAACAAAGATACAATATTACAAGAATTATAAAGCTGAAAACAACAACAATCTTTTTTAAAATATCGGTTGTCTGTAAAGTCGGTTTACGGACAATAATTTTACGTGATAACGTCATACGTGCCTCTCCTTTCTCACTTGCATGCGGTACGTGACAATGAGTCTTACTTTTTCGTCCGTGTAGCCGGCGTTCATCGATTTATAAGACTTTATCGCGTCAGAAAATGAGGATCCGGTGGCGTATTCTCAAAATAGCCCATGTCCAACATTGAACAGATACGGGTTAGTAAAAGTGGTAAGTAGATAAATTAGCTAAATATTAGCCATGTGAAATATGATTAATACCATTCTTCCCGTCAGTTCCTTAATTGTAGTAAAGCTTTCTTGCTGACCCTGTGGCGATATTCTATGATGCAGAGGTTGCGTTGGTTTTTAGTAGATTCTGACGATTCCAGTGAGTTCCAAAATCTAAAAGTAAACGCTAAAAAATTGTTAAGCTTGTGTGTTGCTTAAGCTTGCTTGTGTGGATATGACAATGGTGAAGCGGATTGGATTTGAGTGTTCTTGGGACCTTTTCAATTTGCCCCCTAAACTTAACAATGATAATAATAATTTAATATTTTTTTAGACAAAGGAGATGGCCCATCCCCAATACATTGTTTGCCCCAGAAAAAAAGTTTATGCGTCACGATGAAACTTTAACCTTTGGATTGGTTTTTCTGTGTAAATTAATAATAAATAGTATTCTTGACCCTAGATAGTATGGTTATTGCTTATTGAGCACCCTAACATCTCACCTAAAAATATCCTACCTAAAAAGTTGTGTTAGTAAAAAATATTTTGCTACAGATAATTTAAAGAACACAAAGTATTATTTGGTATTTAACGGCGTACTTAGTGATATTTGGAACTGTCCAACAGCTGATATTAATCAAAGCACTCTTCGAGATAGGATTATCGAAAGTAATGATATAATTAACACAACGATTATGAAACGCCATTGCCGCCGAGATGTCACAACACAACAGAGTCAAAATCTCTAATTCACGTTTCGCTCACGAATGTTCTGCTGCAAACTTATAAACACTGCGGAGCGTGAGCTAGTGGTCAATTACTTGACGCAGACTGGAAGAATTTCACAAAACAGAGTAAAATTGGTAAAATACAAGAAAATCACATAAGCGCAAACATGCAGCTCAACGAAGTTCCTTGTATAGGGATGTTCGTCACGATCCAAATCCGATACTTACGTAGATCGATACAATGGTATACGACTCAGTTGCTGATTTTATCGATCAATATCATTCGGTACGGTTTGGTGGAATGATCACATTGTACAAAAAAGTCGGGCCAAAAATATAGTTCGATCACTGTCAGTTCACTGACAAACGTTAAAGATTTAAAATAATGTCAAAACCTAAAAGTAGTTTTTTTACCAACTTCAAAAAAAGGAGGTTCTGTGTTCGATCCATATGTACGAGTATGTATGTGACTACTATGATTTAACTATACTACGATTAAACCACCTAACTGAAATAATATATAATTTTTTGGAGTTGGCGCTAAACCACATGCAATTCATGTAAAATAAAAAGTAAATGCAAGTAAAGTCAGATTAGGTATCTACTTTTGAAGGCGAGCGCGGTGAACCATGATAGCCACGGAGCGCGAATCTGTCCGGGATGCGGGGGGCACATTTTCAACTAGAAAAATATGAAAGTCATTTATCTCCGACTTCGAAAAAATATATATTATTTGAGTTAGGTAGATTAATCGTCAATCTAAATAAATAAAATATTATTTTAAACTTTTTAGTTCGAATCGATTGAAGTCGGTTCTTTTTTTTTTTTTTTTTGAAAAAAATATTAATATTAAACTCGTATCTGCGCATCGATTCGAATTGATACTTTTCTTCCGATACCAAGTAAGAATTGAAAGTAGTTATTCGATACCAAAAGTACTCGGTATCGAAACAAAAGTATCGAGTACTTGCTTGTATTGTATCGGACATCACTATAGTCTGATTTTTAATTACAGTCGTCATTTAAAAATAACACAGTTGTTGTCATGACAACTATGACAACAATCAAAAACAGGGTTACTAACTGAATTTCGATTTTACCCCTAACTAAAGTACCTGAAGTATCTGTCAGGCATTTGTCATATCTACATGAGGCAATTGATTTTTATTTACGTAAGTTTTGAATTTATTATCTTTTTGTGGGAACTGTTTTATTTCTAGCAACATTAAAAGTCATCAAACGTCACGTCAAATAAAAATTAGACTATAGCTGTAAATAAAATGGCAGTAAACAAAAACAGGAAATAAAAATACTTCTTTTTAGAATGATTTTAAAAAACCCCGCTAGTTCGTAGGTTTCTATTTTTGTCTTTCAAAATAATAATTATAAAGTAATTTTATTAGATTTATATAGTTAGGTCTCTTGGTATTTTTCACTATACAAACTTAAAACGACTCTGGGGCAATTTTGGGACATCTCCTTTGCCCACACAGAATCAGGTGGAAAATCTCAAACGAAATCCAAGAATATACGACTACTAGTGTAGTATACATATTATAAGGCATTCTTGGATTTTGTGAATCAATGTTTGCTAACCTAGTTTGCAATTGAGCATTTTGCCGAACTAAAAAGGTTAAAACTGGTTGAGAGGTGAGAATTTGTTCGCACTGTAAAATAGCCAATGCTATTAAATAGTTTGCGAAAAAGTATTTATATGATACATTTATTGCAGAGTTCAATTTAACGCCAGATTTTATATTAAATACGTTCAGTGAAAAATGATGTTCAGCAAAATTTCACGTGACAATACAAAAAACCCGTAGTTCCGTGTACCCATAATATACCTATTACCTATAGTAGGTAAGTTTTACGTCGGAGGTTAAAAACTGAACTCCAATTCTTTGACCGTACCCTGTCTAGTGCAAGGTATGAGTATACTGTGAATCCACCCTTAATCTTATTGTAACGGATAGTCAGAAAAACAACACGTAAAAACCCCATAAAAATGTGTATAAATCCCCAAGTCTCCATAAAGGATGTCACAGGGTCCTCCCACACCTTAATTATTCACAAAGGCCAGATTGTAACGATTTGGTTTCCCATATAAAAGAACAATAGCGGTCGCCCGTAATGGTCTACGCTAGGAATTATTCGGGAATTCGACCGAAGTAAAATTTACAGATGATGGTCTGCAATGTTTTTTTCAGAAGATTACATACTGAAAGGAGAGTATATCAAATACTAAGTATATAAGTATATAGCCTATACTAGTAGGTAAGGCGTAAACTCGATCATGCTTATTCGTTGATTGCGCATATAGGTACTTAAATAACATTCCTCTGAATTTCGGCCACAACGGTCAATCTTAACGAGGACTAGCCAAGTGAATGTGCAGGATATTAGAGCATATTAAATACAAATGCACTCTCTATTCCTTCACTCTCGTAATCCGACCTAACCAGAGAGTTCGGAAAAATAAATATTAAAGAAAATGTTAAAAAAATGTCAGTTACCATACTGAGTACGGTGCTGCCGCTCTCTTCACGCGCTTCTCCATACAAACGTATTACGCCTATTATTCTAATATTTGTCGCAATAGGTTATAACTCCATTATCTATGCCATAAAATAAAAATATTAGTAAAATTATATTTATTTTGAAAGTTATGACGTTTGAAAAATCACTATTTTTGGGCAAATTTTGGGGCAACTTCGTGCGTAAATAAACTATATAAGAAACTAGAAAATTGAAAAACGACCGAAGTCTTATCATAGGCTACTTCATAATAATTACAAATGTCTTTAGTTCATGTAAAAAATTGCCAAATATTTGCTAAAATAGGCGAAATACCAAACCTAGATTTGCATCTTTTTACTTTGCCGTTTTTCACTAAAAATCATGATATCTCAAGCAAAATTTATTTATTTAATTAATTTATTATTTATTTATGTATATATTTTTAGTACTCTTCTTTACTGAAGACGTCTCGCTCTCTAAAAGCAGAAATCACTGTTTTAGACTCCACTCACCAACGATTTGTCGATGCCATGGAGAGGGCTCTTAAGAACCATTTTTCCGAAGCACTAGCTACAATTAGCACAAAAAGAAACCACAACGTAAAGAAATCGGAACGGTCGTAATTTATAGAGGCGCAGGGTTGGAGCATACGTCTTTATTACACGCTGCCAGGTTAAGAGTTAAGCGGGCACTCACGCGGGACAAGAATTTATTTTATACTACACCTGCTCTGAAAGTACCTTCTGGTTTTTCTCATATCGAAAGTCAAAGTACGTCATTACTGTCAAACAAATAGGCGGGACGAAAAAATATATGGAATTTCATTGTTAACGCGCTAGAGCGGAAGTTCCATTTATGAAATTCCATTACTAACGTGCTTTTTTCTTTTTAATTTTTGATCAAATCCTTAGATCAAATCCGATCAGTACATGAAAAAAAACCTATGTCGACAAACACGACGTAAAAAGCACCCAATAAATAACAACCATCACGGTAGGCGGCGCTGATGTCGCTATGTCACCGGGCAGGACCGGGGTCTGCTAGTTTAAATATATTTAATTTTAATTATTATAATTACATATGAACATAAAATAAAAGTAAAAAATACAAAATAGATTTTTTTTCGCGCTATTTTCTTTTCATTTTGCGAGTCGCTTTCTTTTGTTTAACCTATCCAAATTTTCAATTTATAAAATTACAAGTAGCTATTATGGAAGTCAAAGTGTTTAGTAGTGATAGTGAAGATTTGATGATGCCGCCCAACGCCGCCAGAATTAAAAATATGTGGCTAAGTAGTTATTTTTATATTGAAAATCTTTTACCCAAGATATCTAAAGATAGATAGAAATAGTTACAACAAAGCATATGAAGAAGAAGACAATGGAAACCCAACCTCTTCTTCTGAATTCTGATTGATTACGGTAATAATTTTAATATTTTTGATTATTTTATTATTTTCCTCGCAGGTGTAGTATAAAGCACTATGTATCCCTTCGGGAGAAAGTGCGATTCCTCTCGGGTGTATTGCGGCCCTACGGCCTACGGCCTCGGGCCTCAAACTACACCCTCGTAGTAATCGGTCACTTTCTCCCGTCGAGGAACAATGTACTATTTCATAATAAAACTAATGTAATTATAGTTTACATAGTAAATAAACAAGCTTCGCTGTACTCGTAACATCTTTCACAATATCGGAACGACTACGGAACAAGTATCTGTATAAATTAAACATTTAAAAAACCCTCGACATTCGCCATTTTGTGGCGGCGGCCATTTTGGATTTGCAATAGTGCTATTCTACTAGTCAAGCCTTTTCATTTGATACCCATATTAAGGGAGTTGTGAACGCCATTTTGTATCGGCGGCTATGTTGGATCAATTTTCATAAAACATAGCTACTCTAGCGGCACGCTATGATGGCCGGTTTGACGTTTGTCCGCTCATGAAGTTCCGTATTAATTGATAACGACTTTGAAGGAAATAATTGTATTACTTTATTGACGATAGTGATGTGCAGAGATTCATAAATTTTATCGAATGTAGTTTTAGGTTTAGGACTCAAAATTTATTTATTAAATTGATTTCTTAAATGTATACAAGTGTAGAAAAATCAGTTTGCACCATTTAAGGGGTGAATGTACTTGTGAATATGAACAATTTTCACTATGTGGACAAACCTCTGAAATCGCAAAAAAATATCAATAAATTTTTAAAAATGGAATCTAATACGATCGTCACATAGGATCGCTGGCTAGCACAACTACTACCTCCGGCAAACTCGCGTCAATGCTCAATGCAAAACAAAGCAGTTTCGAATTGACGTTGCTTCGAAAAGTATAAACTGTCAGTGCAATGCGATTGTGATATAGTTTTGACCTGGCTTTGGATTTCAAATATTGATACTGCATTACTGTTGACCCTTGCTCGTTAATTTGGACTCTGTTCAAGCCCTTTGTTGTGGATTTCGTCGATATGACCGAACGTACGCAGAGAACTGTTCTAAATAGTCAGACACGTGAGTTCGTAATACGCCTTCGTAACTATTTCGATCGTGAAGCTCAAAATGGAGGGCCAATTTTACCTATAACGTCAGTGGTTGAACGCGTAGCTGATGCGCTTAATATTGGACAACGAACTGTTAGACGGATAACTAAAAAAAAATATGGCGAGACTGGCACAGAAGAAAATAAACTTCACACACCAAAAAAGAGAAAACGAGCAAAACCAGTCGTAGGCATCGATAGCTTTGATGCCGATGCTATCCGAAGACATGTTTACGGCTACTATTTACAGAAGGAGTATCCAACAAGAAAAAAGTTGGTGCATTCACTGAAGGAAGCTGGATTATTCTTCGGTGGGGAAAGTTCTTTAACGAAGATTTTGAAGACCATTGGATTTCGATACAAAAAATGTAACAAACGCAAAATATTGATGGAAAGATTTGATATAGCGATGGCAAGGTATACTTTTTTACGGCAAGTGAAAGAAATCAAAAATTGGCAAAATGTTGTGTTCTTGGATGAAACATGGCTTAATGCTAACCATACTGTAGGCCGTTCTTGGAACGATGACACAGCAGCATCTACTTCCAAAGTTCCTGTAGGAAAAGGATCGCGACTTATAATTTGTCACGCCGGAACCATCAACGGGTTTGTCGAAGGTTCTCTCATGGCTTTTGCGTCAAAAACCACTGGAGACTATCATGAAGACATGAATGGAGAAAAGTTTACTGAATGGTTTACCTCAATGTTGTGTAGCCTCCCTGAACCATCTATTATAATTATGGACAACGCCCCATACCACTCGATGCAAATTGACAAGCCACCTGCCCAATCCCAAAAGAAAGCTGATATCGTCGCATGGCTTCGTAAAAATGGCGTAGATGCAAACATGAATATGTTAAAAGCGGAATTAGTACGTCTTTTAAAAGAAAACAAACCAACCAAGATCCGATACGTCATTGACGAAATAGCATTAGAACATGGGCACAGAGTTATACGGTTACCGCCTTACCATTGTGAGTATAATGCGATTGAGTTGGTGTGGGCTCAAATTAAGGGATATGCTGCAAGACACAATACAGAACCCCCATTTACCACAAAAAAAATGCTAAAATTATTAGAAGAAGCTTGTGAACATGTGACTAAAGGAGACTGGGAAAAGGTTGTGAATAGAACTGTTAAATTAATAAGGGAAGATTATGAAAGAGATGTGAAAATAGATAATATTATAGAAAACGAACATATAATTATTAATGTATGTGATGATAGCAGTGACGACAGTGAAAATAGTAGTATGGACGAATCTGATTAATTATGGCCTTTTGTGGCACCTTTTTTGGTATCTTTTGTATTCATATGTTTCTTGTGTGCATATAAAGTATGTATATTCATTTTCGTTCAAATATTCAGTTCGTTCAAATAAATTAAATAAACATATACATTTTTGTTTTATTAAACCTATTTAATCAGGTACAAAAACAAAACTTAATTGTTTTTTGTTCGAGAATAAATTGACATTCCACATCACTATTGTAATGTGTCAAACCGGCCATCATAGCGTGCCGCTAGTGTAACAACACTCTCGACTAATTAATCACCTTTCAAATAAAAAAAACCGCATTGAAATCGGTCCACCCGTTTGAGCGCTACAGGGGAACAGACAGACACACACACACACACACACATACATACACACACACACACATACATAGACACGTCAAACTTATAACACCCCGTCGTCTTTGCGTCGGGGGTTAAATATAATAAATGTGAATATTGGTACATTTTACGCAGACGAAATCACGCTCAACAGCGAGTAAATAATAAACTAGCCATGTATGCAGGACATATTATTATAGTGCGCAAGTATGTGCACAAACGCAGGTGCAGTCTCAATTGCTTCGCGCTCATAATAATCCGATGGGATGAAATGTGTATGACTTCAAAAATAAACTTATCAGACCGGAAATCCTTTTGACGTGAATTACATACGAAAGCAAAAAAGATGCTATCACACTGGGAGGCAATTCAAAAAAATCAGCCAAGTGCGAGTCGGGCCTCGCTCTTTCAGGGTTCCGTACATAATTATGAACAATATAATATTTTGGGTCTAAGAAATATTTAATTTCCAAGCTAGACATCGCAACAAACCGTGAAAGAAAAACCCAAAAAAATGTTCGTTTATTTTGGTCACAGCTTATAAACTATTTAATAAATCGTTGTTTTCAGTATTTTTTGTTTAAATAGAGCATATAGTACATAATATACTGAAATATCATATTCCCAACTAGTTTAGTTTTTGAGATAGCCCCCGTCACAAAAATGGTCTAAAACTGACAACTTTGATGGCCTCCCATTCCCTTATTTTTTGAGATAAAAATTAAAAAAATATATATTTGTACTCTACTTAATGAGTTCTAAACAATGATACCCCACAAGCTAGGGTAAAGAAAAAAATTTTTTTTCCGGCTCCTTTTTCATGTATGGAAGCCCCCCTGAAAAATAATTTAATTCAATTTTTAATTCAATATTTGATTTTGGATTAACGTTTTACACTAAATACCAAAATTTCAGGTTTGTAACTCATTTCGTCTGCGAGCTAGAGACCTGTGACCGGCGGACAGACGGACAGACAGACAGATAGACAGACAGACAGACAGACAGACAGACAGCCGAGTGACATTAATAGGGCTCCGTTTTTTACCCTTCGGGTACGGAACCCTAAAAACTGATGATAACAAAATCGAGGGATACAGTTTTAGTGTTGCAGCTGTATATTATCTATCACTGTATATTATATATTATCTAGCATCGTGCGAGAGCGGAGCGCCGCCATTTTGAGTTAGTTTCGTTACGGCACATAATTTGCTTTTATAGTCTGTTCGTTTTCTTACGGTCACCTTTTGTGTCTAGCCGCCTCCGCCACGCGGTGTTTTGCCAAAGACACCGCCGTGACTTCAAAGCATGCCGCGAGGGGTGTACCAGGCACAAGGGGTTTTGGCGTGTTATACCTACTCATAATTTTCCATTAAAATTCTCTTTCCTTTTTATATTTTTTTATAATCGTATTTTATTACAATATAACCATAAACATAAAATATAATATTTTCATGAACACGGGTCTTTCAAAATAAGAAGGATTTTAACCATAGTCTACCACGCTGGCCAAATGCGAATTGGCAGACTATTCGGAGATTCTGTTAGAATAGAAAAAAAATTACAAACAGAAAAAAAGTAATAAAAATAAAAGCAGAATACTAAGAGCACCTGCGCCTGTACCGACACTAAGTTACCGAACGAACTATAGTTGACATACATATCTATACATATAATAAAATCTATACATATAATAAAATCGTAGAATTGCCGTATCTGTACATTGAAGATTTTTGCAAAATAATAACTGGGGGATGTTAGGGATAAGTAATAGAACGTAAAAAAGCTATTTTTGAAATTTTTGTCTGTCTGTTTGTCTGTTTATCTGTTTGTCTGTATGTTTGTGCGCGCATCACGTAAAAACTACTGAATGGATTGAAACGAAACTCGGCATAATTTAAGTTCATACAACGGAGTAACATATAGGATACTTTTTATCCCGAAATTCAGCACGGTTCCCTTGGGAGAGGGGATGAAAGTCAAAATGTGTACTTAGCTGTAGGTAATTCGTTAACGGGTGGTCCGATTTCATTCATTCTTTTTTTATTAGAAAGGAACTACTTCAAAGATTACTGGCTAATCTCTGAAAGGCTGGACCGATTTTGATGAGACTTTCACTGGCGGATGTTTACATTTTGATCTACCTAAACATCCGCCAGTGAACTTTTAACAGTTTTTAGCAAAGTATGAGTTCAACGGAGCTTAGGAAAAACAAAATGAATCTCACGGGAGTTTTAAAAACCAATATACACGCGAACGAAGTCGCGGGTTTCCACTTGTATATAATAATACACTGAAAGAAGATATTACCCTTAAACCAATTAACGTAGAAACCACGATTTTCTTTGTGATTTTATTTTGCGCGAGTATTTTGACATTAAATAATAATAATACCTATTCAATCTATGAAGTACTAGCATCTGCCCGCGGCTTCGCCCGTGTGAATTTCTGTTTTGAACAAATCCCGAGGGAATCGTTGATTTCCGGTTCCCGTTCCCACTCCCTTTTCCAACCTTTATACCTACTATCAAGGAAGTTCGCTATAGTAATCTACCAAAGTGAAAAAGTAGCCTATGTATGGCCAATACATGTAACACAGTAAACTATTGCAATAATGTGTTATGTGAGCGTGATTTACCTAAGAACAGTCAGCGCCCTCTATGGCGTTTTTGGAAGTTTATATCTATTTTAGTCCCACAGGAATACTTTTCCGGGATAAAAAGTTGCCTATGTGCTAAGTCAGGCATAATCTATCTCGATTCCAAATTCGAAATTTCAGCCAAATCGGTTCAGTAGTTACGGCGGAGAAGAGGAACAAACATACACACACACACAAACTTTCGCCTTTATATTAATATCATTGTGATTGTGATTATTGTGATTGTGATATTGTGATAGAATAGGCAACATTAGCCAAGCCCAGTTTGTATTTACGACGTCGCGATGCGCCATTGCTTGCCAGACCACGTACTAGCTTTACAATGTGCATAAACAAGGTACATACTCGTAGGATGAGGGCTATTGTTTGATTTAGAACTCAATTAAATGCTAACTCAGCAAGTATTAGTCGTCCCTTGAAACTCAAAGTCAGTCGTATATAATACTAGCTTCTGCCCGCGAGTTCGCCCGCGTGAATTTCCACCACCACCACCACTACAGCCTTTTAACGTCCCACTGCTGGGCACAGGCCTCCTCTCTCATAGGAGAGAGGGATTTTGAGCTTAGACCCACCACGCTGCTCCAATGCGGGTTGGCGGGCTTTGACGACTATTGTCACATGATAGTGATAATAACCGGGACCGACTGCTAACGGTGAAACACCGCCAACTACCAACTCCGGGCAGGCACTGAGAATTTCTTGACAGAAAAACCCAATACCTAACAATTATTTGCCCGACCCGGGAATCAAATCCGGAACCTCGTGATCTGCAGTCGAATACGCTAACCACTAGACCAACGAGGCAGTTTTTGGTTTTTCACAAATCACGAGGGAATCGTGGATTTCCGGTTCCCGTTCCCGCTCCCTTTTCTAACCTTTATATACCTACTTTCAAGGAAGTTTGCTATAGTAATCTTGTTTTTTTCAAAATCCCGTGGAAACTATGGATTTTTACAGGATAAAAAGCCTATGTGTCAAGTCGGGGCATAATCTATCTCCATTCAAAATTTCAGCCAAATCGGTTCAGTAGTTGCGACGTTAAAGAGTAGCAAACACACACACACACACAAACTTTCACCTTTATAATATTAGTGTGATTATATCGACCTTTTATAGTACTATTATATATATTCTGTGCTTTTAGTGACTTTAAACTGTTGATAATCCGAAAGTATTTATTATTTCTATCATTTTTAACTTGCAAGCTGTTTTGTTAATTTTGTATCACCCAATGTGGGTTATTATTACAAGGGCACTTTTATAAACTCAATTTAAACATTATACTCTCAAAGTAGCAATCACTACAAATAGAATATGGGAACATCAAAGTCAAAACTCAAAGACAAAGTCAAATAAACTTTAATCAAAATTGCTACACTGTACACATTTTGAACGTCAATTTAACAGCATGAAAGTGAGGTAATGGTGATAATTACTTACCAAAACTTAATACTAGAACTACGAGGGTTCCAAACGTGCCCTAGTCTGAGAAGAGCCCACAACAAACTCAGCTGAGTTTTTTTTAATTATCACCATCAATGATCTGTTTATCTAAACTAAAACTGCGCTTGCGATATACTTAGTTAATTAAGCTTATACTTACTTAATACTTAATTAAGCTTTACTTACTTAATACTTAATTAAACGAGTAGTATACACACAGCCTAGTGAACGCAAGAAGCGCTCAACAAAAGTTCCTATTACTTTTCTAATCTATTAACTTGCTCCGACCCACGTCACTTGCACAACTCGGGTGTTAAAAGGTATTGCCGAAATCATGGAGGCGAAATAAAGAAGCTATTTAAATTGTGTGTGTGTACCATGACAATCCCGAAGTCATATTAATATTATAAACTAGCTGACCCCTGCGACTTCTTTCGCGTGTTATAGGTTTTATATAGGATCGGATCGGATCTCATAATTATTTTATGTACCTAAACTAAATGTAGCCTAAGTTACTCCTTATAACATCACCTATCTGCCATTAAAAGTTCCATCAAAATCGATTCAGCCGTTTCGGAGATTAGTTGGAACAAATAGACAGACCGACAAACATAAATTTAGACGCACACCAGTTTAAAATAAGCCGTACGTTCAAAGATCCGGGTCCCAAGTTATTTGAACCGGTTGTAATGTCTGTCATTTCGAAACTAAAAAACCTATGACCTTGAAATATTTCCGGGACAATTATATAAAATGCTACCTTTCTAACAAAAAAAGAATGAGTGAAATCGAACAACGCGTTAATGAATTACAGCTAAATACGCGTTTTAACTTTCATCCCCTCTCCCAAGGGAACTGTACTAAATTTCTGGATAAAAAGTATCCTATGTCCTACCTCGGAGTATAAACTCAAATCGTACCAAGTTTCATTCGAATCCATTCAGTAGTTTCGGCGTGATGCGCGGCCAAGATACAGACAGACAGACAGACAGACAGACAGACAGACAGACAAAAATGAAAAAAATTACAGTTTTGGCTTCAGTATCGATTATACAGTGCCCTCGAAAAAAATTTTTCAAAATATCTTCAATGTACAGAATTGGATCTGTTACAGTTTTATTATATTATAGATAGATAGATAGATTAATGCAATAGTAATAATTCTGTCTGTCTTTCTGTCTGTCTATCTTTCTGTCTATCCATCTGAGTAACTTTCTTTCTGTCTGTCTGTTTCCTTTTTACAATTCAACCTCTGAACGAAGTTTGATAATCATAGATTGCATCCTGGAGACGATTCCAAACAAATACTATATTACTCATTTTTAAAGAAGCTCAGGTAATATGATTTTAGAATAACATAAGTTATATAAATTTTAATAAAACCTATTGCCAGTGGCGTAACTATAAGGTGGCATTTCGGCAAAATGCCACGGGCCCCCAGCCGGAAGGGGCCCCTGGTAGCTGGTATTCCATTGCAAAATTTTACAGACCATCTACGCGGTCTCTAAAACACTTTATTCTAAACGCATCGATCTTTAAAATACTTCAAAGTATGCCTTTGAACGGTGTCGAATTGATAACCTTTTTTTCAATTCCGTTAAAAATTAAAATATAACTTATAACGTTGGTTGAACTTCTTTATATTGGGTGGGAGAGGCCCCATTCGATTAATTTGCCACAGGCCCCAAACGGTATAGTTACGCCACTGCCTGTTGCGCTGCTTCCGTAGCATGTATAGAGGTCAAAGCAAGGCTTTTTAAACCCCCTTTAGAGGGATCGCTCAATAGGAAGGAAGGCATAACCCAACGCATCCCGACGCATATGAAACTAATTCAGAGTGCTTAGTCTAAGATCGGAGCACTCGAAAATGAACTCGAAAACTATTGATCGATTTCAGAGGAAAAATAAACCTAAAATGGCTTGAATTAAGGTTTGAGTTCGCCAATACATTCAGCATTCGAACACAACGAGCGCCCCAAGCAGAAATGTTGTAAAATACATATTCGAACTATGGAATTACGACTTTAAAATACGATTATTTGAGTTCATTTTGCTCTGAATTCACTTGTGATTCGATCAATAGTTTTCGAGTTCGTTTTCGAGTGCTCCGATCTTAGACTAATTCTGATATCTATAGAGCATACTCTGAATCTACTCAGACTTAAGACAGAGTTGAAACGAGACAGATTTATGTCAGAGACATAAATATGTCCTGTTTTAACTCTGTTTCAAGTCTGAGTAGTTAAGACAAGCTGATAAATAAGTATGATACAAGTATAAATTAAAAATTTAAAAATCCCCGACATTCGCCATTTTGTGGTGACGGCCATCTTGAATTTGCATAGTGCTATTCTACTAGTCAAGCAAGCTTTCATTTGATACCCGCCAATTAGATCGATTTTCATTAAACATAGCTAACAACACTCTCGATTAATGCACCTTTCAAACAAAAAAAACCGCATTCAAATCGGTTCCCCCGTTTGAGCGCTACAGGGGAACAGACAGACACACAATATACATACACACACGCACACAGACACGTCAAACTTATAACACCCCGTCGTTTTTGCGTCGGGGGTTAAAAATAGTAAAAAAGGTACAAAATGTAACCTCCGCCTTATTTATAGACAAACAGATCGTTTAGCACTGTAACCGGCGGCGAGGGCACTGCCGCTAGCCATTAGCGGCGCAAACACTATTCCTGTGACCCGTCAGACCGACAGACGATACTTTGAAGGGTTAACTTTCCATTGTCAGATAGGGTTATATGAGCGTTATCCATATTTCTTTATATTATCTATACTTCTATAAATACTTGCAAAAGGTAGCACTGGTAGTGTTTGGATGTTTGTTATTCAATCATGATTTAACGCTGGAATAGAATTCAAATTTTGGCATATAGATAGATCAAGTAGTCGAATAGAGTTAACGACGATAAGTATTTAATTTTTTTGCAACTCATTTTATTTCGGCAAAACAAAGTTTTTTGTGATTTTATAACACCGTAAGCACACGCATTAGCGGTCAACCGCGTACGCGGCTGACCGCGCGGCTAGCCTCTTCATAGAATTTCGTCGCGGTTTAGTGCGTACAAAATGAGCGGTTGCATATAAAAATATAAAAGCGGCTAGCCGCGCGGTCACCCGCGAACGCGGTTGACCGCTAATGCGTATGAGGGCTTATAGTGGGATAGACGCCATGACATCCATTGGCACATCTGTAAAACGATCACTCTTTATACTAATGGTATTCTGGCTGCAACTGTGTATTAGGTATTATGAGCCAATAGTGTGAGAATGTCAACCAATCAGAAGTGATTGCGATTGTCATACATAATATGTCGGTCGTCGAAAAATGATAGAAATAGTGTGACGATCGCATTCACTTGTGATTGGCCGATACTCTCTCGCTATTGGATGAAATGCATTGTTGCAGCAAAATACCATATAAGGTGCGTTGGGGTAATACCGGACGGATTTTCGACTAGTTGGAAGAGTGTCGCAAAAAAATTTTTTTCTCGAAATCCATACATCTTATATTAATGTAATTTATCGTAAACGGTTAATGGTTAAACGTAGTTTAGCTCTGAAAATAGTTTGTTTATGTAAACTCAACAGTTTTTGTTTTTTACGTACACAAAGTCAACACAATTTTTTTTATGACCATGATTAAGAATTGGCCACCAAGGGGTATGACCGGACATAAATTTAAAGTCACTTGTAGTGCTTGGAGAACAAAGTCTTAATAAGGAATACATTCGGTATTTCCTATTCTAAAACATATTTGAATATGAATTATAAATGACTAGAAACAAAAATGTTCCAATCGATTCTTTCATTTTTGGTTTTATGCCATTCGAACTTACCCCTGATGTAAAAAAATTGTGATTTTGTGGTTCTCAAACTTTGGCATGCCACAAAGTAAGTAAAATGGTAAAGATCGGATGCATTTGCCGATGCCCAGTGGGGAAGCCTGGTGTAGTAAGTACTACTCAATTGTTAAATTTATCGTGTGTACAAGTTCATATACGTATAGCAGGCGCGTGTCTTATTATAAACAGGAAGGGAGTAGGCATAAAAGAGTCGATTAAAATCGGAATAATCGGAACTTGATGAAGTAAAGCAAATGTGACAAGTGCACCAGGATATCAGATATTTGGAAAAGGAAACTGAATTATTACTTAATACGTAAGGTCCCTGGTTTGCCTTTGGATAAAACTTTAGGCAACTATAAAAACTAAGAAATGATTAGCAATGTAAAATTATTATTTTTTTCATTAATGGTACTTATTAGCCTAGTTCATGCTTGTAAGATAAGTAATTATAGTAACCAACTTTCAATAAACTTTTTTTTAAATTCTCACATAATGTATCTTGTTATTAACGATCTATGAAAAGTACTCATACCAGATTGAGCTATTAAGGCGCAAAATTTGTGTTTTTACTCTACTTTGGAATCTTACTATTACTCCGATTAACTAATCTTACTGTTAATCCGTTTAGGAATCTTACTATTACTCAGTAAAAGCAATAGCGAAAGAAACCTCGTACGGCAGAAACATTTATGATTACTTAATAAAAGTTTGACTATCACTGCCTTATTTGAAACTTGCAAAGATCGGAAAATTTTCATCCGATCTTCACTTGCGAGGGGGTACACCGGATCTTCGCCAACATCAATGTTAGCTCTATTTGGATCAAATTAATCTCTTTGTGGCATCATAAAACTAACTATCCAGGCAAAATAATTACAAAAAAAGCTATATCTTCGCTAAAAAAGACAGATAAAAACAAAAGTTGAAGACCGGATTGACGAAAAAATTACGAAAATTACCTTGTTTTGTTTAATGGCGCATAGCACATGTCCGACTTGATGGAGCGATTTGCGGGAACCACAGGCCGGGGCCCAATTAAATGGCCTAATACACAATATTGCCCACATTTAAAAATATGCCCTAATTCGTCCGAAATTTGAGTCATACGGTCTTAACCCACCTCCGATCTTACCCTAACGCACCTTATTCAGTCAATCACCACGTAGCAACAATTGACGGAGTTTTTATACATTCGACCAATTGCAGATCACGAATAAACAAAACAAATGGCTGCAGTTGACGGTCAATATAATAAAGGTATAAAATAAATAGCGCACCACCACCACCCTATTTTGTTGAGCACTGCTGTGCCGTAAAATTGAAAAATACACCCAACTCCAGTCAAAAGTTTTGTTTACTCAAAAATACACCCGCGAGGCTCCGCGGCTCGTAGACAAACCACTGTTTCATAATATCAAATGTTAGTTTTGTGAACTAAAGTTAGGTAACTAACTAACTAAGCTTCTGAACTAAGTAGGTACGACAACCTACATGCCCGTATATAAAGTGTAAACTTATCATATTATAACGAAAAACTCCTCATAACTTGAACAATATAGGTACATAACTTTCTTGAGTTTAGTCAGTTTACCATTATTTTAAACTTATATTATATCATACTATAGATTGATACTCTATCACGGCAGAAAATGGCCGTCATCGTCGTCTCATCCGATGTATGTCCACGGCTGGACATAGGTCTCTTGCAAGAATCGACAGAACACGATCTTTTGCCGCCTGTATCCAGCGGCTGGCATGCCACTATCTTGAGATCGTTCGTACACCCACAGTGGAGGGTCTTCCATCGCTGTATTTTCCGGTGCGAGGCCACTGAAGCATGTTTGGGATCCTAAAATCTATCAGTCCTCGCTGCATGATAAGTATAAATTAAACATTAAAAAAACCCCCGACATTCGCTATTTTGTGGCAAAGGCCATCTTGGATTTGCATAGTGATATTCTACTAGTCAAGTCCTTTCATTTAATACCCATATTAAGGGGTTTGTGAAAAAATATGTAATCCGCCATCTTGTAGCGGTGGCCATCTTGGATCGATTTTCATCAAACATAGCTAACAAGACTCTCGACACACACACACACACACACACACGCACACGCACACGCACACGCACACGCACACGCACAAGCACACGCACACGCACACGCACACGCACACGCACGCACACACACACACACACACACACACACACACGCACATGCACAGACACGTCAAACTTCTAACACCCCGTCTTTTTTGCGTCGGGGGTTAATAAAATAAACATAAAAGTTACTAATTAACTTCATCAAAAATTGTAGAATACTATTTAGAATATTTGCTAGAATAATAATTACTAATTTAGCAAATACACGTTTTAACATAATTATGTGAATGTTTGCTTGATTAAATATGCTTGATTACCCTAATTTCATGTTTTGTTATAGTTGGTAGTTCCTAACTATTTACTTTTGGGGTTAATTTGGTTAGAAGCACTGATAATTTAAAATAATTTTCCAAATTAGGGATATTACTTAGGTAGTGCTTTTAATAAATTATGACCTGTTTTGACGTTTATCCGGAACACAAAGATACCCCAATTTCCTAATGTTTGCGTATCTATTTGAGTTTAATCAATTAAGCAACTAACACAGATAATGTAACTTTATGATAATTTAGCTACAAGTATAAATTAGAAATTTAAACAACCCCCGACATTCGCCATTTTGTGGCGGCGGCCATCTTGGATTTGCAATAATGCTATTCTACTAGTCAAGCCCTTTGATACCCATATCAAGGGAGTTGTGAAAAAATATGTAATCCGCCATTTTGTAGCGGCGGCCATCTTGGACCGATTTTCATCAAACATAGCTAACAACACTCTCGACTAATTAACCTTTCAAACAAAAAAAAACGCATTCAAATCGGTTCCCCCGTTTGAGCGCTACAGGGGAACAGACAGACACACACACACACACAGAGACACGTCAAACTTATAACACTCTGTCGTTTTTGCGTCGGGGGTTAAAAATTAAGATAAACTACAAACATACTCAGTAGTTTTATTACGCGGAATTTGAACAATAATATTTCTAATACACACAAAGTACCTATGCTAGGTATCTATAGAAATAAAAATAAAGATAAATGCAATAACTAGAGATAAAAATTCGAAATCCGTACGTGAGAAACGATTGGATAGAGAACAAACAATGCAACGCCTGTACGTCTCTGCTGGTAGATGTGGAGCTATGCTCGTATTTCAGCACAACAGCTGCCATTTTTCATTGCTGTTCTCTTTAGTTACGGTGTCTAGACAAGTTTTTAATGTGGGGAAACGTTTTGTCACATTAATTTAACGCTAAATGATCTCGTAGTCGACAACGCACACCGTAGACAAAGAGAAGAGTTATTATTTTAGCAGTCTATGTATGCATGTAATGTATGTATGTATGTAGATATGTTTGTCTCCGATTTTCGTATGAGATTCTGTGTGTACCACCGTAGTGCCCAAACTACTGGAACGATTTTCATGAATGAGGTGTCTTGTTATATTCGTTGTTATGGTCCGGGTGACATAGGCTACATTTTATTTATGAAAATAATCGAGAAGTGACCTTCGCGCGGCTTTCTAGATTATTAAATTAGTTTCGGGTAGACATAACAGATGGCGCCACTAGCTGTTTGCTACGCGCTTTTTGCACACTAAATTATTATTGTATATTAAATTAAACTATTAAGCGTAGTCGGGATTTAGTTTACAAACTTTATATACATACTAATTATTATAAACTAGATGATGCCCACGGCTTCGCCCGTGTGTATTTAGGTTTGTAAAAATCTCGTGTGAACTTTGATTTTCCAGAACAAAAAGTAGCCTATCTGTAGCAAGTAGTAACCCGTCCACAAAACGGAAAAATTCCGTGGGATCCGTACGATTTCGGAATGCAATTCCTTACAGCATCAGGGTTCAGGAGTTGGACATGTACCTACTCGAGGTCATTCAACAATAAAGTCTTTAATTGGTATCCCCAATATCAATTTAAATAACCGACAGTGCCTAAATCCCATAAGTTTTGGGGATCAGATCCCCTACAGCATCAGGATTGAGGAGTTGGAATCCAAATTTTTTGTAGGACAGTGTCGCAATGTTTCTCTATCGATTAAAAAAATAATTACGCAAATCGGTTTAGAAATCTCGGAGATATCGGTGTACATAGGTAGAAAAACACAACTCCTCCTTTTTTGAAAGTCGGTTAAAAAAGTAGCCTATGTCACTCCCTGGTTAATTCTCTACTTGTATGTGAAAGTCCCGTCAAAATCGGTTCAGCCGTTCCAAAGATTAGCCCGTTCAAACAGACAGACAGACAGACAGACAAAAATTTTAAAAACGTGTGATTCGGTTATGGTATCGTTCAAATAACCATATGAGCTTAATATGAGCTGGTTATTTCGATATTACAGACAGACACTTCAATTTTATTTATTAGTATAGATGCGAAAGTGTGTATGTCTGTCTGCTAGCTTTTCACGGCTCAACAGTTTAACCGATTTTGATATTTGGTACAGAGTTATCTTACATCCCGAGGACGGACATAAGCTACTTTTTATCCCGAAGGACTATAGAGTTCCCACGGAATTCTTAAAGGTTTAATTTATTAATACGAAAGGTACAGAGGTAGCTTGCGTCCCGGAAATTGACTTAGGCAACTTTTATCCCGGAAAAGTATATAGGTAGTTCCCACTCCCACAGGATTAAAAAACCTTAATCTACGCTGACGAAGTCGCGGACATCATCTAATAAGTTATAACGTTTTAACCTGCACGATGTCATTTTTGGTAGGCGCTAAAATATCTTCTAAATTTTACGGATCCCTAGGAAGGCTAAGGCGCACATGATACAGATTTTCCTTCAATCTTCTTTTCTTAGAAGACTTAAATCTTTTCACAACGCTCTTTGCAGAAACGCGTAAGCGACATGGTATGCACTGCACGTAGGACATTCTTACTGTAAGTGTAAATAGAATAGAATAGAATAGAAAAGTTTTTTATTCAAAGAAACTTTTACAAGTACTTTTGAATCGTCGATTGAATCTACCACAGGTTCGGAATGCAGTTCCAGCCGAGAAGAACCTGCAAGAAACTCGGCTGTTGCTCTTTTTTTTTAAATTAAAAACTAACAATGACAACGTGATACAAGTATAAATTGAAAATTAAAAAACCCCCGACATTCGCCATTTTGTGGCGGCGGCCATCTTTGATTTGCATAGTGCTATTTTACTAGTCAAGCCCTTTCATTTGATACCCATATTTGTGAAGTTTAGGGAGTTGTGAAGAAATGTGTAATCCGCCATTTTGTAGCGGCGGCCATCTTGGATCGATTTTCATCAAATATAGCTAACAACACTCTCGACTAAATCACCTTTCAAACAAAAAAACCGCATTCAAATCGGTCCACCCGTTTGAGCGCAACAGGGGAACAGACAGACACACACACACATACACAGACACGTCAAACTTATAACACCCCGTCGTTTTTGCGTCGGGGGTTAACAAATGAAAAATAGAACATTAAAATCTTTTTAGCGCCATGCACAGCGTATCGCTTTTTATAGGACAAGAAATTTACTCAAACACTTCTCTAGGTCTTTTTGCCATTAACATAACTTCTCAAAAATCACTATGGAGGTCAATTTTAATAAAGATGCTCTAAAGTTGCCGCTGCTTATGTGTGCGCAGTACTTTAAATTGCTTTATCAAAAACAAGAATCATTATAATATATCATTTTCATTTCAAAGCGGACACTTTAACAGCGCGTTATTAATAGTTTGTACAAACTAAAGCGTAAAACATGTACCTACTTAATTTGAAAAAAAAAAGGAAATAGTTTTCATTTTTCCATAAAGGTTTTTCACAAAAATCTTTTGTTCAAATAAGATTAATTAAATATTTATAATTTTGAACACAATATACCTATTTTAATCTTTTGGAGACTTCAACAAAAAAAAAATCGAATTTACCGCATGTTTCTTTTTAATTAAAAAATAAAATCGGCACTATCTTGAATATTTAGTCTTATCTCACAATAGTCTGGAATACTGAAAAGGTGTCTGACATCTCTGTCTACACAATTTTCTCTGAAATTCTGCAAGTTTTAGGGATATCATTATCTAGTATCTACTGTGTATGTCCACGAGTATTTCTCAATTTAAAAGATATCTTGTTTTAGTATTCTAATGATGTTATTACTTTAGCCAATTATAAAAATATTTTATATCATAAATATCAGATCAACACCAAAATTATATAAGATTAACATGACGGTACATCTTTTCAACTGAAAAATTAATTTGATTTTAAAAATTATTTGCTAACTTAAAAAATTATTACATACATACATTACGTACATTGATCTTATTACTATAATATTTACAAGCTAAATTGTGCCTATTAAGTTTACAGAATGACTACTGCTAGTATTTTCTACATAAATTAGGATATATATCTACATATAAAATAAATAATGTTTTAATTATTTATTATACAGTAGGTACCTACTTGTAAGTATTATTCGCTTTCAAGTGAAAACGCCTACTCCTTCATTTATTCAAGACAAGCGGACACCCGCGACTTCGTTCGCGTGGATATTGGTTTTTGAAAATCCCGTGTGAATCATTTTGTTTTCCTAAGCTCCTTTGAGCTCATAGCTTGCTAAAATCTGTTAAAAGTTCACTGGCGGATGTTTAGGTAGATTAAAATATAAACATCCGCCAGTAAAATTCCCATCAAAATCGATCCAGCCTTTTTGAGATTACCCGGTAATCTGTAAAGTATATCCTTTCTAACAAAAAAAGAATGAATGAAATCGGACCACGCGTTAATGAATTACAGCTAAGTACACATTTTAATTTTCATCCCCTCTCCCAAGGGAACCGTGCTGAATTTCGGGATAAAAAGTATCCTATATGTAACTCCGTAGTATGAACTTAAATCATACCAAGTTTCATTTCAATCCATTCAGTAGTTTTTGCGTGATGCGCGCACAAACATACAGACAAACAGATAAACAGACAAACAGACAAAAATTTCAAAAATAGCTTTTTTACGTTCTATTGCTTATCCCTAACATCCCCCAGTTATTATTTTGCAAAAATTTTTAATGTACAGATACGGCAAGTCTACGATTTTATTATATGTATAGATAGATATAGATAGAAGATAGATATAGAAGAATACTCGTCCCTAATGAGATGGTGTCTTATAAATTGAATTTGCTACCATTAAAGAGGCAGGAATAGTCAACACTGTACTTTGGCAACGGTTCAAATCTTAGCCCCGCATCAGCCTTGTAAGTTACTAGCGGCAGATGTGGATAACAACGGAATAGAATAATTATCATCTTAATCCAATCTTAATCCAATAAAAAAACATTACATAATATGTATCCAAGAATGTTAGTCTCGCAATGCCGTTCTTACATCGCAAAAAGTTGTGAGATGTAATGTAAAACCTAGATTCAAAGTCATTAGTCATCTTTATGTTTTTTATAAATAAAACGCATATTGTTTTTAATTACTTAATTTATTTTCTTAGACTTCATACCCTTATTAGTACAAAATTTCAACTCAAATATTTTATCCAAAGTGGATACACAATTTATTGTGGGTAGGTACCTACACAGTACACCAAAGAATTTCCATATTATTATTTTAACGACAAAAAGTAGGTAGAAATTTTTCGTAGCCTTTTTAATTTATTTTGATTTGAAAAAAGGTCACCTTTACCGTCGCGGCCAAACATGGACCAGACGTAAGTACTTAAATCTAGAAAGTTTTTGGAGCGTACATTGTACGGGCGCTGACAGGGGCCTCTTGTACTAACAAATTCCACTATTAAGAATTACCGGACTATTTTTTTTAACCGACTTCGAAAAAGGACGTTCTGTATGTATACATACATGTATGTATGTATGTGTGTATGTATGTATGTATGTATGTATGTATGTATGTATGTGTGTGTATGTATGTATGTATGTATGTTCGCGATTTTGATGATTTTTTCACTATTGTGATCTACATTCATTCAGTAAGGTTTTATAAAGCACGCCTAGTTATCATTGTTATGTACCTACGAAGTTACACTCATAAAGGTGTAAAATAATATATGTCATTAATTTAGTTATTTTTTTATTGGTACACCGAATTTTCTGAGAATTGAGATTGATAGACCGAAGTCGATTTAAATTTTCCTAAAAATATATCTTGTTAGCAATGTTTTGGCCCATTGCCACTTCAGTTTCGCGACTCGAAGATCTCCTCATTCCTGATTTGATCCCGCAGGGATACTCCAAGGATAGCTCTATCGGGCGGGGCACATTGCTAGAAGAACCGATGGACGTAGGGGTCCCAAGGTGCTTGAATGGCGACCTCGCACCAGTAAACGAAGCGTTGGTAGACCCCCGACTCGATGGACAGACGATCTGAATTGAGTCGCTGGCAGCCGCTGGAGTCAGGCGGTACACGATCGTGTTCTGTCTTGATCCTTGCAAGAGACCTATGTCCAGCAGTGGACGTCTATTGGTTGAGACGACGACGACGACGACGATATTTTGTTAAATAAAAAATATGTTTCAAGATAAACGTTATGTTAAGTTTACGTTAACTATGTCTAATTGTAACATTAAGTTTTTTATCACCCAGTCAAAGTAGCCATGACTTATTTAAACTGCTTCATCATTTCATTCATTCATCTTAAAACTTATACTACTTATACTAGATAAAGGTCATATTAACATACTGAAAGATGATCTTACAAACCCATTTAATTAAAAAAATGCAATAAAACCTGGCCACTCAATACACTTCGCCTACGGGAAGTGCACACAAGAATATTATTATTATTTTCATAACATTTTTCCGCCGCGTAGCGTGGCCGTATGGAAGTTTTAAAATTGAAATTTATTTTCCTCCAGGAGCACCTAGTTTAAATGTGACCACCGCGCCTTCGCCGAATGGTGTTGCATATTATTATTAATATTGTATTTTCCATTTAATTTGACCGTTTTTAAGGCAGGGAGGGATACACATTTGTTGGTTCATCCATTACTTCTATACGAATATTATAAATGCGAAAGTGAGTCTGTCTGTCTGCTAGCTTTACACGGCCCAACAGTGTAACCGATTTTGATGACATTTGGTACAGAGGTGGTTTACATCCCGGGGAAGGACATTGGGTACTTTTTATCCCGGAAAAATAACACGTTCCCACGCGAACACGGAAAATTTATAATGCATAATCCGTTTAACCGATTTTGAGGAAATTCGGTACAGAGACAGGTTACATCCCGGGGAAGGACATATGCTACTTTTCATCCCGGAAATTAAAGAATTCCCACGGGTTTCTTGAAGGTTTATTCGTTTAACCGATTTATACGAAATTTGGTACAGAGGTAGCTTTCGCAACTGAAATTGACGTATAGTCAACTTTTATTCCGTAAAAGCAAATAGTTCCCACAGGATTTTAAGAAACCTAAATCCACGCGGACGAAGTCAAGGGCATCATATAGTATTATAATATTATTTCTGAATGGCGATCTCGATCAGTCGCCCCGTCGATCTACGCTCAATACCCTTAGTGCGAATTTGCATATCTCGATGACGTTGATAGATTCCTCTTTCCTATGAGAGAGGAGGCCTGTGCCCAGCAGTGGGACGTAAAAGGCTGTAGTGGTGGTAGTGGAACGGTTAATATTTTAACTGTAGTGTAAGTTCAATTTATTAAATCTTTTCGTTTTCGTAACATAAAATTTGCTAAGTACATGATCAAATTATTAATTTTTTAAATACCAACTTGGCTCTACGAGCATATCGCATTATGCGGTATTTTCGTGCAACTTGTTCGGAAAATCCGAAAATAAATTCAATACAACTCTTCTCTATGCCCGCAAAAGGCGATGGAAAATCGGGGCCCTAACAAGCAATTTCTCCAACGGTGCAAGTCACCGACAAAAACGAGAATTCAATGTGGAGAACATTAATTCGGACCGGCTGCGGCTTTTACAAGGCCGAGTGCAGACCGGTGCGTCTTTTTTTTTTTTTTTAATTTTTGGTGTTGTGTATGGAATGGAAAAACGGAAATCTTAAAGGCTCACTTTGCTGACTGTCCGTGTGATGAAAACAAACTGGATTCTGCCATTTATTGCTGTAAAAATTTCAAGTTTCTAGCTTAACTTATTTTCATACTAATTTTCCCACTCACTGGTGGTCATCAAAATTATTAGGCCACTTCCCGGCGCAATACAATCTTGATATTTGTGACCAAGAGAGGTCATAGTAAGTATCACGATGTTCGATAGTGCAGCGCACGGTCTTTCTTCTTTACCCGACTACGGCAAAGCCAAAAGGAAGAGTTGTGATTTTAGCAGTCTATGTATGTTTGTATCCGATTTCTTTCAAATTTATGTTCTTTCCTATTACATATCTATTATTTATTTTGAGCCGCGTTCTTCATGAATATCTAAAACAACCATCCCCCTTATCTGAGAAGCAAGCGAAACGAAAAAACTGAAATAATAAGGTTTGATATGAATCAAATTAGGTACCTATCTGTAAATAGAATAAAACGGAATAAAAATAATAAATAAAATCGGCAACAATAATAACCTTGCAAACAAAATTATTTATTTATACAGTCTCAAGCAAAAGAGATTTGTTTTTGTAGCAGACAATTAATTTAATCTTTTTTTTTTTATTCAACTACACAAGTTAGCCCTTGACTGCAATCTCACCTGATGGTAAGTGATGATGCTGTCTAAGATGGAAGCGGGCTAACTTGAAAGAGGTATGCATACCCCTGATCGGTTTCTACACGGCATCGTACCGGAACGCTTAATCGCTTGACGGCACGGCTTTGCCGGTAGGGTGGTAACCAGCCACGGCTTAAGCCTCCCACCAGACCAGACCAGAGACAATTTAGAAATTTTAAAATTTCAAATCGCCCCTGCCGGGAATCGAATCCAGGACCTCCCACTTATAAGACCACAGCGCTCACCACTGCGCCAGGGAGGTCCCCAAAGAACTACATAAATGTTTATACTTTTCCTTCCAAGTTCCACGGAACTCTCTGTACATAAATCTAAATTCACACTTAGACGATTTTTTTTGTTATAGGTAAGTGGGTTTTAGTTAGCTCGGCACCAAATATGGCGCTATGTTATTGTACAAGTGATTTACATGAAAACAATGCGTTTTTAATTCATCATGATCAACCCTTTACCGGCTCACTACAGAGCACGGGTCTCCTCTCAGAGTGAGAAGGGTATTGGCCATAGTCTACCACGCTGGCCAAGCGGATTGGCAGACTTCACACACCTTTGAGAACGTTATGGAGAACTCTCAGGCATGCAGGTTTCCTCACGATGTTTTCCTTCACTGTTAAAGCAAGTGATATTTAAATACTTAAAACGCACATAACTCCGAAAAGTTAGAGGTGCGTGCCCGGGATCGAACCCACGACCTCCGATTAGAAGTCGGTCGTCCTAACCACTAGGCTATCACAGCTATTTTAATTAATTCATTTTAATTACTTTACCTCTGTTCATGCGTTATTACCACACGCGCGGGTTGCCTGTAAGAGATCACTTTAGTAATAAGGCCGCCCTTGCAGCATAGCACAACTATTATTGTCTTCTTCTGTCTCTTTTTCATTATTGTGTAACCGTGTTTTGTTGCAATAAAGACTACTAGATACTACTTTACTAAATCTATTGATAACCTCTCAATCTGCTAATAAAGTTTCTTTTAGAACAACTAATAGTTCACTATAGTCATGAAACTCACAGTGGTAGTTCCCTGTTTTCCTCAAATCCCTACACGTCAAAGACGCGGCAAGTTAAGCCGGTGGCAAATAGCGTTGTTGAATAGTGTTGCCTATTACGTGACTGAAATTATACAATAGTATCTTCGCGAGACCAAATAAATAAAGAAACAATGATTTTAATAGTCACCAAGTCGAACATTTTTGTAACGTGACCCACCACCTTGGTGCAGCCTTTTAACGTCCCACTGCTGGGCACAGGCTTTCTCTCGCATAGGAGAGAGGGATTTAGAGCTTAGATCCGCCACGCCGCGCTGCTCCGCAGTGATAATAACCGGGACCGACTGCTTAACGTGCTCTCCGAGGCACGAGGGTGAAACACTGCCAACTACTAACTCCGGGCCGGCACTGAGAATTTCTTGACAGAAACCCAATACCTAACAATTACTTGGCCGAACTGGGAATCGAACCTTGGACCTTGTGATCTACAGTCGAATATGCTAACCACTAGACCAACGAGGCAGTAATTGTAATGTATATTGAGTAGATAATATAATAAAATTCATTCAAAGCAAACAAGTGGGACAGTGCTCAAAATAATAGGACAAAGGAACAAGTAAAATGTAGAACAAATAAACTAACTATGTCATGTAAATGTAAAAAAAAACCGTTATTCGTATATTAAGTAGATATAGTATAGGATCCCGCCATACAACGACCTTCACCGAGATGCTTATTTGATGAAACCTATTTTATATTTTATTTAATACGTCAATAAATATATTGCATATGGGTTGCCTAACAAATTCCAGTCCAGGATATGATTAATTAATAATTGAAAAAAAAAAATTTAACATTTCACTGGTTTGATTATTAGACAAATTCATAATAATCATCTTTATTTTCATTTAATTTTAATTCCATAATCAGACCGGTGCAAAATGCTAGTATCGATTTACCTGTTTACATCTGGCTACCTGAGAGTTGTGACCGGAAAAGAATAAGCAACCTAACGTTTGCATATTCTATGGGCATCATACTTTCGATTGGTATAGAATTTGTCTAATAATCAAACCGGTGAAATGTTAAAAAAAATTATTATTTTTTAGTTATTAATTAATCATATCCTGGACTGAAATTTGTTAGGCAACCCATATGCAATATATTTATTGACATGTTAAATTAAATATAAAATATGTTTCATCAAATAAACATCTCGGTGAAGGTCGTTGTATAGCGGGATCTTAGACCAATAATATCATAAGTGATAGCACATCATAAAATGATGATGTGCTCTGTTCAAAGCAAACAGGCGGACAGAGCTCAAAATAAGGGGGCTCAAGAACAAGTAAAATGTAGAACAAATATAGTGAGTATGTCATGTAAAACAAGTAAGAATAAATTTAAAAATTTAAAAGCTCCCGACATTCGTCATTTTGTGGTAGCGACTAGCTTGGATTTGCATAGTGCTATTCTACCTACTAGTCAAGCCCTTTTATTTGATACCCATATTGAGGGAGTTGTGAAATAATATGTAATCCGCCATTTTATGGCGGCGGCCATCTTGGACCAATTTTCATCAAACATAGCTAAAATCACTCCCGACTAATTCACCTTTCAAACAAAAAAAACCGCACTCAAATCGGTTTACCCGTTAGAGCGCTACGATGCAACAGACACACACACACACACAGACACGTCAATTTTATAACACCCCGTCGTTTTTGCGTCACAGGTTAAAAGAATTGTAATACAAATGCGAGCTGTAGTTCTATTCCTAACGTAGGTGTTATAGAGCGGCCATCAGAAGGTCGTTAGAAGCAATCGCAGCCCCGGTCACGTGCGTAACGTTGCTTGTATACGACTGTTTTTTCCCCGTGCATCCCTCCGATCGGCCACGAAAAGAGCGAGTGAGTTTTAAAAATATATATCCCATCAAAAAGCTGTGATAGCCTAGTGGTTAGGATGACCGACTTCTAATCGGAGGTCGTGGGTTCGATCCCGGGCACGCACCTCTAACTTTTCGGAGTTATGTGCGTTTTAAGTATTTAAATATTACTTGCTTTAACGGTGAAGGAAAACACCGTGAGGAAACCTGCATGCCTGAGAGTTCTCCATAACGTTCTCAAAGGTGTGTGAAGTCTGCCAATCCGCTTGCTTGGCCAGCGTGGTAGACTATGGCCAAAACCCTTCTCACTCTGAGAGGAGACCCGTGCTCTGTAGTGAGCCGGTAATGGGTTGATCATGATGATGATGATGATAGCCCATCAAAAACATAAACGTGAAAATGGAATGAAATGGTTCGTTAATATACACACTGTCTGTCGCCGTTCTTATAAGAATTTTTCTTATTGGAACGTGGCTTGACACAGTGGCACACACACAGCTTGGCCGTGTGTCTTCATCTGGGGATACTCTTTTGCGCGGGTTGAAAAGTATCCAGGAACGCAAGCTATCTTTGCGCAAAGTTTCATCGCGGTCGGGTGAATGGTATGTATACAGCATTGTATAGGTATATACGTACACTTAGATACTTGTTTGTAACACACACACACGGTCTACAGAAAGCGTGTGATAATATTATTAAGTATGTGGCCAACATGGCTGCCCCATAGAACCAACATAGAACAGCTATTTTGAGGCATACGTCTATTAAAGATTATCTACAGATATCAAAACCTTATAACGTATTGCCAATAAAAAGCTTCTAAGTATATACCTTGGTACTGGCGTTGCACGTGATTTTATTTTAATCTTACATTTGATTTTAATCGGTAGTATTTTAAACTCTTGCCTACGGCTCGGGTACCTATTAAAATCTGCGTACAAAATGTACCAAATAATAATAATGCGTTCATATTTTTCGATATATTATCACAAAATTGTTGCGGAGAAATAAAGTAATCTACCTAATTGAAACACATTTTCCTGTGAATAATAAAAGCTTTTCTCAGAGCCACATGGACGAGAGCTCTCAACGCGTGGCCCGAATGGAAAACATTCTTATTACTGCGCAGTGCGGAGAACAATCATAGTGTAGTTTGGAGTTCAGAGATGCAGGTCCATAGAAATACATTATCAAGGATAGATCAGCCTTGTGGGAGGAAAACGTGTAAAACACCAAACTTGTGTACCTATGTACATCTGTACACAAGTTTCAAAATTACACTTAGTACGCACCGAGATTTCGATGTAATTTATTTGTTTAAGTGCCCAAAAATATCGGTGAAAGTGCAATTTTGCGCTATTTCGAACTGTAAATACAGAAGTTTAGAAATAAATCGCAAGAAGGAGGTATTTCCTATCACACTTAAGTGTTCATTTTGGCACACGTAAATTCTTAGTAAAGAGCGGTGACCACCAATCTATACCCTATATGTATATTACGTCTGTGTGCAGAACCGTGTTTCAGTACCATATCAATTCCCGAATTTAAGCATGCTACTTGACCTATAGCAAATATTTCACACATTTATGTTTCCCGAAAGCTGTCGAAGCTTTAAAAAGCTCATAATGTCCTTATCGCTAAGAGTGTTAGCCTAAATGTTAATCCAGATTAGCTACCAAATTATAAATCCGTTCAATAGTTTTAGCACGAGTTTTAGCGCATAGAGATAGACATACAGATAGAGATAGATAGTACAGAATTCATCTAGTTACTGTCAATTAACGTAGGTATTAAAAATTCAGAGAAAGCTGTTATTAATCACAAGAACAGCGTTAGTGGGGCAGCATCGCTTCTGAATGTTCATTAACAAATAGTTAGAAGACGTAAAGAGATGTATCTCTTTATTCTAGCGGACTGAGACTTTCAATCTATTTTCATTCGCTTGTTCCGGTCCAGTGGCCTCTTTGTTGGTAAAAGTACGTAATTAACGCCGTGGAGTCAAACGAAGTCCGCACGTTCCTATCGTAGACGAAGGCTAGTTAAGTAGGGCCAGGCTTCGAGTGACAAGCGACGAGCGAGAAATTGTAGTGTCACACTTTTATTACTTTTAACTATGGAACCAACTCCCTTTGGAGGTGTTTCCACACAGCTTCGACATAGGGTTGTTCAAGGGGCGGATCAACAAACTCCTAAAAAGCCGGCAACGGTACCACCATTAGTGGTTCCTCTAGTACTGCAAATGTTCATGGGCGGCGGTAATCACTTAACATCAGGTGACCCGCTTGCTCGTTTGCCCGCAATTAATATTAAAAAAAAAATTAACCCCCGACGCAAAAACGACGGGGTTTTATAAGTTTCTGACGTGTCTGTGTGTGTATGTGTGTGTGTGTGTTCGTGCGTGCGTGCGTGCGTGCGTGCGTACGTGTGTGCGTGCGTGTGTGTGTGTGTGTCTGTCTGTTCCCCTGTAGCGCTCAAACGGGTAAACCGATTTGAATGCGGTTTTTTTTTGTTTGAAAGGGGAATTAGTCGAGAGTGTTGTTAGCTATGTTTGATGAAAATCGGTCCAAGATGGCCGCCGCTACAAAATGGCGGATTACATATTTTATCACAACACCCTCAATATGGGTATCAAATAAAAGGGCTTGACTAGTAGAATAGCACTATGCAAATCCAAGATGGCCGCCACCACAAAATGGCGAATGTCGGGGTTTTTTAAATTTTTAATTTATACTTGAATTCCTCCAAACATAATAAACGTCGCGTTTCTTATTTGCCGATTTGATTACGTGGAGAAACTCTGATCGTAGCTCTATCAATCTTCCGATGAGTGACTCTAAAGGTGCGTCCAGACTTGAACATTTCACCGAACCGAACTGCGAACATTTCGAAGTTTCGCCGAACTGTTACGCAGTAACCCATCTCAAGCGCTCCAAGCGCGCCGTCCACATTGAGCGTAACAAGTTCGCCGAAATGTTCGCAGTTCGGTTCGGTGAAATGTTCAAGTCTGGACGCACCTTTAGTTTTCTTATCGTGTCTCAGCGCCGTACGTTATCAGTGCTTCATTATCATGGCATCATAGTGTTTGTGCGTACGTGCGTGTTTGCGTGCGTGCGTGTGTTTGTGTCTGATTGTGTGTTTGTCTGTGGCATTGTAGCTCCCGAACGGATGAACCGATTTTGATTTTGTTTTTTTTGAAATGTGAGTCAGTCGGGTATATGGGTATCAAATGAAAGGGCTTGACTAGTAGAATACCATATACTATAATTAATTTCTTTCAAGATGGCCGCCACCACAAAATAGCGAATGTCGGGGTTTTTTAATTTTTAATTAACCCATTTATAAATTTATAAATTTGACGTGTCTGTGTGTGTGTGTGTGTCTGTGTGTGTGTCTGTCTGTTCCCCGGTGGCGCTCAAACAGGTGAACCGATTTGAATGCGGTTTTTTTTGTTTGAAAGATGAATTAGTCGAGAGTGTTGTTAGCTATGTTTGATGAAAATCGATCCAAGATGGCCGCCGCTACAAAATGGTAGATTACATATTTTTTCACAACTCCTTAGCCCTCATACGCATTAGCGGCTAACCGCGCGTGCGGCTAACCGCGCGGCTAGCCGCTTTTATATTTTTATATGCAACCGCTCATTTTATACGCACTACACCGCGACGAAATTCTATACAAGTGGCTAGCCGCGCGGTTAGCCGCATACGCGGTTGACCGCTAATGCGTATGAGGGCTTAGCCCTCATACTAGGCTTGACTAGTAGAATAGCACTATGCAAATTCAAGATGGCCGCCGCCACAAAATGGCGAATGTCGGGTTTTTTTTTGAATTTTTAATTTATACTTGTTTATACTTGTAATTAAGTAATTTGTTGTTAGATACCTACCTATTTCTAATTACAAGAGAGCCCTGAGATTAGGGTGAAGTAATTACAACTTCGCCCTTCACTATGTAATGCGGGTTAGCGAAGTGTACGCCGAACCCCTGTTCATTTCACACCTATTAAGATGTTTACGTTTGTTAGTTTTGAATACTGGCACTTTGAATGTGCTACTATCTACATAATTGCCTTTAGTAATTTAGCAACTGATATTTTACATAAAAACTAGCTTTTACCCGCGGCTTCGCCCGTGTGAATTTCAGTTTTTCACAAATCCCGAGGGAATCGTGGATTTCTGGTTCCCGTTCCCGCTCCCTTTTCCAAACTTTATATACCTATTTTATTATTGGTACAGCAATCATATCGATTTTTTCAAAATCCCCGGGAACGGTAGATTTTTCAGGATAAAAAATAACCTATGTGTTAAGTCATGGCCTAGTCTATCTCCATTCAAAATTTCAGCCAAATCGGTTCTGTAGTTGCAGCGTTAAAGAGTAACAAACATATACACACACACACACACACACACACACACACACACACACACACACACACACACACACACACACACACACACACACACACACACACACACACACACACACACACACACACACACACACACACACACACAAACTTTCGCCTTTATAATATTAGTGTGATTGGTGCAATCATCAAATGTTTAATTAGACCTTATTTTAACGTTTAACTGCGGTATAGCTAAACGCTAGAATGCTAAAGTTTATACGTTAAATGCTAAAATCTACGCTTATTGAGGCAGTCTTGTAAAGTACTTACTGATTTGCATGGAACAGTGTCTGACATGCCCCTCGGCCGAACACAAGGTGTCGACCAAAGTAAGCATACTGCTGGACAAAACAAATCCCACGAGATTGTTGTGGGAAAAGTAGTGATCTAATATTGCAACCTACTATACCACCATTCGGTTTTCACTTCACAGTGGACTGATCTCCACCCACCACCACCACTACAGCCTTTTAACGTCCCACTGCTGGGCAGAGGCCTCCTCTCTCATAGGAGAGAGGGATTTAGAGCTTAGACCCACCACGCTGCTCCAATGCGGGTTGGCGGGCTTTAACGACTATTGTCACATGATAGTGATAATAACCGGGACCGCTCTCCGAGGCACGGGGGTGAAACACCGCCAACTACCATCTCCAGGCGGGCACTGAGAATTTCTTGACAGAAAAACCCAATACCTTACAATTATTTGCCCGACCCGGGAATCCAACCCGGAACCTCGTGATCTGCAGTCGAATACGCTAACCACTAGACCAACGAGGCAGTTCTGTGTGCACTGATCTATCAATGCTAAAATATACCAGGCATTGTCCAGGCGCCAGCAGTGAAAAGATAAATTACCACAGATATTAGCCAGCAGTATCCACTCAAATAAGTTTTCTGCTCCATCAGGACGTACCGGGACGGCTGATGTTTTGACGGAAGTAGCCAACTCGTCTGCTTTGAGTAGGATCACCACTTGTTGCAATATAAAGGATTTTCCTGCTTTAAGTTAAAAACATCGTGCTTTTTGAGGCTTTATCGAAAAACTCAATAAAGATTGGATAAAAAGTTAATCGTGAAGGTTTATTTTCAAAGTAAAATAAAAGTTCCCTTATAAAACTGACTTGAAATACCACTATAATATAGATACTATAATATGACTATAGTATATTTAATTTATAAAATATGTAAAAATATAATATGTAAATGTAAAAAATATAATTTTTGTTTTTAGATTATTGTTCCTGGTGAAGACTAAGTAAACGAGCCTGACTTCAATATGAAGCAATAAGTAGTAGATTGTAAAAAAAAATGCATAAAATGGATGTTATGATCGAGCCATTGGTACACTCTACTTTTCACTTCAGTTGGGAGCAAATAAAACAGTGCTATTGTAAGTTACTTAAAATTTAAAGTGAAAATTGAACAATTGTGTACGTTTAATGTAATTGTCATTACTGCAATACAAAAAGCAGTGCACTCGTAAACAAAAACTTAAAGTGCATGAGAAGTGAAAAAATATGTTTACACTCAGGTGACATGAAAACGAAAGGTTTGACGACCTCCCTGGCGCAGTGGTGAGCGCTGTGGTCTTATAAGTGGGAGGTCCTGGGTTCGATTCCCGGCAGGGGCAATTTGAGATTTTATAATTTCTAAATTGTCTCTGGTCTGGTCTGGTGGGAGGCTTAAGCCGTGGCTGGTTACCACCCTACCGGCAAAGCCGTGCCACCAAGCGATTTAGCGTTCCGGTACGATGCCGTGTAGAAACCGATCAGGGGTATGCATACCTCTTCCAAGTTAGCCCGCTTCCATCTAAGACTGCATCATCACTTACCATCAGGTGAGATTGCAGTCAAGGGCTAACTTGTAGTTGAATAAAAAAAAAAACCTATTTGATATTTAACGCATGGTCACCCGACGTTCGGGGTCAACATACAAATGAACGTGTTTGCCAGCTAGGGATTTGTAACCACAATTCTTGTTACTGGTTCCTTTTTAAGTCGAGGAGAAAAGTTTAAACTGAATTGTCGGGACTAGATAAAGATAGTTCACGAAGAGTTGAATGTATAAGTGAGTAATGATACCATCTTAAAACTTTATAAAATTAAAATAATACCAGTTTTATTTACAGGTAAACAGGATCTACCCTCGTTGATCTAGTGGTTAGTATGTTCGACTGCAGCAGATCACGAGGGCCGAGGTTCGATTCCCGGGTCGGGCAAATAATCGTTAGGTAATGGGTTTTTCTGTCAAGAAATTCTCAGTGTCAGCCCGGAGTTGGTAGTTGGCGGTGTTTCACCCCCGTGCCTTGGAGAGCACGTTAAGCAGTCGGTCCCGGTTATTATCACTATCATGTGACAATAGTCGTTAAAGCCCGCCAACCCGCATTGGAGCAGCGTGGCGGGTCTAAGCTCTAAAATCCCTCTCTCCTACGAGAGAGGAGGCCTGTGCCCAGCAGTGGGACGTTAAAAAGGCTGTAAAAGTGGTGGTGGTGGAAACAGGATCTTAACGCCGTGAAATCGAACACTTTCACGGTTATGATATTTATTTCCACTTCATTTCCAGCCGAGTTGGAAATATTTTCTAACTCGTAATACAGATCGAGTTTGGGACACACGAGCATAACAGACGTGCAGTATAAAGTTTAAATAATGTATGAAAAATAAAAATAACATTTTGAGCATAACGTGATTTCCTTTATCTTTTCGTTGACGAGTTTGTGCTTGGCAAGGCACTCAGCGCAAAATACCCTTATCACATAGGTACAACATGTTTGTTTGGCTATGTAAAAGGAAGTTATAATTGGTAATTCAGGCTAGTAGAACAACGCTTATCCTAATCTGTAAGTTGTAACACACCTATTTTTTTATTCATCTACAAGTTAGTCCCTGACTGAGATATCTTACCTCATGGCAAGTGACAACGCAGTCTCAGCTGGAAGCGGGCTACCCTGGAAAAATTTGCAAGTTTTTGACGTTATAAATCGATGAACGCTGGCCACACGCACGAAAAAGCATGACTCATTATCACGTACCGCCTCGCTGAACGTGCAAGCGAGAGTGCGTAACAAGCGATAGAGAGGCAATGTTTTCTTATGACGTTATCACGTAAAATTATCGTCCGTAAACCGACTTTACAGACAACCAATTTCTACTAAACCCATACTCCTGATCGGTGTCTACGCGGCTACGTACCGAAACGCTAAATCGCTTGGCGGCACGGCTGGTAGGGTAGTAACTAGCCACGGCTGAAGCCTCCCATCCAAGCAGACCAAAGACAATTTAGAAATTATAAATTCCAAAATTTCCCTGCCAGGAATCGAACCCAGGGCCTCCCATTTATAAGAACGTTCACAACAACGCCACGGAGGTCGTCGAAATTCTAGGAATAAGTATACTCTCAATAAATTTATTCTATACTAGCATCTGCCCGCGGCTTCGCCCGCGTGAATTTCGGTTTTAAACAAATCCTGAGGGATAAGTAGATTTCTGTTCCACCCGCCCCCCGCCGCGCGGCGGCGTACCGCGGTACCGCGTACGGCGGGCGCAGGGCGCAGGGGCGCGGGGCGCGCGGCGCGGGGAGTTCCGTGCAGCGCGAGCGTCGCGTCGGTTGTAAAATACCTATCAGGGCGTTTTTTAACATAGGTACTTACCGATTTCAACACAACTCCTTTTTTGAAAGTCGGTTAAAAAAGTAGCCTATGTTACTCCTTGGTTAATTCTCTACTTGTCTGTGAAAGTCCCGTCAAAATCGGTTCAGCCGTTCCGAAGATTAGCCCGTTCAAACAGACAGACAGACAGACAAAAATTTTAAAAACGTGTGATTCGGTTATGGTATCGTTCAAATAACCATATGAGCTTAATATGTGGTAGTTATTTCGAAATTACAGACAGACACTTCAATTTTATTTATTAGTATAGACTAGCGGACCCGGCAGACGTCGTCCTGCCCGGTGACATACTGACATCAGTGCAACCTACCCGGTCATCAAAGTACTACACTAGCGGCACGCTATGATGGCCGGTTTGACACATTACAATAGTGATGTGGAATGTCAATTTATTCTCGAACAAAAAACAATTAAGTTTTGTTTTTGTACCTGATTAAATAGGTTTAATAAAACAAAAATGTATATGTTTATTTAATTTATTTGAACGAACTGAATATTTGAACGAAAATGAATATACATACTTTATATGCACACAAGAAACATATGAATACAAAAGATACCAAAAAAGGTGCCACAAAAGGCCATAATTAATCAGATTCGTCCATACTACTATTTTCACTGTCGTCACTGCTATCATTACATACATTAATAATTATATGTTCGTTTTCTATAATATTATCTATTTTCACATCTCTTTCATAATCTTCCCTTATTAATTTAACAGTTCTATTCACAACCTTTTCCCAGTCTCCTTTAGTCACATGTTCACAAGCTTCTTCTAATAATTTTAGCATTTTTTTTGTGGTAAATGGGGGTTCTGTATTGTGTCTTGCAGCATATCCCTTAATTTGAGCCCACACCAACTCAATCGCATTATACTCACAATGGTAAGGCGGTAACCGTATAACTCTGTGCCCATGTTCTAATGCTATTTCGTCAATGACGTATCGGATCTTGGTTGGTTTGTTTTCTTTTAAAAGACGTACTAATTCCGCTTTTAACATATTCATGTTTGCATCTACGCCATTTTTACGAAGCCATGCGACGATATCAGCTTTCTTTTGGGATTGGGCAGGTGGCTTGTCAATTTGCATCGAGTGGTATGGGGCGTTGTCCATAATTATAATAGATGGTTCAGGGAGGCTACACAACATTGAGGTAAACCATTCAGTAAACTTTTCTCCATTCATGTCTTCATGATAGTCTCCAGTGGTTTTTGACGCAAAAGCCATGAGAGAACCTTCGACAAACCCGTTGATGGTTCCGGCGTGACAAATTATAAGTCGCGATCCTTTTCCTACAGGAACTTTGGAAGTAGATGCTGCTGTGTCATCGTTCCAAGAACGGCCTACAGTATGGTTAGCATTAAGCCATGTTTCATCCAAGAACACAACATTTTGCCAATTTTTGATTTCTTTCACTTGCCGTAAAAAAGTATACCTTGCCATCGCTATATCAAATCTTTCCATCAATATTTTGCGTTTGTTACATTTTTTGTATCGAAATCCAATGGTCTTCAAAATCTTCGTTAAAGAACTTTCCCCACCGAAGAATAATCCAGCTTCCTTCAGTGAATGCACCAACTTTTTTCTTGTTGGATACTCCTTCTGTAAATAGTAGCCGTAAACATGTCTTCGGATAGCATCGGCATCAAAGCTATCGATGCCTACGACTGGTTTTGCTCGTTTTCTCTTTTTTGGTGTGTGAAGTTTATTTTCTTCTGTGCCAGTCTCGCCATATTTTTTTTTAGTTATCCGTCTAACAGTTCGTTGTCCAATATTAAGCGCATCAGCTACGCGTTCAACCACTGACGTTATAGGTAAAATTGGCCCTCCATTTTGAGCTTCACGATCGAAATAGTTACGAAGGCGTATTACGAACTCACGTGTCTGACTATTTAGAACAGTTCTCTGCGTACGTTCGGTCATATCGACGAAATCCACAACAAAGGGCTTGAACAGAGTCCAAATTAACGAGCAAGGGTCAACAGTAATGCAGTATCAATATTTGAAATCCAAAGCCAGGTCAAAACTATATCACAATCGCATTGCACTGACAGTTTATACTTTTCGAAGCAACGTCAATTCGAAACTGCTTTGTTTTGCATTGAGCATTGACGCGAGTTTGCCGGAGGTAGTAGTTGTGCTAGCCAGCGATCCTATGTGACGATCGTATTAGATTCCATTTTTAAAAATTTATTGATATTTTTTTGCGATTTCAGAGGTTTGTCCACATAGTGAAAATTGTTCATATTCACAAGTACATTCACCCCTTAAATGGTGCAAACTGATTTTTCTACACTTGTATACATTTAAGAAATCAATTTAATAAATAAATTTTGAGTCCTAAACCTAAAACTACATTCGATAAAATTTATGAATCTCTGCACATCACTATCGACAATAAAGTAATACAATTATTTCCTTCAAAGTCGTTATCAATTAATACGGAACTTCATGAGCGGACAAACGTCAAACCGGCCATCATAGCGTGCCGCTAGAGTAATATCGCAATTAAAAAATAAGGGTTGATCGTAGAAGAGTGAAAATTTAGGATTGTATGTAATTTTTGTATGTTGTATCATAAAAAATAAAAACTAAAAATTTTGTCTAAAAAATAAAAAAATAAAATTTAGGGGTGGACTACCCTTAACATTTAGGGGGATAAAAAATAGATGTTGGCCGATTCTCAGACCTACTCAATATGCTCACAAAATTTCATGAGAATCGGTCAAGCCGTTTCGGAGTAGTATGGGAACGAAAATTGTGACACGAGAATTTTATATATAAGAAGACTAGCTGACCCCCGCGACTTCGTTCGCGTGTTTTTCTTTGCTATAAACCTCACGGAGCCCGAGACCTTTCCAACGAATGCAAAACCGTGGAAATCGGTTCGTGCGTTCTGGAGTTATAGCGTCAGGAAGGAAAACCCGACTTATTTTTATATAGTAGATAATATAGTAAAGATAATACGTACTCTTCAAACATGACAACAGTGTGTATATCGAGCGTACTTTCCCGTTTCTATCGTGGAAGTTGTATATGACAGTCCCCCATCCGCGGAACACCTCTCACAAACGGATTTAAAATTGAATTAATTTTTAAGTGAAGATCCCGACCCTCGTCACTTAAATGCAGTTTCATCTATAATAATATTAAGAAGCTTGTGCTGACTCACTGACTGACTGACTGACTGATCATCAACGCACAGCCTAAATAACTAAAGACTTGAAATTTTCACAGTAGCTTCCTTTAATGACGTAGGCGCACACTAAGAAAGGGTTATTGCGAATTCCACCCCTAAAGGGGTTAAATAGGGCATGAAAGTTTGTATGAGAGTCCGTCATTTTTCAAGTTATATCCATGAAAATTGGTTTTTGTTTAAAAATAAAGAGTTACGTGTTTAAGGAATTTTGGAAAAACCACCCCCAAGTGGGTTAAATGGGAGATGAAAGATTGTATGAAACTCAAGTTATATCAATGAAAATCAGTATTTGTAATGTCGGTTAAAAATAAAGAATTACATGTTTCAGGAATTTTGGAAATTCCACCCGCAAGTGAGATTTATAAGAATCCAAGCGAACGAAGTTGCTGGCATCAGCTAGTATGCTATAATCGTAGTAATATATACCTAAGTCGCCGGTTTTTCTCGGTTGGAATGGCATTCCGAACCAGTGGTAGATTCAATTGACTATTCAAAAGTACCTACTTGTATAAGTTTATTTGAATAAAAAAACTTTTCTATTCTATGTTATTCTATATACTGGGATATATTACGTAGAACGTAACGTAAGTACTTTAAAAAATGTAAAAATGCGCTATATTAAATAAAAAGTAAATACTGAAACGACTTTAAAACTAGGAACTTAGGACAGTTTTAGTCTGACGTTATGGTGATTCGATACTCGAAATCTATTAATGTTATACAGATAGTGCAAACTCGTACTGAGTAAACAGTTTAAACTATTTTCATAAAAATGATTATGTGAGCCGCAATACTACCCGGCAAAATGGCACAGCGCCAGCCAACCAGCCAGCCTTCTGTTTGAATAATTCGTATGAGACAATGAATGTAATTAGCCTTTAACACCCACGAAACGGTCTCGCCTCACCAATCGATATCGTTATTAGACTATCCACAGCCATGCCAACAAATCTTCTGTTGATATTACTGACATTTCAACCAGTTTTACAGAGCCTCCCTGGCCCAGTGGTGAGCGCTCTCGTTAGAGAGTATTATGTTCTGTGGGTGAGCGCTGTAATCTTATGTAGCGAATTTGGTTCCTGGCAGGCATTTTAAAAATTTATAACTTCTAAATTACCTCTGGCTCTGTCTTGTAGAAGGCTTTGGGTCTGGCTATATTGACCATCCTTTCCGCAAAGACATGCCACCAATTTAATTTACGTTTCCTATAAAAATCCTATATTATAGTACCCTATTAAAATTACGTATCTATAGTCATGTAAAGCTTTCAACGAAGGACGTTTTGGTCGTTTGTTTTATGGACTGCAAACAAAATACTTAAATATTCTATTTGTCAAATAGAGTAGGTAACTAGGTATGGTTGACTAATTGGTTTGCATTTGAAGCAATGAATATTGAGTATGAGAATGAGAGCATAAGTATGTGAACAAATGTGGTTGTGTGATTCAAAAAGCTGATCGAGTTAGGTTAGAGCTAATCTTTGTAAGGCCAAAATGTAGCTCCAACTTTTTCTGACTATTTTATTGAACACTTAGCAGAAGAATTATACATAGTATATAGTATTAGAAAATAAATGAAAAGGTTTACCATATTATTGTTTCTGATATCATTTTGTAAAGTACAATTCCACTGTCTCACATTACCGACTTCATGGCACCTGAAAATGCCATTTGACTCGCTAGTTAAATGGCATTTTCAGGACATTCAAGTTTAGCTTTTGTAAATAATTTGTTAAATATGAACAAAGTTTAAATCTTCTCAGTTCTTTGGTGTTCGTTACTTTATAGGTCACAAAATTAAATAAGTACACGAAGCTAAGTTTTTTGCGATTTCCATTCCGTTTCAAGACTTAGCCTTACTTTTTGAATATAAATTCATAAAGAATCAAACCATTTGAGTCAATATTTAAATATTTTTTATGTTGTTTGGTTGTGTAACACATCCCACATCTAAATATATAAAAGAAAAAGGTGACTAACTGACTGACTGATTGATCTATCAACGCATATCTCTAACCACTGAACAGATCGAACTGTTTGACATACAGATAGCTATAACGTCCATCCACTAAGAAAAACATTTGAAAATTCAACCCCTAAGGAAGGAATAGGGAAATAGGGGATGGAAGTTATAAGGAGATAGATTCATGAAAATCAGTATTTTGATTTTGATAGGCAGGAAAACATAATCTCACAGGAAATCAGAAATTGTACACGGACGAAGTCGCGGGTAACCGCTAGTTTTTATATATAACATGCATCAATACTACTCAGTAGATTTTATAATCATGATAATTATTATGACGTAGGTATATAGACTGAACTCTGAACGAACCGCAATCCAGGAGTTCTAGTTCCCTTACTTTGTACATACTAGACATATAACATATATGTTATAAAACGTCATCTTATAACAGGTTTTGGTTCCAAAGTTTTAGGTTGTTTATAGTAAATAAGTACGAGTAAGTAGTTCTATTTCATTTGTTCCGTTAACTTTTTATTAGCTACCGTTTCTTATATTTTCTTTCCAATTTGGAGTATTTTTATACTCTTGTTTCAACTAGTGTGTAGAATAGAATAGACTAATTTTTTTATTCAAATAAACTTTTACAAGTACTTTTGAATCGTCAACTGAATCTACCACTGGTTTGGAATGCCATTCCTACTGAGAAGAACCAAGCGAAACTTTAGTAGAAACAAAAGTAGTACTAGAAATCTATGTACTTATTTCAGTTCTCTCTTATTCTGCTAGCCATGAATTAGTTACCAAGTGAATTAATACCATTGAACCGATGTTAATGCTGAAGCTGCCGGCCATTTTTTGTGTCCCATTGTCTGGGCGAACTTTTTAAACAAATCGCCGCCATTCACGAAATGACCATAAAACCTGGTTATAACGTAAAAAGGAGGTGAAATTTCCTAGGTGATAAATGGCAAAGTTGACAAGGATGATAAAAACGAGACGTGAACAATGGTTTTTGGTATTTTAACGTCTGACAGGACTTTACAAAAGGGTGCTTACGTTTCTTTTGTCAGCTCGGGGATGAAAACAAACGATACCTCTTCGGGGGGAAAAATTAGGTTTTTTTTTTCTATTTAATTTTTGTTGTATTTTAATTTTTATAGAGAGCAATACTAAGAATATAAGTATGTATATAGCAGTAATTTCCTAATTTCTCACAAAACGTCAAAGACGTATCGCCTTGGGGTTGCTTTGACTGTACCACAATGTGCCTTGAGCTTTATACTGCAGGTAATGGTAATAATGCACAAGTATAAATTAAAAATTTAAAAAACCCCCGACATTCGCCATTTTGTGGCGGCGGCCATCTTGGATTTGCATAGTACTATTCTATTAGTCAAGCCCTTTCATTTGATACCCATATTAAGGGAGTTGTAAAAATATATGTAATCCGCCATTTTGTAGCGGCGGCCATCTTGGACCGATTTACATCAAACATAGCTAACAACACTCTCGACTAATTCACCTTTCAAACAAAAAAAACCGCATTCAAATTGGCTCACCCGTTTGAGCGCTACAGGGGAACAGACTGACACACACACACACATACACAGACACGTCAAACTTATAACACTCCGTCGTTTTCGCGTCGGGGGTTAATGAAGTTTATCGGAATAGCCTTGCTTCCTGACTAACTTCCGGTATATCTGCATGTCTACCTAAAGTATAATATGCTCTAGGTCGTTCACTGTCTGTACAAGTGTAAATTGAAAATTTAAAAAACCCCCGACATTCGTCATTTTGTGGCGGCGGCCATCTTGGATTTGTAATAGTGCTATTCTACTAGTCAAGCCCTTTCATTTGATACCCATATTAAGGGAGTTGTGAAAAAATATCTAATCCGCCATTTTGTAGCGGCGGCCATCTTGGACCGATTTTCATGAAACATAGCTAACAACACTCTCGACTAAATCACCTTTCAAACAAAAAAAACCGCATTCAAATCGGTCCACCCGTTTGAGCGCCACAGGGGAACAGACAGACACACACACACACACACACACACACACACACACACACACACACACACACACAGACACGTCAAACTTATAACACCCCGTCGTTTTTGCGTCGGGGGTTAAAAAGGAAAATTCCTGTTCAAAATAAACTTTCCAAAGAAGAAGAAGAGTTGTAACTCGTATAAATAACAATTTATAGTTGTTCTTTCATTATAGGTTCGAAGAAATTTATGCTCGTTATAAATTCACTCGTTAATACTTTCAATGATCAAATATTTTAAATGTAAATAAACAACTGAAATTGCTCTAAGCGATTTCGGGATCGAAAGTTTAATCACATTAATTCACAATTAGAAGCATTATGCTTTTAGCGTGAGAACTGTCGTGAATGATATTCATTATAGTCCGTTCGGTAACATAGTGTCGGTACAGGCGCAGGTGCTCTTAGTATTCTGCTTTTATTTTTATATATTTTTTTCTGTTTGTAATTTTTTTTTAATTCTAACCGAATCTCTGAATAGTCTGCCAATCCGCACTTGGCCAGCGTGGTAGATTATGGTTAAAATCCTTCTCATTTTGAGAGAAGACCCGTGTTCATGATAATATTATATTTTATGTTTATGGTTATATTGTAATAAAATACGAATATAAATAAATATAAAAAGGAAAGAGAATTTTAATGAAGAAATATGAGTAGGTATAAAACGCCAAACCCCCTTGTGCCTGTACACGCCGCGCGGCATGCTTTGAAGTCACGGCGGTGCCTTTGGCTAAACACCGTGCGGCGGAGGCGGCTAGACACAAAAAGCGACCGTAAGAAAATGAACAGACTATAATATAACAAAGATTGGCTGGACTCTAATTATTCAGTGTTCTTCGAAAATGCTCTGCGCTGTTCTCGGTGTGAGCTGAGCCTTAATCATGAGCATGCACCGGGCATGCAGTCTGTCTAGACTCCAGTCTCGTAAAAATATACGGACTACATTTGGAATGCTAGCGCAACTAGCGAACTGCGTAATTCCAGTTTGAATACAGCTCTATTCTATTGATGTATTCATGTCTGCGCAGTTCTTTGTAGGTACGAGAACTGCACGCCGACTAAACGCCAACTGCACGCTGACGCAGGTCGGCAGTTACGATGCAATTAGCTGAACTGCTACAGCATGGCAAGAACAGACTGCAATAATTAATGAATATTCAAACTACAATTTTCAGTCCGCTAACAGTCCACGTGTAGTCCGTCTGTCTAGAATTTGTATTATCGAACAAAAGCAATGAGCACTAAGTGCAAAAAAAAACTTCATTTCAATTTTAAGCTAACAAGTATAAATTAAAAATTTAATAAACCCCCGACATTCGCCATTTTGTGGCGGCGGCCATCTTGGATTTGCAGTGCTATTCTACTAGTCAAGCCCTTTCATTTGATACCCATATTAATGGAGTTGTGAAAAAATATGTAATCCGCCATTTTGTAGCGGCGGCCATCTTGGATCGATTTTCATCAAACATAGCTAACAACACTCTCGACTAATTCACCTTTCAAACAAAAAAAACCCCCGTCGTTTTTGCGTCGGGGTTTAAAAACTATGTAACTAAAAACTCTACTCTGTATACAACAGTTTATATTTTTCATTTCAGTTTGGTAACAATCCAATCAATATTTTAACTATATCCCTCGTCATAAGGGAATGTGTATGCATGGCGGATGTTAGTATGCATCCGAGCTAGTTTTTCATTCGCACGGTGTTATATATATTTTTCAGGCTTTGTCGTACCGTTGAAACTAAATACCAATGGCGTACAATAATAGGGTATTCTACTGTGTTTGAAAAAGCACTTCAAAATGTTGTTTTTGTTAATAAAAAGCCACAAAAAATATATTTCGGCAAAATAAACACGCGTTCATGCCATAAAATTAAATTAAATTTTAAACATTTTTAATCCCGCGTAAAACGCTGTCAGCCAATAAGTCAGCCATTTCATGACGTAACAATGTTAAACAAGAAGGTTATAAATGTATTCTATATAACACTGGAGTTTGCGCCTTAAATATTGTAGTAAAGATAAAGTCATTCACCTGGGCTACTTTTTCTTTATTACTAATATTTTTTGGACGATATATCGATAGTTTGATATCGAAATGTAGATACAAAAATGTAGGTACAAAATCATCGTAAACTTAATAATCTACCGTATTTCATTTAAAATATATTATGTTTTTTCTGTATTCCTAGTTTACATACTTACATCTTAAAACGAAATGTAATAATTTATAAGTTAATAATCATCATTTTAATCGGCATATGTTTCCTCCTGTCCTGATCAACCCATTACAGGCTCACTACAGAGCACGGGTCTCCTCTCAGAGTGAGAAGGGTTTTTGCCATAGTCTACCACGCTGGCCAAGCGGATTGGCAGACTTCACACACCTTTGAGAACATATGGAGAACTCTCAGGCGTGCAGGTTTCCTCACGATGTTTTCCTTCACCGTTAAAGCAAGTGATATTTAAATACTTAAAACGCACATAACTCCGAAAAGTTAGAGGTGCGTGCCCGGGATCGAACCCACGACCTCCGATTAGAAGTCGGTCGTCCTAACCACTAGGCTATCACAGCTTTTTTAGGCATATGTTTAGTTCTAGCAATTTATCAAGGCAGTAAGTAACATGCAATATTAGGAGTGATAAGTTAGAAGATATACATAGAAATAAAAGGCCAAGTACGAGTTGAGCCTCACTCTTTTAGGGTTCCGTACATAATTATGAACAACATTATATTTTGGGCGTAAGAAATATTTCATTTCCGAGCTAGACATCGTTTCGTTCGACACATAAGTTCTAAACAATGATACCCCACAAGCTAGGGTAAGAAAAAAAAATATTTTCGGCTCCTTTTTCATGTATGGGAACCCCCCTGAAAAATAATTTAATTCAATTTCTAATTCAATATTTAGTTTTGGGTTAACGTTTTACACCAAGTACCAAAATTTTAGGTTTGTAACTCATTTAGTCTACGAGTTAGAGACCTGTGACCGGCGGACGGACAGACAGACAGACAGAGTGACATTAATAGGGTTCCTTTTTTACCCTTTGGGTACGGAACCCTAAAAAATACGCGCCGAATTAAGAAGCTCCTCCTTACCTTACAGTTGGTTAACTGTAAGAAACATATTCTAAGATGGTGATAATAAAAAAAAACCCCGACTGAGTTTGTTGTGGGCTCTTCTCACACCAGGGCGCGTTTGAAACCCTCGTAGTTTTAGATTAAAATTTTCGTAAGTAATATGATAATTATCACCATTACCTCAATTTTTTCAAAATTGGGAAAAAAAACTATTTGACTTTGACTTTGAATTTTTTTTTTGTAAGTAGGTTAAAAATTAAGCAAAACACGGAAAACATTAGTTACAGATACGTTCCGTATAGTGTAATAAAGTGTGATTAAAAACTTTCAGCATCGAGAAAATTTATCTACAAAGTTGCAGTTTATTTTAATTCAGCGTAACCGAGGGCAGATAAAATAAATTCACTCTTAAGTGAAACTTATAAGCGTTAAGTGTAAATTCGATGCCCGACTGGATCGTAACTAACGGAATAGAGATTTCCGTCTGGCTGTGTGGGGGTTATATTACGTATCTTATAGTTCATGCATTGAGACTGTCGCAAAGTTTGTTATTATGGTCTGTTTCAATAGAGTTCAGCTAAAATGTAAAACAACACACCTTTTTGCTAAAAAACTACAGAATGAAACTTGGCACGATTTAAGTTTATACTATAAACTTAAATCGTGCCAAGTTTCATTTCAATCCATTCTGTAGTTTTTTAGCAAAAAGGTGTGTTAGTTTACATTTTAGCTCAACTCTATTGAAACGGACTATACCTACTCGACTACGAGAAGGAACTTATGAGTTCAGAATCCCTTATAATTGCAAAGCTACTGAGTAATGACGAAACCAAGGACTCATTTCTTGGTTATGTCTATAGGCTATCACATCACAAAATCACATATTATCTAATACGACAGCTGAAACCATCAAAACTACGCAGATATTGAGATAAAATCGATCTTGGTATGAAAAAATGAATAGTCTTAAATATTAAGTATGTGATTGTTAAATATTTCGATAGAACTCCTTAGCACCTTGGCTCCTTGAATAATAATAGCACACACTATGTGTTGTTATTGCCCAGATTCGTCACGCGATTAGAAAATAAATTTACTGTAATAGAAATTATAATTAATGATAATAATCAATTATTGATTACAATGCAGTTGCCTAATACCTTCCCAATGGACGTAGAAAACATTCGATGGGCATCGAGAATTTAAAATATTTTACTGCAGCAAATGAGGGTTTATTTTATTGATTTGTTTTAAAATAATCCGGTGCAATTGTGCATAAATTCATTGGGAAAAAAAGTCCCAGTTTCATCCCCGAAATGCTAAATCCCCTCTAAGTCGATTCAAGTCTAGTCTTGTGGAACGCTCTGCCCGTCAGAGCATTCCACAAGACTAGACTTGGACTGGTGGGAGGCTAAAGCCGTAGCTGGTTACCACCCTACCAGCAAAGCCGTGCCGCCAAGCGATTTAGCGTTCCGGTACGATGCCGTGTAGAAACCGATCAGGGGTATGCATACCTCTTTCAAGTTAGTTCGCTTCCATCTTAGACTACATCATGCCCTTTGTGCCTCGGAAATTTTTTTACGAGAGCAGGCAACATTTTTTCCAGACACTGTGTAAAAGATAAATAATTTTAATTACAATATGTTGCTTTTATAGCCGCTAGTTCTAATACTTAGTCGTAATAACATTTTGAGAAGGTGAAAGTAAAAATATACCTGACTGAAAATGTTGCATTCTTCTCAGACGGTCGCGTTTCAAACCATAGTAGCTTTATTTTTAAGTTTTCGTAAATAATTATCACAGATTAATACACTTTTATATACTTGTACCATATAATTATTGACATTCAAAAAGCATACAGTGTACTAATTTTGAATGAAGAACTTTGACTTTGACTAACCCATTCACATTATTATTCCAAGAAAACTACTAACTACTACCATTATGTGATTAATGAAAAGAACTATAATTATATTATAACTATCTGATGATGTATCATCTAGTTATATTATACCTAACTAAAATTGCATTCTAATAGTCTAATAACATTGTATTGTGATAATAGTCATTGCTGTAATAATAGTGTGCGATCATGTTGATTTGAAATTCTAACACTAATTCGGTTAATTCAAACAGCAGTTATTACACAATATTATTATTCTTATGGCAATATGAATAATAATTAAAAAGTGTACAAATAAAATTCAAACCCTCTTTCCGATTAGAGAATACTGGCTAATACACTATAATCTTAATATTTTTTTTAACACACACCGTCCAAGTAGCTCGTAAATTAATATTACGTGAAAGTTAATTATTCGAGTAAAAAATAAATGTTATGTTAGGTAATTAGGTATAACAGAAAAACTCTATTGAAAAACTTGGCTCTTATAAGAAAAGGGTATTAACACCGACCATCATAAAGATGGTTACAATTTCAACTGTAATTTACTCAATATTTTCCGACTTACAAAAGAAATGGCAGAGCTAGAGAATTTCTATTCCAGTATTTTTAAAATTCCAAAGAAGAGCGACTATTCTTTGCTATCAATAAGAAGTCCATAGTTCGGTAGCTTGTTAGTTGAAGAACACTTTAAGCGTTGCGCCACGACTACGATGCGATGATGATGCGAAGATTTTTTTATTTTTTTATAAAATTTATTATTTTATAAAACCACTTTTTCATATTGTTATCAGCAAGGTTTCTCTCTCTATCTCCCTACTCCTTCATTACTGAAGATCGCGGTCCTGGTGTATTTGTAGCCTCATTGTGTCCTCTGCTAGGCAACGGGCGAGGCTATGGCGACTGACCAATGGCAACAGGTCGGAAGAGGCCACAGCGGCCTTGGGGCTCCAAATGACTCCTAAAAGGACCAGGAATGCAGAAGGCAATGGGAAACCACTGCACTATTTTCCCAAGAGAGAAATGGTGGTGGATCGTAGCTCGGCAAGTTTTTCAATTTAGACTACTACGAATTTTGTGGATTGACTTATTTTTGAAGTTTTCATTCACTATTGAAGTGGAAGATAAACTTAAGAAGTATGTAGATTTGCGCAGCCAACGTAGTCCAGCTAAGTACCTACCTATACATAATCCAAATACTAGCTTTTAATTTTTTTTGTGTAATCATTAGTATCCTTATGTAGCTTCGAGTACCTAATTAAAAACGATATCTGCGCCCTCACAGTCAATTAAATATAATAATTCGACATTCGAACACCGAATGAATATTCATTTTAACGAATATTATAAATTAGTAACATTTATTTAAGCACTCAATCAACAGAATAAAACGTACGTGAACGTTAACGTGCATTAATATAATTTAATATATTGAAATTATATTCGCTCTGACCGCACTAATTTGTTGCGAAACATTCTACTTTATATGGCAATTATTCAATTTTGCAGAGTAGGTATTGTTAAAATAATTTTGGTTACAACAGGAAAACATGAGTGCAATTCCTGATTTTCTGTGTTGATTTTTTTGTATCAACATCAGCTGCGGCACTTAGTGGAAGAATGTATACGTGTGAATATTATACAATAGTTTTTATTTAACTTGTCCATCGATCACATTCGAGGCTCCTCCTCACACTCCATGACATCTTAGATTAAAGATAGAACGGTCATACAGCATAGACATCATTAAGTTACATCGGTAACATATTTTGTCTCAATATCGTCGGCTCGAGTATTAAAACCCCAACCGCCAAAAAAATGTTGGCTAGGTAAGCGTAGACTACAAAAAAATTCACATAACTGCATGCACAAGACCGAACAAAATGGGTTAGAATATGAAAAAAAGCGGACTCTATCTCATAAGATAGAGTATATATATATCCCATAGGATATTGCGAAAATCTCACCTCAATAACATAAATCTTTCAATTAAATTAAATTGAGACTTCTAAGAACATTATTATGTTATTTTCTGGAACATTGTGAATAAGACAGCGCTACTTTTAGACCTGCCTATTTATTTTAGTTTCAAAATGTAGGTATATATATTAATATCGAATTAGTAGGTACTATTATGTTTAAGTGTTTATTTTATTTTTTATTATCTATTACTTTTAGTGTCGCGGTCGTAATGTTTACTAAACTTGTGTCGTAAACTTCACGTCTACTGTAAAGTAATGCTCCCTGACGGATTGTGGCCCGGAGCGTATCTTAAGAACAAACTCCCTCTGGTGACAAGATTTAATATTACACTGGGACAGTGCCAGGCGCTGACAACATTTGAGTTGCGCTCAAATTAGTTCTCTGCTTCACTTTTCTTAAAATCTATTTGGATAAGTGCGGAGCATTATTACAATTCTTTTGACTTTAACTTCTCTGGCTCAGCGACTTGAATTAACCGTAGACTCCTCAGTGTATTGTTTTCATCATACTACTTCCAACCCTATGACAAAGTAATAGTAGATTGTTACACAAGGGACGTAAGTAAGCTATTACAGAACAAGATCCAATTTGGCGCCAGTGCGAGCGCAGCTCGCATAGGGTGTAATAGCTACTTGCAACCGAGATAAGCATTCTACTTTATATCATTCTTGCGAGGTAAATAAAACATTGGTAATGCAAAATGAAATTTTAATTAGAATAATTAGCAAATTTAGAGAAAAAATAGAAATTGCACGCCATTTGTTGAATTCTTCGTAAGTTTTCACGTAGCGCTCTTTGGACTTATCCGGCAAAAGGTTTTGCATCATTTGTTCTGCTTCAAGCAAACAAACATCAGGCTCTCCTCCTTTTTCATCATCTGATGAAGTGCTTGACATTGTTGTAAATAACTTAAATCCCTTTACGAACAAACTTCACAAACTTTCAGATCAAATGAAATGCCGCCATTTCCATTTTTTTTTCGTAAATAGTTTCCCATTTTTTTTTTACCTCTCTGAGTTCCAAGGAGTTTTGCATAGTTTGAAATGTATGAAAATTAAATGCCGCCATGTTCAGTGTTTTTTTTTTTCAGTAAAAAGTTTTCGTACCATTTTATAAGAAAAGAGATTGTTTACCAAGGAGTTTTGCATAGCTTGAACTGTAATGTGAACATTACAATTCAAGCATAGTGCGACGTAATGTTGCCTTGAATTGCAAACACCAACTTACAAGGAGACTTTCCACCATAGTAATCCCTAGTTACTGAGCAAGTATGATATAAATAAATATTATTAATACCAACCAAGTTCTACTCGTATGCGTTGGGTCATAGGAACCGCAGACAGTTTGCTCTACCGACATTTGGTGTTCACATAAATCCACCTTTCTTTCTTTCTTCTTTCGTTCTCTTTCTTCTTCTTTTTCTCTTTTGTCTCTCCTTTCTTCTTTGAACAGGTCTTCGCACATCAATTGCTAGGTCTGTTTTGCTTCCCGATCCCCTCCTCTTTAGCGCGGGTGCCCCGGCAGTTGGCCGGGGCGGCTGACAGACGCCTGGGACGTATACAACGGGTCTCCCAGGCGTCCAGCATAGTCAGCAAGAGGGAACAGCCGTGGTGGTTTTTAGTTAGGGTATACCCTCACTCGGGGGGGAGTCCCACATAACCCCCGTTCTGCCCAAAGAACGGGGGTAGCCATAAAGCTTTTCCACCACGTCAAAAAAAAAAGGTCTGTTTTGCTTGAAATGTCCCTCTAGCCATTCAAGCTCACTCCAGAAGCCTAACTGGTCATCCAGGATGCCAAACACTTCCTAAAGTGAGGCTGGGGATCCCGGGTCTCTCTTTCCCCACTCGTATACTTTGAGCCATGAGAACCGCAGACAATTTGCTCTATTCAGTGTTGAAACTACAAAGACAGTCTGAATAAACGTTTGCATTGCAGTGACTACTGGTATTATTATAAACTAATAACTATTATAATATAAACTAATAATTAAAAGGTATAAAACAAAATATTGACGACCTCCCTGGCGCAGTGGTGACTGCTGTGGTTTTATAAGTGGGTTCGATTCCCGGCAGGGGCAATTTGAGATTTTATAACTGGTGGGAGGCCTAAGCCGTGGCTGGTTACCACCCTACCGGCAAAGCCGTGCCAAGCAATTTAGCGTTCCGGTACGATTCCGTGTAGAAACCGATCAGAGGTAGCTTCCTAGCTGGTCTTCCAATTTAGACCGCTTCCATCTTAGCATGCATCATCACTTACCATCAGGTGAGATTGCAGTCAAGGGCTAACTTGTAGTTGAATAAAAAAAAACGATGACTACTCACTCACTAGTTAAAATTCCTTACTTAATAGTATAATATTATAATTATAATATAATAATTACACAAAATTGGTTCGCTTACTTCACAAAGTCTGGCCAGTACAGCTCTTGCGCTCTATTTATATTTTTAATTAAAGAGTTCTCATCTAGCAAATGGTACGTATAAATGTTTGCAAATTAGTGAAATCGTAGCCGGAGCGGGGGCTCGCTTCATTAGTGTCGATTAATCACCGCCGGCGTCCTTCGGCCGGCCTTGAGCGCGCTACAATAAGGGTGCGGTCAAAATTTCAGAGATGTACAAGTCACGGCAAATAAGTCGAGCGGTGACCTTCAATGCGCAGAAGTAAGCACTGATTAGCTCTCGCTGATCCCTCGTAAGCGCTGATTGGCTCTCCAATCGTATTGTGTCCCACTCACTCGTACGACGCTGCGCGAACTTGAAGGTCACCACTCGACTTACGTGCCGGGGATTATAATTAAAATTTTGGACTATCGAGCTTTTTCTGTATACAAATGCTATTTGGGACAAAATTTATAATACTTGTCTAGAATTTGGTATTAATAATTTTTTATAGTATCATATTTTGACGTTTTTCATGATTGGAGCGAAAATATCTGCATTCGCTTTCGGTTGTTCCGTGTGCGTCGTGGTGGCGTCCCACTGGCATCCGCTGTTACGAGCTAGATGACATGAGTTTCTTGTTGTTTTCCAAAAAAAGTGAAGCATCGAGGTATATCTCAAACGTGCTTACAATCGGTTTTAAGACGGCGAGATTATCTCTTTCTGCGCTAAGTGTAGTTATTAGAGTTATTATAATACTGTTCTTGACAATCTTTAAACTGAAAAAATTGACAGCTCTAAATGCAATGTTATCCTTTTCTGCCTTTTGGACCTGTAATTTTTTTTAGTTTAGAGATTGTGCGCAATATCAGTACAATTACATCGACAATGGTATTGATTCTATGTAACTTTTTGAGTAAAGATGATTGAATTATAAATGCGAATAGGAACCGACCAAAAATCGCTGGCACTCTGACAGAACACTTTTGCTTAGTGAAATTACGTAAACTAAAAGAACGTCAGAATGGTCAGTTAAATTCTACACTGCGCTGTTTTGAAAAAAGTTAGTTAGGGTTATCCGGAATGGAGTGGAGTTGCTCAATTTTATCTTTTAACTTGCTCAATTTAATCTTTTCGCTGAAACTCTTTTTGTTGGCGAAATGTTGTGGAAAATAACTGGCGTATTTTTCAAGCGTTGAAACTTTCCTTAAAAGCTCTGAGCTGTTAGATTATGTAAAATTTTATCTACGACCTTGCTAATTAAAAAAATTATTTATAAACATTAATATAAAGTGCACAGTAAAACTGTGGTTTTTATTGCACTGTATGTACCTAACTTAATTTTTATATGTGTATTTTATGGTATAAATGAATAAAAAAAAATATAAAAATTCTTACACCACCAATAAACCGTTTGTTTAATGTAAGTACAATACTTTTTCGAGTGTTGTGTTGTTTTGTAACTTTTCCCATTTTCTGTAAGCAATTAGCGTTTTCGTTGTAGTTGATACTTACTGATGTATCGTTATGTGATGTTTGGATAAGGCCAAATACCTTGACTTTTTCATACTCGCATTTATAAATCGATCAATATGACATTAGAGTATAATATACGATTCAGAAGTAGAAAAAGAAACAGAAATTGCTTTTATTGTAAGACTGTATGAACAGGAGGAGGTGGACTGTAATTTGCACTATTTACCATATATTTTATATATGGTAAATAGTGCAAATTACAGTTTGCCTTAAGGCGGTCAATATATCGACAATCTTAATGCAACCAATATTGATTTGTAACTATCTCAAATTAAGAGCATGTCAGTCACAAATTATATGTTGCCAGGTCCAGTCGTCGGGGTCGGCAGCGGAATCTCTTCCGGAGATTCTTGACACCCCCTGCCCCGCCGTTACCGTAACCGCTGCCAGAGCTAGGAATAGCGGGGCCGCCGGGGACTAGGGGCTGTGGCTTTATTTTACAATCCATGAATTGCAAGGGTATGCCCATAATCGCCACGCTGGGCAGGTGGGTTGGCGATCGCAGGGCTAGACTATTGTACCGATGTCGCTGCTGCCCGACATCGGCCCTTGTCATTTTTGTAGTCTAGCCGATATGAAATGGTTATACCGCCATTTGTCGGTCGTCAGAGCCTCGTCTGTTGATTAGCAGGGGGCACCACGTGCAGGTGAGGTTGACAATTGGAGTGCTGAGATGGAGGTGCACTCCCTTACCCCTCAAAATCGTCCAATATCCCTCAGTGTCTGAAGACGAAAGTCTTCGAACAGTGCGTGTTGCCAGTGATGACTTACGGATCTGAGACATGGTCGCTAACAATGGGCCTCATAAGAAGGCTCAGGGTCACTCAGCGGGCGATGGAGAGAGCTATGCTCGGAGTAACCCTGCGTGATCAAATCAGAAATGAGGAAATCCGCAGGAGAACCAGAGTTACCGACATAGCTCATAGAGTCGCGAAGCTGAAGTGGCAATGGGCGGGGCACATTGCACGAAGAACCGATGGACGTTGGGGTCCCAAGGTGCTTGAATGGCGACCTCGCACCAGCAAACGAAGCGTAGGTAGATCCCCCACTCGATGGACAGACGATCTCAAGCGAGTCGCTGGTAGCCGCTGGAATCAGGCGGCACAAGATCGTGTGCTGTGGCGATCCTTGCAAGAGACCTATGTCCAGCAGTGGACGTCCATTGGTTGAAACGAACGAACGAACGAACAGTCACAAATTACAATTTAATTAAGGTTTATACTTTAGATTTAACATCGATAATGTGGCCGATTCTGTTGTACACATTCTCTAAATCTAAACTAAAATGACAGGTCTAAATATATTCCTGTCTCTTTCACAATCCCCCCTGCTGAAGGGGATAGCACTATTTTTAAACCTGTCAATTTAGTTTAGGTTTAGAGATTCTGTACAACAGAATTAGCCACATTGTTCCATCATTAGTTATTAGTAAGCATTACAAGTGACATAATTAACTGAACACAATGCCATAATAAAAGTTAAAATAATGTCTTCAGCAATGTCTAGATGGAAAAACCAGTAGAAAAAATTAGAATACACAAGGCGGTCTAGTAACGATCTCTGCATAGCAACATTTGGATTAGGAAATGTTGAGGAGATCATCAGTCACTTATTTATTTAAAAAGTTATGTTGTAAGATTTCTGGTCAATATGGTAAGTAAATAATAAAGAAAAATAAGAGTGAGGTTGCAAGAAATATCCATCACAAAACAAACATACAAACAACCAGCACATTTGGGAACTTTACGATTTGCCTCGCCGCTTCAGATACTTTAGTTAACCAAATGACAGTACACTTTATTAATTATCCCGAAAGCGTTTTTACAGTGTAGGCCAAATAATTTGAGCAATGATAGGATTTTCTTTCTTGGGTAGACTCAGGTTTTAGCTCCAGCGAAGGCAATGCTGACGTTTTAAAAACTAACTCTTCAACTGGTAAGTATTGAAGAGTTTTTAAAATAAGTATTCCATATCGTTATTAAGTAAAAACTTAGGCCGAATTTCCACCGGAAATATGTGAGAGAGTATGAAGCGATTTAAATACTCGTAGGTATGATTTATTTACCGATATGAACGCTTGGTTTTCATAAAAGTGCCTTATTTACCCTTTGCCACCGGAGCTAACAAAATTCAAACTGTGAAAAGGACTGAATTGTTGCATTTCATACAAATCTCTCGCACATCCTTCTAAGTAAGCCTTTTTAATAAGCTGTATGTATAACAGAAGGCATGTTGTTAGTTTTAAAATAACAATATATTTTCCAGTCAGTTTTTCTTATTTTAACAAGACACGACTTACTCGTAAATAACTTACTTACTGTATAGTTTCATAGACATGATTTATATATAAATATTCTGTTGATTTATACTTTAGTAAGAGGAAATTTTGTGATTTCAGTAAAGGACGAGCTTTTTATGTATGGATAAGATGACCATTTTTCTTGGCTTCACTTGTAATCAATATACTCCGGAATGAGTGTTTCCGACAGATATATCGTGGTATACCGAACATTCTCGAAAAATACCGATCATGGAACATTCCTGAAAAATACCAAAAGATACTAACTGTTATTTTCAACCATTTTACGACATCATACGATTTTATTATGTTAAAATGCCTCTATATTTCTATATGTTTTCTATTTAGTAGATACATAGGTATATTAAGTGGGGTGTTTTTGCGAAAAAAATAAAAACTGTGGATATATTAATAACACCATAATATACCTAAGTGAATCCATTTTCACGCCCAAATAACTGAAATGATTTTGACAAAATTTAGCATAAAGATAACTTGCATTCCAAAGATGACCATAGACTATTTTTATTCCAGGAAAACGTTGAGTTTCCACGGGATTTCTAAAAAACCCAGATACCACTGAAGATTTCGCGGCCAATATTTTACGATGTAGGTACGATATAGGTAGTTAGGTAGCAAACTAGTAAACATTGGCAATTCCTGTTCATATTTCCAAGCTATTCGCCTAATCGGTTCCCATTAGATCGTATTTGAGATCCAAGCAAAACTTGGTATGAAAGGTATTCCGACATTTCGTAGCAAGCGACGCCATTCGAATTTCGCAGCTACAGAGTACAGTGTGGTTAAGATGTCAAAGCCGTTCAGTGTCCATTCAGAATGACTTAAACTACTAAATACTGGTGAAATCGTGTCCGTACTGAAGCGTTTCGCCGCAAAGCAAAGACCGCTTAAGCGAGCTAACATTGATTTTCAGCTGTTTGAATACCTACTACACTGAATAAAAACATGTTTATTGACCGCAGCTAAGTTAACTCTGAATCTATGGTTGATAAAGAGGCTATAGAAGCTCAAGCGATAAACAATGGTTAGTAATTAGATTGGAATTATTTTAAGCTCAAATTTTTGATTTTTTTATCAACGTATTACTGACCCACTACAGGGCATTGGTCTCATCTCAGAATAAGCAGGGTTATGACGTAATCCACCACACGCCTTTGAGAACATTATGGAGAACTCTCCGGCATGCATAACTCTGACAGAAGTGCGTGCCGGAAATCGAACCCGGTCCCCCCGAAAGAGAGACAGAATTCAACCACATGGCTATCATTGCTTAGCTAAATTACTGCTATAATTTTTTAATACTAAATTATAATTAAGAAACTTAAAATCAAAGTCTCAAGCGATTTAAGTAAGTAATTACATACTAAATAATGATGAACCTTTTCGTACAAATTACCGTTCGTATATAGTTAGTAGTACCGTTAGTATATAATTACTTTGTTCGGCGAAATGACAAGTTGTTCACAAAGCTCGAACAGAACATCCAGTGCTAACATCCGAAAGTTGTGTATTGAGTGTAAAATGTTTACATTCCACCACTTTATTTCGACCCTTTAAACCTATGGGCTATGGGTTGGGCTATGAAAAGTTTATACTTGAAATAAGTTCGCCGTCATTGAGGTTCTACATTATGTGGTCACTGGAACGTCCTTTTACAAAACAAACTTAAATCAATAGCTGCATCAAGCAAAACTACACCCTAATCCATAGCGATAGAGTTTCATGAAGTTATAAAAAATGTTTGTACACTTCGCTCAAAATGTCGACCGCATTCAGGACGGGCTCAGTTTTACGGAAGACGTACGCTGCTGGTGTAAGTAAATTGATATAAACTTTAACGATATCTCTTGTGTTATGGGAACATTTTAAAAGCTAGCTTTAGATATAGGAAGTTACTAAATATAGTATTCCTTCTATCTATCGGTAAGTGTCGAAGCGGTCTAAATCGGTAGGAGTGCCTAGGTACCAATATCGGTTTTTTAGGAGCATCGCACCAATATTAAATCGCAAATCATTTGGCAGCACAACTTTGCCGGTAGGGTGGTACTCAGCCACAACCGAAGCCTTCCAAGAGACCTCTGCGCCAGGAAATCATCAATTCTGATGAACAAGTCTCAATTTGTTTCACTGATCACTTTTTGAACGCCTATTCATTTCATGTGTTTTTTAACCCTCTACGCAAAAACGACGTGGTGTTATAAGTTTGACGTGTCTGTGTATGTGTGTGTGTGTGTGTGTGTGTGTGTGTGTGTGTGTGTGTGTGTGTGTGTGTGTGTGTGTGTGTGTGTGTGTGTGTGTGTGTGTGTGTGTGTGTGTGTGTGTGTGTGTGTGTGTGTGTGTGTGTGTGTGTGTGTGTGTGTGTGTGTGTGTGTGTGTGTGTGTGTGTGTGTGTGTGTGTGTGTGTGTGTGTGTGTGTGTGTGTGTGTGTGTGTGTGTGTGTGTGTGTGTGTGTGTGTGTGTGTGTGTGTGTGTGTGTGTGTGTGTGTGTGTGTGTGTGTGTGTGTGTGTGTGTGTGTGTGTGTGTGTGTGTGTGTGTGTGTGTGTGTGTGTGTGTGTGTGTGTGTGTGTGTGTGTGTGTGTGTGTGTGTGTGTGTGTGTGTGTGTGTGTGTGTGTGTGTGTGTGTGTGTGTGTGTGTGTGTGTGTGTGTGTGTGTGTGTGTGTGTGTGTGTGTGTGTGTGTGTGTGTGTGTGTGTGTGTGTGTGTGTGTGTGTGTGTGTGTGTGTGTGTGTGTGTGTGTGTGTGTGTGTGTGTGTGTGTGTGTGTGTGTGTGTGTGTGTGGGGGTGTGTGTGTGTGTGTGTCTGTCTGTTCCCCCGTAGCGCTCAAACGGATGAACTGATTTGAACGCGTTTTTTTTTTGTTTCAAAGGTGAATTAGTCGAGAGTGTTATTAGCTATGTTTGATGAAAATCGATCCAAGATGGCCGCCGCTACAAAATGGCAGTTTATATTTTTTTCACAAATCCCTTAATATGGATATCAAATGAAAGGGCTGAACTAGTAGAATAGTACTATGCAAATCCAAGATGGCCGCGACCACAAAATGGCGAATGTCGGGGGTTTTTTAATTGTTAATTTATACTTGAAGCATAATTTCAGAACACCATTTTAAACATTTTATACAGTTTTACACAATTAAATAGAATAGATGTGCCAATACTATGTGAACTGCTATTCAACAAAACTTCAATGCACGGAAGCACTTATCTTACAATTTCGTAGTAGTAGAGATATAGATGAGCACACCGGGCTAGCAAAGCGCCGTTACAAAGTGTATTTATTGTTAACTTTATCGCGAGAGGTTTAGAAATACAGCGCCCGTATCCACAAAAATACTATGAACGTAGTTTAGCAATCACAGTACAATGGTGGGGTATAACTACACCCCACAACCACGACCACTACAGTCTTTTAAATTCCCACTGCTGGACACAAGTCTCCTCTCTCATTAGAGAGAGGGATTAGAGCTTAGATCCGCTACACTGCTCCAATGCGGGTTGGTAGGCTTTAACGACTATTGTCACAATATGATAGTGATAATAACCGGAACCAACTGCTTAACGTGCTCTCCGAGGCACGGGGATAAAGCACCGCCAACTACCAACTCCGGGTTGGCACTGAGAATTTCTTGACACAAAAACCCAATACCTAGATTTCTTGACATACCTCGTCATCTGCAGTCGAATATGCTAACCACTAGACCAATGAAGTACTACGAACAAGTAACAACAGACGAGAATACTGGGAAAATTTAACGATAGAGAGATGCTATGTTTATCGTAGAAGAGATACACACATAGGACAAACGCCACAAACGATTTCAGACGAGAATACTGGGAAAAGAGAGTGATAGAGAGATGATCGTATGTACGTAGAAGTAGGCAAGAGATATATGTAGTTGGAGATCCCGTCTTAGAACTTTATACCCTCATCTGTTATTTAAACGAATTATATGTCAAATGAAAGATTATTTTATTCCCAATCGAACTGTATTTGGTTGCCTGGTCAAAAGTGGTGCTAAATCATGGTTGTCTGGATTTTAAGATATAAAATTTTCTGTGCGAGTGTTGAAAGTGACAGAAAAGTGTTGCGCGCGCAATTCCATTTGACAGACAAAGATGCAGTGAGGCAGGCGTGCAATCGGCAGGTGCTTAGTCTATACATAGATTATAACCATAGACTTGCTGCGCCTGTCCATTAAAGTGAGAGACGTAAGGTATAAGTAATAAAACGTAAAAAAGCTGTTTTTGAAAATTTTGTCTGTTCGTCTGTATGTTTGTGCATGTATTACGCAAACACTTCTGAATGGATTGAAATTAAACTTGGCATGATTTAAGTTCATACTACATAATAGCATATAGGATACTTTTTATCCCGAAATTCAGCACAGTTCCCTTGGGAGAGGGGATGAAAGTCAAAATGTATACTTTAGCTGTAATTCACTATCGCGTAGTCCAATTTCATTAATTTTTTTTTTTGTTAGAAAGGAGATACTTTAATAATTGTTCCGTAAATATTTCAAAGTCATCAATTTTGTAGTTCAGAAATCTATACATATAATAATCTATACATACATACATAATACATAATATAATAAAATCGAAGAATTGCCGTATCTGTACATTGAAGATTTTTGCAAAATAATAACTGGGGGATGTTAGGGATAAGTAATAGAACGTAAAAAAGCTATTTTTGAAATTTTTGTCTGTTTGTCTGTTTGTCTGTTTATCTGTTTGTCTGTTTGTCTGTATGTTTGTGCGCGCATCACGTAAAAACTACTGAATGGATTGCAATGAAACTCGGTATGATTTAAGTTAATACTATGGAGTAACATATAGGATACTTTTTATCCCGAAATTCAGCACGGTTCCCTTGGGAGAGGGGATGAAAGGCAAAATGTGTAATTAGCTGTAATTCGTTAACGGGTGGTCCGATTTCATTCATTCTTTTTTTGTTAGAAAGTAGATACTTTAAAGACTACTGGCTTATCTCCAAAAGGCTAGACCGATTTTGATGGGACTTTCACTGGCGGATATTTACATTTTGATGTACCTAAACATCCGCCAGTGAACTTTTAACAGTTTTTAGCAAGGTTTAAGCTCAAAGGAGCATAGGAAAAACAAAATGATTCCCACGGGATTATTAAAATCAATATCCACGCGAACGAAGTCGCGGGTATCCGCTCGTTACAAAATAATTAAAATAAAAAAAATAATTAATTTAATTTCTAATTCAATATTTGATTTTGGGTCAACGTTTTACACTAAATATCAAAATTTCAGGTTTGTAACTCATTTCGTCTGCGATCTAGAGACCTGTGACCGGCGGACAGGTGGACAGACAGACGAGTGACATTAATAGGGCTCCGTTTTTACCCTTTTGGTACGGAACCCTAAAAATGAACGAAATCGGACTACGCGATAGTGAATTACAGCTAAGTACATATTTTGACTTTCAACCTCTCTCCCAAGGGAACTCTGCTGAACTTCGGGATAAAAGGTATCCTATATGCTATTATGTAGTATGAACTTAAATCATGCCAAGTTTAATAAAAAAAAATGTTAATGTGTAATGTAAACATAAAAATGTTTGCTAGTTTGTCGATATTCCGATCCAGTTACAGGTATGTCTCACGTCCAGTGAGTCTCACGAGTCACGAGAGTCTTGTCGTGACCACGGTCCATATAACTGGATCGAAATATCGACAAACGAGTATAAATTAAAAATTAAAAAAACCCCCGACATTCGCCATTTTGTGGCGGCGGCCATCTTGGATTTGCAATAGTGCTATTCTACTAGTCAAGCCCTTTCATTTGATACCCATAATAAGTGAGTTGTGAAGAAATATGTAATCCGCCAGTTTGTAACGACAGCCATCTTGGACCGATTTTCATCAAACATAGCTAACAACACTCTCGACTAATTCACCTTTCTAACAAAAAAACCGCATTCAAATCGGTCCACCCGTTTGAGCGCCACAGGGGAACAGACAGACAGACACACACAACACCACGTTAAACACGTTTTTGCGTCGGGGGTTAAAAACAAACATTTTTATCGTGGTATGTATGTACCCGTGGTTTACATTTGATTATGTCGTTAAACCACCAAATAAGCCTTAAATCATTGATTTCTTCATATTCGTGAATAAACAATTTTGTAATAGGTTCTATGCCTGTGATAGAACTCGGGACTGTAACATCTGACGTGGCGAGGTAACGCCCGTAATTTGTACACTTCGAGCACATGAGTAGATATTCCTACAGAGGGGAAGCTTTTTAATAACGTCCATTAATACCTATTCTTATAGGGTTGTCATCTGTTGCATGTGAACTTAAATATACTGTTAATTGTATAATTATAGTAAGGCATTTTGTCTAAATACAACACTCAAGTCTAATTTTTTTTATAATTTACACAATTTTACACAATCTCTAAACTCTCGCCAAACCACAAACTTGTCGTTTGCCTCCCAACTGAGCCCCAGTAGAGCGTCCGTGAACCGTTGGTGAGAGCTCATGTGCGCGTGAGCTGCGCTATGTGTGAGTCTACCTACAGCGGGCCGCTTGTATGAAGCTTCCTCTCTGTAGGGATATCTACTCATGTGCTTCGGGCCAAATGAGAAACGAGCCGAACCCGAAACGGATTCCTAAGAATTATTCACACCCTATTCCAACATCGATGGCGGTTCCCGAGCGAATTGTGAACGTTAACGACACGAGTATGTTTGTGTAACAAATAAACTGTTTATTGTGTTTGTAAGTTGTAGCCCGCAGAGTGCTACCTACATTGCTGTAGGAAACCTACCGCTCGCCAAATGACGACACTAAAAACTCGCTGATAAAACCATCAAATTTTTACAATAATAACTGGCCTTCGCGATGAACATAATTATGTGGTGGTCAAAATATAAATTTAAAAACACGCAGCGTTAGAAGACTAGAATTGACTAGATGGACGGAAGATATCAAGTGAGTCACAAGATCGTATACGATCTCATCGTATAAGATATATTATCTTTTATCTGATAAACTTTAAAAACATTTCATATTTCTAGTATGATGAAAAGTCAAAATTATTTTGCTATAATCTGCAAAACATAAAAAAATTGACTTTTCATCATATATTATGGATTTCCGCAAACACCTGCTTCTATTCAATGTATTTCTAGTATTACCAGTCGTTTATCTATAGGGGGTGCAATGTCTCTCAAAATGGCCTAAATTTTTTAGGTTACTCTGAAATTAACTAGGTTACTCATGTACAAGTGGTGCTTTTTATTAATCAGTTAAATAGCGCATAGTACTTGGCCTCTCAATATTCTTTATGAAGGAAGTCTTTATACAGTGGAGAATTTCGACATTCCATTTTCAAAAATTGCTTCTGCAAAGAATTAATTATTGTAACATATATCTAATAGTGTTTCTTGATCTACCTACGCTACTCTAAAAAAATAGGTAGCCTTCAAATTTTTATGCTCAAAATATAAATTATTTATTAATATTATTACCAAAATATTGTAAGCCGTCATCGATATCCCGAGGGAAAATTATCTAGCCAAACAGTTGTTGGCTAGCGACTCCCCAAATAATTAGTTTCTCTAGTTTATGAAACTTTATAGCCCCAAGTGGAATGATCAAGCTTTGATTACCGAGGTCACGAACTCATCAAGTGTAAATAAAATAAAATATGAATTTTCGGGGAAAAATCTCGTGGCATTTTAAATCTTGGATAGAGATATAAACAGAGACTGATTAAATGTACCGCAAAAATGCCGTCGAGAGAAAGGCTTTTACAATGTAATAAATTCTTTGCTTTTTTTAATTACTAAAATGAACCTCCGTAATGAAATCCGTACAAGCATGAAATTCATAACCCTCGTGTATTATAATAATGAAAGGGAAAACGGGTTAATGTTGGAACATTCACGATAAGAATTAAAAATATATAAATTGATATATGAGACACGACAAGATCAAAAGGGAAGTTGGCAAAACGAGAAGAAATATGAGGAGATATGTCAATACCTATAACATCGAGCTTATAGGACCATGTTTTTTATTCAACTACAAATTAGCCCTTGACTACAATCTCACCTGATGGTAAGTGATGATACAGTCTAAGATGGAAGAGGTATGCATACCCCTGATCGGTTTCTACACGGCATCGTACCGGAACGCTAAATCGCTTGGTGGCACGTATTTTCCGGTAGAATGGTAACCAGCCACGGCTGAAGCCTCCCACCAGACCAGACCAGAGACAATTTAGAAATTATAAAAACTCAAATTGCCCCTGCCGGGAATCGAACCCGGGACCTCCCACTTATAAGACCACAACGCTCACCATTGCGCCAGGGAGGTCGTCAAAAAGTATGGTCAAGTATGGAAAAGGAGCTTTTGGCATGACTTTTGTCAGATTGATCGTCTGATGTATGGATTGATGGATTGATAAGCCGGAACATCATTAAAATATACTTATCTAGCAGTTTTGACTTTCGGCGTCAAACTCATCCCGGTTTTAGCTGTTTGCTTTTCACTGCTGTATACTGTGATTGATTATTATTAACCATCAACCACCAACATGTTGGTATGACAATACGGAACCCTAAAAATAGGTAGGTACATCCTGTACTCCATCAATCATTGATTGACGGAATTTACTGATGGAGAATATTTATTGTCTAAACCAGTAGTTCCCAAAGTGGTCCAGGTGGACCCCCAAGGGTCCACGGGAGACTCGACGGGGGTCTACGTTGGCGTGACAAAAAAATGGGGGTTCACGAGTTGTAAGCGGGGGTCCACGAAAATTTATCTGCTTTCGATAATGAAGACCTAAAATGTTGGCTTAACTTCACCTAACAATGTAGGCAGATAATATTTTAAGAAGCTCAGCGACTGTTACTTGTAAAAACTTGCATCTTCCATATTCAGTACTTAACTTTACTTTACAGAACTTTACTTTTTGACGTCCACTCATAGCACAATCAATTAACCAATCAATTCTCACTTTTTTCGAAAACTAATTTCGTGGTTGGAACTCAACCGCAATGCAAATTTCCATAGTAGGACTTAAGATATAATATTCACATTATTTTTTTTCGAGTTTTGGGAATATGGTAGAAATATAGCTACAGGGGGTCCATCGGAACTAGCTAAATTTTGAAAGTGGTCTATGAGCAAAAAAAGTTTGGGAACCCCTGGTCTAAACGAACAATGAGACAGGAATTGCTCCAGGATTTATTTTTGGAATCCATACGGTGTACCTCCTTCGTATATAATTTCTCAGCAAAAAGCGGGAATAATTAAATGGATGGTTACGGGCCGCTCGACCCGCGTCACCGGGACAAAAAGGTATGCCCTTTTTGCTTGATACGCAATCCTTGTATTCGTGAGATCCCTCTGGTCTGGTTGTATTTGACCTTTTGAGGTAGGAAGATAATAATATGTAGAACACATTTTTCTATCTGTCAGACTGAAAGACCGAATTCGCTCGTTGAGCGAAAAACTGGTCGTTTGGCATTTTTAAAACATCCGCCATAACACGTTGTTTGTGGATTACCCACATCCAACTTCGGAAAAGATTTTGTAGTAGGTACTTATTAGGAAGTACAACTCATTGTGTTTTATAGAAAAGTCATTAACGCGTTCATCAGTTGTCCATATGAGTTTGCCAAAAAGTTTGTGGCTGGTTTTTTAAATGTCACAACAGTGGATAGGTTTTTAACCCCCGACGCAAAAACGACGGGGTGTTATAAGTTTGACGTGTCTGTGTGTGTGTGTGTCTGTCTGTTCCCCTGTGGAGCTCAAACGGGTGGACCGATTTGAATGCGGTTTTTTTTGTTTGAAAGGTGAATTAGTCGAGAGTGTTGTTAGCTATGTTTAATGAAAATCGGACCAAGATGGCCGCCGCTACAAAATGGCGGCTTACATATTTTATCACAACGCCCTCAATATGGGTATCAATTGAAAGGGCTTGACTAGTAGAATAGCACTATGCAAATTCAAGATGGCCGCCACCACAAAATGGCGAATGTCGGGGGTTTTTTAAATTTTTAATTTATACTTGTTAAATCTCACAACACGAATAAGAAGTTGTGGATGGGTTTTTCTACCACAGTTTGTAAGCTGTTTTTTGTTCAATGAGCGAATCCTATCTTCGAGGGCTATCGTAGTTATGCCTACTTTTACGGCCTATACCTACTTACATGCTCGTTTCAACTTAAACATAGTTTTGGGTAAATTTTTAATAGGTACCTACCTACTTAGATACTGATAAACAAAGCTAATAATTTGATTAGTAAGTAATAAACAAAAATAAATAATTAATTATCGAACAAAAGGTTAAAGCTAAATTATGTCACAGAATAATAACTAGTACCTAATGATTATGTTAAAATTGGGTAACCGGCAGGGCGATTCAGAACACTTCGATTCGGTTTCGGTTTCGACAACTACCCTGTCGATACGGTTATTCTGAATTGAAAATACATCTTATCGTACGATAACTTACCGAATCGATCGATAGTTACGTTATCGAAGTGTTCTGAATTACTTACCGTACGATAAGATGTATTTTTAATTCAGAATATCCGTATCGACAGGGTAGTTGTCGAAACCGAAACCGAATCGAAGTGTTCTGAATCGCCCTGCGGTAGTTACCTACATGATCGTTTACTTCCCTCTGCGCCTATATCATAGATACCTACCTACTTCAAAATTGTTACCTAAGTATGTACAGCTACTTAGTCGTCCTTTTCTAAACGTCCATAAACTTTCACTTTAAAAAGGTAGGTAGGTAAGTAGGTATTTCTTTTCAAGAAAACAAGAAAGGATTACTTATGTTTTATTCTCGTAGGTAGGTAGGTACCTACACAGAGATTACGAGCAGCTTTCGGCAAAACAGCGAACTGACCCTGTTTTTGTCAGTGATAACTTAAATAAGTAGGTAGGTAGGTAGCTAACGTTGTGGAAATTCATGAAAATTACAAAACATTTTCTGAGAATATTCTGCTCTACATTTACTAAGGTAAGACGGAACCTACAGTGTTTTTAGACCTTTGATTATTTGTAAATACTTAATCAAAGTTTTAGACTTTCGCATCAGCTAGGTACCTACGTAGGTACCTCATCATCATCATCATCATGATCAACCCATTACCGGCTCACTACAGAGCACGGGTCTCCTCTCAGAGTGAGAAGGGTTTTGGCCATAGTCTACCACGCTGGCCAAGCGGATTGGCAGACTTCACACACCTTTGAGAACGTTATGGAGAACTCTCAGGCATGCAGGTTTCCTCACGATGTTTTCCTTCACCGTTAAAGCAAGTGATATTTAAATCCTTAAAACGCACATAACTCCGAAAAATTAGAGGTGCGTGCCCGGGATCGAACCCACGACCTCCGATTAGAAGTCGGTCGTCCTAACCACTAGGCTATCACAGCTTTTTTTTTAAATTGAGAAGAAGCTTTTTTTTAAAGAAATTATACCTAAGTAGGTATAATTATATAACCTACCTAGGTATAATTTCGCTGAACGCAGCTTAAACTTTTCTAATCTTAACAATCTTTTTGAACTTAAAAGACCCAATATGAAATACAGTGGCCAATTCTGTTGTACACATTCTCTAAATCTAAACTAAATCTATACTAATAAATAAAATTGAAATTGAATTACTTTACGGAAAATCAAAAGTTCCCATGGGATAAATACCTAAATCCACACGGGCGAAGCCGTGGGCATCATCTAGTATATAAATAAATAAATAAAATTGAAGTGTCTGTCTGTAATTTCGAAATAACTACCACATATTAAGCTCATATGGTTATTTGAACGATACCATAACCGAATCACACGTTTTTAAAATTTTTGTCTGTCTGTCTGTCTGTCTGTCTGTCTGTCTGTCTGTCTGTTTGAACGGGCTAATCTTTGGAACGGCTGAACCGATTTTGACGGGACTTTCACATTCAAGTAGAGAATTAACCAGGGAGTAACATAGGCTACTTTTTTAACCGACTTTCAAAAAAGGAGGAGTTGTGTTTTTCTACCTATGTACACCGATATCTCCGAGATTTCTGAACCGATTTGCGTAATTTTTTTTTTAATCGATAGAGAAACATTGCGATACTGTCCTACAAAAAATTTGGATTCCAACTCTTCAATCCTGATGCTGTAGGGGATCTGATCCCCAAAACTAATGGGATTTAGGCACTGTCGGTTATTTAAATTGATATTGGGGATACCAATTAAATATAAATAAATAAAATTGAAGTGTCTGTCTGTAATTTCGAAATAACTACCACATATTAAGCTCATATGGTTATTTGAACGATACCATAACCGAATCACACGTTTTTAAAATTTTTGTCTGTCTGTCTGTCTGTCTGTCTGTCTGTCTGTCTGTTTGAACGGGCTAATCTTTGGAACGGCTGAACCGATTTTGACGGGACTTTCACATTCAAGTAGAGAATTAACCAGGGAGTAACATAGGCTACTTTTTTAACCGACTTTCAAAAAAGGAGGAGTTGTGTTTTTCTACCTATGTACACCGATATCTCCGAGATTTCTGAACCGATTTGCGTAATTTTTTTTTTAATCGATAGAGAAACATTGCGATACTGTCCTACAAAAAATTTGGATTCCAACTCTTCAATCCTGATGCTGTAGGGGATCTGATCCCCAAAACTAATGGGATTTAGGCACTGTCGGTTATTTAAATTGATATTGGGGATACCAATTAAAGACTTTATTGTTGAATGACCTCGAGTAGGTACATGTCCAACTCCTCAACCCTGATGCTGTAAGGAATTGCATTCCGAAATCGTAAGAATCCCACGGAATTTTTCCGTTTTGTGGACGGGTTACTACTTACTACACGGGCGAAGCCGTGGGCATCATCTAGTCTAAACTAAAATGACAGGTCTAAATCGATTGCTATCTCTTTCACAATGCTCCCTGCAGAAAAGGATAGCACTATTTTTAAACCTGTCAATTTAGTTTAAGTTTAGAGATTGTGTACAACAGAATTAGCCACAGTATACGTTCACTTTTTTAATTTTATCATGCATGTTATTACATAATTATTATTAATATTATAATGTAAGATTGTAATTAATTATTTTAACAAAATATTTTCCTAAGGATTCGCTTGCGCCATCTATGCATACCCAGTAGAACTGACGCGTGACTTCACTTTAATAAGAACCTACTGCTGCTTGTGAAATTACGAACATAACAAACTTATTAGGCTTATGAAGATTCCAAGAGTTCACATAGATGGCGCTGATATAGTTTTTAGGGTTCCGTACCCGAAGGGTAAAAACGGAGCCCTATTAACCCTAGAACCGTACCCATATAAGAATTTGATTAACGGTACCCTGGGGTACTAGTGTACCCCTGTAAAAAAACACATTTTCAGAAAAAATTATAAACTTTATGAAGAAATTAACATATATCATCTTATTATTATTAACTTAAGGTTCAATTAATACAATATTAAGGTTAGAATTAGTTCCTATTAAAGCAATTTTCCCAAATTTTGTTTTGATGCTCGTTGTTATAAAAACTTTGCACTTTGCACATTGCGAACGAGATTTGTGGTCTTTGGACCTTGGGCAGAATGAACATCTTCTAGATTTGGAAGCTGTAGGCATTACAGCAACAAGTGGCCGTGTTTTTTCTAAAATAGTCCCAATACTTATTTGTAGGTACGTTGGCAAAGATTGATACACAAATCGATTTTCCATTATCCCCAAAAACGACACCTTTTTCATATTGCATCTTTAGAAGAATATTTTCAATTTCATTTTCAGTTAAATTACGACCTGCAGTAGACCTTAAAAGAAGTAAAACAAAGTATGAGCTCCACATGTCAATGAAATAACAATACAAATAAGTAGATAGGTATACTAAGTACATATTGAAAACTAAAAACAAAAAACGCGTTGTAAACTTTTAATATTATAATAATAATATAAATACGATACCTATATGGGCATAAAGTTGCTGTATAATAATATTAACATGATAGTAATAAAATATTTTAGACAAACAGCACAAAAACCATTAAATAATTTAAATGAAAAACTTACGTTTAAGGTACCGTGGGGTACTGATGTACCCCAACAGTCAGTATACCGCATCTACAAAGTAGCAGGTTCGACGATCGACTGAAGACTTTGTGCCTCTCCTCGCCCCACGTGAATATCTTAAGGCGCTAAAATATCCGACTTATAGTAAAAAAGTTCTGAACGTTTTTTAAATTTTTGTTCCGTTTGTACCCCAAGGGTACGGTTCTAGGGTTAATGTCACTCGGCTGTCTGTCTGTCTGTCTGTCTGTCTGTCCGTCTGTCCGCCGGTCACAGGTCTCTAGCTCGCAGACGAAATGAGTTACAAACCTGAAATTTTGGTATTTAGTGTAAAACGTTAACCCAAAATCAAATATTGAATTAGAAATTGAATTAAATTATTTTTCAGGGGGCTCCCATACATGAAAAAGGAGCCGGAAAAAAAAAATTTTTCTTTACCCTAGCTTGTGGGGTATCATTGTTTAGAGCTCATTAAGTAGAGTACAAATATATATTTTTTTAATTTTTATCTCAAAAAATAAGGGAATGGGAGGCCATCAAAGTTGTCAGTTTTAGACCATTTTTGTGACGGGGGCTATCTCAAAAACTAAACTAGTTGGGAATATGATATTTCAGTATATTATGTACTATATGCTCTATTTAAACAACAAATACTGAAAACAACGATTTATTAAATAGTTTATAAGCTGTGACCAAAATAAACGAACATTTTTTTGGGTTTTTCTTTCACGGTTTGTTGCGATGTCTAGCTCGGAAATTAAATATTTCTTAGACCCAAAATATTATATTGTTCATAATTATGTACGGAACCCTGAAAGAGCGCGGCCCGACTCGCACTTGGCTGATTTTTATTTTTTAAATTCTATAGGTACGGTAGAATTCAACATTTTTAATTTATAGAATGTATAAAAATAATATAATTATTATTATTTCATCTTCGTTTCTTCTTTTTTAGGGTTCCGTACTCAAAGGGTAAAAACGGAGCCCTATTAATGTCACTCTGCTGTCTGTCTGTCTGTCAGTCCACCAGTCACAAGTCTCTAGCTCGTCGACGAAATGAGTTGCAAACCTGAAATTTTGATATTTCATGTAGAACATTGACCCAAAACCAATTAATATAGAATTAGAAATTGTATTAAATTATTTTTCAGGAGGGCTCTACTCCCATACATGGAATTTTTTTTCTTACCTACCCTTGCGGGATAGATTTAGATTTAGATTTAGATTTAGAGGTCATTGAGTAGAGTACGAATATAATATTATATTAATTATATTTTTTATTTTTGCTTAAAAATAAGGAAATGGGAGGCCATCAAAGTTGTCAGTTTTGGATGATTTTTGTGACGGGAGTTAATAGTCCAGTAACTTTAGGATTTGCTAGTATGGGGTACCTTGCGTTAAATCGGGTAGTTCTGATTTTTTGCAGACTTGTTTATGATGTTGGCCCAATGAATAATCCAAGTTTGTGACCTCGAGCGACGAACGCAACTTTGTCAAAAATCGAAAAAACCGCGAAAATTTGGGTTTTTTTTCAGATTTTGGCGATTATAACCCAAAAGGACTAGTTCTTGACACTACTTTTTCAGGGCGTTTTTAAAGTAGAATAAAATTGCTACAATTTAAGACCAGAACCAGCTCTGTAGGTACATTACTTACTGAGATGCTCGCGACTTCACTTGCGTGAATTCTTAATCTCATACAAACTTCCATCTCGCATTGTACCAACTTAGGGGTAGTTTTTCCAAAATTCCTTCAACACGTAATTCTTAATTTTTAACCGAAAATCTAAATCCCAATTTTCATAGATATAACTTGATAAATGACGAAAACGTGACGGGGTCTCATTTAAACTTTCATCCCCTACTTAACCCACTTGCGGATAGAAATTTCAATAATCCTGAAATTCATATTTTTATTTTTTATGGAAAGCCCAAATACCAATTTTCATGGATGTAACTTGAAAAATGACAGACTTTCATACAAACTTTCATCCCCTATTTAACCCCCAAGCTTGTCCTGACTGACTGATCATCAACGCACAACCTAAACAACTGAAAGCTACGAACTTGAAATATTCACAGTAGCTTCCTTTTATGATTTAAGCGCACATTAAGCAAGGATATTCGGAAATTCTACCCCTAAAGGGGTTAAATAGGGGACGAAAGTTTGTATGAAAGTCTGTCATTTATCGAGTTACATCCATGAAAATTGGTATTTGGGCTTTCGATAAAAAATAAAAAATATGAATTTCAGGATTTTTGAAAATTCTATCCGCAAGTGGGTTAAGTAGGGGATGAAAGTTTAAATGAGACCCCGTCACGTTTTCGTCATTTATTGAGTTATATCCATGAAAATTGGTATTAAGGTTTTCGGTTAAAAATTAAAAATTACATGTCGAAGGAATTTTGGAAAAACTACCCCTAAATTGGTACAATGGGAGATGGAAGTTTGTATGAGATTAAGAATTCACGCAAGTGAAGTCGCGAGCATCTCAGTAAGTAATGTACCTACAGAGCTGGTTGTGGTCTTAAATTGTAGCAATTTTATTCTACTTTAAAAACGCCCTGAAAAGGTAGTGTCAAGAACTAGTCCTTTTGGGTTATAATCGCCAAAATCTGAAAAAATCCCAAATTTTCGCGGTTTTTCCGATTTTTGACAAAGTTGCGTTCGTCGCTCGAGGTCACAAACTTGGATTAATCATTGGGCCAACATCATAAACAAGTCTGCAAAAAATCAGAACTACCCGATTTAACGCAAGGTAAGATTACTAAAGTTACTGGACTATAACTCAAAAACTAAATTATGAACTACCTATAATATAAAAACTAAATTATGATTAACTAAACTATGAAATTTCGGTATAAATTACTTATGTACCATATTATACTGTATTTATACCTACTGAAAACAACGATTCATAAGTGTAGTTATGAATCTGTAAGCTAGTTTGTAAGCTGTGACCAAAAAAAACGAACATTTTTTGGGTTTTTCTTTAACGGTTTGTTGCGAAGCCTAACTCGGAAATGAAATATTTCGTATACCCAAAATAAGTTGTTCATAATTATGTAAGGAACCCAAAAAATTATTGCTTGACCAACCGCAGCGCGCTAGGTACTTGTAGCGCATTGTATGTAGGCAATGCGGAGTGTACCTGGCCTGGGAGAGGAGATAGGATGTTCCATAAATACCTGATGTTCCATAAACCTGGGCTAATACAAAGCCCTAAAGCAAAAAAATTGTATGCGTCAAAAAAAATTCAAATTAAATGCGTCATATACGCTTTTTTGCACGAAGCGGCTTGGTTTACCTTTAGGCCCGGTATGAGGCCCTGGAACCATTTCCAGCATACCTCACACCAGGTCAAAATCGAGATGTACCTATTGTAAATAACCTGGGCTAATTTAAAATGAGCAAAATGATTGTACCTATCTGTTAAAAGTGCAATATTAGGTAAGTGACTTACTTGAATGATTTAACTTCCTGGGAATAGTGATAAAATCTTATCGAGATTTTATCACAACATAATTAAAAGTACTTATTTAACGATAAATATAAAAGATAAACCAAATCAAAACAGGAATGACAAAATTATTGAACTACATGTTAAGACAAACAGGCATGTTAATGCCAACATTTTTTTTTCTATCATAACCTAGGAATAATATCTACTACTATTACTTTACTATCTACTACTAATTACGTTGATAGCTGACGCTGCTAGTAGGCATGAGTGAAAATAGCGAGGAATAAGGATAGTGGTGCACGCGTACTCTCGACCACTCGCTAGAATCGCGTGTGAATGATAACCAATTCGTGGGGCAGATTATGACGTGATATAACAGTGACCCAATCACGGACGCCGCGCACGTCACGCTCCCACTTCGCCCCGCCAATCAGATCCAATAATTAATGAATTCTATGCATTGAAATTAGCACACGCACACATACACACACACACACACACACACACACGCACACACACACACACACACCAACGGTGTGTGTGTGTGTGGTTTTTGCCTCGGAGATTAATAAAATATAATAAAGCTCATAAGTCCTCCTTTTGCATTAGATATATGTAGATATATATAGGTTAGATATATATTGCATTAGATATAGGCATATTATAAACACCTAACTGCCCAAACCCAATAAGGTCAGGGTGAATTAATTAGAGAATGATAAAATCGATTTAACCACAAAAAAAACTTCTTGGAATTTACCATTTGTCAAAAACACATTTGCTTCCCCTAAGGGCGTTTGTGCACTTACTCGTTTTCGATTCGTTTTCGATTCATGTTCGTTTTTTTTCATGAACATCATAAAAACGGATACGAAATTCACGAATGACATTTGTGCACTTAATCGTGATTTCACTATACGTTTTAAGCATTTCGTAGATAAAACCGTGTTCATAATGTGTGCTGCATTTAATCGTCGTCAGCTTTTCGCCCTTTTCTTATACATTCGTAGGCGCCGGAGAATTAAAAAATTGTGGATACATCCTATAAACAGAAGTATTCTAGGAGCATTTATCGATCATCACTTATTGAGATATCATGAAAAATCTTTTTTTAATTACAATCGAATGAATGTTGCTACTTTCGATATCATAATCATATTGTGCCATATAAAAGAACAGATTACTCTGCGATACACACGTTTTAGAGAATGCATAACTGCAGAAGAAATTATAATCAATGTACTCTGTGAAGAAATACTGGCAGTAACACTAAGGTTAGTGATTATGAATATCGCACACACCTTTCCGCACGCGTCCTTATTTTAAAACGATTCGATGTGAAAAGTTCACGAATTTAAAAACACGAAAACGAGTAAGTGCACAAACGCCCATACAGTTATAAGGAAGGCTATGTCGAATCGTGTTTTCACGAAACACGAAAACGAATCGAAAACGAATAAGTGCACAAACGCCCTAAGTGCACAAACGCCCTAACTTTAGTTATCTATTAGCACTTAAAATACATATTAGCCAATTATAAGATTATATCCGAACATACAGATAAAGATAATCAAACTATAAATATACCAATGTATGATTTATGGCGTTATTTGAAAAATCAAAGTTGGAGGTGTTAAGGCAGACATGAAGTTTGCCCTTGCCGTATTATTTTCAGCCGTGCTGGCCCTTGCGTGTGGCCAGGCCAACCTTCCAGATGCGCAGCCTTGCAACGAGACATTATGTAGCCTACCACACTGCAGATGTTCATCTACAAACATTCCCGGAGGACTAGAAGCCAGAAATGTACCTCAGGTACGTCAATAACTATAATATTCTTCTTCGTGACACTCTTGGCAGAGCGCTCGAGGTTATCCAGAAGTACCTTTAAGGGCAGATGTTATGTGCCTCACGAGCGTTCGCCACTTCCCCCTGCTGGTCAACAGACTGGTGCACTCGTGTAAGGGATCAAAGATTTAGAATACACCCGCCAAGTTGATATCAGGCTAGCGGTTCATTTAGTTTTTACAATAACTGTAGTTTTACGATAGTACATTGCTTGAAATTTACTCGTGTAAGAAACCAAGGGATCGTGTAAGGGAGCTTACTTTGGTCTTAGGGACTTAATTTGGTCGATCCATCGCATGGGCGACCTTTCTCGCCCTCTGGTGCTTTCGATTTTGCCCTGCACGACAAGGCGCTCGATATAGTCACTCTTTATTTATTTATTAATATTTGGGATAGATTAAAAATATAGTTTCAGTAATTCAAAAACACATCCTCCATAATACTCAGAAAGTAAAGGAAATTGTGGATCAAATAACCGGTTAGGTTTTTATCAAATTAAATTGTTATATCATTATTTTCATTCATTCCTACAAAAGAAGATTCCATCGAATTCTGTCTAATTGCAGAAGATATCGTTATTGAAAAATAAGAATTTTGGGTTAGGTATATGAATTCCATTAGCCTTATTAGTCACCAATTACATAAGACGCAAAAACGACGGGGTGTTATAAGTTTGACGTGTCTGTGTGTGTGTGTGCGTGCCGCTACAAAATGGTGGATTACATATTTTTCACAACTGCCTTAATATGGGTATCAAATAAAAGGGCTTGACTAGTACAATAGCACTATGCAAATCCAATATAGCTGCCTCCAGAAAATCGCGAATGTCGGGGGTTTATTAAATTTTTAATTTATACTTGTTTCAGTTTGTTTTGCTCACCTTCGATGATGGAGTTAACGTTAGTAACATGGTCTTGTATCGTCATTTCCTTCGCAATCGATTTAACTCGAACAACTGCAGAGCCGCAGCTACGTTCTTTGTGACCCACGAATACACAGACTACACTTTTGTCAACGAACTGTACAACGATGGACACGAAATCGCTCTCCACTCCATCTCCCATAGAAATTCAAATGAGTACTGGCGGGACGCTAACGTTACCACAATGATGAGAGAGATTGGTGACCAAAAAAGACAAATAGCTCATTTTGCAAATATTCCTGAAAACGCTATCCATGGTGAGATATCCTTTTCCATTATCATAAACGTGAATCATAAGACGCCGATATAGGTATTTGAATAATAAAATTTAATTTGATTACTTGTTGCTGTGGTTGTTGTTTGAATCCTGTATAATATAATATATTATGTTTTGATCTGTATGTTAAACCGTTGTTTCGGGTTTTAGTTGTCAAAATAAATAAATTATTCATTTATGAAAAAATATATAATATTTTTTTTTTTTAATTTCAGGTGTTCGTTTGCCATTCCTCCAAATGTCCGGAAATTCTTCGTTCCAAATGATGGCGAGCGCCGGTCTTACATACGATTCCAGTTGGCCCACCATTGCATTTCAAAATCCTGGTCTATGGCCTTATACCCTCAACTTTAGATCCATTCAGGACTGTATCACAGGTCCGTGCCCCACAGCATCCATCCCTGGTCCTTGGGTTATTCCTATGGTCGCCTGGACTGATTTGGAAGGAGTACCTTGCTCGATGGTCGATAATTGTTACCACCAGTAAGTGTATAAAATTAAAGCCTATCTAGATACCACAGTACTAATAATAAAGTAAGCCAAATTCGTCATAATACATCTGAACGCATCTATACAAACTGATATACTTATATCTCTCACTGAATTCTATATTTTGATTCGCGAACTATTCTTATAGATGAAGAAAGAATATTTGTGAGGGCAAGGTTTGTTGTTCAGGACTAAATTTCGTATGAGTAGTTGAGTTGAAACGTCTGAGTCTAAGAGAGCCAGAGGCTTAAACTTGAATTCCCTTAACATGCCACAAGGCAGGAGCAACCAAAGCGCAGAAGGCCGCCCGTTGGCGTTTGTCGAAGCATGCGAGGAACTCATATTACATCGCTCACATTGTCGTGAACTACACTTCGTTTTATCATATAATAATCATGATATCCATTTTAAGTTTAGGTACCCAAATTTCTTTTAATCCATACGCACAAATATGAACAATTTTCTTCTGCAATTAGTCCAGAAAAGGAAGACGATTGGTTCCAATTCATCCAGCAGAACTTCCAGAGGCACTACCTCGGCAATCGCGCGCCTTTCGGCATCTACGTCCACGAGTGGTTTGTGCGCGTCAACCCCGGCCTTCGGTTTGCCTTGGAGCGTTTCCTAAACACGATTAACCAGCAAAATGACGTATTCATGGTAAGTTATAGTTAATTTGCTTTTTAATTCTCATTAGCTATGTCCACGCCAGTGCGCTTTCAATTGCGCTTTCATGTTCATCTTGCGTTCCAATTTTCAATTCGTCTTGCGTCAAGCGACGTGCCTTTTAAGACGCATGCAGCTTATCGCCTACACCTATGCGCCTGTCGCATGCGCGCCTCGATTAGTCAACAAGATGGACGCGAAATTTGTAGCTATCAGTGCTGCATATTTTTAGTGTTAAGTGCAAGAAAAAAACGTAAGAAAAGCTGCAGAATCTGGATGAAAGATTGATAAAGATAACTTTAAACTTTTTATTTTGTTCTTAACCGTTTTTAACCCCCGACGCAAAAACGACGGAGTGTTATAAGTTTGACGCGCGTGTGTGTGTATGCATATTTGTGTGTGTGTGTCTGTTCCACCGTACCTAGCACTCAAACAGGTGAACTGATTTGAATGCGGTTTTTTTGTTTGAAAGGTGAATTAGTCGAGAGTGTTCTTAGCTATGATTGATGAAAATGTCCAAGATGGCCGTCGCCACAAAATGGCGGATTACATATTTTTTTACAACTCCCTCAATATCAAATGAAAGGGCTTGACTAGTAGAATAAACCTAGATACGTCAGCTCGTTCGTGAGCTCACGAGTGGAGGTACGTCACGTATTTTATCCATCGAAGGGTGTCATTAAAGAATTTTACAGCTATGCAATAAATTTTTTTATAAATATACCTATTTCAGGTGAACGCTAAAGAGGTAACTGACTGGGTGCAGAACCCGGTCCCAGTTGACGTATATCGCCAAAGACCGTGCAGGAACCCCTTGAGGACTCAGTGCAGCCTGAACATCTGCGGGCCTCTAAGCTCTCCTGAAAACACCGATGTATGTACTAGCGCTTTCTCAATTGCGGGCAAAAAGCAAGTGGGTCAACTGATGTTAAGTGATTACCGCCGCCCATGAACATTTGCAGCATCAGAGGAACCACTAATGCATTGCAAGGTTTGTTTGAACGAGGAGTGCCAATGATCCAGGTGATGAGGATGATAACATTTACGGTACCGTGCGGTGCGGTGGTGAAAAAGAGAAGGTGGTTTTAAGTCAAACAACTCCTCAGAACACACTCCGTTATAAAGGCGATAGAATACGCAAAGGTCCCTGCGAACCTCTAAGCCTTTCAATGAGCTGGTTAATTTGGGATAGTCCACAAGTCAAACTGCCCGCTCTTGAATCCGGACAAATGGAAAGTATTGGTATTGGGGTGCTCCGGTGATCCGGTCCCTGGCACAATTTCAGTTGTTAGAGGTCATTGCATGGGCACTGCTGACCCGGGTACAAACTGTAAGATTGATGTACATAGATTGCAGATGGGTTGTTTCGAAATATTTACTACCCATCTACGTATAAATGAAGTATACTCGTATATTGTTTTTATGCCAATATTTAACTGTGTTGCGAGAGCTTTGTGGTGGTATATGTGGTGAAATTCTTAAACTTTCAGTAAATTAAATTCCTGTTTACAGATAAACTACTACATGCAAGTGTGCACAAGGTGTCCGCGAGTGTATCCATGGCTGAACAACCCTCTCGGACTATAAATTATATTATATCCAGGAAAAATACATAACTACCTACTTCGATTTTGTTGATTTTATATTTATTATACTTACCTAATTAAATGTTGCACTATTAAATAAAAAGGTTGAACAATTCGATATGATTTTTTTTTTTAGTTTTTGTGTTTCCACAGTTATCAGTTTGCTACTGCAACGACATTAGAAAACATAAAATCGAAAATTCCACGACTAACTACAGCACCTCCTGTTGGCCTTTCAACAACTTTCAACAACTTTCCTTAATACAGACATAAAGACGCGACGGAGGACTTTGTTTTAAAATATATACAGGTCTACGGAAGATATCTAAAAACTTGCTTTTAGGTGATATGGCAGTAAAAAGGACTTTTGACCGAATAAGCATTCTGACTGTAACAGTACAACCAAGTCAACTGTCAACTACGTACAGTTTTTAGCGTTCCGTACCAACGGGTAAAAACGCACAAAGGGTAAAAAGCGGAACCCTATTAATGTCATTCTGCTGTCTGTCTGTCTGCCTGCCTGTCTGTCTGTCTGTCCGCCGGTCACAGGTCTGAGGTCTCTAGCTCGCAGACGAAATGAGTTACAAACATAAATTTTGGTATTTTGTATACAGTGTGTCCGGGATCGAACTAGCGATATTTTAGGGACATATTCTACAACTCACTACCTCTCTGAAAATACCACTTATTAGGGCCTGCCTCCCTCCCCCTCCCAGGGACAGACATTTCAATTTGGTGTGCGTTTTTGTGGGTATGTGCGCACAAAAAATGTAATAACTCGAGAGTCTGCTGATGCACAGGTCTTCAAATGACCTTGTTCGATTGGATACAATATTCTCCATCACTAAATACCAAACAATAGAATAAAATGTTAAAATAACTCGATCAAAAATGCTTCGGAAAAAAATTTTTTTTCAAAAATATTGAAAACTACAAGTTTTTGCTGCATTTTGCAAAAACGAGGTCGTTAAGATCACATTGTTAAGTATTAAATCGACAGTTTTTGAGATAAACAACAAAACGACATAAAAATTTTGACTGTAAGTTATTTACTTTTGGAGATATTATTGTTTAAACATAACTTAACCGCGAGCGCGTAAGTTCTTATGTTATTCGAATGTGGGTTTCCATCGCATACCTCGGGCGATCAGGTAATAATAATATTGTTTTTAATTAGTCAGTGAATGAGGTTAAAACTAAGGATCGGATCCCTACTTCAACTGATTCAAAATTCGTATAAAAAATTGAAATATCTGAAATTTTATTTTGTTGTTCCTGGCGAGGAGGCGTTATGATCGCTACTTAAGTTATTACTCATTTTTGTTTGTGATTCAGGTTTGTGAAGTTTGCTAAGTTTAAAGACATGCCTACTCGGTATTATTGTAGCCATAAGAGAGCATTTAGATGTCAACTATTCGCCTTGGATCGGACGTGGCAGCAATTCAATGGAATGGCCACCTCATTCTCCAGACCTTACACCTTTGGACTTCTTTTTATGAAGACCTATGAAGCAGAAGGTCTTTTATATGGTACCAAATACCAGAAAAGAATTATTGGAGACGATCCTGTCCGTTGCAGATAAAATAAGATTGTATTTGGACATGATCCAACGATCCTCCCAACATGAAGCAAGTAGCTAACAGAACAGAGGTGGTAATTTCGGTTTGTGGCGGAAATAACCTAGTTTTTAGGATATCTGATTTGTGTCACATACACAAATCAGAGTTATTGAGTTATAACTAACAAAAATTAAATTATAAAGTTAAGATTTTTTACCTTATTTGTAGTAAAAAAATGATGAATCTTAAATTTGGGTTCAATACTCGTAATTCATGCTTGGGGACGAAGTACTTACAATTACCAATATCTCCAGAAGTAAGTAACTTACAGTCAAATTTTTTATGTCGTTTTGTTGTTTATCTCAAATTGAAATGGCTGTCCCTGGGAGGGGAAGGGGGGCAGGCCCTAATAAGTAGTATTTTCAGAGAGGTAATGAGTTGTAGAATATGTCCCTAAAATATCGCTAGTTCGATCCCGGGCACACTGTATAGAACATAAAAAAGCTATTTTTGAATTTTTTTTCTGTTTATCTGTTTTTCTGTTTGTCTGTATGTTTGTGCGCGCATCACGCAAAAACTACTGAATGGATTGAAATGAAACTTGGCATGATTTAAGTTCATACTACGGAGTAACATATAGGATACTTTTTATCCCGAAATTTAGCACGTTTCCCTTGGGAGAGGGGATGAAAGTTAAAATGTGTACTTAGCTGTAATTCATTAACGCCTGGTCCGATTTCATTCATTCTTTTTTTGTTAGAAAGGGGATACTTTATAGATTACCGGCTTATCTCTGAAAAGCTGGATCGATTTTGATGGGACTTTCCTGGCGGATGTTTACTCATTTTGATCTACCTAAACATCCGCCAGTGAAATTTTAACACTTTTTAGCAAGGTTGAGCTCAAAGGAGCTTAGAAAAAACAAAATGATTCCCACGGGATTTTCAAAAACCAATATCCACGAGAACGAAGTCGTGGGTTTCCGCTTGTACCTAATAAACTTTGCGTCAGGTCGAAACGAGCCTACTCACGAAAATTCAGCCTGTTATTAATCACTAAAAAAATTCTTCGTCGGCTGCCGGACCATAAATAACCTGGGCTGATTTAAAGTAAGCAAAAAGATTGTAGGTACTTATCTGTTAAAAGTGCAAAATTAGGTTAGTGATTTAACTTCCTGGGAATGGTGATAAAAACTTATCTAGATTTTATCACGACATTATGTACTATATCAATACTTAATTGAAGATATTTAATTATAATGTTCTAGAACTTCTAGATGTGGCTAGAGTCGGTGTAAATTGATTAATAAAAAGGCCAGAGTCCACGTAAACTGGGTAAAATTCATAAACGATAAACGATTAAACGATAAACGAAATCCAAACAGGAATTACAAAATTATTGAACTACATGAATGGAGGACAGACAAAACATATTATAATGGATGCTTTGAATATCAGTTTTTTTAATGCCAACATTTTTAGGGTTCCGTACGGTCTACCTCTATTTCTTTGTCCATCTTCACTTCACTTCACTTTGTCCATGTCCACTCTTTGGAATTTACCAGACCATTCGTTAAAAACGCATTTGCTTCCCCTAACTTTAGTTATCTATTAGCACTTAAAATACAACATTAGCCAATCAAAAGATTAAAAACATACAGATAAAGATATTGAAACTATAAATACCGATGTATAATTTATGGCGCTATTTGACAAATCAAAGTTGGAGGTGTTAAGGCAGACATGAAGTTTGCCCTTGCCGTATTATTTTCAGCCCTGCTGGCCCTTGTGTATGGCCAGGCCAACCTTCCAGATGCACAGCCTTGCAACGAGACATTATGTAGCCTACCACACTGCAGATGTTCATCTACAAACATTCCCGGAGGACTAGAAGCCAGAAATGTACCTCAGGTACGTCAAAAATTATAATATTCTTCTTCTTCTTCGTGGCACTCTTGGCAGAGTGGTCGCGGTTATCCAGAAGTACATTTATGGGCAGATGTTATGTGCCTCATGAGCGTTCGCCACTTCCCCCTGCTGGCCGACAGACTGGTGCACTCGTGTAAGGGATCAAAGATTTAGAATACACCCGCCAAGTTGATATCAGGCTAGCGGTTCATTTAGTTTTTACAATAACTGTAGTTTTACGATAGTACATTGCTTGAAATTTTACGTACATTCGGTACATTGCTCGTACATTGCTCTCATACATACAGCATTACGATTTGCACACATACACCCAACACCCTGATGTTCACAAGGGATTATGTAAGGGAACTGACACGGTTTGGTCGGTCCAACACGTGGGCGACCTTCCTCATTCTCTGGTGCTTCCGCTTTTGCCCTACTCCAAGGCACTCGATGGAGTCACCATTTATTTATTAAATAAGATTCAAGTTTGGAAAATATGATTTCAGAAATACCTAATTCAAAAACACATTCTCCACAATACTCAGAATTTTGTAAATGTTGAAGAATCAAGCCAGAATTTTATAAATTTTGTGTTTATTGTGGCATAAAAATAACCGATGAGGTTTAAATATCCAAATCAAATTGTTCATTATTTTCATGAATTCCTACAAAGGAAGATTTCATCGAATTCGATGTTTAAGTCAGAAGAAGTTTTTTATGTCTAAATGCAGAAGATATCGTGATTGAAATAAGTATTTTAGTATTGTATGAATTCCAATAGCCTTATTAATAAACAATTATACTATTTATTGATATTTTCAGTTTGTTCTGCTCACCTTCGATGATGGAATTAACGTTAGTAACATGGTCTTGTATCGTCAACTCCTTCGCAATCGATTTAACTCGAACAACTGTAGAGCCGCAGCTACGTTCTTTGTGACCCACGAATACACAGACTACACTTTTGTCAACGAACTGTACAACGATGGTCATGAAATTGGTCTCAACTCCATCACCCATAGGTCTTCAAATGAGTACTGGCGGGAAGCTAACGTTACCACAATGATGAGGGAGATTGGTGACCAAAAAAGGCAAATGGCTCATTTTGCAAGTATTCCCGAAAACGCTATCCATGGTAAGTGAGATATTCTTTTCCAATTGTGTTAACATACGTGAATCCTAAGATGATATATATACATATAATAAAAATCGTTAGAATTGCCGTGTCTGTACATGTTAGCGGCTGAACCCGATTTCAGGACAAACTATTTTTGCCTAGGCTAAACTAGTTCTTCCTATACGTGATAGGATTTACTAGTATAGCCTAGTCCAAACTAATTTTTCCTAAGCCTCTTAAGATAAACCAGTTTAGCCTAGGCCAAACTAGTTGATCCTGATATAAATACGCACACTAGGATAAACTAGTACGGCCTAGTCTAAACATACTTATCTAGAAAGTCGAAATAAATAGATAAACTGAATAAATACTCCGTAATTAATAATATTGAATTATCTTTCGGCACTAACTGTGGGATGTTAGGAATCAGTAATGGAACGTAAAAAAGCTATTTTTGAAATTTTTGTCTGTTTGTTTGTATGTTTGTACGCGCGTCACGCAAAAACTACTGAATGGATTGAAATAAAACTTGACATGATTTAAGTTCATAGTACGGAGTAACATATAGAATACCTACTTTTTATCCCGAAATTCAGCACAGTTCTTTTGGGAGAGGGAATGAAAATCAAAATGTGTCTGATTTCGAATGAAATCAGACACATTTTGATTTCTATATTTTATAGAAATTACTATTTTCTAACAAAAGAAGAATGAATATTCTTCTTTTGTTAGAAAGGAAATACTTGAAAAATGATTCCGTAAATATTTCAAATTTATCGGTTTTGTAGTTCAGAAATTACAGCCATCACAACCCTCTATTCCATATAACTTGGAACCCGGATTGTACAGGAACCTTTGAACGTCCGGATTATCATCTGAAGCACATTAAAATTTGTGTTTGTTTCTCTCCGAAATGCTGGACAGATTTTGATGGGACTGTCATTGGGATGAAATCTTTAGTGATGGAAAAGAGCCATTAAAAAATTAATACTTGTTTTTTAACTTTTAACACCACTTTTAACAGTATGAGCTCAAAGGAGCTTAGGAAAAACAAAGAGTTCCCGCGGGATTTTTAAAAACCTAAATCCACGCAAACGAAGTCGCGGGCATCCTCTAATCTATACATATAATAATTAAATAATAAAATGAATTTAATTACTTTTTGTTTAAATTGTGTATTTATGTTTTGATGTGTATGTTAAACCATCGTTGCGGGCCTAATTAGTTTCCAAGATAAAGACATTATTTATATGAATAAATAATGTCTTTATCTTACATGAGAAAAAAATCATGAAATATATATATATATTTTTTTAATTTCAGGTGTTCGTTTGCCATTCCTTCAAATGTCAGGAAATTCTTCGTTCCAAATGATGGCGAGCGCCGGTCTTACATACGATTCCAGTTGGCCCACCATTGCATTTCAAAATCCTGGTCTATGGCCTTATACCCTCAACTTTAGATCCATTCAGGACTGTATCATAGGTCCGTGCCCCACAGCATCCATCCCTGGTCCTTGGGTTGTTCCTATGATCGCCTGGACTGATTTGAAAGGAGTACCTTGCACGAGGGTCGATAATTGTTACCACCAGTAAGTATATAAAATTAAAGCCTATCTAGATACCAATAATAAAGTACGGAAAATTCATCATTATTTACATCTGAACACAACTACGAACTGGTCTACTTATATATCTCTTCGTGTTCTTTATTTTGATTCGCGAACTATTCTTATAAATGAAGAATGAGTATTAATGAGGACAAGGTTTGTCGTGCAGGACTTTTGAGTTGTAACGTCTGAGTCTAAGGGAGCCAGAGCCTTAAACTTGACTTCCCATATCATGCCACAAAACAGGAGCAACTAAACCGCAGAAGGCCGCCCGTTGGCGTTTGTCGAAGCATGCGAGGAACTCATATTACATCGCTCACATTGTCGTGAACGTCGTTTTATCATATAATTATCATGATATCCATTTTAAGTTTACCCAAATTTCCTGTAATTCATACGCACAAATATGAACAATTTTCTTCTGCAATTAGTCCAGAAAAGGACGACGATTGGTTCCAATTCATCCAGCAGAACTTCGAGAGGCACTACCTCGGCAATCGCGCGCCTTTCGGCATCTACGTCAGCGAGTGGTTTGTGCGCGTCAACCCCGGCCTTCGGTTTGCATTGGAGCGCTTCCTAAACACGATTAACCAGCGAAATGACGTGTTCATGGTAAATTATAGTTAATTTTCTTTTTAGTTCTCATCCAGAAATTCGATTTCAGTCTAATTTTAGTTCAGTTAAGATCAGTTACAATGAGGAAGTTTCTTTATGTTGAAAATACCATATTTAACACAATGGAATTGAAATATAGATCAGAACTAATATTACTTATACAGTATTTTAAATCCATTCATCCAGACGGTTCCAAGGTATTTTTTTCTATATAAATTTATTTGTTTTTACCAATTTCTCCGAGATTACTGAACCGATTTGTGTGATTTTTTTAATCGACAGCTGAATATGTTTGCAAAATGATCCCATAGATTTTTTCGTATTTTAAATTTACATAGAAAAAATACTTCGGACTGGACACAAGACGTCACACGCTGGAGCGCCGCGTTAAATGAAATTATTCATGACAGCGCAAAAAAAAAACTTTAAAAATCCATAACTTTTTCAGTTTTGAGATGATTTAATGATTCTTTTAGATTTTTGTTTTATTTTACTGAAATTTTTATTATTTATATTATATTTGGATGTTTGGATGTTTAGATGTTTAGATGTTTGGATGTTTGGATGTTTGTTACTCAATCACGCCGCAACTACTGAACCGATTTGGCTGAAATTTCGAATGGAATTAGATTATGCCCTGACTTTTTCAGGATAAAAAGTAGCCTATGTTTTAATAGGCTACTTTTTATCCTGGAAAAATGCACAGTTCTCCCGGGATTTTGAAAAACCCGAAATCTATAGCTACAGCTATAGGTAGATTACTATAGCGAACTTCATTGATAGTAGGTATAAAGGTTGGAAAAGGGAGCGGGAACGGGAACCGGAAATACACGATTCCCTCGGAATTTGTTTAAAACCGAAATTCACGCGGGCGAAGCCGCGGGCATTCTCTAGTAATTAACTTAAAAAAATTTGGAAACTTGTCCATTCTGATTTAGTAGGTCGGTCGTCTTACCACCGATCAGAGTGCTTAGTCTAAGATCGGAGCACTCGAAAACGAACTCGAAAACTATTGATCGATTTCAGAGTAAAATAGACCTAAAATGGCTTGTATTAAGGTTTGAGTTCGCCAATACATTCAGCATTCGAACACAACGAGCGCCCCAAGCAGAAATGTTGTAAAATACATATTCGAACTATGGAATTACGACTTTAAAATACGAGTATTTGAGTTCATTTTGCTCTGAATTCACTTGTGATTCGATCAATAGTTTTCGAGTGCTCCGATCTTAGACTAAGCACACAGGAATCTATCTAGTTACGTCAGCTCGTTCGTGAGCTCACGAGTGGAGGTACGTCACGTATTTTATCCCTCGAAGGGTGTCATTAAAAATTTTCCAGCTATGCAATTAAAAAAATACTTATTTCAGGTGAACGCTAAAGAGGTAACTGACTGGGTACAGAACCCGGTCCCAGTTGACGTATATCGGCAGAGAGCATGCAGGAAACCCTTGAGGAGTGAGTGCCCCTTCCACTCCTGCGGGCCTCTACGATCTCCTGAAAACCTCGAAGTATGTACTATAGTGCTCTCTCAATTTGCACAATTGCGGGCAAACCAGCACTTGCTCGTTCACCTAATATTAAGTGATTACCGCCTCCCATTATAGCAGAACCACTAATGCATTGCAAGGTATGATCTCGCACAACGTTTGGTCGAGGTGTGCCAATGATCCCGGTGGTGAGGATGATAAACATTTACGTTAGCGTGCGATGCAGTTGTCAAAAAGAGAACGTGATATTGTCAAAAAACTCCTCAGAACACTCTCCTTTATAAAGGCGATAGAATATGCAAAGGGAGCTAACATCCCTGCAAACATCTAAGGCGGAAAGCTTGAAAGATGAGCTGGTTAATTTGGGATTGTACATAAGTAGCTCGGCGCCCGCTTTTCCAGTCAAATCCGAAACTCCGGAATCCGGTCAAATGGGGGAATTCGTATTTAAGTGTTCTCCGGAACAATTTCAGTATCGTCTTTAATGTTAGATCTGGTGATCAGGGCACAAACTGTAAGATTTATATAGATTGCAGATGGGCTGTTTCGAAATGTTTACCTACTTACTTATTATTACTTACCAAAATGAAGTAGGTATACTCGTATATTGTTTAGAGGCCAATAATTAACTGTGTTACGAGAGCTTTGTGGTGGTACCACATACCACATAGGTGTAGTGAAATTCTTAAACTTTCAGTAAATAAAATTCTTGTTTACAGATGAACTACTACATGCAAGTGTGCGCAAGGTGTCCGCGAGTGTATCCATGGATAAACAACCCTCTCGGACTATGATTATAATTATTATATCCAGGAAAAATACATAACTATACCTACTTTGATTTTGTTGATTTATATTTATTATACCTAATTAAATTCTGCACTATTAAATAAAAAGTTTGAACAATTCGATATGTTTATTTTTTTTTTTGTGTTCCCACAGTTATCAGTTTGCAACTGCAACACATAAAATCGAAAATTCCACGACTAACTACAGCACCACCTGGTGGCCTTTCAACAACTTTCCTTACAAGTATAAAATAAATATTTTAAAACCACATTCGCCATTTTGTGGTGGTGGCCATCTTGGATTTGCATAATGCTATTCTACTAGTCAAGACCTTTCATTTGTTACCCATATTAACGCAGTTGTGAAACAATATATAATCCGCCATTTTGTGGCGGCGGCCATCTTGGACCGATTTTCATCTAAGATAGCTAAGAACACTCCCGAATAATTCTCCTTTCAAACAACAAGTATAAATTAAAAATTTAAAAAACCTCCGACATTCGCCATTTTGTGGCAGCGGCCATCTTGGATTTGCAATAGTGCTATTCTACTAGTCAAGCCTTTTCATTTGAATAAGTGTATTATTAGGGAGTTGTGAAAAAATATGTAATCCGCCATTTTGTAGCGGCGGCCATCTTGGACCGGTTCGTTCACCCGAGCGCTACGGTGGAACAGACAGACACGTCAAACTTACAACACCCCGTCATTTTTGCGTCGGAAATTAAAAAACAGGTCAGTCCTACTGGCACCAGAAGAGGAATTAAAAAGAAGTGTGATATCTTCTTCTGCAATAAGATGTAATGGCTCGTGTCGTAAGTCGTGACTACAAACGTAAGAAATATGTAACTCTGGATGAAAGAAACATACATAGTTACCTACTTATACGTAAGTAGGTACTATAGAGGAATCAACTATGCCATTTGCCGACTAGCCGACTAGCCGACTAATCTGTTTTCAAATTGCCGATCAGTCGGCCGACTAGTCAGTCGGCAATGCCGATCATATTATAGGTACTTACTACTACTAGGCATTTGTAACTTTCCTCGATCCAATGTACAGAATGAGAGTATCCGTCCACTTAGTGAAGGGTTTTCCTATGCTGTGTTTGCCGGTGCGAGGTCGCCATTCGAGCACCTTAGGAATTTTAACGTCTGTCTATCGGCTCTTCGAGCAATAATTTGCCTTGTCCATTGCCACTTCAGTTTCGCGACTCCATGACCTATGTCGGTAACTCTGTTTCTCCTCCTGTATTAATTGAATCTGAATAGAAAATACACGTGCCAGGATGTATTTAGGTAGGTAACTAGATACCTGTTGAATGGAAGCAGGCGTTACTTTGCGGAATTCCATGATATACAATGAATATAAAATTATTTTGCTATAATCCGCTAACAGTGACAGATTTGTAGGCACAACACCACACAATCTTGTAGGCACAACACCACACAAATTCACCACAAAACAAACTCAGTTTGTTTTGTGGTGAATTTGTGTGGTGTTGTGCCTACAAGATTGTGTGGTGTTGTGCCTACAAATCTGTCACTGTTAGCGGATTATAGCAAAATAATTTTATATTCATTGTATAACTAGATACCTATTTAGGTACCTATGCAATATCTCTCAGCAATATCTTTGTCTAAATATTGTTTTATAAGTTAATAGAGGAGGAGCTAATTGATGTAAACTGCAGTATTGTTACAGTGACGATAATGACAGCGACTCAAATACTTACTTTTACTAAGTTGAAGTTATAGCTTTTTTTTATTCAACTACAAGTTAGCTCTTAATTGCAATCTTACCTGATGGTAAATGATGACGCAGTCCAAGATGGAAGTGGGCTAATTTGAAAGAGATATATGCCTACCGCTGATCGGTTTCTACACGGCATCGTACCGGAACGCTAAATAGCTTGTTTGCATGTAGAGTGATAACCAGCCATGGCTAAAGGCTCCCACCAGACCAGACCAAACCAGAGACAATTTAGAAATTATAAAATCCCAAATTGCCCCTGCCAGGAATCGAACCCGGGACCTCCCACTTATAAGACCACAACGCTCATCACTGCGCCAGGGAGGTCATCAAGCTAATATTACCGAGTATTCTAAGTTCTTATTGATAGATAATTAATTATTAATTATAATTAATACTTGTATACCTATCTATGACACACATTAATTTGCTGTAAAATCCCCATACCAGATATAAAATGATCAATCTTATCATCTGAAAGTAATTATTTCCGTTATTTTATCGTTTTTTTTTTGTTTTTTGATAATTAAATTCACACTCATTAATCATTATACCTTGTGATGATTATTTTTAAAGTGCAAAACGGAATAAGCTTTCAATAAAAATAAAAATAAATCGGCCAAGTGCGAGTCGGGCCTCGTTCTTTTAGGATTCCGTACATAATTATGAACAATATATTATTTTGGGTCTAAGAAATATTTAATTTTCGAACTAGACATAACAAACCATGAAAGACAAACCCAAAAAATGTTCGTTTGTTTTGGGTCACAGCTTATAAACTATTTTATGAATCGTTGTTTTCAGTATTTGTTGTTTAAATAGAGCATATGGTACATAATATAACGAAATATCATATTCCTAACTAGTTCAGTTTTTGAGATAGCCTCCGTTACAAAAATGGTCTAAAACTGACAACTTAGAAGGCCCCCCATTTCCTTGTTTTTTTTTTTAATTAAAAAAATATATACTCTTACTCTACTCAATGAGGTCTAAACAATGATATCCCACAAACTAGGATAAGAAAAAAAAAATTTCCGGCTCCTTTCTCATGTATGGGAGCCCCCCCTGAAAAATAATTTAATTCAATTTCTAATTCAATATTTGATTTTGGATCAACGTTCTACACATAATACCAAAATTTCAGGTTTGTAACTCATTTCGTCGAGCTAGAGACCTGTGACCGGCGGACAGACAGACAGACAGACAGCAGAGTGACATTAATAGGGTTCCGTTTTTACCCTTTGGGTACGGAACCCTAAAAAACCTTAATGTTATTACAACCAGAGGATGCCCGCGACTTCGTCCGCGTGGACTTAGGTTTTGTAAAATCCCGCGGGAACTCTTTGTTTTATCCTAAGCTCCTTTGAGCTCATACCTTGCTAAAACTATTAAAAGTACACTGGCGGATGTTTAGGTACCTTCACAAAATGTAAACATCCACCAGTGAAAGTTCCATCAAAATCAACTCAGCCTTTCAGAGATTAGCTGGTAATCTTTAAAGTATTTCCTTTTTAACAAAAAAAGAATGAATCTCTCCCAAGGGAACCGTGCTGAATTTCGGGATAAAAAGTATTATATATGTTACTCCATAGTATGAACTTAAATCATGCCAAGTTTCATTTCAATCCATTCAGTAGTTTTTGAGTGATGCGCGCACAAACATACAGACAAACAGACAAAAATTTCAAAAATAGCTTTTTTACGTTCGATTACTTAATCCTAACATTTTATCCCCAATTATTATTTTGCCTAAATCTTTAATATACAGATACGGAAACTCTACGATTTTATTATTATGTATAGATAGAAGATTTATGTTTAGATATGTAATATAGATTATGTAAGTTTAGTTTAAAAATCCTAGAAACACTCAGGTATCGTCTTTCCATTGAATTTTCGATCGAAATTGTATTTAGTTGATTAGATAAACAATCACAACAACACAATTAGCGTTTTAATCAAATGATCTCGATGTAGATTATAACACCTAATAAATATCAGATATTTCTTTTTGTTTTTAGCATTTGTCGGTCGAACTAACAGGGCAACATGAGATCACAGTCCGCAGTTTTGTTACTGGCAATACTCGCTTTCGCTTATGCTGAACAATCTGATGATGATGAAGATTCCGGACCTCCTACGGCCGCGCCCTGTGATGAAGCAGCATGCCAACTTCCCGACTGCAGATGCTCAAATCTTGAAATTCCAGGAGGACTGCGACCGAGAGACACACCTCAGGTAAAACCATAGTTATTTATGCAACTGTTGTATAATAAGGGGTATAAAAACACGAATGTGGGTTTATCACATGAGTTTTTTAATACCTAATTAACAGTTGCATACAAGCCTTTATCTACACCCATAATATAATCCTCTATAAAAGATTCTGAAATAATTATCTCTGCTAACATTAAAAAAGCCGGTCCTAGTAACCATAATATCATCCAAAGGAGTGTTAGTATGAAAACGGATAATGTAATGTTGTACTGAATTTCATCACAACACTCAATTGGATGATGTAATGGTGATTAAGACATTGAGTGTTTTAATGTTGGCAATAAGCTAACTGGTTCAGATTCTTTAATAGAGGATTTAAAGCATGGGTGTAGACAAAAATTATTTACAATATTATACGTTATATTTTGTGTTTCTGCTGTTATTAAATTACCACCACCAACACCACTACAGCCTCTTTACGTCCCACTGCTGGGCACGGGCCTCCTCTCTCAATTAGGAGAGACAGATTTAGAGCTCAGACCCGCCTCGCTGCTCCAATGCGGGTTGGCTGGCTTTAACGACTATTATCACATGATAGTGATAATAACCGAGACCGACTGCTTAACGTGCTCTCCGAGGCACGGGTGTGAAACACCGCTAACTATCAACTCCGGACTGACACTGAGAATTTCTTGACAGAACCCAATATACCCTACAATAAATCATTTGCCCGACCCGGGAATCGAACCTCATGATCTGCAGTCGAATTTGTTAACCACTAGACCAACGAGGTAGTTATTCAATTAGAATGTATTTAACTAGTTACAGTAATATTTCTTAAGTACAATAGTAGTTACTGATAGTATGAATGGAGAGATACAACCATTATTTCTAAGTAATTAATATCTGTAAATACTTAAAAATAAAAATTAAAAATTACAAATCAAATAAAACATCCAAATCACTGTAACGAGGCAAGGTGCCCAGAACGCTGGCTGCGTTACCTCGTTGAATGGCCAGACTAATATGCTGACCGAGGTAACTGCCAGCCCTCCGGTCACCCGTGGACTCCACGAGACGGGATGATAGGTCCTTAAAAAAGGACCTAGCATCCTCGCCCCACGAACCCATGGTCTCCACCCCAAAAGGCACAAATATGAAATTATTTTCTATATTTTCATATTTGCGCCTCTTGGCCCTTTCCGCCTTAGTGGCTGCCGCTCCGGCCGCCATGGAGGTCACTTGTATATGAGACAACGCCAGTGTATCCACACACGTGGCATCCCATACAAGCGACCTCCCTTGCTTCCATGGAACAAGAGTCATACCGTCTGGTCTCTTGCCATCGCTACGTGCCAAACCATTTGGTTCCAGTACAGCAGGCACTTTAGCCGTGACAAGAGACCTACGTAAGACTCCGTTTAGGGAAGCATGACGGGAGAAACGACCAGCACTTTTGGCACATGCAAGGCCGTGATGACCATATATGTCCACTGCCTCGCCACAGTGACAAAGATGTGGCTGCTGAATCCTAGCGCCAAGCCGAAGACCAACCGCGATAGTAAGAGTAAGGTGGTCCAACAGAGTGCCTATATGTTTTGAAGGGAGAGCTTGTAGCCAGTAACTCGATTCTCTCGTAGACACCGCGAGGAGACGCGCGCGGTCTCTTGCAGAAGTTGATGTGTTTATCAACTCCTGCAAAACGTCTGCGCAAAGTGCGTCATCCCATTGTCTTTGAGAAAACAAAGATACCGGCTCTTTACTGGGACATGCCAAATTAAAAGCATCTCTAGCTTCTGCCAAATACGAAAGCTCCATAGAACCCAAAGATGGATTAGTGATTTTGCCAAAGAGCTTTAACGTACTATAGGCAGAAGATAGAAAGGCTGGTATGGTAATAGTAGTGGTAATGATACACTACTAATTTTACGAATGCCTAAACCACCAAAGCGAACCGGGAGTGAAGCTTGTGTCCACACCGCGCCATCCAAAGGACAATTTAGAATTTTGGAAAGTGTGTTTCTAATTAAATTATCCAAATCATCCAGTAAGGGAAGAAATTTCCATAATGGTGAACATCGAAGAAAATAGGTAAATTTAGGAACAAATAAACAATATTTAATGATAAAAAGGGCCATGTGAGAATTTATTTGATAAAGTCGTTCCGAATATTGATCGAATTTAGTGATTTGTTCCTGAATAAAAAAGGGAACAGAGTCTGTTAAGACAGGAGCCCCTAGGAGACGAAGCGAATCTTCACTTAAAATTTTGATACCCGGTGCCAAAACATTAAACTGTTCAATAACGGATTGTTTTTTTTTAATATCTGTTGAGTTTGGAATATAAATTTCACATTTTTCAAAATTCAATTCCAAACCAACAGATTTAAATTTATCGATCAAAACCGCAAGATCATTTAAAACAGAAGAAACTTCACCTCCTAAAGTTCCATCGTCTAGATACCAAACATTAAATTTTGAATTTAAAGCCGAAATAATAGGATGAATGCCCAGACTAAAAATGGCAGGTCCCAATGGATCTCCCTGTTGGCAACCAACAGCAGAGTTTAGATAATGTGATTTGTACAATAATTTTGAAGGATTTGAGTAACATTGCCAAATGTATGGGTAAATTTCAGGAATTTTGTCCTTAACCTCAGAGAGGAGGATGTTTCGGTCAATTGAATTGAAGGCGTTCCTTACATCGACTTTCAATAGTACTTCCTCACCTGAATTTAATAGATAGGTGCGAGCTGCGTGAACTGCAGCCTCACAGCCACCCTTGCACCCAAAACCCAGTTGTATGGGTTGAAATATATTTGAAATATTCGGAGAGATGCGTTTGCAACAGATTTTTGAAACAATGCGTCTTAATGTGGATCCCACGGCAATAGGCCGTATTCCACCATCTTTTTTAGTAAGCGCACAAAGATTGGCGCCGTACAAGATAGATGTTATTTCTTTAGGTACGACGCCCGTCAACATTAGATTAACTAAATTTGTAAAGGATTTTAAAAGTTCTTTACTAATGTCAACGTTGGCGCAAAGTAAATCTTTGAAGTGTTGAGGTGACATACCGTCCATGCCGCCAGCAGAACCACTTCTGAAAGATAATACTGCTGCAAGCACATCTTCAGTTTTAGCCTGAAATGGTGTAGAGCCTTTTAGATTTAATTCTGAGAGACAAGGTGAATTAGACTGGGGATGCTTAGAACGGAGAGCCTCTAAGGTCTCTGCTGTTTCTGGGGCAACCACATCGCTTGAAAACAAAAGCCGAGCTGCACCCTTAAAATCTCCATCATTTATTTTATTTTCAATATAAAATATTGAATTATTTTTATTGTTATTTTTTATTTCATGTGTGTTATAATTGCTGTTATTATAATTTTGTTCTAAATTGGAGCAATTATTTTTAATTTTTTGTGTAAGGGTGCAGCTCTCTTTTTTGTCGACATTTAAAATTTTATAGACAAAAGTGAGTAAATGTTCCCAGCTTTGGACGGAATTCACACTAATTATATGGTCTATTATTTTCTTTAAAGTGTTCGCTACTACCAAACGTGACCCCCTTGGTATACGTTTGATAATAGGAACACTGTTTTTTAAAATGCTTAAACGTTGCCAAAAGTCATTTGATGTGTTGATAGAAGGAATAACTGTTGCATTTTGAATTTGATTTTTTTGAGATTGTTTGCTTACAGTGGGTTTGTGAATTTTTCCAATATGGATATTCAAGCCAGATTTATTTTTAAAATATTTAGGTTGGGAACAAAACTCACAGAGTACATGGTTTTCCTGCGATGAGTCAATCCCCTGGCTACCAACTGAGGCACTCATTGAATTGATGCCATGACTCAACAACGAATAAAATTAGTTAAAATCTAATTTAAAATAGAATTAACAAAATATTTACAAAAACAATAATATAAAAAATATATATATATATAAAAACACTCGCAGACAAACACTAAGAACTTGTTTTTTCCGAGAGTTGTTTTATAATATTTACCTACTCAATAACCACACTGCACCATCACTGCACGCAATCTGAAGTTGGAATATATGTAAGTCACTTTAATAGATTGAGCTCAGACAGCTGGTTAACCCTTTTAGACTTCACAGAAGATTCCTCCAAATAATCAATGTAGTTTTACTACGATACGACCAGAGGATCTGAGGGAACGCAGCCACAAGGAATTGTTGTGTTATTATTTGTCATCCCTTCGGGATTACCCTGTGAATTACCAAATCTCCTTCGATTTTCAGCAGCATCAGGTTTATTTTCGTCTACAATATCACCAGTAGATAGAAAATAATGGATTTATTATTTTAATATAATAAAAAATACGTTGTTTATATTATGACATGTCATAGTATGAATTAACCTTTTTCTATTTAATTTCAGTTTGTTCTTCTAACTTTTGATGATGCTATCACCGAGTTAAATACACAGACGTATCGATCTCTACTATATAATCGTGTTAATAGAAACCAATGCCCAATAGGAGTCACTTTCTTCATGCATCACGAATACACCGACTATATAATGGTTAACGAGCTTTACAATCGCGGCTTCGAAATCGGCCTACACTCCATTTCTCATAGAACACCACAAGATTTCTGGAGGGAGGCCACATACGAGCAACTGATGCGTGAAATTGGAGATCAGAAACAACAAATCGCTAGATTTGCAAATATTCCTGCTAGCACTGTAAACGGTTAGCATTAACTTTGTTAAATTTTTCGTTTAATTCATCATCATCATCATCATGATCAACCCATTACCGGCTCACTACAGAGCACGGGTCTCCTCTCAGAGTGAGAAGGGTTTTAGCCATAGTCTACCACGCTGGCCAAGCGGATTGGCAGACTTCACACACCTTTGAGAACGTTATGGAAAACTCTCAGGCATGATGCAGGTTTCCTCACGATGTTTTCCTTCACCGTTAAAGCAAGTGATATTTAAATACTTACAACGGACATAACTCCGAAAAGTTAGAGGTGCGTGCCCGGGATCGAACCCACGACCTCCGATTAGAATTCGGTCGTCCTAACCACTAGGCTATCACAGCTTTTTTTTTGTTTAATTAGCAGCAAATATTGCGTCTGCTAACATTAAAAATTTATCATATGAGCTTCAACCGTGGCTGGTTACCACCCTACCGGCATAGCTGTGCCGCCATGCGATTTAGCGTTCCGGTACGAGGCCTTGTAGAAACTGATCAGGGGTATGCATACCTCTTTCAAGTTAGCCCGCTTCCATCTTAGACTGCATCATCACTTACCATCAGGTGAGATTGTAGTCGCGGGATAACTTGTAGTTGAATAAAAAATAAAAAAAACTACAAATTGGCCTACATGAAATAATTAGTTTTTACGCGAACTTTATCGCATATCTTCTTATACAATATGTATAAGATATGCGCTTTCTAATAGGTTCTAATATTTTTTAATCTATCTTTTTTATAGGAGTACGCAGTCCATTCCTACAAATGAGTGGCAATAATACTTTTAAAATGATGAAAAGCGCTGGTTTAACATACGACTTGTCATGGCCTACCACTAGATTCACCAACCCTGGTATGTGGCCATATACCCTAGACTATGCATCTACGCAAGATTGTGTCATATCCCCTTGTCCCAACGTAAGCTTCCCCGGTAGCTGGGTCATTCCGATGGTGTCTTGGACAGACTTAGGAGGATTTCCATGCTCTATGATCGATGCCTGCTTTCACACGTAAGTATGAGTGCCTACAATATCATAATCATAACAATTGTATTTACTTCCTGGTTTCATATAATTACTTTTGATATCAGACAAGAGGAGTTTCGTAAAAAAATTCACTAAAGGAGATCTATAAATAAATAATAATTTACCATCGAACTATTACGCTTAGAATGGAAGTTTCTAACAAATTTCCGCTCGAAACGTAAGCTATAAACCAACCCATGTGTGCCCTGTAATTACATTTGCCGACACGCACACAAGCGCATGAGTACCTTGAGCACTGACGCGACGATAGACGTATCGAGCCTTATAAGGCCCGTTAAAAACGGCTTATCGCCGAGTCGACGACTAGAATAGAATAGAATAGAATAGAAAAGTTTTTTATTCAAATAAACTTTTACAAGTGCTTTTGAATAGTCAGATGAATCTACCACTGGTTCGGAATGCCGTTCCAACCGAGAAGAACCAGCAAGAAACTCGGCGGTTGCTCTTTTCCAAATTTACAATATCAATATAACAATTTTATGGTAAGTACATGATTGAATTGCCGTCTCGCGCATTGCTGGAACGAGTCAAATCCACGCCTTTTTATCATTTATATAAGTAATCATAATTTTATTCAGATAAACTTTCGGAAGCGTTTACGAATCGACAAATGAATCTACCACAGGTTCGGAATGGTGCTTACAATTCTACACATGTGAAGAAGGGCAGACAAAAGTAGCCCCATTTCCGACGGTGGCACCCGTTCACGAGCATGACGCATGATCCAGCCATTGCTTCGCTCAACCATATTCGAGGGAACGTAACAACCCGCACCACACGACACCACCACAGAAATGTTTAAAGAGAGCGTGACATACTTAGGCTACCCATGATCAAAGCATCGAATTGAACACCAATAATCAAATACTCGGTTTAAGACATTGAGAAATTGTTCCATGCTTTTTTATCATTTATATAATCTTCAATTGTATAATATGCTTTTTTTATGAGCATATTTTTAATAGAGTTCTTAAACTTGTGTAAAGGCAAGTCTAAGATTGCTTGTGGAATTTTATTATAGAACATTACGCCCATTCCCACAAATGACCTTTGGACCCTTTTGAGGCGTAACTGAGGAATCACGAGCCTATTTCTATTTCTTAATTGCCTGTCGTGTAATTCGCACTTTTTAATGTAACTGTGAATGTTTTGCCTAACAAAAATTATATTGTTATAGATATATTGAGAAGCTACCGTAAGAATACCTATTTCTTTAAATTTCTCTCGAAGGGAATCCCGCGGTTTTAAATTATAAATTGCGCGAATTGCCCTTTTTTGTAAAACGAAAATTTTTTCAATATCAGCCGCTTTACCCCATAGTATGAGTCCATACGACATAATACTATGGAAATATGCAAAATAAACAATTTTTGCAGTTTCTATATCTGTTATCTGTCGAATCTTCCTAACAGCGTAAGCAGCAGAGCTGAGCTTGCCAGCAAGTGTTGCTATATGGGTGCCCCATTGAAGCTTTGCATCTAGGGTTATTCCCAAGAACACAGTTGTGTCCTCAGTTTTCAATGGCTCACCACTTATCTTTAAATTTTTGCTAGTAACCCTTGTATTGGGCAATAGAAACTCGACACACTTGGTTTTTTTTGCATTCAAAAGTAGATTGTTTGTAGTAAACCAGTGTGAAACTTGAGATAATGTATTATTTACATCGTCAAAATTGTCCTTAGTCCTATCGACTTTAAAAATCAAAGACGTGTCGTCAGCAAATAGTACAATATCGCAAGCATTTTTGACAAAATGTGGTAAATCATTAATATAAACCAGAAACATGAATGGACCCAGAATAGAGCCTTGGGGAACACCCATTACTGAGGCTGATCCGGACGACTTAACATCATTGATACATACTCTCTGTATGCGATCACTGAGATAAGAGGCAATAAGACTGAGTGCAGTTTCTTTAATACCATAGTGGCTTAATTTTCGTAAGAGAGTCTCATGATCAACGCAATCGAATGCTTTTGACAAATCACAGAAAATACCAATGGCATTCTGTGATTTCTCCCATGCATCGAAAATATGCCGTAACAGCCTTGCGGCCGCATCGGTTGTAGAACGACCCTTAGTGAAACCATACTGCTCAGAGTGAAGTAATTTATTTAAATTAAAGTGCAAAAGCAGTTGGTTGAGCATCATTTTCTCAAATATCTTGCTGAGAGTTGGTAGAATCGAGATCGGCCTGTAGTTATTTGGGTCACTTTTGCTTCCCGATTTAAATAGAGGTATTAATTTACTACATTTCATTAGGTCAGGAAATGATCCCGAGTCTATGGATTTGTTAAAAATAACAGCAAGATATGGTGCAATAACGTCAATAATATTATGGATTATTTTTACTGATATTCCCCATAAGTCTCCTGTTTTTTTGTGTTGTAAAGACTTAAATGTTTTAATAACATCATATGGGGTTACGTATTTAAATCGAAATAATACATTGCACTCAGAAACATTGCCCTTTAAAATACTATAGGCTTCTGTTGGCGAGGAATTTAGGGAACTAGTCGTGGTAACTGGAACATTTTGGAAAAACTTCTCAAAAGTATTTGCAATATCTGTATCAGAATCAATAATATGATTATTAATTTTTAATTCCAGTTTATTATTATGCACTTTATGTTTCCCCATTTCATTACTGATGATATCCCACGTTGCTTTTATTTTATTTTATTATCAGACTGCCTTTCTTTACCTATTTATTCTAAGTAATTTACATATCTAATTGGTTCTTTCAACTATGTGCCATTTTGAGAGTAGGTACAATCAATATAAGCCCCAAAGTACAGGAATGGTTAGCTCGCACCTGAAAGTTACCGGAAAGTTCAGTATTGGCAGACCCCTTCCTAGATGGACCAATGACATCAAAGCCCAGGGAGCCATTGGTTACAAGCGGCGAAAAACCCCGCGGCCCTACAATAGATTTGTCTATGTGGACGTCTGAGTCGACAATAAACGCAACGCTGACGTTTAGATCATAAAGCAAAACGCAAATGCAGTCGGAATTCAATAGGATTTAATCTCCTTCTCAGAAGAGATATCTTCTTTCTATTTTCGAATCAAACTTTCAAATAACTGAACATTTCTCCTGTATATAGTCCAGATACTGAAGAGGGATGGTTCCAGTTTATACTTCAGAACTTTGAAAGACACTACCTCGGCACACGCGCGCCATTCGGGATGTACGTACATGAGGCTTTCATCAGACCGAGGCCACACGTATGGAGAGCTTTTGAGCGTTTCTTGGACACGATCAACAATATTAACGACGTATTTATGGTTCGTTTCTTTTTATTTTATTTTACGAGATCTTTCTTGTACATACATCTGTATCGAAATCAAACAGACTTTCAACGGACGAAACTGTAAGTCTGAATGTTCTTATCCCCTCGGAAATATGTCCTGTATTATCTATACTATAATAGTCTACTAATGTGATGATAATATAAGGTATTTGATTTTTTATGGTTTATATAGGTAGAATTTTTATGGTTCCAAAGGGTAAAATAGTATACCCTATTACTAAGACTCCGCTGTCCGTCAGCCTGTCTGTCTGTCTGTCCGACTGTCGCCAGGCTGTATCTCATGAACCGTGATAGACAGTTGAAATTTTCACAGATGTGTTTCAGTTGCCATAACAATCGCTATAACAACAAATACTAAATAAGTAACAGAATAAAATAAATATTCTCCCATTCAACAAACGTAATTTTTTTGCCGGTTTTATAGATTATGGTACGGAACCCTTCGTGCGCGAGTCCGACTCGCACTTGGCTCGTTTTTTTTATTCACGAAAATATAAGATCAATCCTGATACCTAAATTAAATTGATATTATTTTTTGAACCTTTTAAACCGTAAGTAGGTATGTGTAATGTATTGTAATGTTACTATACTCAGGTGAACGCGAAAGAAGTGATCGATTGGGTGCGGGATCCAGTTCCAATCAATGAGTATGTGAAGAAGGATTGCAGACGCACCTTGCCGTCACCTTGTCCTACTCCTACTGTTTGCTCCGCGCTCTTCAATCCGGCTAATCAGGTATGCTTTTAAAATAATACTTACCTATCTAAATATATAAAAGGAAAAGGTGACTGACTGACTGACTGATCTATCAACGCACAGCTCAAACCACTGGACAGATTGGGCTGTTTCGCATGCAGATAAGTAATAAGACGCAAACATCCGCTAAGAAAAGAATTTTTGAAAAGACATGAAAGCGTAAGAGACAGATAATGTATGAATAGATAATATTATAATTTATTGTTCAATCCAAATATTTCCATAAAATTTAGACATTGAGGTTCTTATTTTTTGAAATCTTAATTATAGACTGAGGCTAAACGCATATTTTTAATATACTTACCTACTTAGCCTGAGCTACTTGATGCTGTATTCGATTTTGTATTGGGTTGGGTTTGTATTTTGTCGGGTTTGCCGACTTTGCACATTGCAATAAAGTTGATCGATTTAAAGAAAATAGCCCTAAACTGGCTATTTTACGGTTTGAATTCATCCATACATCAACGCCAGCGCTCCAAGCGGTAATTTTTAACCCCCGACGCAAGAAGTTTTTAACCCCCGATGAAGTCGTTAATTCGACGCATATTAAACCTGTGTTATATAGTTACCTCGACTAAAATTATTAGCAATTTGGTTTTTCCTTATTCAATCAATCAGAATTAAGTACTTATTATTTTTTTTTTCAGAAAACTTACTACCTACGAGTCTGCGGCACCTGTCCTAGAAATTATCCGTGGGTGAACAATCCACTCGGACTATAAGTATACATTATATACTTATGAAGCACATGAGTCATATTTAATTTAATTATTTAATTAAAATAATAATATAATGATAAATTATGTTTGTTGTTATTGTTGTTTAATACTGGCGCAAAGACGGATTAGTTGACGAGTTATTTATTATTAACACAGAAAATGATAGTGATTCAGATACAACTGACCCTGAAAATAATTCCGAATCCGAATTACAAGAATGTGATTACATCAGTGGAGTTGAAGATTTAGGATAATTTCTTCATTTGAAATCTATAAACGCTGAAAATTACACATTTGTTGATTCAGTTTAATTTATTTATTAAAAAAAATTGTTTCCGACGGTAGGTATATTTTTGTTTCATCTGACGTCATGCCGATGTAAATGTGACAAGGTTCCAGCGCAATAGCAACGTGCGGGGCTTATATGTACAGAGAAATCGTTCGATGAAATAGAAAGTTTCTTTATTGACCACACAAGACAGTCTCTTTCTGTTATTGTTCAATCAACATTGTCTGCCATCTCTTTTGTACGAGTTTTTTCAGAAAAAATCAGCCAAGTCGAGTCGGGCCTCGCTCTTTCAGGGTTCCGTACATAATTATGAACAATATAATATTTTGGGTCTAAGAAATATTTAATTTCCGAATCGCAACAAACCGTGAAAGAAAAACCCAAAAAAATGTTCGTTTATTTTGGTCACAGCTTATAAACTATTTAATAAATCGTTGTTTTCAGTATTTGTTGTTTAAATAGAGCATATAGTACATAATATACTGAAATATCATATTCCCAACTAGTTTAGTTTTTGAGATAGCCCCCGTCACAAAAATGGTCTAAAACTGACAACTTTGATGGCCTCCCATTCCCTTATTTTTTGAGATAAAAATTAAAAATATATATATTTGTACTATACTTAATGAGCTCTAAACAATGATACCCCACAAGCTAGGGTAAAGAAAAATTTTTTTTCATGTATGGGAGCCCCCCTGAAAAATAATTTAATTCAATTTCTAATTCAATATTTGATTTTGGGTTAACGTTTTACACTAAATACCAAAATTTCAGGTTTGTAACTCATTTCGTCTGCGAGCTAGAGACCTGTGACCGGCGGACAGACGGACAGACAGCCGAGTGACATTAATAGGGCTCCGTTTTTTACCCTTCGGGTACGGAACCCTAAAAACTACGCCACACCAGAACGGTGCCGTGCCTGGGCTATATGTCCCAGCCCTTAGGTACTTGTAAATAATTCTCCTTATTTTCATGTAAGGTTATTACACCTCTGTTGACAATCTACTCTCACAATTCAACTTCCCACAATTAACAACATTATTTCCCACAACTTCCATAACGTTCCTAGTAAAATTAATTCAAAACTGGAGAAAGCAATATATCAACTTCAACTATATTATTATCATATTTTAATCAGCTCGATAATAAAACATGAAGATGTACTTTATAATTACTTTATATCTTATCATTCTATTCAAAAATATAACAACACAAATCATTCACGCGTACATTGATAAAATTGTATTTACAAGCTGAGGCAATTATGTAAATAGGTAAACCTAATACCAGAAATGCGCGGCTGAGTTGTCTGATAAGATACCTACTGCTTTTATAACGCCAAAGATGGAATAAAAAGAGAGACAATCCTTTATGAAACATTTATTGTATGTCGTTTACATCAAATAGTTAACTATTCCATATCCAAAAATTATTAAGCTAGATGTTTGACAATATCGCATTGGGGATGTGCACAATCTGCAACATCGTTTTGAACTCATTTTTTCAATCGTTCATTATTTTCTCTCTTTATTTTAAAATTATATTGAGAATCGTTCAACTTAACTTATATTGCCGATTGCACACAAATTTTATTATCTAAGTAACATTAACATTTGGTATGGACTTCTCAAGTTCTCATGAGTCAAGTCAATTAAGATCTAATATTTTAATAGATATGAATATTTTAAAATGGACAATAATTTACTCACCTTTACTTTCACTTTTTAATCATTTTAATCTGTGAAGAAATAGCTAGTGTTCTTGTGTTGTTCTTTGAAATTATTACAATTTTATAACTGAGCTTACTATGGGATAGTGATATTATTGGAATTTAATTGATGTGTCATTTAATTAATTCAAAATTAATAAGTTATATTTCAAAATAATTGGTTTACGAGGTTATAACAAATTTGGTAACTATCTCAGAAATGGCCTCTGATGCTAAATATGTCAGTCTCCCTGCGCTGACTGCGGTTCTATTTATGGTGGCTGAAAAACGAGTTATCGTTAAAGGAAATGGTTGATGATGTTAAATAACCAATTGTAAAACTACCAATTGTTAAAAGTCTAATTGTTAAAAGTATCAATTGTTAAAAGTCCAATTGTTAAATGTACCAATTGATAAAAGTATCAATTGTTAAAAGTAGCAATTATAAGTGCCAATTGTACTCATTATGAGTAACTACTATATAATATTATTATATACTGTGTAAAAACTGAAAATATTTAGATGCGACATGGAACAATTTTGCGAAATGAAAAAAACAACGAAACTTTAAAATTGAAGCGTTATAGACAGATACCATAATCACATAGCGCAGGTATGTGGTTGTGGTGTCTATTTATAGGGTAAAACCCGGATAGACGCCCCACTTTTTGAAATGGCCTCATAACTTTTAAAATATTAATTTATCACAAATAATATTTATGAATATAGCTAGTTTAATCTTTTGGGTTCCATTATGACTTGTTTTTGTTGTCCTAACGATTACAGATTTTGCAGAATTTAACTTTTCGCAGACCCTTTTTTTTGGGGTTAGATGCCTACCTGTGTGGATAGATGCCCCACTATGAAAATACTAAAAAGGATAGATGCCCTATGAAAAAAAATAAGCAAAATACATAGTTTCATAAGGTTTTATTATCTAAATATATAAAAGGAAAAGGTGACTGACTGACTGCCTGACTGCCTGACTGATCTATCAACGCACAGCTCAAACCACTGGACAGATCGGACTGAAAGAGATAGATGCCCCGAAGTATATTAAAACTATCAGGAATTTATTGAAAAAAGAAATAAAAATATAAAAGAACATTAAAAATATTAAAAAATACTTGATATATCTATAGGTATATAAGGGGATAGATGCCTCTAAGGGCACCTATACCTCGAAAAATCGAGGCAACTATCCTTTTTGATATGGATAGATGCCCTTTTATTTATTAAATAAACTAAAAACTAAAGAGCGATTATTTACACTTAGGTGTACACTTATTGAACCAGTGTATTGACATAATAAAAAATATAACAGAATCTTCTACTACTTCAAAAGTTATACAACGGCAAATACTCGCCTCTAAAACTTTGAAGGATTTGCCGCGTTCGCTGCGGAGATAATCACACGCACAAGCGAAACAAATTGTTTTAATACAAATGTATGTAGGGGCCTGAGGTTTGGGGGGCCTGCGCTTCTTATTTAAACTATCAATTTTTAGTCGCGAGTTTGGGAAGTCAGGTTTTTTGACACTGAGGCATCTATCCAACTGCGGCATCTATCCGGGTTTTACCCTAAGTACACATATCCGATGTCATATTTGACAGTTGCTTTCTGTACTAACCAACCCAATCGAATAGGCAATAGAATAGGCAATTTCTGAGAGCATTACCTTTGTTATGAACAAATAATTTAGTCCTCCAAGATGGTACCAAGGGGGTCACTTGGATTTTTTTTTGAGGACAGCATACGTCATACAGGTGAAGTATTTAGATTGGAGCAAATGCTAGATAAACTTATAATAAGGTAATACGAACGATGTACAACAATCACTATCGACTAGGAGTATATTTACAATGGTTAAACCTACGAAACTATAGAACTTGAAAATTTAGAAATTGACGAAACACTAATGATTCCACCGGTTAAGTTCTTACAATATATATAAAGCTATCACAATCTAATTCAATAAATTACTAACTTAGTACGATAATGTTTATTTACAATCAACAATTAATGGTTCAAAGACTATTCGAGCTTACGCCTCCCTTACGACTACAATCATTGAAGATGGTTAAAAAGATTTCGTTTCTGAGGTAGAACGTAAAAATAATTTAACTCTAACAAGTACATTAAGTACACAGTGACTATTTACAATCGATGATAAAATACACCGAAGAAAAAAGAATTATGCGACAAAAATATTTTTGTGCCCATAACTGCAACACAGTATGTTGAATAACAAGTAATATAATTTCAGGATGTTTTTTAATTTTTTTATGAGAAAGTCAAATATTAAAACTAAAAGATAGGCTGTAGACCAATTAAGATTAATCTTGTTTTTGTTAGTTGATAAAAAGAATTGCTAACTAAAACAACCTACTAAACAAAATTCTATTTACAACTTCGCAAGTAATATGTACATTAAATACGTAAAATAAAATAAATTAGTTGGTAATACTGTAAAAAATTTAAAGCTTACAATCAGAAAACACATAGGTATTTATTAAAAAATATAAGTAACTAAACATATCAGTCCGCATTTTGAAATTGGTTATCCGCGCTTATTAATTTAATAATAATATTAATGAGTTTAACGTTAACGTTTAATGATGCAACATTAAATATTAAAATAACATTGAAAGTTTTATTTTTAAAACTTATTATTTATTACACAGTTAATCTTGTAGTAAGTTAAAATCTCGTTTTCATATTATTAAGTACATAAGTAGTTTCTTCAAGTTTTCAACTGCACTCTTATTTTCGTAACATATATGTGATAAAAATATACATATATATAACGAAATATATTAAGAATTAAAACTGAATCAATTAGTGAATGAAACATCTCATCAATCAATCAAAATATTCGTAATGTGGTTACAATTATTTGAATCAAAATTTAAAATGTAAGTATCTATTGTTAATTATTCTGATATTATTATCGTATATCATTTACAAAAAAAAAAATCTTCAACAAACTGAACATCGCTTCCTATAAATTGAATCATTCATCCTTGTCCAGAATTTGTGAAATAATTAGTAAAAAAAAAAGTCTTTCAGTTACAGACATGGTGATCCCGTTTGGATCGGCAAATTTCGCAATGCACCCGACAGCACCAAACAAAGCGGCACCTGCATTTCTCTTCGTGGTCCCGCACGCGGGTCTGGTACCCGCGCCCGCAACAAAGCAATCGGCATCCGTCCAAGCCGGCCGATGTCCTGTTGCACGTCCTGCCCCGAGTGCCCAATATCCCTAACCTATAAAGAATGTTGCTAAGTACAAGTATAAATTAAAAATTAAAAAAAACCCCCGACATTCGCCATTTTGTGGCGGCCGCCATCTTGGATTTGCATAGTGCTATTCTACTAGTCAAGCCCTTTCATTTGATACCCATATTAGTACTACAGTGCACTACAAATAGTGCACGGATCTCCCCTCAGAATAAGAAGGCAAACAATAGTCCACCACGCTGACCAAGTGTGGATTGGTACTGGTAGAGTTAATCCGCCTTTGAGAACATTATAGAGTACTCTCAGGCATGCAGGTTTCCTCATGATGTTTTCTTTCACCGTTAAAGCAAGTGATACTTATTAATAATTACGCATAAAACTCCGAAAAGCGTGGACCAAATTCGGTCTTCCTAAAAGAGAGTCTTGACCATCACTAGGCTAACACCGCTTACTATCGGTCTTCCTTAAAAGAGAGGCTAAAGTCTTGACCACTAGGCTAACACCGCTTACTATCGGTCTTCCTTAAAAGAGAGGCTAAAGTCTTGACCACTAGGCTAACACCGCTTACTATCGGTCTTCCTTAAAAGAGAGGCTAAAGTCTTGACCACTAGGCTAACACCGCTTACTATCGGTCTTCCTTAAAAGAGAGGCTAAAGTCTTGACCACTAGGCTAACACCGCTTACTATCGGTCTTCCTTAAAAGAGAGGCTAAAGTCTTGACCACTAGGCTAACACCGCTTACTATCGGTCTTCCTTAAAAGAGAGGCTAAAGTCTTGACCACTAGGCTAACACCGCTTACTATCGGTCTTCCTTAAAAGAGAGGCTAAAGTCTTGACCACTAGGCTAACACCGCTTACTATCGGTCTTCCTTAAAAGAGAGGCTAAAGTCTTGACCACTAGGCTAACACCGCTTACTATCGGTCTTCCTTAAAAGAGAGGCTAAAGTCTTGACCACTAGGCTAACACCGCTTACTATCGGTCTTCCTTAAAAGAGAGGCTAAAGTCTTGACCACTAGGCTAACACCGCTTCCTATCGGTCTTCCTTAAAAGAGAGGCTAAAGTCTTGACCACTAGGCTAACACCGCTTACTATCGGTCTTCCTTAAAAGAGAGGCTAAAGTCTTGACCACTAGGCTAACACCGCTTACTATCGGTCTTCCTTAAAAGAGAGGCTAAAGTCTTGACCACTAGGCTAACACCGCTTACTATCGGTCTTCCTTAAAAGAGAGGCTAAAGTCTTGACCACTAGGCTAACACCGCTTCCTATCGGTCTTCCTTAAAAGAGAGGCTAAAGTCTTGACCACTAGGCTAACACCGCTTACTATCGGTCTTCCTTAAAAGAGAGGCTAAAGTCTTGACCACTAGGCTAACACCGCTTACTATCGGTCTTCCTTAAAAGAGAGGCTAAAGTCTTGACCACTAGGCTAACACCGCTTACTATCGGTCTTCCTTAAAAGAGAGGCTAAAGTCTTGACCACTAGGCTAACACCGCTTACTATCGGTCTTCCTTAAAAGAGAGGCTAAAGTCTTGACCACTAGGCTAACACCGCTTACTATCGGTCTTCCTTAAAAGAGAGGCTAAAGTCTTGACCACTAGGCTAACACCGCTTACTATCGGTCTTCCTTAAAAGAGAGGCTAAAGTCTTGACCACTAGGCTAACACCGCTTACTATCGGTCTTTCTTAAAAGAGAGGCTAAAGTCTTGACCACTAGGCTAACACCGCTTACTATCAACAGTGCTCTTCTTAAATAGATAACTCATCTTGTACACTAAAAATTATTAAATACCAGCTTTTGCCCGCGGCTTCGCCCGCGTGAATTTTAATTTCCCACAAATCCTGAGGGAATCGTGGATATCCGGTTTCCGTTTCCGCTCCCTTTTCCAATCTTTATACCTACTTTCAAGGAAATTTGCTATAGTAATCTACCTATAGCTGTAGATATAGATTTCGGGTTTTTCAAAATCCCGTGGGAACTGTGCATTTTTCCAGGATAAAAAGTAGCCTATGTATTGCCAATGCATGCAACACAGCAAACTATTGCAATAATGTGTTATGTGAACGTGATTTACCTAAACAGTCAACGCTTTTGGAAGTTTATATCTATTTTAGTCCCACAGGAATACTTTTCCGGGATAAAAAGTAGTCAGTCCTATGTTTTAAGTCAGGGCATAAGCTATTTCCATTCAAAATTTCAGCCAAATCGGTTCAGTAGTTGCGGCGTGATTGAGTAACAAACATCCACACTTTCACATTTATAATATTACTAGCGGTCCGCCCCGGCTTCGCCCGTGGTACATAATATATAACTTATAGCACTCAGGGGTCACGTACATATCCAACGGTGAAAGAATTTTTGAAATCGGTCCAGTAGTTCCTAAGATTAGCGCGTTCAAACAAACAAACTCTTCCGCTTTATTATATTAGTATAGAAGTATAGATTAGGATAGTAGGATATGAGCAAATAACTTAAAAAGTAAAGTAAAATGAATTTTAACGTACTCATCATTGGGTTCACAGTAGTCGGGAGAGTCCTCCAGGTAGACTAGATCGGTTTTGTTCGGCTTCTTCATATCCGGATGGAGCGGTCGGAGTTTTCGTATATTCTTGCCTCTCTTCCTCTCCACTACCTGAAAAGTATTCAATTCATAGTAGAGATGGTGATGATTTAGCTGATGGCACCGGGTGTGGTGGATGGCTTATCAGCAGCAGGTTAGGTTAGTCAAGATGACGAAGGTAGTGTTGCGGAGAATCTTATTACAAGGGAGTAAAGTTCATAATCGCTCCCCTACCGACACGCTTATGACAATATTTCGCCATCCCTTTCTACCACTTTCAATGAGAGCGATGTTTTTGTGATGACGTTGTGATGTTTTTTTTGTGATATTATTGTGATGATGTTGTGATGCTATTTGACTGCAGATCACGAGGTCCCGGGTTCGATTCCCGGATAGGGCAAATAATTGCTAGGTAAGTATTGGGTTTTTCTGTCAAGAAATTCTCAGTGCCAGCCCGAAGTTGGCATAGTTGGCGGTGTTTCACTATCATGTGACAATAGTCGTTAAAGCCCGCCAACCCGCATTGGAGCAGCGTGGTGGGTCTAAGCTCTAAATCCCCTCTCTTCTACGAGAGAGGAGGCCTGTGCCCAGCAGTGGGACATCAAAAGGCAGTAGTGGTGGTGGTGGTGGTATGATGCTATTGTGATGACACGAAGACAAGTGGTCACCTTGACATGTGAAGCGCCCTCGTATCTGGTGGTGAGGAAGTCGCCGACCACGCGCAGCTGCGGCAGTCGGCGCCAGCACACGCGCACGGAGCACGAGCCCGACATGCCGTGGCACTTGCACACGCGCTGCATGCGACCGCGCACCGCCTGCAACACTCACAACGAACACTTCTGACAATGGCTCATCAATATTTCTTTCTTTTTACCCCCGACGCAAAAACGACGGGGTGTTATAAGTTTGACGTGTGTGTTTGTGTGTGTCTGTGTTTGTGTGTGTCTGTGTGTGTGTCTGTGTGTGTCTGTCTGTGTCTCTATATGTGTCTGTGTCTGTGTCTGTGTGTCTGGCATCGAACACTGGATTCGTATAATCCTGGCTTTACAGCAAGTATGCGGGCACATGAATAGAAATCATATTCTATAAAAAAAAATCTGTATAGACAAGAGTTGGAATGTTAAACCGCCATTTTCTATTTATCTTGCTCACATTTGTCTTAAACTAAACAAGACCCCGAGATCTGGAATCCTGGAATCCTGTCCAGTAACGGCCTATAATTTTTATTACAATACATAAATGAACATGATGACATTTTTGGTAAATACAAATAAGTACTTAGGTATTAGTAGCATCTGCAAATTGTCCTCTGCAATGACATTCGATTATTTTTGCACAGCGATAGTTTTATGGTAATATTTAGAAATAAATGTCTTTACATTTTAAAACTGTTCAGTACTCACTCTACGACCGGCTTCGTTATTATGTAAGTTCATCAGACCCTCATCAGTTTCCTTGTCCTCTTTGGCATCTACAAAGTCACGACTATACTTCTCCCCGTATCTTATATCCTGCAATACAAGTTCCAGATAAACCTATAAGTAAGTTTTATAAATGTGGAGTATGGCATTCTGTAAACCTTGCACTTTCACAGTTTAATCGCCGTACTGATTTTGAAGAAATTTGGCACAATGATAGTAGCATTGCATTGCATACTTGCATCACGAAAAATGTGTTACGCCTAATACGATTGATATATCAGAAAAATATCTTAAAATTACGGAAAAACACAAAATACAAATATTATTATGTTGGCAAAGGTGTGAACATCAGAATAGTTAAATTCATAAAAATGTATGAGTAGATTAGACTGAAGTTCTGAACTCAAGTGCAGGTAGGCTTAAAGGAAATTTTGCAACATCTGACTAATTTTTACCTCTGAGCAGCCGCCCCACTGCCAGTGCCGTGGCGTGCGCTTCCTCACGCGAGCATCGCAGGAGCACTCGTTCAGTTCACCTCGACTGCAAGCCCGTGCAACTGTGTGAGCCAGTGCTGCTGCAGACAGGGCGTGGACGAAAGCAGATTCGCGCGATTCTGTAAAATGATTAACAACAGTGCATACTTATAACAGTGCTATTCTGTAACCACAGGCGCGTTTTAAACAGAGCGCTGGTGCAGCTTTAAAATAGAAATAGCTGCAAGACAAGTTGAACGATAAACTCAGCCCTAATTTATAATACACTAGCTGTTTGCGGCATGCGTTTCAATGTCATGTAAAGTATCGTAACGCTTATGTAACGTAAGTAACGCGTAAGTAACACGTAAGTAAAGCGTATGGGACAAACATACAAATATTCATTTTTATATAGATTTTTGGAACAGGATCCTTCATGGGCATGTGCATTCAACCATTACCCAAAGTTTCATCGCAATCGGATGAACAGTTTAGGAAGGCACAATAGACATACGACAAATATTCATTTTTAATTATATCTATAAATTTTCCGTGCGAAAACGAAAACTCGTAACAAAGAAAAATTTATTTGGTCGTATACCTGTCCTATAGGTACCTAATAATTCTGAAACACTAGACGGTTCCCAAAGAAATATGTAAAACAGTTCACTGACCGACTTCATTTAGAATATCCATGAACAAAGATCCGTACAATGGTGGAATAAGGTAGCAAATAAGCTTATTTCCAAAATTATGTAAAAAACACTATGGGTCGAATAACACTGGTCATGTTACTTGTGGGATACGTTAAACAAACTGAGCAACTCCGTCAACAAGTACACACGTGATCCCCGTAATCGACATTTGAAAATAAACACGATACATGAAGAGAAGAAATTCCTTGAACACAATCTTGAAGTGGACTCCACAATATGTCTGACATGAACCATAGTTCATGAAGCGCCTTCAACACAGTTAAATACCTAGTTTATTATGGTGTCGTTAATTATACCTAACATTGTTGTTTTAAAAATTATTTTCAGTTCCCAAAACTACATATAGGTCATAGGTGAGTATATAATATCTTCGGAAAAGAATAGAAACAGACATTCAAGTCTCTTAAGTGTATTTGCACTAGGTACTTATCTTGAGAAAATATTCAGAAAATTTTGAATTAGATTTCTAAAAACCGTATGAAAAATAATTTCTATAAATATATTGCACCAGAATAATATATTGCAGGATAAAGGCCAATACTTTTGTACATAAACAAAAATTCGATCTGATGATCTGCGATATTGATGACTAATTGTAACATACTGTCACTAGGCAAGTGCGCTCCAACCTAGAAAACATCATTGCTTTCCATCAGGCATGGTTGTCATCAAACGCAAGCCTATCGTGTATAATCTATACTCTATACTTACTAATAAATAAAATTGAAGTGTCTGTCTGTAATTTCGAAATAACTACCTCATATTAAGCTCATACGGTTATTTGAACTGTACCACAACCGAATCACACGTTTTTAAAATTTTTGTCTGTCTGTCTGTTTGAACGGGCTAATCTTCGGAACGGCTGAACCGATTTTGACGGGACTTTCACATACAAGTAGAGAATTAACCAGGGAGTAACATAGGCTACTTTTTAACCGACTTTCAAAAAAGGAGGAGTTGTGTATTTCTACCTATGTACACCGATATCTCCGAGATTTCTGAACCGATTTTAGTAATTCTTTTTTTAATCGATAGAAAAACTTTGCGACCCTGTTCTATAAAAAAATTTGGATTCCAACTCCTCAATCCTGATGCTGTAGAGGACCTAATCCCCAAAACTAATGGGATTTAGAAACTTTCGGTTATTGAAATTGATATTGCGATACCAATTAAAGACTTTATCGTTGAATGAACTCGAGTAGGTACATATCCAACTCCTCAACCCTGATGCTGTAAGGAATTGCATTCCGAAATCGTGGGGATCCCACGGGATTTTTCCGTTTTGGGGACGGGTTACTTAACAAATAAGCTACTTTTTGTTCTGGAAAATCAAAGGATCCCACAGGATTTTTAAAAACCTAAATCCACACGGGCGAAGCCGTGGGCATCATCTAGTAAAGAAATAAACCATGCCAATCACAATTCAACAAAACTATCGTATGTTTAGAAGCATATCAAAATTTGACTTGATAATAATGGATTGCACATTGTTTAGATTAATTTATTTGAAAACCTAATTTAGACAGGTGGATAGTTTAGTTTACATTTTAATCGTTTACGAATGGAGGACTCTTACATTGTTGATCAGAATCTGTTTATTTTTTAATTGAATGAAACAGTTTTTGTACTGGCTTTAATTTTTATAAATGAGTATTTCTAATTCAATTTCTTTCTTTCCTTTTTTGACCGACTTCAATTTATAATGAGAATTTACATTATGATTTCAATTAGAACAAGTAAGTATAAAGTTCGTAAACTAAAAACCGACTACGCTTAGTAATTTAATAATAATTTAGTGTGCGAAAACGCGGGGCAAGCAACTACTAGCGCCATCTGTTATGTCTATGCGAATTACTAATTTAATAATCTAGAAAGCCGCGTAAAGGTCACTTCCTGACTTTTTTCGTAAATAAAATGTAGCCTATGTCACCCGGACCATAACAACAAATCAATAGACACCTCATTCATCAAAATCGGTCCAGTAGTTTAGGCGCTACGGGTGGTATACACACATCTCATACAAAAATCGGCCACATACATACATACATACATGCATAGTGCATACATACATACATACATACATACATACATACATACATACATACATACATACATATGTACATACATACATACATACATACATAGACTGCTAAAATCATAACCCTTCCTTTTGTCTTTGCCGTAGTCGGGTAAAAATACTAATCTATTTCACTCTTTCACGAAGCGTAAGCGAATATAGTATTGTACTATATTAAAATAAATATATGTATATGCATTCCTGATATTAAAATAATAATAAATTTTGCTAAGTTGAAAGTGATAATAATAATCGTTACATTAGTTTGAGTACACATTAACTTGTTACTCAAGTACAAAATTAGGCTCACTCACATTCAGAGGGCTTATGCCGACTTTGTACATAATGGCAACGATGATCGAAATTCGAGTATCGACACACAATGACTTCAGAGCAAAATGAACCCAAAGTTTTTTATTTTAAAGTCCTAATTCAATAGTTCGAATATTTATTTTACAACATTTCTACTTGGGGCGCTGGCTGTTTTCGAATGCTGAATGTATTGGCAAACTCAAACCTTAATGTAAGCCATTTTAGGTCCATTTTACTCTGAAGTCATTGTGATTCGATCAATAGTATTTAGTAACGTTTTCGAGCTGAACAAACTGAGACTACCGGCACAGATTGGAATATAAACAGTTTTGACGAACGGGAGTGTTCAAAGAGAGTCCGAGAACATCAAAGGGCATGTGGCGTTCACTTAACACCATCCTTTGAACCGGGATCACCGTTGAGGTGGGGATTGTGAGCGATAATTGTTTGAGTATTTACGGCTCGGCTTTGAATCGGTATGATGCGAACGGAAACTTTAAATTTTATTACCTACATTTGCAGATGCTTATTATGCTGTCTTAACAGTTAACCGTTTATTTCTTAGGTTTAATTTATTTTATGACTTTTGGTTTTGTACAATTTCCATGGAATAAATTGCGAGAAAGTGAAATCAAAACAAGTGATAATCTAAAAGATAAAGTTAATCCGACTTCATCAAACACTTAACGGTCCATATCTTGAAAACTACTGAACTGGCACGGGCACTGTTCCCTAAGTTGAAGTAAATATAAGCCAATAAAAAAAGAATGCTCACTATCCGATTAATAGTTTCGGAGGAATCTGCGGACAAACATACATTACATACAGTCATATCATCATATTACATACATACCATACTTCAATGACATACGTGAACACCTATGAAATTTTGTACATTTGTTCGGAAGCTCTTACAGATTATCATAATTATGTGAATATTTTGCAGTTTCAATAATATTACATACATTCATAGTTACATACTGTCGAATTGATAACCTCCATTTTTGAACTCGGTTAATAAACAACATAGAGTTATAGTGTCTAAATACTACTCACTGAATTTTAGCACCCCACCAAATATATCAGTGGAATTGTCGACGGTGCTGCAATTCCAACGGCTGTTCCGAAACTGATGCTGACACTCTTCAATCGCCTGCTGAGCTCCCGATTGTATCACCTGAAATCAGAAATACAATAAATTAAATAACATAGAACAAAAATACAGTAACAGTACCTTTTCTACTCGTGTGGTAACAGTGCAAACAAGGTAATAGATACTTTATACGACTGCCTGAAAAATGGAGTATATTGTTTTCAGGGTTAATGTATGTACCTATGTGAGTTTCGTTTATATTTTTTTCCCACCTTAACTTCTATAATATGCCTGAACCGATGTTGATGAATTGTTAGAATCCTTAGCTTATTCTGAGTGACACAGGCTAGTGAAAAAAAAATTGATGGGGTGACCATGATCCTGCGTTAAAGAATACAGTTAAAAAAAAAATTGAAAATCAGATTAAGTTCATAATCATCGTCTAGAAAATGATGAGTAGATTCCAAAAATAAAATTCCACTATAGTTCAATATCCAGTGATTCACCATAAATATCATTTATAAAAAATAAAGGGGTAGCAGTGCCACAGCAGTCGTATTTTTTTTATTTTGTTAATATAACTAGTTACAGTATTTCATGAACCCATAATAAGCGAAGATGAGAAAAATAATATTCTTGGCGATAATTATTGTACTATTTTAAAATATTTTTATATAGATCAACGACCTAAGGATAATAATATTTGGCGAAGAGATGCGGGCGCCGGCAAGGCGATTAAGAGGTCGCTGATTTAATTTCCGATCATCAATTTAGTAATGGGAAGAAAGTCAATCAAGGGTATGAGTTTGTATAACTGCTAATATTTTCATATATAAAAGACTTAAATGTGTTAATTTAGAGCATAACAATAAAATTTAAATAAAATGCGTGAAAAGTAAATTCAAATTACGTTATTAAATTTTGAATTCCAACGCGTTTTAAATCTTTATTTCAATCTAAAGTAAAAAGGTACAAAATCAACAAAATCCCACTCAAATTGAGTCAGAGTACAATAACAATTTGTTGTTTTAAACGACAGAAAGAGTGAACATAAAGTCTTAGTTTTAATGTCCAATACAATGTAAAGATGCCTTAGTAGAAGTAGACTAGAATACAAATTACGGTTAATCTGTATTCGATTACTCAATTAATGTAAAATCGAATCGAAGATTCCATTAGGTACATAATGCACATTGGAGTTTTATCTCGTTCGCCATCTTAAATAAAAATCTTGTACATAAAGATTTTATTTCATGAGCGCCATTTCAGTTAATTGCTATTTGATGACCTTCTTCGGTTTTTACTGTTAATTGACTTTATTTTCTCATTTGTGATATTTTATGGATAAATTAACTGAAATGTATGGGATACATTTTGCTATTATATAAAAATCATAATAATAGATATATTTGCCAACAGATATATAATTATTATGATGCTTAAGTATGTTAAACTTTAAAAATTTATTAATTTTTCGTACCTGCACCATTTTATCAGACAGCATACATAACTGCTTTTGTCGATCTACGAGGTATTCTAATCTATGACAGCTTTCTTTATGCAATGTTGTAAATGATTCCAAAGAAGTGTTTGATGACTGGACCGGCCTGTTCGGTGCTGCTAAGTTCCTGAAACAAAAACAATATGTTTAATAATAAATCTACATCAACTATAAAAGCACGTGTTCTATAAAAGTATACAAGAATAAAAGGAAAACATCTATTAAAAACCGGAATTCCTTACGAAACAAGTATTCAAGGGTAAATAAATCGCAATAGCAATCATAAGCATGTGTCCTATAATAATAGTTAATGAAAATAATAGCAAAACATTATTTATAATTATTTAAAAAAATCTGAATTCATTAAAATGATTCCAAGACAGTAAATATGTGGTAATCAGCATTATTATTTCAATTAAGGTAAACCGAGGATGAAATCGTAATAAAGAGAAATTAAAATAAACACAATTTGCATAGAAAATGATGAGATACCTTCATACGGGGAATGTATCTTGTTATACTTGAACGAAAGCAAACACCCATCCCGGCTCTTTGCAAACATTGGAGACAGGATAATTGTTAGTGAAATAAACATAGCTAATTTGCTTGCTCTGCAATTTTACCCAACTCAAGAACCGAGAACGAGTTCCGTTCTATAAATAACAATGTTAAATATCATCGTCTGACAATTGAAATGAAGTGAGCTTAGTGAGAGAACCCTCGTAAACAATACAAGTAAGCTAAGGTAATTAGTCTCGAGACGTCCGCTCCGTACGAACTCTGGCACTTGAGTGAGAAATGCCACTCCAAGAAAACAAAACTCGCTATTACCTACCCTCCGCTTTTGTTCTTTAAAAAAATTCTCTATTCAAACCGGCCAATGGGAACAAGCGCGCCACAGTACGTTGATTGGCCGACGACCTCCCTTGAGTGCAAGTGGAAATAAAAAGTGCTCGGGTAAATGAGGCATGCTGTCTCTTTTTGTCTTTAGCAGAACGTGTATGTGTACTCTGCTCAGTTTTTCGTTTTAATTGCAAACATGAGAGCATGTGTAAAGGGTTGTAAGACCTTGAGTGCCGCACGTGCAGAGACTGCGGCAACGGGGAAGCGCATTCAACTTGTTTATGGGGGGAAGGGGTCTTGTTTATGTCATCCATGTTGTCAGATGGGGGTTAAAGCGTATTCATGTATGACTAATTGTCTTGCAGCTACCTACATTCATTATATGGGTCACTTAAATTTAAGTGCACTTTTTGTAGTTACAGTAGGCACTTATGAGCGTTCAACTTATTTTCATCATTTCAGCCTAGATTGTTAGGCTAAAGTGAACACAACTATACCTTCTCAAAAACTAAGTTAATGAAACTAATCTTGAAATTGGATTATAGATGGTGATTAAATCCAATGTGAATTAACTCTTTAATTACGGCTTAAATTGTTTTTTACAACTGACCTTCAAAAGCTCGATTTTGCATCTCCTGCTAACTTCACGGAAAAATTCGTTATGTTAATGATTAGGTACACTTGTGAGTGAAGTTAGTGAGAATTGTCAAGCTGTGCCTACAAGCACTTGTATATAATATCGTAATAGCTTCACTTATAATATTTCTAGTGTGTAATTCACTAATTTCTATAATCAATCAGCGTTGGTCGAAATGAAAACTAAATAGTCGCGTGCTGTGAGGCAATAAAACTGGTTACACTGACAAATAGTTGTACCCACTCCGCCTGCCGTTTATTTCTTAAGACCCCTCTCCCAGTTTGACTCTATGGAAGTTTAGGTATCTAACGGCAGGTAGGCTGGCGGCCAGTTACACGGACGACTACTTGGATATAGCGCGACTATGACTATAGTTTTGGTACTTGTATTAAATATTAATTTATAAATTATTTATTTGATATTGTAGTATTATCTATACTATCTATACTAATAAATAAAATTGAAGTGTCTGTCTGTAATATCGAAATAACTACCTCATATTAAGCTCATATGGTTATTTGAACGTTACCATGACCGAATCACACGTTTTTAAAATTTTTGTCTGTCTGTCTGTCTGTCTGTCTGTCTGTCTGTCTGTCTGTCTGTCTGTCTGTTTGAACGGGCTAATCTTCGGAACGGCTGAACCGATTTTGACGGGACCTTCACATACAAGTAGAGAATTAACCAGGGAGTAACATAGGCTACTTATTTAACCGACTTTCAAAAAAGGAGGAGTTGTGTTTTTCTACCTATGTACACCGATATCTCCGAGATTTTTGAACCAATTTGCGTATTTTTTTTTTTAATCGATAGAGAAACATTGCGACCCTGTTCTATAAAAAAATTGGATTCCAACTCCTCAATCCTGATGCTGTAGGGGACCTGATCCCCAAAACTAATGGGTTTTAGAAACTTTCGGTTATTTAAATTGATATTGGGGGTACCAATTAAAGACTTTATCGTTGAATGAACTCGAGTAGGTACATATCCAACTCCTCAACCCTGATGCTGTAAGGAATTGTTTTCCGAAATCGTGGGGATCCCACGGGATTTTTCCGTTTTGGAGACGGGTTTCTACAGATAAGCTACTTTTTGTTCTGGAAAATCAAAAGTTCCCACAGGATTTTTAAAAACCTAAATCCACACGGGCGAAGCCGTGGGCATCATCTAGTATATTATATATTTACTATAAAATATTTTTAAAGTGACTTCGCGTGGGACTTTATCGAATAAGTATTTCATTAATCTACGTTCAACTTACAAAACAAAAGCGACCAGGATAATATGATGTTCTTCTCTATAATGACATGTAGGGTTCCGTATTTATATCATAGGTATCACGCATATTTAGCCTTCAACCATTTTTTTCTAAACTAACTAATAAAAGAAACAATCACCTTTTTAATTATTTAACAATTACCAATTATTATTATTATTATTATACATATTTCAAATCATCTGTCTGAAAATAACATTACAGAGCTGTTGCATTGCACCTGTTGAAGTTCTTGGATACATTTTCTGATAAGAGTACAATTATTTAAAGTTTACCAATAGAACAATAAAAAGTATGCAATCTTTGTTTACTGCTAAAATGTCGGTTTAGTCAGAAGTGCAAGTGCGACTTTTATTACAGTAATTAGTAATAAACAACAGGTGTTTGTAGTCATTAGGTAGGTACCTAGTATATTTTTTTGGGAGGAGGGGGCGAATTTTGCTATTTCGTATAATTTTTTTTTCTTCTTCTTTTGATTTCTTCCTTAAAAAAATACAACGGCCATTTTGGATTCCAAAATGAACATCATTTTTTATGTTCAGTCCCCCAAAAAACTTCGGAAATGAAATGACACCCATATTATAAACAAGTGGATAAACCCGCGACTTCGTTCGCATGGATATTGGTTTTTAAAAATCCCTCTCATTGAGAACTCTTTGTTTTTCCTAAGCTCCTTTGAGCTTATACCTTGCTAAAAACTGTTGAAATTTCACTGGCGGATGTTTAGGTACATCAAAATGTAAACATCCGCCAGTGAAAGTCCTATCAAAATCGGTCCAGCCTTTCAGAGATTGGCCGGTAATTTATAAAGTATCTCCTTTCTAACAAAAAAAGAACGAATGAAATCGGACCACCCGTTAACGAATTACAGCTAAGTACACATTTTGACTTTCATCCCCTCTCCCAAGGGAACCGTGCTGAATTTTGGGATAAAAAGTATCCTATATATTACTACGTAGTATGAACTTAAATCATGCCGAGTTTCATTTCAATCCATTTAGTAGTTTTTACGTGATGCGCGCACAAACATACAGATAAACAGACAAAAATTTCAAAAATAGCTTTTTTATGTTCTATTACTTATCCCTAACATCCACCAGTTATTATTTTGCACAAATCTTCAATGTACACATATGGCAATTCTACGATTTTATTTTATGTATAGATATGTATAGAAGATAATTTCTTAAAAAAAAATACGACGGCCATCTTGGATTTCAAAATGGAATATTAGTTTATAATATTATATTTCCGTGACTGTCCTAGGTGCTATGCTGTAAATTCACTTATTTAAAAAAATACGCACTATTACTTACTACTCACGCATATTTTTTAGAAAAATATTCATGCTCAAAACTTTGCAGTCGTTGTATAAATTAGTGTTTACACGACTCTCGTACGTGCATCTGGATGGTGGCAAAATTGGCACAGGTCCTTCCCCAACGAGCGCCGGGCGCATACTAAATAAGCTAACACATTACGTAGCTATTTATTGTAATTTAGGGTGATGTTTAATAAGTTTTTATGTTTGATCAAATAAATGGATTGTTAATTAAACTATATACATAGATTTGTTAAAGAACATAGTTTATTTCTACATAAAATTTTTATTGAATTTATGCTTTTTTCAATACAAAAAATCGTGTTAAAGTAACCGTATAATTCGGGAAATTTGGCGGAAGTTCTTTTTTTTTACCCATTAATTTGATAAAAAATCTATATTCTGGTCTGTAATGTGTCAATAGGACTATATGTCTGATATTTAAGTATTTTTTTCAAGTAAATCAGATGACTTTAAAGGACAGATATAGAGCTTCAAAGTTGAGTCTGTTATTTATTTTATTAAAACGAGGTGTGGGAAATTGATCATTACAAAATAAATAAAATAGTTTTTGTAAATATGGTCTGACAAATGTCAATATGAAGGATTAGTTTATTTAAAACATGTATTGAAATATGTGAAAGTCTCTCCTACGATGCTAAATTTGGAGCTTGAAATCTCAGATTTTTCAGAGAAAAGGTAAAACTGCTCTTAATGCAATATTGCAAAGCAAATGTAATTTTGTTTTTCTTTTGGACTATAGACGATACTGTATACTGACCGACATTTTTGACCTATAGTTACTTACTGACATACCAACCTACACAGCTTTAGTTAGTGTGTAAGTTAGTACGGATGTTAGGAATATTTCCAAATCTTGCGACGGATTTTTAAAATACTACTGAGGAACTGAATTTTATATTTAAAACCCCACACCAAAATTATTGTCATTATTTTCAGTAAAACAGTGAGCAAACTCAGTACTGGTCTTTAGACTTTGTTATTAAAAGTTATTATTTCCAGGTTCCAACTCCTAAATTCGGTTGCTGCAGTGATTATGTATATAAAGTGTGGGAACGGAGAGCCTTATTATAAATTGATAATGTCAATGATTCTGTTGTCACAATCATTAAAGTTAACTCAATTAACAGAGGTCATTTAAATCCATATAGTGATAACATTTACAAAATATTTCCCGCGGAAAAGAATAACATTACATTTAGAGCTTGCAATTTATTATAATTCTCTTATCCTAATACAACATGATTGATATCATTCTATTTATTTCTATTTTATTATATTTATAATATAATAAAATTGTTCTTCTTATTATTTTTTTATGATACCTAATTTAAGTCAGGTCTCTACCACACAGATTTGGAAAACGGTTGAAATAGACACTGCCAGTTTTAACTTTGAACAAGAAAAGCGCGGTACAAAACTAATAACGGCAAGCTAAATTGACATGTCTAAAAATAATCACAATGTTCCTCGTGTAGGAATGGATCTTTAAAGAGTATTTTTCTACCTTTCATGTAAGTTCACCATTTCATCAGAAATTTTGACAAATAGTTAAAAGTAAGTAAGGTATCTACTGTAGTACTCGTAAGAAGTCCTGTTAGCATTGTATCGTTTATAGCTAAATTCGCATCATAGTGATAAAATACGAAGCATACATTATTGAAATAGAATCTTTGTCATTAGAATAAGACTCTTTATTCTATGCACAATGTTTTATTGGTCAACAAACTTTGTTATAAAGAGTTCAAAAAAAGTGACCTAAAAGCGGAAAAACGGTTTTTGACGCAAACACAAGAAAATAATTATTACATAGATATATCAAAAATTTAAATGTGTTCCTAATAACTGTGACAATCTATACGGAAGAAAAGGCGACAACCGTTCATAGTTTGCTCGAAGAAAAATATAAAAATAAGCAAAGAACATAAATAAAAGACTAGATATTATGTAATGATTTATTTTCAACAAGATTTTATACTCTACTTATAATTTTCATATATTTGATTTATTTGTTGCAGTTTTTTTCTCTAAATCAACTATTTCCTTACGTTTATCTAGAAGAATTACGTATAGGTATTAGGTACTACCTTCCATTGAAATTTGAAAAGCGTAACTAAGATGTATTTTTGGTTCAATCCTGTTTATAAAATGACGACCTCCCACCTTGAAACAGACTTTACTAAATAGCAACACGTCGCTTTAAGAGAATGTATATAGTTTCCGCGAACCAGTTGTTCGTGTAATTTTCGTTATTTTCTCTAGCATAGCCCAAAATCTTTTTATTTCTCCTTTTTTCCTATTACATACCCTAAGGATCTTTAAAGGATTGATTTTTTTATATACAAAGCTTTCATTGCTTTCATATTAAGATGATGAACTTTTTGTTGAAGTTGTGACCGACAGACAAATGGACAAAGTCCGACAAACGGAACCGTAAAAATGATAATTTCAAATCGAGAATTTTCAGTTGACAGGTTAAACTCCTTGCCGCCGCGTGAAGAAATCGTCTATGGTCGAACACGGTGTTTTATGATGCCGCAACCCATGAAATAGCGTTTAAAATGTTACCTGCATCATTTGTTGCCCTAAGGTTCACCTACTAGTTGTAGCCTCTCTGGACTTCCTTATTATATGCTAGAGAAGCAGCTAAATAATCTGTTTAACAATACTAATACTAATTACGTACTTGAAAATGTAGAGTCTAATTCTAGAATCTATTTTTCTTTGTCATCTTAGCACATTTTTTAATTTAGATATTATTTCAATTATTGTCTAGTTTTATAGCACGCTTTTTTCAACTAACTATCAGAAATGATGAACTACATTTAGGATAGGATAAGGAATAAGGATATTTTCTTAATTTTCTCTAAAATGTATATCTATATGTCATTCAAATTGCAAAAAAAAAACTAATTTTTTGTGTTCTCTACGCATTAGTCAATTTAACGACACTTTCGCGTAAAACACACTTGGTTTTTAGTATTCGTCATAGCTAAGTTTTCCATGTATTTTAATTTACATGGATATTTTCCGATAGGAAATAAATCTTTGAGACGTCATGAGAAAATCACGTTGTCATACACAGTTAATGACTTCGTATATATGTTACCGGAAATGTATGTAATCTAGGAATTGTATAAATTTCCTAGGAAATGTATACAATTCCGAAGCAATTTAGGAAATGTATAAAATATTGTTTCAAAAACTATTTAATTATATAAATGTCCTAGGAAATGTGTACAATTCCTATATCGTATTAGGGAATGTATAAAATTAATGCTTTCTTTTGAATGTTGGGTCCTAGGTAAAATATGGTCCACATTCTATCTAGGACCCAATAGGTTCTATTGGGTCCTAATATATTCATATATATTCATTATATATTCATATATATTCATATATTTATGTTCTAACCTAACCTAACTTCTGTAAAAAAGAAATAATTTTGAAAAAATATGATTTCCGCGCACTGGCAGTTTACGCGGCACTAGAGCAATCGCCTGATCAGATGATGCAATACCCTCCCCTCGCCCCGCTATCCCCGCTTACCCATTGATATCTTGTTGTGCTGATATATCCAAATGTTTTACATTTCCGATTGCTATTTAGGAAATGTATAGATTTCCTAGGAAATGTGTCTAATATAATTTATTTTACACTTTTCCGTGCGATTTTAGGAATTACATACATTTCCTAGGAATTGTATACAATGACGGATTACATACCTTTCCGGTAACATATTCACAGTTAATTATATCGTATAAGAAACTGTTACAAAATACTTGAATTAATATGTTGTGTGTGCAATATAGAATTTAAAACCTGGCTACCCTACACATGACTGAGTCACAGGTGTGTCGAGTTCACCCTTCGATTGCCCTGTTTATATGCAATGAATATTGACTCGCTGTTTAATAAGTTATCAGTTAGGGATTTTTATAAACACCTACCTGTGTTTGTTGCAAATATCTGAAACGTTAGGTAGGTATCACCTAATTCTTCCTATCAGCTGTCTATATGAAGGACATAATAATCTATACTAATATAATAAAGCGGAAGAGTTTGTTTGTTTGAACTCTAATCTCAGGAACTACTGAACCGATTTCAAAAACTCTTTCATCGTTGGATATGTACGTGATCCTGGAGTGCTATAGGCTATACATGTACCACGGGCGAAGCCGGGGCGGACCGCTAGTAAATTATAAAATAATTTAATCGGCTGCGGCATAACGAGCATCCTTTTTCCTTCTCCAAATGTAGAAATTATTTGAGTAGCAATTGAGGCGTATACTAGAAATAAGAAACACTTTACGACTTGTAATTCGGATAAATATAACATAAGTACAGCGAGACAAGAAAAGAGAAAAGAATCGGTCGACGATGTACTAGAGTACCTACTAGAGTATACCTTATACTCTAGAGAAATACTCATGATATTCGAATCAATCCAAATATCGATAGACCTACCTAGTAAATGGTAAAAGTAAATGACCTCGATAAAAGGACTGGAAGACGACTGTATAATTACAGTTGGTATTCAGTTCTATTGCAGTTGAAAGCATTGCATCGCAACTTGCGGTTTATGTGCAGCCAGCATGCAGATCTGTCGGCGCTCTATACGGGTCATACACTTAGAGTTGGTGCGGAGAGTAATAATAGATTCATAGAACGGAGTTAAGGTATATATTTATCAAAGATATTACAAGGATACAAGTGAACCGACTCTCACCGAGGTTGCGTGTGTACTGTCTTAGAATTTGGAATTTCTCAAAAATTAAAAGTTGCATTACGGTGGGTGTCGGCTCTTACAAAGGAAAAAGCGTAGGTGCTACACAAAAGCAACTACACCCAAAACAGAAAGGAATAAAAAGAAATAATAAAATAAAAACAATAATAGGTACAGTAATGGTACACAGGAAAACAGATTTACAGAATTACGAGAAATAGCTTTAAAATATTCATTTAAACAATAGTCGGCATTATAAAGAACAATAACAATACAAAATAATAAAAGCTAAAATAAAGATCGTAAAAACCCAAAGTAAAAATATTTTCTAACTTAATGACTAGGGCTTACGATAAAACAGGCGTGAGAAACTATTTACTAAACATACCTAAATTACGGGCTTAAAATTAAACAATTTATGTACATTTAGGTATTTAGTATAACGCGTATGTGGGATGTGGTCGCCACAGGTACCCCCTTACCAGTAATTCAGATAAACAAAAAAAATAAACACAAATGTACACTAAAAATGAACTATAGTGATCTGAATTACGAAAAATCATGAGAAACCAGCCTGGTAGTAATCGGGAAAACGAACGCGTCTACCAGACCGGCGTGGAGCCGCGCGTTGTAGGTTCGCGTCCGAATCTGTCATTACGCTGTTAGGGACCGTCTCCGGCACGGCGTCTGAATCCGGATCATGATTGATGCTTACACCCCGAGGTTGTTGGTTACGAGGAAGGAAAAGTTCGAGCGGATCATCATTTACATTATTGTTGGGATGAAATTCCGGTTCCTGCAACACGTACGCTGGTTTGAGCCTATCGATAGATACCGTGACCTCGCGGCCGCGAATATCTATTACGAAAGTTTTGTTTGTCCTGCTAATAACTCTAAACGGCCCATCGTACGGCTGCTGTAACGGCGCCTTTACCGTATCGTTTCTCACAAAAACATGACTCGTTGTAGCTAAGTCTTTGTAGATAAAAGTACTTTTCTGGCCGTGTTGCGTACCAGAAACAGGTCTAAGTTGATTAAAGTTATTCCGTAACTCTTTAACGAACTCATTCGGTGATGGACTATGTGATGTACCGGCCGTTAAGAATTCCCCGGGAAGGCGTAGGCTCTGTCCGTATACTAATTCCGCGGATGTAGCTTGTAAATCATCCTTCCACGATGCCCTAATACCTAGCATTACGGTTGGTAGAATTTTCGTCCAACTGGAGTGCCTAGAGTCGTGACATTTTATTGCACTCTTCAGCTGGCGGTGAAAACGTTCTACCATACCGTTGGACGAGGGGTGATACGCACAAGTCTTAAAATGCTTTGTACCTGTTAGAGCATTAAGTTCTCTAAACAGATGTGATTCAAACTGCCGCCCTCGATCAGTCGTTACATTTAACGGGATTCCAAAACGTGAAATCCAATTGGAAATAAACGCCTGAGCTACAGTCTCTGCCTCTTGGTTTTCAATAGGAATAGCTTCCGGCCATCTGGAGAATCGGTCAACGCAAGTTAAACAATACCGGTATCCCTCAGAGTAAGGCATAACAATTATGTCTATGTGTACGTGATCAAAGCGCGACGACGGTGGCGCGAACGTTCCGGGTGCGGTAATGACGTGTCGATTTACTTTAGATCGTTGGCAATCTAAACAAGCTCTAACCCACTGTTTACAATCTGAATTCATGGACGGCCATACAAAACGTTTAGAAACAAGTTTGGTAGTGGCTTTACCGCCCGGGTGTGAATTCCCATGTAGCTTAAGGAACGCGGTCTTTCTGAATGCCTCTGTAAGATAAGGCCTCGCCACCTGCGATGAAACATCACAATAGATAAGCTGGTTGCTACCGGGTAATTGAATAAGTCGTAACTGCAATGACGAACTATTGTTTTCAATTAATGACTTAAGTTGTGGGTCGTTTCTCTGTGAAACCGCGAGAGATTCCCAATCGATGTCGCTTTGAACAGATTCGATACGTGAGAGCATATCAGCCGGGATATTCAGCTCTCCGCTTACGTGACGTATGTCCGTAGTAAATTGACCAATAAAATCTAAGTACCTGAATTGCCTAGGCGTGCATTGTTGCTCTTTCTTCCTAAAGGCGTAGGTAATAGGTTTATGATCCGTGAAGATAATAAAGTGACGCGCTTCGATATAATGCCTAAAATACTTGTCAGCAGCATATATCGCGAGTAATTCACGATCATATGCAGAATATTTCTGTTGAGCTGTAGTCAATTTCTTTGAAAAGAATCCGAGAGGTTGCCAACTGTTATCTACTCTTTGTTGTAAAGTCGCTCCTATTGTTTTCTCCGAAGCGTCCGAAAAAATAGCTAAATCGGTGTTAATAAGCGGGTGAGATAACAATGCTGCTTCGGCAAGGCTTTCTTTACACGTTTCAAAGTCCCGCCTGGCCTCATCCGTCCAAATAATAGGTGCCTTACCTTTTTTACTACCTATGAGGTCGTTTAGGCTAGCCTGACTAGCCGCTGCGTTAGGTATGAACCTTCTATAAAAGTTAAGCGTACCTAAGAAGCGTCGCAACTCTTTCGCGGTGGCAGGTAGCGGGAACGTACGTATCGCGTCTACTCTCTCAGGTAGCGGTCGGGTACCTACCGCTGAGACTAGGTAACCTAAAAACTCGATCTCGGTTTGACCGAACACACACTTTGCCGGGTTTATCACAACACCGTATTGTCTTAATCTATCAAATACAGTCTCTAAGTGTTTTAAATGTTCCGCTTCGTCACTTGATGCGATTAAAATATCGTCTATGTAACAATAGCAAAAGTCTAATTCACATAACACTTCGTCCATAAATCGTTGAAACGTTTGAGCTGCATTTCGAAGACCGAATGTCATATATTTAAACTCAAACAGTCCAAACGGCGTAGTTATAGCTGTCTTTGGTATATCGTCCTCTGTGATCGGTATTTGATTAAACGCACGCACTAAGTCTAACTTTGTAAACACTGTTTTACCACTTAAGCACTGTGCAAAGTCTTGAATATGTCTCACTGGGTATTTATCCGGTATCGTCCGGTCATTCAGCTGACGATAATCACCACAAGGCCGGTGCTCCTCCGTCGTGGCATCTCCAGGTTCAGGCATGCCGAAGGGTGAGGGTGACTCCAGCTTACCGCGTACCGGTGGCTTCGGTACCATGACAAGCGGTGCAGCCCATGGACTTTTAGACGGTTGCGCAATACCTAACTTCACCATCGTGTCAAACTCCTTCTTAGCTGCTATAAGGCGATCAGGTGCCAGACGTCTCGGCTTCTGTGCTACAGGAGGCCCTGGTGTCACTAAAATGTGGTGTTTCGTATTGTGCTTCACTTCCTTCACGATTCCATCCGGGCGCGTAATATCAATGTACTTCGCCAGAAGATCGTGATAAGGTGATGTGCCGTTCACCGTTTTAACAGTTGTTTGATTACACCCAGCCACGTGTCCTTTAACCGTAAGCTGAGTGATAGCGTCAACAATACCTTTGTTCCTCGCGTCGATCATTAGGTTATAGTGCGCTAAAAAATCCATCCCAATGATTGGTGTAGATACATCAGCCACTACAAAGACCCACGGGAAGTCACGTCGCAGTCCGAGGTTAAGGGTCAAGGCGACAGTACCGTAGGTTGCAATCGGTGTTCCATTGGCAGCCACTAGTTCATAGGCAGAGACTTTGCGAGCCGTATGAACTAATGATTTCGGATAAACACAGAGATCCGCTCCACTATCGATTAAATATGTTACCTTACTGTCAACGTCCGTTATAAAGATGCGACGCGTTGGGTTAAGCGGGATGTCGTCACTCGCCGCTAGTAACTCCCGTTGGCGTTTCCCTGCTGCGCGTGTGGTTTAAACGCACACGGTTGCACACATTTGTTGGCGTTCGATCCGTATTTTAAATGATACCAACATAACCAACCCTCTGGTCGTGCTCTCGACGATGATCGCGAACGTGCACGGCTGCGTGAGCGCGGCCTCGTATTTCGCTCTGCGCTATAAACGGAAGCTTGCAGTTGTACCATGTTCTTCACGAGCTCCCTTATTGACGACATGCCATCATCTAGGCGCCTCAAGCGTTCATCAGCGAGGTTCACAGCAGTGACCGCTGACACGGCGGACGATGGTCTCGTACCTCGCAGCCTCATATTTTCCGCGACGAGGTCTGCGATTTCCGCGAGTGTATCCAGTGGCGTATCCCTTTTTGCCACAATAGCCGCCTGCATGTCGGATGGTAAGCTTTTCGTCCAAATAACACGAAGGACGTCATCGGACATAGCGTTACCTGCCTGGGCTCTCAGATGTCGTAGGAACTGCGATGGTGTACGATCACCGATCTCCTCACCTTCTAGAAGTCGCTGGGTTTTAACGGTCTGTGATTCACCAAACCTCCGGTCATACACTTAGAGTTGTGCGGAGAGTAATAACAAATTCGTAGAGCGGAGTTATGGTGTATATTTATCAAATATATTACAAAGATACAAGTGAACCGACTCTCGCCGAGGTTGCGTGTGTACTGTCTTAGAATTTGGAATTTCTCAAAAATTAAAAGTTGCATTACGGTGGGTGTCGGCTCTTACAAAGGAAAAAGCGTAGGTGCTACACAAAAGCAACTACACCCAAAACAGAAAGGAATAAAAAGAAATAATAAAATAAAAACAATATTATGTACAGTAATGGTACACAGGAAAACAGATTTACAGAATTACGAGAAATAGCTTTAAAATATTCATTTAAACAATAGTCGGCATTATAAAGAACAATAACAATACAAAATAATAAAAGCTAAAATAAAGATCGTAAAAACCCAAAGTAAAAATATTTTCTAACTTAATGACTAGGGCTTACGATAAAACAGGCGTGAGAAACTATTTACAAAACATACCTAAATTACGGGCTTAAAATTAAACAATTTATGTACATTTAGGTATTTAGTATAACGCGTATGTGGGATGTGGTCGCCACAGATCTAGTACAGTCAGTTAGTTTGTCTAAACTCTAGACTCTAGAGTGTAAGACCCTATACTCTGATTTTTAATTCCGTGGAATTCTGACGTTTCGTAATGTTACCAAAAATAAAACAATTCCCAGAAAAAAGATGAAAAACTCAAAACTTATGTAAATAAAAATCAACTGCCGCATGTAGATATGACTGCCTCATAGAAATGCTTAACAGGACACTTCATGGTGATAATGTCATTCGACTTCCATTTTTGAATAAGTTTTTCCATGTGCTTCTTTTGTTTTCTATTGCTGTTAGTGTGCACTTTCTAGTTTCCGCTCTTAACGATTTCTATTTTAAGGCGAAACGACTAATATTATTACGCGGTTTAGGACTTTTTATGTTGACAGGGATTTAAAGTAGTTTAGGGTAAAATCGTACTTCATAGATATTAACCCTGTTTTCCATACAAATAACTCGTCTGTGTGGGAACTATTTGCTTTTCCGAGATAAAAGTTGCCTATGTCAATTTCCGAGACGTAAGCTACGAGTACCTCTGTACTTAACGTGTAAATCGGTTAAATGGATGAATCTTTAAGAAACCCATGGGAGCTCTTTAATTTTCCAGCATATAAAGTAGGAATGTAAGCTACCCCTGTACCAACATCAAAATCGTTTAGACTGTTGGGCTGTGAAAACCTAGCAGACAGACAGACAGACAGACTCTCGCATTTATATTATGTATATTAGTATGGATGAACAAACGAAACAAAAAGCGATCGTCCCTGTTTAATATTATAACGAGCAAGTCAAGTATGATGACACTCGCCTGAGTGTTCATTACTAAGCCACAGCCTTGCCACAGCATAGAAATGAGTGTACTGGTGTAAGGTGCTTTCTAAGCGAAATGGTGTTAGAAATATTTCATGTTCATGAACAAAGAGCCTAGAAATTTGTGAGAGCGAAATTATTTTAAGCAGGTTACTGTGGTCATGCTCTAATTTTAGAAACTTGTGAATAGAGGAAAAATCTTGAAACAGGTATATTTTTTAGGTTTAGACTTTTAGAGTGAAAATTCAGGTCGCAATGGTTGCGTCCCAGTTGTTACTTTTTAATTGGCAAAAAAAATGTTTATTAAGTAACCGAAAGTGCACCTAAAAAGATGAGTTAGTTAATTGATATTCACACTACATTATGATCAACCCATTACCGGCTCACTACAGAGCACGGGTCTCCTCTCAGAGTGAGAAGGGTCTTGGCCATAGTCTACCACGCTGGCCAAGCGGATTGGCAGACTTCACACACCTTTGAGAACGTTATGGAGAACTCTCAGGCGTGCAGGTTTCCTCACGATGTTTTCGTTCACCGTTAAAGCAAGTGATATTTTAAATACTTAAAACGCACATAACTCCGAAAAGTTAGGCTTAAAAGATTAATAAAACCACATAAGGAAACAATCTTTTGGGTAGCTATCAAAACAGCAGCAAACATAAAGAATGGTTCTATTTTTATCACGGACAAACATTAAAAATAGCTCGACATAAATAGAATATCCGAAAAGTAAGCTTTAATCACAGCGGATATGTCTAATAAAACGCGCTATCTCCGCAATAAAGTGAAAATCCAATAAACACTTTATTGAAAAAAATAAAAATCTCATGAAAATGAACTTTACGGGTAATAAAAGGCGGCCATACTGAGTAAAACGATTTAGTATCGTTGTAAGTAGATAGATGGCGCTAGATGATCGGAATTTTGTATTGAGCCAATAATATACCTTATAATATATGATTATAATAATGTTATATATTAATGTAATCAAAACCTAAATCAGGATTAATTTAAAAGTTAAATACTAACAATATCTATATGTTCACATACTTATCTACCTACCCATCTATCTGCCTAGCTCCTAGCTATTAAGAAATTATTTCCTAATAGACCAAGATCCCAGTGCGATCTGACATAACTTATTTTCGGAAAGATGAAACCTTAGGGCCTAAGGTTTCATCTTTCCGAAAATAAGTTATTTCAGATCGCACTGGGTTCTTGGTCTATAATGTCAAAACAAAGCAAATGTAGGGTTTTCTTACCGGTTATCGTCCATTTAGTGGAGTTACTGAGTTTGAGAGGGTGAAAATATATGTTCTATAAAAAAAATTAAACAAAAACTTGTTAAAATATACTTCTAGTATAGTCTATTTTCATTGCATGTTAGTATTTTTTTAGTCAGATAACTAGTTTTTTTTTAATCCTAATAAAAAGCTGAAAATGCCGATTTCACCGGTTATCGTCCACTAAATCTAGTTATCGTCCACCCTTGTACCTGTTATCCGTCCACTGATTTCTATGAGAAATTTACTATGAAAAAGTATGCATGTAATGAGTAAGTAATTGAATATGTAATATTAACACCACTTTAATATGTATTTAATATCTATACCAATTAAAATTAACTTCCTGTCCGTCTTTTCGAAATATATGGGTTTTTATTAGTGAACTTTTTATTAGTGAACTTATGTTTATTTATGCATTATTAAAAAGGTACATAACCGTTTGTAAAAAAATTGTTTTCTGTCTTTCGTCGTAATACTTACTTTTCAAAACAGCTGAACCTATTTTGATAGAACTTTCACAGGGTGATAAAGAACTTTATACAAAGTGATGTGGTCTTTCTACGCATACGCAATAGCGGTCAACTGCTTGTTTTAAAATAAAACGGATAAAAAAACTATTGCCTTGTTAACGCGGTTTATAGAGTCTACAATATGACATAATATCTTTACCAACTTTGCGCCTATCTATCTTGCATCGTTTTTTACCACATCGCACTTGCATTATATGTATAAAAGTAGGTACATATAATTTGGCAGCCTCCCTGGCGTGGCGCAGGGGTAAGTGTTATTAGTGGAAGGTCCTCTACTTGATTCTCGGCAGAGCAATTTGGTAAATTCAATTTAATAATTTCAAAATTGTCTCTGGTCTAGTATGCCTTACTTCCAAGTCATTTAGCGTTTAAGGGTACGGATTCTGCCGTACCTCTTTCAGGTTATCCCGCATCCATCTTAGACTGCATCGTCACTTAACATCAGATGAGATCGCAGTCAAGGACTAACTTGTAGATGAATAAAAAATAAATTATAGATATGAGTAATAATCAAAATTCGCCTAAATAATAACATAATATTAAAAAATATATGTTTTTCATACAGTTTAAAATATAGATGGACGGATAACCGGTGCACTTCAGATTCTCTATTTTAAATTTCGTCCACAAATTATAATGATCGACAATACTATCTTAACTTATAAATATATCAAAGTTCCAAGGAGAAACACATAAAATATAAGGTAATTCTTTTGTCAAACAAGTTTAATTATTTATATTTTTACTAAATCTATTTATTTTCAAATAATAGCTTGGTGGTCGAAACTTAGAATATTTATTCAGTGCAAATTTAGATATCGTCCACGCGTGATTTTGAAGACCCATAGTTTTATATACAATGAGAAAAAAGTGGACGAACACTAGTCACTAACTTGTGTATGTGTATAGGATTCGAATTAATAAACTTAATTCCAATTTTGTGCACACCTCGATTGATAACAAGACTACCTAAAATTAAGACGCTAAACCTGTGTTTGACCGCCCGGACGATAACAGGTTTTCTTAAGAAAATAGTGAACTAGTTGTCGTCCACCCCTTTTATTTGTATTCTAATGTAATCAAAAGTAAAAAAAACACGTTCACAGTATTTTATGAAACATAAGTAAGTGCTACAAAGAAGAATCAAATTAAATCTTAAAGTTAAATGATTAATAACTTCCCGTGATAGTTGAAGCATGCCACTAATTTTTTTGCTCCACACGGCTCGTTTTCATTCCTTAATTGCATACTCAAAATTCGATCGCTTTGTTTTCAAAGAAACTTAAGTGAAATAGACTTTTTTCTTTCTCTGTGTCTTGATAAGACATTCAAGTTGGCATAGAGATGCATTATTTTTATGTAAGTCTTATAATGTTTCTATTTTTAAGCATTTCATAAGAGTGATCCGCTCGGTGGACGATAACAGGTGCGTGTCCGGAAACCGGTGTTCCTACCCTAAATAGACTTTATGACAAAAGTTGTGCAGATCGTGATTTATTAACATGTACTTAGGTAGGTTCTTATTTATTCTATGTAATTTAAAGAAGCTCTCTCAACTACAAGACAACGACACGACTGCGATATCATGATATTAGCTGTTTATAGGTAACCTATCGTTCATTATTGCTAGTAATACCCATACTAATATTATAAAGGCAAAAATGTGTCTGTCTGTCAACTAAATAACTTTTAACTACGCATTCGCTCAACCGATCTTGATGAAATTTGGCACACGAATAGCTTGCAAGATGGAGACAGATGTAATATACTTTTTACCCTCGTAAAATTTAAAAATTCTCACGGGATTTCAAAACCTAAACCCAGTGGACGAAGTCGGAATATCTGCTAGTAGGTATACATAATAGAATACTATTCCAATTGAGATTACTATTTATTTGAAAATTAAATTCACACTTATTACAAATAAATAAGAAGCCATTGTGTGACGCGACAGCAGCTCGGCTGTAACACTGGATCGCTTAGTTTTATAAATTCCTTACTGGAGGCTGTAGCGCCGCTGCTGCTATGCCGCGCGGAAAATTAGCGCCTAATATAAACTACACATAACATCAATCGAAAACATTAAAATTCAAATGGCAGCGTCTAAAAGTAATTAAATAGGTTATACAGTTTCATTCCATTCTGGGTTCAATAACGACATTTTTTTAAAGAAGAAGACATTAAGTTTCTCGCATACTATAAAATGCACAGGCACTAGCGAATGTCGCAATCTATCAATTTATGGTTGGCTCTCGGTTTCTCAAGCTCAAGTTTGACCTTTGAACGAGACATGTCGCAGGGTAGAGATTACAGTATAACTGAATTATGACTTTAAAGTCAGATTAAAATTTGTTGACGCTATCGCGATGCCTGCACTGAACGTCAAGGTAATACCTATTTTAAAGAGCATTATTAAATCTGCCTTAATTTATTACTTGTTTTCATTCTTATAGTATTAATCCAAAAGTAACTAAAAATAGTCAAAATTATTTAAGCTTGATAGTAAAATATATCTGTCTACATAAACCGCATTGAATAATTTTCACAATTTATGGTCTAGAATATCGAAAATGCCATCCCACTAAATTTAATGATGGTGTAGTATTTCACACTTCAAGAATTCTCGATAAACGAACGGAGTGTCGCCTACAGGTTTTTACACGCTTCATATCTATGAGTACGACCATAATTTTGGAATCTACCCACTTTCTTAGAAATTATTGTACTTTTGCATTTTATGCTTTTGTTTTATGTTACACTTAAGGCTTTGTTATAAGACATACCGATATTGTCGACGGCGCATATCTTAGTGTACAGAAAAACTTTATAAGTTTATAGTACACCTAAAATAATGTAAATGTCTAACCATATTTGTATAATGTATAATAAATAATAAAATAATAAAAAACACGGGGTACATAATAACAAGTCAAGCGTCGATATATCATAACGGCCGAAATAATAATAAAGGCATAGAAATCTCTAAATCGTCTCAGTATCAAATAATATAATTAAGGGCTGCCACAAGAATGAATTCAATTAGGCCAGGATTTAATAAAAACTGCCAATACCTCTTCCAGTTTCCATCTTAAAACTGCATCATCCCTTACCATCAGGTGAGATTGTAGTCAAGGGCTAACTAGTAGATGAATAAAAAAAATCTATTTTACACATGCTATTGGCATGTGTGATCGAAACCATAATTTCAACGAAATGTCTACTAATGTTCATGAACCTAGCATATATTCCGAACCAGTGGGACATTCAATTGACTATTCAAAAGTACTTGTAAAAATTTATTTGAATAAAAAACTTTTCTATTATATTTATTCATGAATATTAGCATTTCTAACTAAAAAAAAAATTCAAAATAATGTACTTACAGTTACCACAGTTTATCTAATCCTTTTTCTCAGATGTAATTTGATTAACACTCCTTACATTGTTATTTCACAATACATCATAGTTATACAATTTATTGACGATAGATCGTATATACACGCCCTTATTAGACTTAACCTATAATTTGATGGACCTATACGTATATACTCTCAGATTGGTATTTATTACGCCTAGGTAGATGCGAAAATTACTACAGCGTTATTTCCATAAATTCTGAATTAAACGTTCAATTATTATTTATTAACGTTAGCTATAATTGTAACCAATGTATAGTTTATTTTTACAGCAGGTTTTATAAGCCCGTTTAAAATTTAAATACGACTATGTGGACCGACGACATCAGTAGAGTCGCAGGGAGCCACTGGATACAAGCGACACAAGACCGTGACGTGTGGAAGTCCCTTCAAGAGACTTATGTCCAGCAATGGACGTCTATTGACCGTTGACAACGACTCTTTTCACCTCCACCTAAGCGGAAAGCTTATACCTACCAGGTAAAAGGAATCCAATCCCGCGGAAGTCATCAATCCCTCAGATCCGCGAGATTTGTGGGATCGCAAATAATAATATTTATTATTAGTATCTATTTAATAATTTTTGTACTAAATAGTAATCAATGAAACTATTTTTTATTAATGAATAAAAGTTAAAAAAAATCTAGAAATGAAAAAGTATTCAATTAGTAAAGTAAAGTATTAGTCAGTCTCGACGAACAAATACCCAGACTGGACGGTTCATATAATTGAATCCCCAATATACCTACCTACTTCAAAACAGATGAACCGATTTTGATGAGACTTCCGCAGACAGGTAGAGGACTTTCAGGAGAATAATCAAGGCTACTTATAATTATTACCTACTCTGAAATAATTATTTTAATTGCACAATTTTGTGAAGCCGAGAAAACAGTTGGAGTCGAAGAGGGTACAGTCATTCTTGAATTTCTTGACATTCTTCAATTCTTATTTTTTAAGTTAACATTATTTTTTGTCTAAAATAATTTGAAAATCACAATACAACAAACTCGTAGCAAAATATTTTAATAAGGTGTAGGCATAAAGGATTTTTTTTAATTATAGCGTTCACTGCATCATAAACTGGAAGCCTGTACAAAAGGTATAGAACTTTCCCATCTGTCATAAGTTTGATGGATCGCCCTTTATATGGATCGGATTTCAAAAATTTTAGCGTCCATTCTTTATTTGGATTGTATTCCTCTATTAAATAGTTCGAATTCTTTTATTAGTTTTAGAATCTTGTTTAAAATATTAAATATAGGTACAATATTTTTTTATATCTATATAATACGAAGTAAAATTAAAATCTTGTAAGTGATTTCTAAATGACTGAGATTTTTCTGCACCCTCATGTCAAAGGTTATCAAAAAAATCAAATATCCGTTTTTGAAATTCAGTTTTTTCATGTCTGGGCTAATCTTCGAAACAGCTGAACCAATTTTTGCTAGACTCTCACAGACAGGTAGAGTATGTGATTATTATGATATAGATTACACAACAAAAAAAAACGGACGTATTCGCGGGCAAGAAAGAAACCTAATTAATATTTATAACACGACAACATTAAAAACACAAAAAAATTAAGGTGCAAACACATTACTTAGTATGTTGTGGTGAGTCGTGAGATGACTGCAGATGGCGATCAAACACATTTTAGTTATGTATGTACTATCTTATCACTCTTTTGTGCACTGACGCTCGAGTCGCACGAAAATGCTTCGATTGGTAGATAGCCGTGATAGAGTGCCTTATAACACAACACACTTATACATGTGTCTGCAACTTTACAGAGAATGCGGGTAAAACCGCAAGAATAAACTAGCAATATCCTAGATTGTAGTAAGCGATTACGAAGGTAAACCGCTCATCTATAAAAGTGGCTTCGTTTTACAGCCAAATTAAAGCACAACAACCATAGGTGCACCATAAATGGTATGGCGGCTTATTAAAGTATACAAAGTCTATGGGAAAGAAGCATGGTTGGGGAAAGGAAGGGTGGATCACTATTTACTCGAACGTCATTATAATACTGACTAAGTTTATTCTGTGATTTTACCCGCATGGAGTATACCTGCAGAAATGAGGAGATCCGTAAAAGAAACCAGAGTTACCGACATAGCTTTTCGAGTCGCTAAGTTGGAATGGCAATGGACAGAGCATAGAGCGCGAAAAACTGATAGACGTTGGGGTTCAGACTCCAGACCAAAGGTGCTCAGTAGTGATCTCTCACCGGGAAATGCAGCGTTAAGAGAACCCCCAATAGTTGTCCGGACGATCTGCCAAGCGAGTCGTTGGCAACCGGATATAAGCGGCACAAGATCTGTAGCGATCCCTGCAAGAGACTTATGTACAGCATTGAACGTCTACCAGCTGATATCACGAAGCGTCTAATAATATAGAGCCTCGCCAGAGCTTAACCGTATAGGTACACAGTAAAACTGTACGAATGATTAAAGCAAAAAATATTCTGTACCTCAGAGGTAAATGGGCCGATGCGCGACGCGATGTATAGTATATAATTATGTATAGTATATAAAAATATATAATTCTGTTGTACACAATCTCTAAACCTAAACTAAAATGACAGGTCTAAATCTATTGCTATCCTTTTCCGCAATGAGCACTGTGAAAGAGATAGGAATAATTTAGACCTGTCATTTTAGTTTAGGTTTAGATATATATTACATTATCTTAGGGTTTAGAGATTGTGTATAACAGAATTGGCCAGATTATATACTTAGATATGATTGTCAACGAGCATACATGTGCCATTGCGAAAATATGATGATGCAAAAGGCTACATAGTTATGTAAAAGTTGGAAAAAACTACATGCGCCAAAAAGCAAGCAAACTTTAAGACGGTAAGTAGTAGTTTTAATAGTTCATCAAGGAAATTCAAATGAGGTCAAGATGAGTGCATTGTAGAGGCTGTGTGCACTTAAATTAGGAAAGTGAGGATCCTTAATGCGGTATTGTTACGGCTTACGAGTGTTCGTTGCAGAAACCACCGTAATCCGTATAACCACACGCACGGGCGAAGCCGCAGGTGAAAGCTAGAGGTGAGCGTGCCTATATAATTAAGGATAGTGCACAAGATACGCACGCATCGTAAAATGCGGCATCGGAGGGCGCGGACGGACGGCGGCGGGTTCCAATTTATTTTTTCCCCATCGTTGCAGGGCGTTGCAGTAAAGTTGAAATCGTAAAGTTACAGCGTCTGGCCCGGGCCCCTACCGTGGGTGCACATTACTATATTTTGCTACAACTTCGTACTGTAGTTTTCTCTTTATCTACAACCATAGCTTCTGTCCGCGGCTTCGCCCGCGTGAATTACGGTTTTCCACAAATCCCGAGGGAATCGTGGATTTCCCGTTCCCGTTCCCGCTCCCTTTTCCAACCTATATACCTACTTTCAAAAAAGTTTGCTATAGTTATCTACCTATAGCTGTAGCTGTAAAATTCGGTTTTTTCAAAATCCCGCGGAAACTGTGGATTTTTCAGGATAAAAAGTAGCCTATGTTAAGTCAGGACATAATCTATCACCATTCTAAATTTCAACCAAATCGGTACAGTAGTTGCGACGTTAAAGAGTAACAAACATAGACACATACACATATACACAAACAAACTTTCGCCTTTATAATATTAGTGTGACTAGCGCCTACTAATCGCCTGTGGCTTCGCTTGCGTCACGTTAGATTGTCGAAAAATGTCCAACCTCTGTGCAAATTTTCAGCTATTTCTAGGTCCAAGAGTTTGGACTGGACGTGAATGAGGCAAAATCAGTGCTCTAATTTAATCAAGTCTAGGTATCAATCGATCTAGGACAGGACTAAAAATCGATCAAATTTGGTATAACAGTTAGCACAGCAAACATTGCAAGAAATTTTGATGACGTATCCGACAGTAAAACAAGACGAGGCAAATTATTTATACTAAAACACAGAAGAACAAAATAATTAAACTGTAGAGTTGACTAGCATGCTGTATCAATAAATTGAAGTAGACGTCTGTGATTTAAATATATTATCCAAACAAAAACATTTCATGTGAATAATAAGGCCAACTTCCTATCAAAAAGTTTCGGCCATTAAAAGTACTGATATCAAAAATTATGACCAAGTCCTTTGCTAGGCTCGATAAATGAAACCATACAGTTTTAGAAGGTATATCTTCTTCGATCACCCTCAAGCTGTCATACCATTCCTAATGATCCTGTTAAAATATTTTTAAATAATTTATGTCTTACTAATAACACTATAATATGAAGCTCATTTGGGACTGAGAATAGTTTTATTGTTTTCAACTTGACAACATTTTTGTACTCCTTTGAATTTGTTTAATTTAAAAAATGTTGCCAAGTTGAAAACAATAAAACTATTCTCAGTCCCAAATGAGCTTCATATTATAGTGTTATTAGTAAGACATAAATTATTTAAAAATATTTTAACAGGATCATTAGGAATGGTATGACAGCTTGAGGGTGATCGAAGAAGATATACCTTCTAAAACTGTATGGTTTCATTTATCGAGCCTAGCAAAGGACTTGGTCATAATTTTTGATATCAGTACTTTTAATGGCCGAAACTTTTTGATAGGAAGTTGGCCTTATTATTCACATGAAATGTTTTTGTTTGGATCTCACTCCTTTTTTCTAAGTATTTCAAAGTTAATGCAATAAGTATAATGAAGTTGTGATGGCTTATAATCGAGTCTTTTTTCTCTCTTACGCTTCAGTATAATTAGGAATAGAACCCTATCACATTTTACGGTCTGATTAGATGTGGTTTAATCTTCAATACATAGTATAAAACAAAGTCGCTTTCTCTGTTCTAATTGGGTGAATTTTTATTTTGTTTGTCTGTCTGTCAAAATCACAGATAACAGAAACTCCACTCCAGAGTATTTCCACTCAGTGATCAGTTTCAGAACTTAGAACCATACGGCTTAACTAAGAGAAGATTTTGAGTATTTGACTCTCATTAAGTTTAATGAATAGTATTAGATATTAGATATTAGTGATACCTAGTAGCCGGAATCGACAGGACACCAAAGTCTCCTCCAAACCTCCAAAGTCGGCCACCCATCCATTTCCTGACTCGGGTCAAGGTTGCTTATCAAAATTATTAAGAAAATCGCGCTTCTGGTTTTATTGGCAAAGACGAATCTCAAACTACTGGAAGGAACGGGCTAAGGCACACAGATAGCTATTAATGTGGCGTACGACATCCGCAAAGAAAGGATTTTTGAAAATTCAACCCCTTAGGGGGTAATATAGGTGTTTGAAATTTGTGTAGTCCACGCCGACGAAGTCGCGCCCGCGACTTCGATAAAAAAATATACCTCTTGGCGTTGTATTATTTACCTACACTTTACTTTTTATTAGAACTCAAGACCAGTAAGATTGACCCCTTGCTAGAAAACTTAAAAAGTCACATCTCCCTAAATAGTGCACCGATTTCGATGAAACAAGAACCATATATAGCTTCGAATAAAGTAAAATACATTTATTAAAACAAAATGAAAATTTGTTCAGTATTTTTTGTGTGATGTGGGAACAGACAGATTTTTATATATCTTTGAATTGGTCAGTGTCTGATGCAACTTTTGGACATTTTTCGATTTTTTCCTTCATATACACACTAAGACTCATCTTCTTACCAAATTTCAACATTCCACATACACGAGAAGTGCGTCATAATTTTGATCAGTCAGTGAGTAGGTCTTGTTTTATGTGATTTTCAAACCTCTGTATCTCAGAAACGGTTCAACTTGAAAATTTGAAACTTTCAATTTATTATCACATCCACGAGTTTAACTTATATTTCAAATTTCGTAGGATTACTATCCCGCGAACCAGAGTTATGAGGGGGGTCAAAACAGCTCGAAATGGATCGTGTAAATAACACACTCATGCGACAAGGCCGGAGGAACTTGGCCTGGCGCACTTCGTGCGCCTAGATACCTATCTGCCTCTTTCTGAATGAAAGCAAAGCCAAAACCCACACGTTTTTTAAATTTTTGTCTGTTCTTTAGTCTGTTTGCTTGTTTGTCTGATCTGATCTTCAGAATGTTTAAACTGAATTTGATGTGACTTAACGTGAAGGTAGAGGTTACATACCTACATATTATAATGATCTAAGCTTTTTTTATCCCGGAAACATCCAGGGTTCCTGCATTTAAGAAAACTATTAAAAATCAAGGGACATCAAATAGGGTTAATACATTTTCACAGTCTAACCGTTGAAACTATTTTAAGGAAATTTACTACAGAAATGAGCTATTTCATAATTAAGCGTCCCGGAATAGATAAGAGCTACTTTCTTTGCTAGAAAATCAAAGAGTTCACACAAGATTTTAAAAACCTAAATCCAAGCAGATGAAATCGCAAAATAGTCTGTTTTCAAAATACAAAAAAAAAAATCCTGACTCACTGACTAAACAACTCGATTTCTCTCATCAGAACCGTTAGTAGGGGCAGTCCTACAATAATTTAGTAAGGATAATAAAGGTTCATTTTTCACCAGCTCCAATCGGATACGGTGGTAGTGGTGTTTTTTGTTGCATTTCTATTCGAATGAGGGGTTCCGCACAAATTATACCTTCGCCCGTATAAAATATATGGAGTCGTTGATGAGTTAGTGTGTTTAGAGCCGTGAGGACTAGAGAGTAATGATTTAGAAATAATGATGGCACAGAGTACAGGGTTCCGAGAAATGGAATTTTAAAAAATACTACATTATACGAGGCAAGGTGAGAGATGCGTTTGTATGGGGTGGAAATACTATGAGAAATAGAGATGGTTAGTTCTAAGAAACATTTGTGTCTGTTTTACTAAGGATTTCTCTTGATAATCCAAACAATAGTAAAAGTTTTACACCGGGTATTACAGCGGGGTTTACAGAATAGGTTCTAGACGATATTTTAAACATAAAACTTAAGCAGATATTTATTCATTCGATGAAAACGCCATCTAAAAATATACATCTATAATATAATAAATGTATTATAAAGAGTGTTTTAAATATACATTGTAAATACAAAATGTATAAAACTCTATGTACTTACATATAATCACGTGACCAATAAAGACCCAGAAGTTAAATCCATAAAATAAATAGGCACGCATCCGCGTCTCTTTCATCATATCTCCTCCATTTCCACATAAACCGTGCTCAAATATTGTGTCATTCCGTCCGTCATCTAGCATGTTCATGAACAACATTCGATTTGTACAAGACGTCTCTTAACCACGTTCACCCCTCTAGTGGTAAAACAAACTCGTAAAACAACCCCAGCGCATAACTTTGCCCCATGCCATGGTGTGGCCATCAATGCTTTATTAGTGGGGAGTCTGCGGTTACAAGATATGCTACGTTCAGATTCGAAAAATAAACAAGATAAACTATAGGGAGCTATACGTATAATATACCTACCTACGATAAGATATTGTTTCGACGAGAGTAAACTTGATTAACGTGTGAGGTACTGAACTCTACCGAAGGTAGTATGAGACGCGGACATCAGTTAGCGAAAAATAAAGCTTTTTAGCGGAGCTTTGTCCGCATACATTTAGGTTTTTAAAAATCCCATACTTACCCTTGATTTTCCGGGAGAAAAAATAGCCTATGTCTATCTCCAGGATGCAAAGGTCTGCGTTAAATTTTACCAATATCGGTTCAGCAGTTGAACCTCGAAAAGGTAACAGACAGACACTTTGTCACAACTACATAATTATATCCTCCTCCTTGCATCGCATCCGCGTTAGGTACTGAGGATCGTGGCTCCTTGATAAGAGCTTTTTGATGTTCTTTCTTCAGCTCTTTTGGTTTTTCGCTCTATAGATACATATTGAAGTATTTGGGGGGGAAAAGAGTATAAGAAGACAAAAGATGGATGGATTGTGTGAAAGAGGATATGCGTTAAAAGAGGCTATTATTATATTTTATACGTCAACGCATTCAGCGTTGACGTATAAAATATAATAATAGAAGTGAGTGGAAAAAGAAGATATGTTATGCTGACCCCACATAGCATAAGGACCTGAAGAAGAATAGTGATTGTTAGCCTTAAACTTGGTAGAAAATTATGGCGAAATGAATCTAAATTAAAAAATTGCTTTTCTTGTTGCTAAAAATAACTTTTCTTCCAAAATCAAGAGAGTTCCAAAGCTCTTGATTATAAAAGCTTTTTAGCTGAGCATAAATTTCGAAAATACGAGGCAATTAAACCAGATTTGAACCCCGTTCTCTGCGGACAAGGCAGCTCACGCTCGCGGTTCGCTGTCAGACAAAACAATTTCGATACTCTTTTTTTACGTTAATTATGTACGTTTAATGGTCACTAATTCCCCATATTATAGTGTAAGCGTACCTGCAACGATGATTGTAACTTGTAAGTTTAATTTGAGGTTCTATAAACTGTGTAAATAATTACAAGGCGGGCGCCGTGTATTACTTCGTTGATTATACAGGAAATAGCCAGTAGAACCAAAAAGAAATATCTTGCTGTATGTATCATTACAGTCAGTATGTTGAGACTCTCAGGTTTTAACTTGAATACTACCTACGTCACCCAGTGCTGAGCAATTGGTATTAGATAAATAAATACATAATAATGAAGTTAGAATCTACATTTTAATTAACTTTACTTTTAGTTTGTAAAACATCAATTCTTAAAATCTATAAATCCAATACAGAAAATGGCGCCGACCTACAAAATACTCTAGGAGATGGCATATATAGTTATGGATGATAAAATATTACTATATTACGTAAAGTGAATATAAAAGATATACAAGATATCAAAGAACCCAATTTTAAAGCAAGAGGCCTTAACAGTAACTGTGGTGCACCATTTTTATTCAACAACATATTGTGTCGTGATACAATTTTTTAATACAATAATAAGCCAAATTAACTTTTTCCTCCTCTGAGGTGGTCCACCGATACTTATCGCGTACAAAGCTTTCAAATAGTTAACGAAAATCCAAAACAAAAACGAATGCACACACGATCGAGCACGTGTGACGTGATCGTATGCCGCGTACAACATAATCATTACTGTAAGTGCTTCGTTATTACGTATTTAAAGCTATGTACATATTAAAGAGACTAGATGATGCCCACGGCTTCGCCCGTGTGGATTTAGGTTTTTAAAAATCCCGTCAGAACTTTTGATTTTCCAGAACAAAAAGTAGCTTATCTGTAGAAACCCGTCCCCAAAACGGAAAAATCCCGTGGGATCCCCACGATTTCGGAATACAATTCCTTGCAGCATCAGGGTTGAGGAGTTGGATATGTACCTACTCGAGTTCATTCAACGATAAAGTCTTTAATTGGTACCCCCAATATCAATTTAAATAACCGAAAGTTTCTAAAACCCATTAGTTTTGGGGATTAGGTCCCCTGCAGCATCAGGATTGAGGAGTTGGAATCCAAATTGTTTATAGAACAGGGCCGTAATGTTTCTCTATCGATTAAAAAAAAAATTACGCAAATCGGTTCAGAAATCTCGGAGATATCGGTGTACATAGGTAGAAAAACACAACTCCTCCTTTTTTGAAAGTCGGTTAAAAAAGTAGCCTATGTTACTCCCTGGTTAATTCTCTACATGTATGTGAAGGTCCCGTCAAAATCGGTTCAGCCGTTCCGAAGATTAGCCCGTTCAAACAGACAGACAGACAGACAGACAGACAGACAGACAGACAAAAATTTTAAAAACGTGTGATTCGGTTATGGTAGCGTTCAAATAACCATATGAGCTTAATATGAGGTAGTTATTTCGATATTACAGACAGACACTTCAATTTTATTTATTAGTATAGATTAATAAAAAGAAGGTTCGTTGAATAATTATATTACGGTGCTTTTCGACTGGTCTTGACTTGAGTGCTGGTATGAAAATGACACGGAACTTATTTGGATCGTATTTATCTTTCAATGATGTCTTGAATCCAGCATTGAGTATTTCTTTTATTTTTTTTAGAGAAAACAAAATCTGGCACTAAATTACTATTTCTTGATGAATTGTTTGCGTATCAACAACCAACATAATAAATTCATCGTCTCTTGCACTACTAAGCTTAATGTTTAGGAAATTATGAGAGTCCCAGCTAAGTCCATCTCCAACTGGTCGGAAGACAATCAGACTGACGGACGGTGGAACCTTTTAGCAAAATGCGCTTAAATCTCCACTAAAATAAATAGACACTCATAGAAAATACGCTTTTATTTTAGGGTCAGCTTTCAACGGAAAATATTTAAAACAACGTTTAATGGCCATCTCTTGAAGGTCTCATGCTTACGTTTTTAGTTTGAGTTCAATTTTACATTTTCAATGTGGCTAATTCTGTTGTATACAATCTCTAAACCTAAACTAAAATGACAGGTCTAAATTTATTCCTATCTCTTTCACAGTGCTCACTGCAGAAAAGGATAGCAATTGAATTAGGCCTGTCATTTTAGTTTAGGTTTAGAGATTGTATACAACAGAATTAGCCACATTGGCAACAAAGTCAAAATCGTGTCATCGTAGTTAAACCTACCGAATTTCGTACAAACGAGCAAACATCGTAATTTGATCGTGAACTCTATTATTTTGCTATTTTCCTATTAGGTAGGTACTATTATTATTTTACTAATTTCCACATTATTAACTTGAGAATATACACCAAGGGACAAATATTATATATATAAAGCTACTTGAAGTCAGGTACTGATCACCTCTCCTGAACAATTTTGTATGGGACTTTTTCACCATAATTTTCATGTGTGTAAAATTCAAAAATATAAGGTCTACAAAATTATAGAGAGAGCTGAACGTGGAAAACTGACTAGGGTGCCCTAAGGGATCTCGAAAACTATCAGTCGGAAAGGTACCGTCCCGAAACAAAAAATGTTCGAAACCTTGGGCCATTGGGTGAACCGATAAAAAAAATATGGCCACCAAACAAAAAAAAATTTCGTCTCCATACAAAAATTTTGCTAATTTTCAAGAGGCTCTCCAGAACAATTTTGTATGGAACTTTTTTCGCCTCACTATTTATATGCGTAAAACTTATGGGTCTTCCTTCAGGAAAAATATGAAACGTCATGAATGTGGAAAATTTACCAGAGTACCCCAAAGGCTCTCAAAAACTATCAGTCATAGAGACATGGTCCTGAAACTGAAAATGTTCAAAACCTTGGGCCCTTTGGTGAGACTGTAAAAAAAAGATAGGCACCGAACAAAAAAAATTTTCGCGTCCATACAATTTTTTTTTTTAATTTTCAAGAGGCTCTCCAGAACATTTTTGTATAGAACTTTTTTTACCTCACTAAACGCATGCATAGAGCTCATGAGTGTCCTTTCAGGAAAAATACGAAACGTTATGAATGTGGAATATTTACCAGGGTACCTCATGGGTCCTCCAAAACTACCAATCATACAGACATGGTCCCAAACAAATGTTATTAAAGACCTTGAGCCATTGGGTGAACCGATAAAAAAAAGATGGCCGCCGAACAAAAAAAAATTTTCTCCATACAAATTTTTTGGGTTCTTTTCAAGAGGCTCTCCAAAACAATTTTGTATGGAACTTTCTCCCTTCACTATTTATGTGTGTAGAACTTATGGGTCTTCCTTCAGGAAAATTATGAAACGTCATGAATGTGGAAAATTTACCAGAGTACCTCATGGGTCCTCCAAAACTACCAGTCATACAGGCATGGTCCCAAACAAATGTTATTAAAAATCTTGGGCCATTGGGTGAACCGGTAAAAAAAAGATGGCCGCCGAACAAAAAAAATTCTCTCCATACAAATTTTTTGGGTTCTTTTCAAGAGGCTCTCTTAGACATTTTTGTATGATCAATTTTCCCCCTACTACACTTATAAATAGAACTTAAAGATTTTTTTTCACAAAAATCACAAAACGTAGTGAATGTGGAAAACCATTACCAGAGTACTCTAACGGCCCTCAAAAACTATCAATCATAGAGGCATGGTCCTGAAACTAAAAATGTTCAAGACCTTAGGCCCTTTGGTGAGCCAGTAAAAAAAAGATAGCTACGGAACAAAAAAATTCGTGTCCATACAAAATTTCTTTTTAATTTTCAAGTGGCTCTCCAGAACATTTTTGTATAGATCCTTTTTTTTCCACTAAACGCATGCATAGAACTGATTAGTGTCCTTTCAGAAAAGATGCGAAACGTGATACCAATAATTCTTTCTATCTTTCAAGAGACTCTCCAGAATATTCTGGTATTTGGTATGGCCTCCCATTTCTTTATTTTACGAATATTGAAGAGACTACAAGGCACGCGAGCTGCTTGCAGCTCGCGCACCGAGCGCATCACTAGTTATAACTATACGGACAGCTGATAAGTTAGAATAAAAGAAAGAATAAAGACAGAATAAAAGAATCTCATTTTCACCTGCATACAGCAAAATATTATAAAATTTGTTTATGTGCAACAGGTGACTAATTATAACACTGATACACATAATATTATTATCAATCAGTATTAACAGAATATTAATATAAAGCAAACCAGTTCTGTACCCAATTAGAGGATTGACTTAGTAAATTATGCACCGATTATAAATTATACAATCGATTACAACTTGACAGATACAACATAATAATATGTACATTTTAGGTAGCGTATATACATACAGGGTATGTCCTTTGTATTATTAATATTGGATTGGAGTAATAATAGTCATCAAACGTGTTATTAAGGCAATTAGCCTAGAACTTTCATTATGATTTTATTAAAATAAAAATACACCTCTTTTCTGTAGGAATCCTTTGTTTTATCGGAAAACGAAAAGTACCTATTTTATAGCCCTCTCCTGAATGCAAAAGCTTTCTGTATGCTCAGTATTTCAGGTATTAGAGGGATTAGATAAAATATTAATATTATTTGAATATGCATAAAAAGAGTGGATTTCCAAAGGTACATATATAGAAAAAAATCACAGATGGGAAATATACTCCACACTGTGTAAAATAAAACTCTACACGGACCAAGTTGCAGGTAACAGATAAAAAATAGGTCCTCTCTGCTTGAGCCGTCGCCGAAAGAATATGCAATCAAGATATAAATCACAAATGAGGCTCTAAATATAGTGTTGTTTGATATCCCAAGGCAAAACATCGGTACGTTCACGTAACGAAAGCGTACGGCTAATGAGAAGAGACAGGACCAATCGCACAGTGGGGTGAAAAGTGGGAACCGTGGACAAAAACGCTAATAATTCCGTCACATAAATTCCGTATATTACGTTTACAAAACCGTATTATTACCTGTTAATGGGAACTCCGGGATCCACAAAGGATCTTTGGGAGTTAAGGTACCAGCCATCGGTGCCGCTCGATGTTGATTTTTTATTTCATGCTGAGGTATAGGCACGTTACGTTAGCCGTTGTTATACAACGCAACTGATTACATTTGATCATTTAAAACTTGATTCCATCTTATTAAATTTCGTCAATAAAATAATCAATAAAATCTGAAAATATATTATGGTCCTTTTTATTATATTAAATTTAGAAATGATTGTGAATACATACATTGATTGTAATATTATCTACATTTTCTACATTATAATATACATAATATGTTACTGTAGAGAAGACATGATTCACAATATAGTATATATATAATATATATATAATATGTATATATATATATATATTATATATACAATTACATGCAATTTTTTTACTCGCCAACAAATAAAACAATTATTATTATTATATTAAAGCTTCTGAAAATTGGCTTATAATAATAATGTATTATATAGTAAAATTAAACTGTTTTGAAGATTAAAGTATACCTTACACATTTCACCCGTTTCGAAACTGCAAAAGATTTATAAAGTTATTAATATGCCACTTTAAATTCACTGATACCTTTGTGCCAGATCTCATTTCTTTATTCGCACTGGAATAAATTATCTTCTTAAGTTCTTGTTGGCTTTGCTTTATTTTGACAAATATATTCGATTCTGGAAAGCCATTCAATATTTATTCGACAGCAATCACATATTCATACAATTAAGAAGGTGGGTGGGGCACTAAAAAATACTTGTTGCAGAGAATTAAATTTGTTCGACGCTAACACAAGTTTATGGTTATTGACTTACCTAATGCAGTGTATGAATTAGTTTCATTGCAATATTATATTCTTCGTCTATAATTCAAGCTACAGCTTTAGGACAATAAATAAATAAATATTTATTGCCAGAAAAAAACCCACGTCAATTAATATTAATATTAATAGGTATTTGTAGTTGACTACAGCTACGCATAGGTGGGCTCAACTTACTACATATTTTGTTAAAACTCGGATACAATAGCCTGTCAGTTCATTTGTGTTTTAAACACACTAACCCGGCTAGTTCATTTTATACTACGTAGCTACGTACGTAGTAGTAGGTATGGTTTTAAAATGTTTACGAAATATTTTTACTAGCAATCATTTTTCATTTTATTGCCTTTCTTATGAAACGAGTGATACTCTTTTTTCAACATAAATATTTGATGCTTTAATTATTATTTAGTGAATTAAATGTTTATCTTCTTTTTCTGTCTAAACTCTTAGTAATTACAGATAGATCAGTTGAGTAAGTGCTTAGTAATTCAATGAACAACGAACTCATCATAAAAACAGCTCAGTTCCAATGATAATTTCAAGATCAAGAAGTGCATTTGCAGCTTCCAAACAGTAATCCTAATAGAGTCGCAGTACTTACCATCAATGTTGCCGACATTTACAAAAAAAACGAAAGATTACCTCCTAAAAAAGGTGCAAATTGACGAAGCCAACAGAGGTCCACTTAACACCGAAATATATTTTCAATTCACGTGTAGCACAATAACTATATCACAATGAAGCTTTTTGTTGTATTTCCCCAAAGATTAACGTGTACACATTTGAAATTCTAAAAGGATTTTAAGTTTCGAAACCTTTTGGTCTTTGGCTCGTTACTTTTAAAATATGAATTAAAAACCTGATTCACAATCCTATGCGGTAGGTAACATCAATGTGTTAAGATTTTAGTGAATTATCTCACAGGTCATCAGCACTGACAGGCGAACAAATTTTTTTATCTGAAAACCAGGAAAATGCGCCATTTTGACGTATAGAAACATTTTGATTTTTAACCCCCGACAGAAAACGGTGATATAAGTTTGACGTGTCTGTGTGTGTGTGTATGTGTGTGTGTGTGTGTGTCTGTCTGTTCCCCTGTGACGCTCAAACGGGCGGACCGATTTGAATGTGGTTTCTTTGTTTGAAAGGTGAATTAGTCGAAAGTGTTTTTAGCTATGTTTGATGAAAATCGGTCCAAGATGGCCGCCGCTACAAAATAGCGGATTACAAATTTTTTCACAACTCACTTAATATGGGTATCGAATGAAAGGGCTTGACTAGTAGAATAGCACTATTGCAAATCCAAGATGGCCACCGCCACAAAATGGCGAATGTAGGGGTTTTTAAAATTTAATTTTTTAAATATTATGATAGGACATCTATGGATATTTGCACAATTTTTAAGAATCACACATACATAGTAGGTATATTGAGTTAGCATAAATCATTCTACAAGTTATAATTAACAATACATGTTTTCAACAGATCGTACTGCGGCTAAAGTACAAGAGTGGATACAACAACTTGCTAATCATGAAATAATTGATGTTATGCACACAAAGACCCCTAATATTCACCTGGGGAGGGTCACAGACCCCTTAATATGCGCGAGTTCATAGCACGATGATGGTAATGCACAATTTCAGGGGCCACTAGCGTTTGGCATAAGTTATAAGAAGTGCACAGTTTCTTTGTGAAATTGTGATAATAAAAAAAACCCCGGCTGTGTTTGTTGTGGGCTCTTCTTCTCTTATTTTTAAGTTTAATAATTAAGTAGCAATTAGTACGTAGTACGTACGTAGTAACCTACGTAGTAATTATCAACATTACTTCACTTCCATGTACTTCATATATTGACGTTCAAAAAGTGTACAGTGTACCAACATTCAAAAATTTTGATCAAGGTTGAATTTGATTTTGGCTTGTTGTTTCTTTACATATTATTGTACTATCAACACTAATCACAACAATAACTAGCTAATTTCTAATGCGTGTGAATGCTAATTTAGTGAATAAAGTCATAAGCACGCTATGAAAGGACAGTGTTTTAATAGTTTAGAAGTTGTATATGTAAGTCTCTACTTAAGAAATGAAAATCCTATTTTATTATAATTCAAATGTAAATTTTATAGTTTATTTAATTTATGAAACCGCTTTGAACTTGGACCACACATATTGGTATGCACAGTCACGACCCGACCACTATCTCTAGCTGTTGTATATTTTAAATAGCCTATATGTTATCATGTAACGACACTAGACAAATTATATTTACACTTACAATATCAATAGAAGAGGATATTACAGAAATTGTATCATACAAGAAATACATAGAGACTTTCTGTTCAGAAATTCTGTCCGAACATTTATATAGCCAAGGTTCAAGAATATTTCTGGACAATATATTAAATAAAAACATAGTGTTACAACACAATCACAAAAATGATAACTGAAGTTTGAAGTACTGGTGAGCGAAGTACCTAGTTGGCAGTTTGTAAGTAAAAGTTTGCCCACGGCTTTCCCAGTCTTAAAATTATTCACATCTCAAACGGGTTAACTACGGACTTAAGGGCCGCGAGGCCGTAAGTAATAGATACCTGATTGTTTGTAACTATCACTCAAACTTGACAGAGCATGCACTCGTTATTTATTGGCTACGAGTATCATTAGACGACGTCAAAGCGAGTTATAGATCTTATAGGGCAAGTTCTAATGAGTCGATATGTGGCCAACTCATGGCCCACGTCTGTTTTACAGTTAGTTGCGTAAAATAATCTGCATTTTATTTTATTTTACCTTACTTTTAACTTAAAAAATATATATATCATTTTGTTTATGTGCTGTAGTAGATTTTTGTCCATAGTAGACAATTTAACACCAGTGTTCACAAAAAATTTACATTATCATCTTTATTTAACATACATAATACAGTAAGGTAATCAATGTCAATCCAGAAATCTATTGCGTTGGAGCAGCGTTTAAGTTATTACTTAGCTATCTATAATATAATAAAACTGTAACAGATCCAATTCTGTACACTGAAGATATTTTGAAATTTTTTATTGGAAGGCACTCTATAATCGATGCTGAAGCCAAAACTGCAATTTGTTTTATTTTTGTCTGTCTGTCTGTCTGTCTGTCTGTCTGTCTGTCTGTCTGTCTGTCTGTCTGTCTGTATCTTGGCCGCGCATCACGCCGAAACTACTGAATTGATTCGAATGAAACTTGGTACGATATGAGTTTATACTCCGAGGTAGGACATAGGATACTTTTTATCCCGAAATTCAGCACGGTTCCCTTGGGAGAGGGGAAGAAAGTTGAAACGTGTATTTAGCTCTAATTCAATAACGGGTACTTCGATTTAACTCATTCTTTTTTTGTTAGAAAGGTAGTACTTTAAATATTGTCCCGTAAATATTTCAAGGTCATAGGTTTTTTAGTTCAGAAATGACAGACATTTATTGGGTTCAAATAACTTGGGACCTGGATCTTTGAACATACGGCTTATTTTAAACTGGTGTGCATTTAGAGTTATGTTTGTCGATCTGTCTATTTGTTCCAGCTAATTTCCGAAACGGCTGGATCGATTTTGATGGAACTTTCAATGGCAGATAGGTGATGTTATATGGAATAACTTAGGCTTCATTTAGTTTATGTACAAAAAAGGATTATGGGATCCAATCCGATCCTATATAAAAACCTATATAACCACGCGGACGAAGTCGCGGGGGTCAGCTAGTTCGTAATAAGAGTAAAGTGTAATAAGAATTTATATTTCTTAGAGCGGTGCCACACGTGAGTTGCGGCGCCTCAACGTATTTATTTCGTAGGACTGTATGATAAACGTGCTGTAATTCATTAACGCGTAATCCGATTTCATTAATTCTTTGTTTGTTAGAAAGGAAATACTTTAAAAAATTTCCCGTAAATATTTCAAAGTCTTCGGTTTTGTAGTTAAGAAATCACAGCCATCACAACCCTCAGTACTCTATATAACTTTGAACCGGGATTGTACAGGAACCTTTGAATGTATGGATTATGATATTAAGCTGGCGTGAGTGGTGTGTCTGTTTGTCTATTTGTTCTGGCTAATCTCCGAAAGGCTGGATCGATTTTGACGGGACTTTCACTAGCAGATATTTACAACTTATATCCTCGCAGACGAAGTCGCGGGTATCCGCTTGTTAATAATAATCATGGATTTCTCTATGAAGCATTCCACAACAGTGCCGCAGATGTAACGCAAGGCAGTGAAATATCAACGCGCTTACTCCGTCCCCTTTAGATAACGACTCGATATAATAAGAAATTGACGAAAACATAATTAATTAGCTACCCTGTTTCAAAGCCTCCCATTAAAAATTACTCCCAGATAAAAACGAAAAAAAAAATGCATTTAAAGTGGGCAGTGCTTTTGTCACCTTGCGTGCTTTGAAATAACGCTTATCTCCGACCGAACTGAGCCCATACTCGACAAAAGCTCGAACCAAAATCCGTCTTATAAAAATACAAATAGAGTTTTTCTTCGAAGTGGTGGATCAGGAATATCTGTCCAATATTTGTCCAACGTGTCAAATAATTCCAGGCGTTTGATTTGTTTGAAAAAGGTGTAGACGTCCCGACAGCGCCAACGTCCAACATTAAAAGAGCCCGATTTACACACTCGATAAACGACAAGCCGCGTTTTATTATTCTGGATATAAGTTGCATTGTATGTTTTGTCATTTGAACGACTAATGTGTAAACAGATAAAGGGTCATTTTTAAGTGAAAGTAAATCATATGGGATTTAAAATCTTCCTTACAATGGTGTTCTAATGGATACTTTTGCTTATAGAGTGGCATATTTGTTATCCGCGTAGGGGAGTTGGAAATTTGTTGTCTAAAGGTGTAAATAAAGGATTTATTAAATAAAGGGGGATCTTTACTTATTAAACTGGTGTTGTTTGAGTAATCTTCTTGTCTTTTGTGATGGAAATATTATACACTAGAGAATGCCCGCGGCTTCGCCCGCGTGAATTTCGGTTTTAAACAAATCCCGAGGGAATCATGGATTTCCGGTTCCCTATGTTTTAAGTCAGGACATAATCTATCTCCATTCAAAATTTCAGCCAAAAATGGTTCAGTAGTTGCGGCGTGATTGAGTAACAAACATCCAAACATCCAAACATCCACACTTTCACATTTATAATATTAGTAGGATTTTATATTATTATACATACTTACTTCTACAAGCTAATTTATAAATTAGGTACAAGTACAATACGCATTTACAAATGTAACAAAAAAATTTAAGAGGAACATAATATAGGACATAAAATATTCTAGACATCGTCTATGGGCATAGTGCCTAGATATTGTTTGGGCTAAATACACACACACACACGCAAGCACGCACGCACGCACGCACGCACGCACGCACGCGCGCGCACACACACACACACACACACAACGTCACACTTACGTCAAACTTATAACACCCCGTCATTTTTGCGTCGGGGGTTAAAAACGGAACCCTATATTCATGTCACTCTGCTGTCGGTCTGTCTCCGCCGGTCACAGGACTCAAGCTCGTAGACGAAATGAGTTACAAACCTGAAATGTTGATATTTATTGTAAAACGTTGACCCAATATTGAATTAAAAGTTGAATTAAATTATTTTACAGGGGGGCTCCCATCGAAACAAACGAACATTTTTTGGGTTTTTCTTTCACGGTTTGTTACGATGTCTATTGTATACACACTTGTACACTCACACAAAAAATAAAATGTTGTTCAGAATTATGTACGAAACCCTAAAAGAGCGAGGCCCGACTCGCACTTGGCCAATTTTTAGGTACATTACGGTAGGTGTATTTACAAAATTTAGAAACCGTAAATGCAAAGGACAATAAGCGCAACACGCATTCCACCGCGTCCCGCCAAAACATTTGGCCGCGCATCGCAACGCCACTTGTCAATGGAGGCACAGATAAACATAAACTTAAATGACATACTCATCGCGCCGGCTGATGTATCGTTTGTGGCGGGCTTTACGAATAAAATGGTGTTTGCTTATAAAAGAGTTTTGCGGTAATTCAATTGTTCTGCTGTTAGTGCTGAATGAACGTTGACGGTTTCCAATTCAATGACTTCTTTATGAAATAACACTGTAATTTACAAAAAGTTCTCACACAAAAATTTAGCAATGACTTTGTATTTTCTTTCTTTCGAAATATCTAAATATAGGTATTAATATTTTAGTCCAATTTACTACATAGTATCATCACTCCATATTTTAAAAAAATTCCCTGCCGCGGATGTCTGTCTGTCTGTCTATCTTTCTGTCTGTTGTTAGTAAATTGATTTAAATATGACGATAATTGTAAAAACGCCTGTGAGATTTCACCGAAAACGCTGTCTAACCCTTTGGCTTATCTCAGAAACTATTGAAGAGATTTGGTTCGTTACCACCAAAACAGATGTAAACAAGCGTTGCTACTATTTATGTCTATTTTTTAAGATTAAACAACAATATAATTTAAAAATTTACTAGAAAATAAAATCTGTGAATACTCTATCTTTAAGTAATTAGAACCTTAGTCAAAAGATTATTTATTTAACTACTCAAGGGCGTCGCCAGCCTCTGGCCAAGGGGGGGGCAAGTTGATGATATTATAGTACATATGCGAAAAGTGTAAATAGGCCAGTCATATTTGACCCAAAAAATCGCTAAAATCGCAATCAAACGGCTAGTTCTGATTTTTTAATATGTTGTTAGGACCATTACCTACCAGTAGTCTAAATCCAATTTTGCAGCTTCGAAAGACCTGTGTTAACTTTGCAGCACCCAAAACACCACGAAATTTTTGCACTTTTTTGGTTTTTTCAATATAAGTCCTAAATTATGCGTTTAAAAAAATTTTATACTTTCATAGAATTTTCAATACTTATATAGACTAGAACTAGCTCTTTAAATTCAATATTTGCTGAGGATAGAGCTCTCCAATTGGCAATTATTTCCGAAAAAGTGAAATTTTAAGATATTTTGCTCAATTTTATACCCCGATATCGGGGGAAATACTCACTTTATGGGTAAAGTCAAATAAAAAAAAAATTGTAATAAAAATAATTAGCTTTAATGTAAACATAAAACGACGTGTTTAATTCAATTATAGTTTATTTACAAATCCTAAAAATTAAAAAAATGGGAATATTTCATTTTTTGCTTTAGTTTGTTTCGAAGGTAGGTTGAAAGGAAAAACCATTTACATCCACAAGAAATATACATTTAAACTATTATTATACCTAGTATTTAAAATGTTATTTGTGAAAAAAATATTTATTTATATAATTTTATTGATACATATTTATTGATATTTATTGATATTTATGAAGCATGTTATCCTGCATTACAAGGGCATTATTTTTGGTTAAACTATATGGCCTAGAGACATCGTTCTGTCCTTAAATTAGATTTGCTTTAACATTTTTGCCTGTAAAGTTACTCCTAAAATGACCAAATCTTAAAATTTCACTTTTTTGGAAAAAAAATAAATTTTAGCAGAGCTGCATCTCGGTAAGTATAGAGCTGGTTCTGGTCTCACATTGTAGCAATTTTAGTCTACTTTAAAAGTGTATAGAAAGTATTTAAAAAAAATGTGTAGTTTAGGACTTACATTGCTCGGTACTCAGAATGTCCTTGTAATTCAGTGTTTCATAAAATCAAAAAATATCAATAATAATATACATACTTTTTTTTAATATTTTTTTTTAATAAAAGAAGATTATAAATACTTTATAATAGTTTAAATATATATTTCTTGTGGATGTATACGATTTTTTCTTTCAAACTACCTTCAAAACAAAATAAAGCAAAAAATGCAATTTTCATATTTTTAAAATTTTTAGGATTTGTAAGTAAACTATATGGCCAACAGATGTCGTTTTATGTTTAAATTAAAGCTAATTTATATTTACTACAACATTTTTTCATTTAACTTTACCCGTCAAATGAGTATTTTCCCCGATATCGGCGTTTAAAATTGAAGAAATCTTAAAATTTTACTTTTTTTTTTTAATAATTGTCAATTTTTGGAGAGCTGTATCTTAGTAAAAATTGAATTTACAGAGTTGGTACTGATCTTAAATAGTAGCAATTTTAGTCTACTTAAAAAACGTAACTAAAATAAATATTTTTCTGAAAAACGCATAGTTTAGGACTTATATAGAAAAAAAAAAAAAAAGTGAAAAAAATTCGTGGTTTTTCAAGTGCTGCAAAGTTAGCACAGGTTTTTCGAAGCTGCAAAATTGGAGACTACTGGTAGTGGTCCTAACAACATATTAAAAAAATCAGAATTTCCCACTGACATCGTTTGCATTTGCGCCAGGTTTAATTTAGATAGAGTACTTACTTAATGCAAACCATAGCATATTTATATTTTTCAAATCTCTAGGGGGGGGCAGCTGCCCCCCCCTGCCCCTACCTGGCGACGCCCTTGTAACTACTGTACTGTATACGAGATTATATCTGGTGCATTTATATTATGTGTATAAGATTAACACAAATTCACACTTTAAACAAAGCCGTTAATCCTTCAGTCTTCGCTGACAGAGATTAGCGAGTGGTCAGCATTTTTAGCGTTGACCATGCAATCAAAATTCTCAATACGATTCCAATTTCAAGAAGCTACTCTACGAAAACTATGTCCTTACAGTATATAAGGAATTAAATTAGATGAATTTATGAAACCTTACGTGTTTACAAATTATAATATTATGTATCTTATTTATTATCATATATACTGTACAGATAGTAAGTACATGCAATTTTGTTCATAAAAACTGTCAAAGTGTAAAAACTAAAAAGAATTCGTCGCCAAAAAAAATCATATTTAAGTAGGTACTATAAGGTTTAAATCATTAAAATTGTCCTTCCTAATGTCACATTAATGGTCATTCTAGTTATAATTCAAGCTTTAACCGATGACCCGTCTTCAGCGTAAATCTCTCTCCACTCAACGCAAGAAAGTGTGTACCGTTTTAATTGATCTTCCGACAGCCCATAATATTGCGCTTATATAAACCTCTTTAGTGAATATGAACGATCCCAAAGCTTTATACGTTTAAACATCTAATTGAGGAAACGTGTATTTAGATGTGTGTTAAAATTCACACTACTACCTAACGAATTCATTAGATAGCGGGTGTGGGTGTAAAATGGTTTGTAGACTCGTTTACAAAATAAAGTAACTGTATTCACGTGTAAAGCCACTTTATGTAACTTATAAGGTAATGTTAACTGCTCGTAAATCTGTCATTAAGTACCTACTTAGTTTTGGGAAAACGTCATGATTTGGCATCTTCGTGCTAAAATGACAGATTTACCACACGATAACGTAAAAAGTTGCACTAGAGCAGTAATAGTTATAGTTAATTTGACTAGAGCCTCCGTTTACTAGATTGTCCTTAGAAACTGATTTCCATCGCGCTATTGCATAGTACGAATGTACGATATTATTCATACGTATCTAAATTTCAATATTATTAACGGCTCCAAAATATTGTACAAAAATAAAAAAATTGAGATTTTCAGAACGATGGTTGTGACTTAACTATAGGCAATTTGTCCAAAAATTCGCTCGCAATTTTACCCATTCATAAGTACTTGATTCTAAATGCTTAAAATGGCTCACTCCCAGCTCTTCACTTAGCGGAAGTGCATACTTCTGCGAAGTGAGGTGACCTTGAAGTGTATTATTATGAAATGTACATTTACGGAATGGATGAAAAACAATGGCACCTGCGAATATGAAACCCCTATCTACCTACTGCACAGATTACAAAACGTTGAATACAATATGTAGGTATCACAACATTTTTAATCTAACAACATTTTTACTCTGATTTTTAAGTCTATCTAACATTTTATCTAATTTGTTTCTTAATGTTACCACTAGATAAAACACATCCCACAAAAAAGATAAGAAATTCAAAACTTACACATGAATAACAATCAATTGCCTCATGTAGATATGACAAATTCCTGACAGATACTTCACGTACTTATTTTAGTTTGGGGTAAAATCGAACTTCAGGTGGTAACCCTGTTTTTCATACAAATAACTCATTCTATTTTTAAATGACAACTGTCAGAATTCCACCGAATTAAAAATTAGAGTTTTATACTCTTGCTTGCTTCCAACCAAGCTTGAAACCAAGTTTCGTTTTAGCTGTGTAGTTGATCATTAAAAAGCATAGATCGCAAAATTTCTTGTATGCAAAAAGGGTCCATTAGACGATGGGTTTTGCTGTAATTTTTACCACAATCATTTCATCTACAACTTACATTCTATTGCGATTATTGATCTTTGCATGACAACTATTTAGATGATTATTTGCCCGTTCAGTCATTCACGAATCACGACTCATGAATCATTATTTACAAAATTCACTGATGCAGAACCTAACGTCTTATGGAAACTCTTTCATACATACATCAAACATCTGGGAATCACTCGCAAATAGTTTTATTAATTTGTGAACTCAAATCATTAAACATCTCATGAATGAATTTGGAATAAAAAATCAAGCTACAAGAATCAAGTGATTCACAAAAGACAACATACAAAGACAATTGACCATTAAAAGCAAATAAAATTTGTTTCGAAAGTCCCAGCAGATTTAAAGCCTGTTGTGAACAAACATCTATAGCTCGGCATATTCCACAATGCAACGAATCGCCTTGCCTAAGTATTTATAGCACTGCAAACAGAAGGGAATAACCCTTATGTTTTTATTCTAAGCGATTGTTTTTGTGTTAGCTTTTGTTCAATGTTACAATATATTTTTCGTATCTTTTTCTATTTATATTTTACTAACTGTTGCCTTAAGCTGTGATAGCCTAGTAAGCTGTGATAGCCTAGTGGTTAGGACGACAGACTTCTAATCGGAGGTTGTGGGTTCGATCCCGGTCACGCACCTCTAACTTTTCGGAGTTATGTGCGTTTTAAGTATTTAAATATCACTTGCTTTAACGGTGAAGGAAAACATCGTGAGGAAACCTGCACACCTGAGAGTTCTCCATAACGTTCTCAAAGGTGTGTGAAGTCTGCCAATCCGCTTGGCCAGCGTGGTAGACTATGGCCAAAACCCTTCTCACTCTGAGAGGAGACCCGTGCTCTGTAGTGAGCCGGTAATGGGTTGATCATGATGATGATGATGATGATAACTGTTGCCTGCGACCTCGTCCGCGGTTTTAAGTTTTTCAAATTTCCCATGATAACCCTTTGTTTTCTCGGAATAAAATAGTAGCCTGGCACTCTCCAGGTCCTCAAGTAAAACAATGCAACTGCAAATAATCACTTCAATCAAATCAAATGAAGTAATATCCGATAATAATTAGTAGGAATCCTGTATTACCTATTATATTTAACTTCAAAAACTGGTTTTGTAATATAAGTAAACCATTTTACCTTCTTTGGGGGGATTTCCGTCAAATTTTTCTTCGTTGACATCTACCCCCGAGAAACAATCTAACTTCCAAATTTTAAATTAATACGTAATAACAATAATTCAAACTTCCCCGTACAAACTTCCATCCCCTATTTTATCACCCTTAAGAGGAGATTTACCAAAATAACTTAAATAGGTTTTTATTATTAAAAACTAATAATGATTTTCATATCTGTAACTTCAAAAACGTAGAACTTTCATATCCGTCCTATCCCTATTTTACCCCCATAGGGAGCAATTTCGTAAAATCTTTTCCAGGATATCTACGCCCTAGAAAAAAACCTACCTTCCAAATTTCAAGTTAATAATAACAATAACTAAAATTTTCCGTTATATCTTTCATCGCCTATTTTACCACCCTTAAGGAAAGATTTTCCAGAATAACTTATACAGATTTTAATTATTTAAAAATCATAATCTAAATGCCGATTTTGATAACTTCAAAAACATAGAACTTTCATATAATCTTCCTATCCCCATTTTACCCCCTTAGGGGAGGGTTTTCTTGAAATCTTTTCCAGGATGATATCTAAGCCCTAGAAAGAACCTACCTTCCTTTCAAGTTAATAATACAATAATATAATTAAAACTTCCCATAAAACTGTCATCCCCTATTTTACCACTCATAAGGAGAGATTTTCCAGAATAACTTATACAGATTTTTATTATTTAAAGCTAATAATCTAAATGCCAATTTTCAGGTCAGTAACTTTAAAAACATAAGACTTTCCATACAAACTTTCTACTCCCATTTTACCCCCTTAGTTTAGGAAACGGTGATGTAAAAAAGTCCGTTAAAAATCAATAAATGTCATAAAAAGGAAAATTGAAAGAAAAAATTCAACTCTTACTTGATTCAAGTTTTCATATAAACAGCAATTTAAAATTTCTACTCCGTGTCTATTACCGGTAATTTACACTGATTCCCTTCGATTTCACTTGCTCTACTAAAACTTTATAGTTACCACACAATATACGCTTTTACTGCGTCTAATTTGACGACCTAATAAAAATGCACCATTATAATGCGGATAGTGGTGTTAGTTCGGTTGTAAACAATACTTTAATTAGTACATAGTTTTAATCAGTGGTTTTAATAGTAATACTATCTATCCTTTTCCCGCACGGAACATTGTGAAAAGCATAACTCTATTTTACACCTGTCAATTTAATTTAGATATTGTAACTGAATTAGTACAATTTTCGCAGGTTTTAAATAAATAAAAGTTAAAACGCACTGTACGGTGTACCTACCTACTCGTTGAAATTACATGTCCATACGTAAACACTACATGTAAAGTCCGTTCGGTAACATAGTGTCGGTACAGGCGCAGGTGCTCTTATTATTCTGCTTTTATTTTCATTTTTTTTTTCTGTTTGTAATTTTTTTTCCATAATAACAGAATCTCCGAATAGTCTGCTAATCCGCACTTGGCCAGCGTGGTAGACTATGGTTAAAATCCTTCTCATTTTGAGAGAAGACCCGTGTTCATGATAATATTATATTTTATGTTTATGGTTAGGGTAAGTCCGGGGTAGATGGCCCTAGTAACTTTAAAACTCTATAGTGAAGGAATTATGATGAATAAAACATTGAATTAATATAAAACGTAAACTTTATTTATTACTCTTATCAAACATTAACGATAAGTTACTTTAAAAAACGCAAACAATGTAATTTTAAACTTTAAAAAAAAACTAGGACTGGCCATCTCTCCCAGAGTGTCCGGGGGTGATGGCCATAGTAATCAGGGGGAGATGGCCAATACTCTTCTTGCCTTTCCCTTTGCTCTTGAGATCTTTTAACTCCTTTTTTCCTTATTACCGCAGTAAGAACACATGTCCTCAAACTCGGTGCAGTTTTCATGCACCCAAAACATGCAAATATTGTATTGTATCCAATCTTCAACTAATTGTGTCCTGTAATAATTATCACCACAATCTCAGCAGTTATCTTTCTCTCTATCTTCAGATTCACTTTCAGAGGTATCATTGAAAACGATGGGAATTTCTTCGCAACTGCTATCAGACAACCTACGAATTGCCTTTCGTTTCTTAACAGTTTTTTTTCTTAGGTTTATAAGTCATAGTATCTGTTTTTATCATTTTTGGTTTTTTGACTTTTCTTCCTTTTTTTCTTTTTCATTTTCTTTCGATTTTCGTTTTTCAATATGATCTTCAGATGTCAAAATGATGCTTACTTATTTGGCTCGTTTCCAAACCTCGTTTAGTTTAACAGGCAGTGTAGATACTTCGTCCAGTAATCTAGTCGGTATTGGTTGGTCTACCGTCTGAAGGGATGTACCTTGTACTATGTAGTTGGGCCTGAATCTGAGACTCAAAACTGACTTGTAATTCTCAAATCATCGATAGTCAATGGAAAGCCTCTCGACTGCATGTCTTTTATATGCTTGCTCAGTCTTTTTTCGTTGTCTGCACCAAAGGTTGATGATAGTCCTATAGGTCCTATACAATGAACACAAAATTACTTTGCTATAATCCGCTAACAGTGACAAATTTGTAGGCACAACACCACACAAATTCACCACAAATTCAACTCGACGATCGTTTCGCTCCGACAAAAGTCCCATAGGTCCCTTTGTGTAGTTGTTTTGTTTTAACCTTCTTTCTAGTGTTTTTCTTGGAATATGGTAAATAAAAGAGGCCCTATAAACCGTCATCCCTCCTCTGTGTACTTCTGATACAGCATTTTTTAAGTCTTCTTCGCTCCAGGCACCTCGTCCAATAGCCGCCTTCCGTACGTATTGATTAGGCATCCATAGAAACATTGAATTTTAAAAATAGATTTAAATTAGGACATTTAATTTTATGGCTATCTCTCCCGTAAATAATTTGGCCATCTTTCCCGATTGTCCGGGTGAGATGGCCACAGTACTTAATAAAAGCAACTTCTCAATTTTGTAGTTAATTTTTAGGTTAGAATGACGAGAAAGTTATTTACTTTACAAAGAAATCACAAAAACGGACAAAACTTTCAAAACTTTTTTGTGACCACTTAATATGTCAACCCCTTAGTTTAACTTAAACGTGTTCTTAAAAAACAAAGTCAAATTACTCACCTTTCCATAACTTTTTCGCAAAAAACTCCATGCCGGCTTGTTGCCCGTGCCGAAACGAATCGAACTAAATTATAGTAGGTGCCATCTATTAATAATTACTTCGACTTTTTTCTATTGGCCATCTCTCCCATAAGGCCATCTCCCCCGGAATTACCCTATATTGTAATAAAATACGAATATAAAAAAATATAAAAAGGAAAGAGAACTTTAATAAAAAAATATGAGTAGGTATAAGACGCCAAAATCCCTTGTGCCTGTGCATCCCGCGTGGCATGGTTTGAACTTTTGAAGTCACCGGCGGTGCCTTTGGCAAAACGCCGCGCGGCGGAGGCGGTGAGACACAAAGGTGACCGTAAGAAAACTAACAGACTTTAAATTATGAGTTACATTTACATTTTTTTAGTCCTTCCTAATGCGGCTGTCAAAACGGAACAAAATTAGTTAATTTTATTATTATATATACAATTTAAAAATCACTTTTTAAAAACAAGTCAAGAAAGAAATTTTTTTATTCTCTGCATATTTTAACAAAAATTGTTAAAAAAAACCCTTACTTTTAAGCATTTTTATTATGTTGCTTCTACTCAAAATTGATTGCGATTCATAATAAGGGCCCATAAAATTACTTAATTACCTTCTTGATAATTAACTAAATAAGTAGTTGTAATGGTTCCAAGGTGCTTATGCGGTCTACAATAATAAGGGCAGGGAATTCGGTACGATATGGCCGATATGGGTACAAAGCATCCCAATAACCGGCTATCTGCGTCTCGCTCGCACGCATGGGCGGGACTTTTTGCATTTAATCATACTGATTATAATTACAGACCACGCAGGCGCAGTTTTCGAGTTCCAACACTTAGGTACATACAGGGTTGCTAGATGACCGGTTTCACATTTATGTTTTAGGGTACCGTATGACGCGACGTATCCAAAGGGCAAAATGGAGCTCTGTATGTTACTCTGCTGTCTGTCTGTCCGTCCGTCCTTATGTCACGGACAGGCGCCGACTTCAAAAAATTATATATTATTTGAGTTAGGTAGTCAAGCTAAATGAATAAAAATTTATTTTAAACTTTTTAGTTCGAATCGTTTGAAGTCAGTTCATTTTTCTTTGAAAAAAATTATTATGTTCAAAAACAAAATTTGATGTTACGGATCTATCTCAAAAACTAAACAAGTTGGGAATTTGGCATTTCTATATACACTTAATTAATAATTATAATGTACAACACATACTTACTGTGTTTAAACAACAAATACTGAAAACACCGATTCATAGATTAGTTTTTAAATTATGACCAAAACAAACGGTTGAGTCGGTCATACGGGACTCTAATAGAACGAGGCCAGACTCGCACTTGGCCGATTTTTCAATATCAATATTCCGCACATATAAAGATACGGATCTTACTTTGTATTGTAACCTCAAGATAGAATAATTAATTAACTAACTTGGGAGAGGTATGGCAGCTGAAATGATAATAACGATAGTAGTGCAGTTATAATAATAATAATTATTATGAAGTATTTTTTAAGGAAAAACTGCGAAGATATTCTTTTTAGCTTGCGGTCGTAGAGTCTAACACTACGGTGGCACAATAAAGCAATAAATAATGAATGTTACATATATCTGTAACGTATTAGCAAGCATGCAAGTGTATCGCTGTTTTTCCCCGGATGCCGGGGGGCTCGCTGTGGCGTAGGTCGCTCTCGACAGACGCATGCCAGGGCGCGCGTCGCGAACTCTTATTTCAGACATGCAGGATCGTCACGATGTTTTCCCTCGCCGCTGCGCGACATACATTATTAATTAAGTGTCTTAAGTCTGTAAAATTTTACAACCCGCTCAGTTCGGTTGATAAGACGGCAAGACTAGATTGAAACTAAGGTTCGGTTTGAATTTTTTTTTCGTGGAAAACTTGACAAAATGACAATTAGTCGGTCAACGTTTCATTTTGATACAAAAAGTCTTAGGTCATTCGATACAGTTTAATATCGGAAATATGATTTAAAGTAACAAAACCAAATACCCCTGTTACAGCCTTACGGGAAAAGCATGTGTATTGTAGGTATTAGCTACTTAGGTACCTAATAATAACTAAAATTAGTAAATTATAGGTTGATTATGAATTATTGGTTTTAAATTTATTTTTTAATAGGTATTTTCGTAGTAGAAATATGAAAATTAATTATTATAATAATTAATTAATATACGAATACTAAAATACTATGGGTAGATTTTTCTTACCACTTAAATATATTGCGAATATGTTTCTAAAATTTCGAAAAACAATATTTTAAGCGATTGTTTTTTTTTTTTTTTCAATTGAAATAATAATTTAATATTAGTCCTTTGTGATCGTAGTATTAGACAATTTCAACAAACTCTCTTTCAAATTGTCCCTCAAATTAATTAAGCACGAGTTTAGCAATACAGTAGGTGCAGTTGAGAGTTCAAGGCGCCGTCAGTGGAGGCTGACGACGGCCGATAACGTCGGAGTGCACTGTTCTACTCATTAGGGTTGACTACCAACCATAATAGTAATACTAAATGGGCTTTACAAGGATGCTAGTCGGTCGATAGTGAAATGGTTTGATTATGTACGTCTAGACTGACTTTCAGTTATCACTGAAGCTGCCCAGAATGTCAGTATACTGTAGTTATAGAATCTATATTTGAAGCATATATTTTCATAAAAAAATTATCATGAATTTAAAATTAAAGTGAATAAAAATTATTATTATACCTGAACACTAGATATGTCTATATAACATACGACTTTTTACGTATGTAACTTCTACTTTAGTTATTACCTCTAATTTAATTTTCGTTATTGTTTTACATGCTCTATTTACGGGCAACTTTTTTAACTTCAATTCTTACGACACTCTGCTTAGATTACCGATTTTCTCACCGATTTGTATTTAGCGTCAGATTTTATTTATTATTTGAGTGTTTTGGCTCTCACATCTTCACTTACGATCTCCGTATGCTATGTTGGACGGTAGCTAAGTTTCAACTTCAGAGTGATGAGTTACCGACGTAATTTTAGCATCCTCACATCTAATTACAATATTAAAATAACATTGGACAACCCTACAATATTTTCGTACAAAACAGAACGTGCACGCGTCTTCGTAGCGGGTGCTTTGTGCATAGAATTTATACTCTATTGTCGCAAATTGAAAGTGTTCCAAGAAAAAATAAAACGCACACTTTACTACATACTAGCGCTACAACTTTCTTCGAAGAAAATGTTTGTGTAATATTTTCGTCGTGAAAATTTTCTGAAACAAATACTTATTTAAAGTTAAAATGTCCTGAGATTTTATTTCAGGGTAATGAATTAACAATGAACAATCAGTACGGGTGCTTATTCGGTAGCTGACAAGTCTAAAAATATTTCTACTTATTACATCTTTTATTTAACCCACTTGAGGGCAGTGTTTTCAAAAATCCTGAAATTTTCTTGGACATAACTTGAAGATGTTTTTTATCAAAACTTTAATCCCCATACTTAACCTCCTTAATGGTGGAATTTCTAATTATTCTTTCTTAGTGAGTGCTTACGTTAAACAAGGAACCTTATATGTACCATTATATATTATTAACCCAAGGAATATAGATTTAGGGGTTTTCAAAATCCCGCGGGAACTATGTATTTTTTTCAGGATAAAAAGTATGTTTTAAGTCAGGGCATAATCTATCTCCATTCAAAATTTCAGCCAAATCGGTTCAGTAATTGCGACGTTATAGAGTAACAAACATCGAAACATCCAAACATCTAAACATCCAAACATTCTACACTTTCACATTTATAATAAGTATTAGTAGGATTTTATGATACACAATATTGTGGTTTTAATGAATTTATTAAGAGCGGGATTATCAGTCGCGAGCAGCTTAAATTATTAACCTCAATTTAACTTTGCCGACTGCCTCGATTCGATTTCGAAGCTTTTGTGCTTTTTGCTCTTTCTTCAACTTAATTAAATACTCAAATAAGTACATTTAGAATAAACAACAATTTAAAATAAACAACAATAATACTTTTATTTTTATAAAACTTACTATAATCCAAAAATTTGTTGTAAAAATAATGTTTTGACGTGATACAAATAAAAACTACTAAGAATCAATCTTTAAATAATTGATTAATTTTTCGGGATAATACACCTATGTTATTCATCAGAACGAATGCAATTCCTATCCCGATGTCAAATCTTGTCGAAATAAGTTCAACAACTTAAGCGTAAAAAAGTAAAGACAGCAGATAGACAAACTTACTTTTGCATTTCTAATAATATTAGTATGGAAGAAAACGCAACTTTACGTTAGAAGCAAGCTTCTTTAGAAGCATGGCCTATATAGTATGTATACGAAGAAGTTATTCAGGTACTGCTCTACAGATTATAATACTTAGTCATTTGCAAAAAGGATGTTCACGGCATTTAATTCATACATTTAATTAAGCCGTTTTGCAAAATCAGGCTGTCCATTGGTGAAAACCGGATGAAAATCCCTACAGTAGTTTCTGAGCTTAACGCACACATACAGACGTACCTACAGATACAGGGGTAGTCAAAACAAATGTAAACATATTACAATAAAATAAATGTAGAAGTCACTGTCGCTGTTAACCATGGCGGCTATTTTGGCTATCAAATACATAAAATTGATGATCATTTGTGCAACTGACCATAACTCCTTCTTGATACTTCCACTTTGGCCATCGTTTAAATTCCATTCAAAAAATGTATACGTATCAAACAAGAAGTTATCTTTAAATAACACCTAATTATCCGTAAGCCATACCGTGGCAGTAAAGTAAGAGTAGAATGCCACGAACTTTACAAACAAAACCGCGCGTCGCACTGCACCGGCATTCGAAAAATGAAAAAGGCGCCGAAAAATCCGGCTTTCTCTTTAAAAACCGACAAATAAATATTTGCACATTTGAAAATAAATTTGCCCTGTCTTATTTGCTCTTTCTTTTATCTGAATATCTAAATGTATAAAACTTATTTTATTACTTACAGCTAAATGATGCATTTTGGTTTTTCCGGAGAAAATATCCAATTAACTTTGTTATTTTAATTACAATTTAATGCATTCTAAGAGGTAGGTATAATATCCTTGCCTTATAAGCTTTTGTTGAAGCTTTAATTTCCAATCTGATGTTGAAAACGTTATTTTGCGCGGTTGTAATGAATCAGAAACTAAGTATGTATTATTTTCCCCATCTTATCATTCTATCTTCTATTTTCTTCATATTCAATATTCTTTTAATTTTTTTATTGTAAGACATATTAAGTGAGAATGACAATATTAAATTAAGGCACTAAAAAGCCATCTTAATATAAGCAGTAGGTAGCTGATACAATTAATGATCTTAGTAATAAGCGAGTTACCTGTCATCGTAAATTGTAAGTGAATAAAATTTTTAGATCATAATATGTGTGAAACTCGTGTTCAGCAAATAAATAAATTTTATTTCATTTCATTAATTTCATACTTATATGGAGTCTCATAATTGTCTGTTAGCATCCTCATATAAGGCAAACATAGGCTTACTAATTTATGCATTTTTAACATAGTCTAGATACCTATGCAACGAATTTTTTATTCTGTACTTCTGTTTTGATCGCCAGCTGCGTGTTTTTACCCGACTACGGCAAAGCCAAAAGGAAGGGTTATGATTTTAGCAGTCTATGTATGTATGTATGTATGTATGTATGTATGTATGTATGTATGTATGTATGTATGTATGTATGTATGTATGTATGTATGTATGTATGTATGTATGTATGTATGTATGTATGTATGTATGTATGTATGTATGTATGTATGTATGTATGTATGTATGTATGTATGTATGTATGTATGTATGTATGTATGTATGTATGTATGTATGTATGTATGTATGTATGTTGCCGATTTTAGTATGAGATTCTGTGTGTACCACCGCCGTAGCGCCTAAACTACTGGGGCGATTTTGATGAATGAGGTGTCTATTAATTTTTTGTTATGGTCCGGGTGACATAGGCTACATTTTATATACGAAACAAATTAAGAAGCGACGTGCGAGCAGCTAAAGTTTATTATTATTTAGTTTCAGATAGACATAATAGATGGCGCCACTAGTTGCTTGCCCCGCGTTCTGCAAATTTTTATTTTATATTATTATTTTATATTAAAATAAATTATTACTAAGCGTAGTCGGGTTTTAGTTACGAACTTTATCTCTTGTTACTACTTAGCCGACTTCTTAACAATAACTCTACTTATAGTGATAGGATAAGCTCTATGTTTGTGAAGTAGACTGTTTTTTGCGCATAGTAATTTAATTTGCAATTTAGAGAACAGAAGTTAAAATTAAAAAACCTAAAATTAAAAATTTTAAAAACCTCCCACTTTCGCCTATTTGCATATTGCTATTCTACTAATCAAGCCCTTTCATTTGATACCCATATTGAGGGGGTTGTGAAAAAATATGTTTTTTCATATTTTTTCACCCGTTTGAGCGACACAGGGGAACAGACACACACACACACGCACGCACACACGCACGCACGCACGCACGCACGCACGCACGCACGCACGCACACACACACACACACACACACACAGACACGTCAAACTTATAACACCCCGTCGTTTTTGCGTCGTGGGTTAAAAATTAAAGAATCTAAAATGAAGTATAGGTATAACAATTAATTAAATGATATCGTCAGTAATGATACTTACAAAATATCTGCATGAGTCGTTAATGTTTCAGCCATCTTTAAAAGACCACACCGCATGATGAAGACTTTTTACTTCATCCCAAAGCTCGTTGAAAATTTTGATTACTATCTCATAATAATATCTACTTTGCGAGTCTCAGTGTAGGGCTGGTATAAAATTTATTGAAACTAATACTATGATATGATATTTTTTCGGACGTAGAATTCCGAAGAGATTTTATCTGTGTACCTTTAACGAACGATCAGTATGTGTATGTATTAGATACATACCTATGTAATGATACAGATACCTATATAATTCCTGATATTATTATAAATGGTAGCCGACGCGGTTTCTTAAACGATCGATTGGCATATCAAGTTATTTGCAATCGTTCACAGTTCTGTATAAAATAAATCGGAAATTCAATCTTAGAAAGATGTAGCAGATGTAAAATAGGTAGGTATACATATTTTAAGTTTTATATTTTTAAAATCAATCTATATTTCCGTGTTCGTGAAACGCAGCAATCTTAACAATTTCAAAACAATATTTTCCTTCACTAAAGACTGAAATTAAGTAGCCTTTTATAAAAGCACGCCGAGCGGGCCGATCGTATCAAGTTAATAACTTCTTTGGTTGCCTCGTTTTAATGAAAAATTATATAAAAACTTAATGGTAGTAAAAAGTTGGAAGACAGGCAGATATTTTAGAGTTATTTTGACTGATTACTGATAGTCCTTAAAGATTTTAATAATTAATTAATATATACTTATACAAAGGCTTGTCCTGACTGACTGACTGACTGATAATAATCAATTCATGACCTTAACCACTGAAGCTAGAAACTTGGATTTTTCACAATTCACAGCTTCCTTTTAGGACGTAGACGCACACTAACTATTGCAAATTGCACCCCTAAGGGGGTGCAATTTGCACTACTTAGTGTTTAATTTTATAATTGGGGATGAAAGTTTGTATGACAATCCATAATTTTTCAAGTTTCTCTATCTATGAGAATGGGTATTTCGGCTTTTGGTTAAAAACGCGGACCAAGTCGCTAACATCAGCTAGTCTAAATATAGGAAAGTAAATTTTATACCAAAACAGTTCTTAGAAGTATAACGGTTATGGTAAGTATAATGATTTAAATAAATTACATTGAACATAATTTAAAAATAGTTAAGTACTTTTAAGTAGTACCTTATTTAAGTACTAGCTGTTGCCCGCGACTTCGTCCGCGTTAAACAATTTTAAACGGGAACCCTTTGTTTCCCCGGGATAAAATAGTAGTCTGTCACTTTCCAGGTCCTCAACTAAAAAAATGCGACTGCAAAAAATCACGTCAATCTGTAGTTAAATGTCCGATGATAATAATATGTTGAAAGGAAACCCCCCTTGAGGTGGATTTTCGTCAAATTTTTCTTAGCTTATGCCTACCTACCCCCTAGAAAGAACCTAACTTCCAAATTTCAAGTTAATAATAACAATAACTTAAATTTCACGTAAAAAGTTTCATCCCCTTTTTTACCACCCTTAAGGGGAGATTTTCCTGAACAACTTACACAGGTTTTTATTATTTAAAATTTATAATCTAAATGCCTATTTTCATATCTGTAACTTCAAAAACATAGAACTTTCATATAACCTTCCTACCCCCATTTTACCCCCTTAGGGGAGGATTTTCGTGAAATCTTTTCTAGGCTGATATCTAAGCCCTAGAATGAACCTATCTTCTAAATTTCAAGTTGATAATAACAATAATTAAAACTTAACATAAAAACTTTCAACCCCTATTTTACCACCCTTAAGTGAAGATTTTTCAGAATAAAATACACAGGTTTATATTATTTAAAACCAATAATCTAAATGCCGATTTTCAGGTCTGTAACTTTAAAAACATAGGACTTTCATACAAACTTTCTACCCCCATTTTACCCCCTTAGGGGAGGATTTTAGGGATACTAAATAGCCTATAACCTTCCCAGAAAATTGTACTACCAAATGCAAAAAGAATTTTTCAAATCCGACTGGTACTTCCAGAGATTAGCGCGTTCAAACAAACAAACTCTTCCGCTTTATTATATTAGTATAGATTTACCTTTCTTTAGGGATTACCAGACCAGTTAGGGATAAAAAAGGATTTGTCACAGTAAATATAATTAAGTCTAATCGAATTTATCTGATATCTTATTATACCCATGTCAATAATCAAAATACATAAATTATCGAAAAATATGATTAACAAAAACTAAATTCAACGAGAACTGTTGACAACACCTGCCGCGTTTTAAAATTAATGACGGTCGTGGCTTATTGTGCTACCAGAGTCAGAGGTGGTCTACCTTTACGCGTTTTGGGTAACAAAATAACAAAAAAAAAAACACTAATGTGGTCGTGATACGTCTTTAGAATATTTTATCGTGTGAAATATGTAAGTAATTAAAAGTGGGAATTTATCTACGGCGGGAGCCCCATTATATTTGATACCTTTATAATGGGATCGCTTTAGTCCTTATTACAATTTCGTTTTCCATGTTGGAATTTTTTTGGGTTAAGTGTACCTATATGATTTCAAAGGTTTATTTCTTTTTGTGTTTTTGAAGCTGCTGTAGAAGTCAAGTTATTGGACCTGTTTTTTTAACTTCTTTGCGTTTTGGTACAGTATAAAAGAAGTAAGAGAGGTTCTATACAATTCAATATATATTTTACAGTTTTTTAAAAGTCACTCCATAACAGCTGATCATTCAATAAAACAAAACTGATTTCAATAATAAGTATTTTTTTATTCAAAAGGTATTATCAGTGTGATGCAATAGCAATCAGTAGATAATATTTTTTCAACCATACATAGTAGGTAGGTACTTAGCATATAGTAGGTACATAGTAGGTACAGACATATATTATAACAAAATGGAAGTTCGTTTGATAAAAAATCCCTTATATTTTAATGGAAGGAGCAAAATAAACTGAGTACCTAGCTGCCTACTCTTCAAGTACGAGTACATTGCAAGGTAGCTATTTAAATACAAAACTGATAATTTTATTCTGAAATGTACCTACCCCGTGGCAGGTGGTATCGTTAAAAGATAGTATGTAAGTACTGTAGAGACGAAGAAATGGTATTTACCTACTTAAATATGCGAGTAGCTCATATAGGATACATAAGGCAAAAACCAGTTAATTTTATAACTTGATGACGAGAGTGGGGACTTATTCTATATTGCTGCTCAACAGGATATCTACTTACCATTTTCGTCGTTGCATACAAAAAGTCGTAATTATGCATGCACAATAATTTTTGTAGGTGAATAAGTTAATGCAATTCATAATGTCACGTTAACCGATGGACATACCAACACTATAACACCTTGCGTTCGTCGCGTCGGTGTCGCTGACAAAGAAATTAAGGCGATATCTTAATATACATAAAAGTCATTTGTTTTGTCATTTGGCTGAAATGTCAAATGTTATAAATGGCTAACTGCTCAGTATGCAGTATGCACCATAACACGACTCTCATACAATGGTTTTCTTATAGTAATGTGGATAAAAGGCCAAAAATAGAAGACATAAGTCCTACCTACCTACCTAAGTTATGCAGCCTGTTCAATCGTCGTGGAAAATTATTTTTCATCTAAAAGAAATCCATCTTTATTACATAAATTCGTTTAGTATAAGAATACAAAGCATTAAAACTAGTTTTAATAACTAATTAAAATATATTTTATTATTTAGGGCTAGTTACACTCGTTTCAACAATTAGATAAAAACGTTAATCGAATAATGAAATACAAAATTATATAAAAGAATTCTATACGTATGCAGGTCGTGAGATGAGATGTTTGGCGAAGTCACGTACATAATTACTGCATACTTTTGGGTAATGTCCCAATGCCTCATAAGTATTCATTAAAATAAAAACAATGCTTTACTCGCTTTTGCTATTAACCATTATTTTCTTTAAACAGGCTTCATCTTATCTTCGTTTAAAGACTCTTGAAGGGCTAGAACTCCAAGCTGTAAAGCGAGTTTCAGAAAATGTTATGAATATTATGATTAGGTACGTGAATACAGAATCGTTCACGCTTCGACTTCGCATCGTCAACGCAACGTTAACGTCGCGACAACGCTGTGCAGACGTTGCAGAGACGCCAACGCTCGAAAAACGCCAGTGGGATAGGGGCCTAAATGTTAATGATCCTTTAAAAAAAATTGTTAACTATACCTACTCGCCTATCAAGCGTGTGTTAAGCCAAGTTCCAATAATAGCCCAGTCAAATTAGACTAAAAAATAGGGGTGAGGTTACAATAATTCACACCTGGCTAAAAATTGGTAGGATTGTTCAAAACACTATTATAAATGAAATGTGAAAAGTCCTCATCGATTCGACACCTGGAAAAAAATTTACTCCTGGACACGCACAGTTTATTCACACTTGGTTGAAAATTGGTAGTATTGTTTGAAACACTATTATAAATGAAATGTAAAAAGTCCTCATCGATCCGACACCTGGAAAAAAAAATTACTCGGGGTCAAAGGTCACAAAAACGGGTTTTTTCACGATTTTCAGCAAAACGGTAAGTCTTATCATAAAATTATCTCAGACAAAATTATAGATCAGTTAATTATCTTATATTAAATATCTTTTTGAATCGTTATATCTCAAAAATCAGCCAAGTGCGAGTCGGGCCTCGCTCTTTCAGGGTTCCGTACATAATTATGAACAATATAATATTTTGGGTCTAAGAAATATTTAATTTCCGAGCTAGACATCGCAACAAACCGTGAAAGAAAAACCCAAAAAAATGTTCGTTTATTTTGGTCACAGCTTATAAACTATTTAATAAATCGTTGTTTTCAGTATTTGTTGTTTAAATAGAGCATATAGTACATAATATACTGAAATATCATATTCCCAACTAGTTTAGTTTTTGAGATAGCCCCCGTCACAAAAATGGTCTAAAACTGACAACTTTGATGGCCTCCCATTCCCTTATTTTTTGAGATAAAAATTAAAAAAATATATATTTGTACTCTACTTAATGAGCTCTAAACAATGATACCCCACAAGCTAGGGTAAAGAAAAACATTTTTTTTCCGGCTCCTTTTTCATGTATGGGAGCCCCCCTGAAAAATAATTTAATTCAATTTCTAATTCAATATTTGATTTTGGGTTAACGTTTTACACTAAATACCAAAATTTCAGGTTTGTAACTCATTTCGTCTGCGAGCTAGAGACCTGTGACCAGCGGACAGACGGACAGACAGACAGCCGAGTGACATTAATAGGGCTCCGTTTTTACCCTTCGGGTACGGAACCCTAAAAACGGTGGCTCTTAGGAAAAAAAATATTATAACATTTTTTATAGATAATTATCTGATCTACAATTTTGTCTAAGATAATTTTATGATAAGACTTACTGTTTTGCTGAAAACTCTCCGTGAAAATTTTGACCCCGTGTAATTTTTTTCCAGGTGTCGGATCGATGAGGACTTTTTACACTTCATTTTTATTAGTGTTTCGAACAATCCTACCAATTTTTAGCCAAGTGTGAATAAACTGTGCGTGTCCAGGAGTAAATTTTTTTCCAGGTGTTGGATCGATGAGGACTTTTCACATTTCATTTATAATAGTGTTTTGAACAATCCTACCAATTTTCAGTCAGGTGTGAATTATTGTAACCTTGGAAGTCTAAATTGACTGGGCTATAAGATAAATTCTATTCACCGTTACACCATAGTTGTAAAACGATGCAATAACTATAATTTCTCGGACACATTGCTTTTGTCGGTCATATCATGTCAATAGAAACAGTCAGAAATGGTTAATTAATAGTAGGTACCACTATAATAAATAAGTATGTATTACTTATTTAAATATCATCTTTAATTTATATCTATTAGCAATTAAAATTGGCGATTTTTTAATATTGCTAGCTGATGCCCGCGACTACATTCTCAGAGGGATGAAAAGTATCCACGACACGAACCGTCTCCATGGGATAAAAAATATCCATGAACCATCTCCAGGATGCAAGTTCGGATACAAGATTCCATCTCTGTCGGATGAACGATATGAGAACGCACTTATTGTGAAGAAGCCAAAGAATTACTAGAGCGTACAAAACTGGACATTTTGTGGATGATATCTAATAAAAAACACCTCTACAATTGTTACTAGGGTGAAATTGAATATTACTGTATCTACCTACCGATCTTATACAGTTAGAGGTATAATATCAAATTACTTACTCTTCGTCGAGGTTTTTAACATTTATTTACCTACATACCTACCCGATCGGTTTCAATCCGGAATCACACCAGAACGGTATGAAGCCGTCCACCAGAGCGGACCGAAGGTGATTTGTAAATCAAAAATAAATTTCCAATTTGTCCCTGCCGGGAATCGAAGCCGGTACCCGCCACTTATAAGAACACAGCGCTCACCACTGCGCCAAAGGAACAGGTACATACCCATTTTAGAACACCGACAAATATAACAATTTTCGAACCGCTTTATATGGTTTTTCTCTTATATTTGCCAAACTTAGACCTCACGTGCTGGAAGTTTGTAAATTACCTTCCAAAGTCGAAAAGAAATATCTAAAGTAACATTAAAAAACTGAACTAAAACTAAACGTAAACTAAAAATATTTTTAGTACGTAAGTAATTAAAAAACTTACTTGCAGTTAATAAACAATTGAACACCTGAACAATGTGTTTTATTTAGAACGAAATTCTCCAAATTCTAGGAAAGCCCGTGAGAATGGCAACGAAGTGATACGCCCGTGTCAAATTACGAAAACATGGGAAATAAATTCACATGGCCCGCGTCCGTTCCGAGTGCCGCTTTACTTTCGCTAGCATTCCTGTGAATTACAATACTTACATTTACATTTTCTCGGAATTACTAGTATTAAAACCCGAGTAAGTAAAGAAGTAAATAGGTATTCGGGATTGGCAACGAGATGCCATTTACTAGAGGTGGCCAATAGCCATGTCCCGCAAAACGGCCTCAACCCGCGCGGCGATTGTGTAACAAGTAGGAAATTAAAAATTTTAAAAACCCCCCAAAATTCGCCATTTTGAGGTGGCGGCCATCTTGGATTTGCATATTCTACTAGTCAAGCCCTTTCTTTTGATACCCATATTAAGGGAGATGGGGGGAAATATGTAATCCGCCATTTTGTAGCGACGGCCATCTTGGACCGATTTTCATCAAACATAGCTAAAAACACTCCCGACAAATTCGCTTTTCAAACAAAAAAACCGCATTCAAATCGGTTCACCCGTTTGAGTGCTAGAGGGGAACAGACAGACACACACATATACACATACACACACACACACACACAGACGCGTCAAACTTATAACACCCTGTCGTTGTTGCGTCGAGGGTTAAAAGTAAAAGCTACAGTCTGGACTCTGGTGATCGCAATCACCTGAGAATGGCCTCTCTCTCTCTACTGGCTACAATGCATTGCTGTACTAAGACTACCATAAATTCAGCCAATCATCACAATTATGAATGAAGCAATGATTGATGCAGCTCTTGGACAATGCGGGGGTTGAGTCAGGGACAGGGAGCAAGGGGACCAGTCTTTTTGACGTTCATTAAACAAGTGTTTACTAAAAAACTAAATTTTGTTTGTTAGGTATTTAATTGAGTTTACTTTATAAAGTCATCAAATCCTAAAGTTCGCGGGTCATTAATTCAATGACAGACTTTATTTGAAACTTAAACTGGACATGGGCGTCAGAGACTTGTAATTCAAAGACTTGTAATTTTATGACTGTCTCAATGTGAGTTCGCCCTTACTGTTGCATATTCACCCCAGCTGTATCGCCTGCATTTCACCCGGGGTTATGAAATATACGGCCAATAAATAAACACGCCGAAAGGGGTGAGAGTTAAATATTCATAGCGCTAGTGATGTGAGTGGCTGTAGCGTGCCTACGATATGTATGATTATTTAAAAAATGGAGGCACGATGTAACAGTACTACATAAAATAAATCTTATGTCTTTTTTGTCATGACAGCTTCTTTGAAATACTAAAATTGGCTTTAACAGCATTCAGTGCAATCAGAAACGTGCGCTCGAGAAAGTATAAGCTATTTTAGACTAAGAGCACGGTTTGGACTTTTTACTATTTCAATGAGTCAAAAAACAATCCTGTAAAAATTGGAATAAATGTATTACCAATTCTTGCCGACTCGACTCGATTCATTTTTGACTGGAAGGAAATCATAATAAGTTTTACAATCCATTCAGTAGTTTTTGCGTGATGCGCGCACAAACATACAGACAAACAGATAAACAGAGAAAAATTTCAAAAATTGCTTTTTTACGTTCTATTACTTATCTCTAATATCTCCCAGTTATTTTTTGCAAAAATATTTAATGTACGGCAAGTCTACGATTTTATTATGTAACATACTTATGTATAGATGACTTTCTTCCGCGAGTAAACACGCGCTAGAGTAGACGATAATGTCACTGATTCAGAGTAATATTTGACACCGTTTATCGCCGTCAAGTCGATTTCTGACGCATAAAAATAAATTAGTCTTGGACAAGAAGCTGGCCTCGTTTTTAAGCAATAAAATATGACAACAAGTTTAGTAAAATCGATTTTATTTAAAAAAATCATGTATATTTAGTTTATGCAGGAGTTAAAAGCGCGTCCTGCCGGGAAATATACTTAAAAACAAATTTTTACAATTCAGTTTTTTCTTTCGATTATGTTTGAAAAATCATTTAAGTTTCATAATATAGATATCAGCTCATTCATCAATTTGCCGTTTTATTATAACGGAGTAATTGCCATTTGCCCTCCACTCGTGAAAGGCTAACCAGATTCCTTTCAGCGTACGTTAATGTTAACCACTTAATTTTAACAACTTTATGATCGGATGCTCATTATATCCATGGTAGGTATATTACGAATCATTATAATATCTCCAATCAATAAATTGACGGAGATAAGCCCTGAACTATATCGTGTCACACGTTAATTTAATCGTATGGAATTAAGTCTTCATTAAATTACATAATTATTATTTAACAAGCGGATACCCGCGACTTCGTTCGCGTGGATATTGGTTTTGGATAGAAATCCCGTGAGAATCATTTTGTTTTTCCTAAGCTCCTTTGAGCTCATGCCTTGCTAAAAACTGTTAAAAGTTCGCTGGCGGATGTTTAGGTAGATCAAAATGTACCTAAACATCCGCCAGTGAAAGTCCCATCAAAATTAATCCAGCCTTTCAGAGATTAGTCAGTAATCTTTAAAGTATTTCCTTCCTAACAAAAAAAGAATAAATGAAATCGGACCACGCGTTAACGAATTACAGCTAAGTACATATTTTGACTTTCGACCCTTCTCCCAAGGAAACCGTGCTTAATTTCGAGATAAAAAGTATCCTATAATTATGTTACTCCGTAGTATGAACTTAAATCATGCCAAGTTTCATTTCAATCCACTCAGTAGTTTTTGTGTGATGCGCGCATCACTACTAACAGACAAAATTTTCAAATATAGCTTTTTTACGTTCTATTACTTATCCCTAACATCCATCAGTTATTATTTTGCAAAAATCTTTAATGTACAGATACGGCAAGTCTACGATTTTATTATATGTATAGATGTATAGATATAGAAGAAGAAGAAGATTTATAATGGGATCTTCTATTTCTTAAATGTATACCTTTTCTGAAATCGAACGAAATCCAGAGGTACATACCTAACCTATGAAATTTAATCATGCACCTACTGTACCTAATATTTCTACAAGGCATACCCTACTTTAAAGGCTCTATTGAAAAATCTATCTTTATCTGTAGCGACTCTACCACCGGTTTGGAAATGCAATAAATCTGGCACAAAACTTATTTTATCTTTAGATTTCTACTTAATTATTACTTTTTTCGAATCGATGATACCTGTTCAAACATAAACTTTTGTTAAGTAAGTAAATATTTTTATAATAAAGAGTTACGATAATAATAATTAATTAATCGATATATTGTCGTTTACTACAGACATCACTATGGTAGTCCAATATCGTAATAGACAGGGTAAAGAGTGAGACTTGTAGAACATCACCAAATTAGCCAACCGTGTGCACTAGCCCCGGGTGTATTCAGGGTTGTCATAAGATGCATATTTTTTTATATATATACGTATTTTTAGCGTTACTCCGTTTACAAAAATATGCAATTTCAGACTGCGTCAATGGTCTAGTGATTAGCTTACTCGGTTGCTGATAATGAGGTCCCGGGATCGAATCCCGGGTTGCGCTAAAACAGTTATTTTATTTTTTCAGTTCAGACATTTACAAAGAGCTATAGACAATATCAGCCCGGAGTTTAGAAGTAGGTAGTATTACACCCTGTAAGTGTAACTCGGGAAAGCAATAAAACTGTTGGTCCTGCGCCTGATCTATCTCCGGTCAGATTGACGACCTTCCCTAAAGAAAGAAGACTTTTATAGTTAGGGATTAAAGAGTAGGTACGCCTATTATTGCGCACAAACACACACTATAATATAAACTCTATAATTTACACATTTGTACACTATAATATCTCCTGCGTAGTTGACTAGTCGCGAATGTGACGATATATTTGGATGTTACAAAAATAAAATTAGGTACTCTAGATTCCAACTTACGTTTCAAGGCGTCAACCCTAACCTGGGAACGATATGTAAATGTTTTGTGACGCCTTTATAAATGATTTTATCCGTCGTGTTTTGTGTGAAATATTACTTTGGAAAATTGAATTCGACGCAATCTGGCCGAGATATCCTGAGAACACATGTGCTTTTAAACTCCCCAACATAACATGGTTATTATTTCAATAATGAGGAATAGGGTTGTTGTTTAGGCAACGCAATTACTGTTCTATAACTGCTACGATACTAATGTAGTCTTTAACACGTACCAGTAAATATCATAATTCTTTGGCATAAAACGGTAATTTCACAACTTATTTGTTAATTTGAAATTTAATAGCTGAAACCTGTGCCTACCCCTAGTAGTTTTATGACCTTCACCTTCATCTATAACTACACATAATATTAACAGAGACGTGCCTGTAATAATCATTGAAAAATTCTTGATTCCTCCGTATCCAACGCAAGAATGTACTGAAGCACCTCAAGTAACCAAGTGTTAAGTTAAAAAAAAACTACATATGAAAAAACTGCTGTTTTTATTTGGCTGTAATCCTGAAACCGAAACTTTAATGTTACTTTTTCAGCGATACTGAGTAGATATCGTTTTCTATCCGATACGGTATCGAATGAAAGTATCGATACCTGACTGATTTCTTCCCTAGGCGTCTCTAAGCCCTCAAATGAAGTCTGTTCTAATCATTAATGAAGAATCCGCCGAAGAAACAAGTAGCCAAGGTAGGTTAGGTTTGGAAATCTTCAACAAGCTGAATTAGTGGCCTGTTCAACAAAGGACGTCAACAAGCTTAAATGATGATGATAGTGTTATTATAAATGATGCTGATGATGATGATAATGATATACCTAAATGTAGACTCAGTCTACTTATGTAGACATGTGCCTATTTGTTCTGTAACTGGAATTTTGGGAACTATTTATCGAGTTTGACAGTTATAGTATAGGATCCCGCCATACAACGACCTTCACCGAGATGCTTATTTGATGAAACGTATTTTATATTTAATTTAATACGTCAATAAATATATTGCATATGGGTTGCCTTCACTTGCCTAACAAATTCCAGTCCAGGATATGATTTGGTTTGATTATATTAGACAAATTCATAATGAAATCATTTTTATTTTCATTTAATTTTAATTCAATAATCAGACCGGTGCAAAATGCTAGTATCGATTTACCTGTTTACACCTGGCTACACGAGAATTGTGACCGGAAAAGAATAAGCAACCTAACGTTTGCATATTCTATGGGCATCATACTTTCGATTGGTATAGAATTTGTCTAATAATCAAACCGGTGAAATGTTGAAATTTTTTTTTTTTTATTTTTTATTTATTAATTAATCATATCCTGGACTGAAATTTGTTAGGCAACCCATATGCAATATATTTATTGACATGTTAAATTAAATATAAAATACGTTTCATCAAATAAACATCTCGGTGAAGGTCGTTGTATAGCGGGATCTTAGACCATTATAAATATTAATTTTATAAGTCCCAGTGATTTTTTACAAAGTTGCCCAATTGTAACAGTACACATGTTTAATATCGAGCTCAAAGAGTTCCCAAGAGGGAGCAACGCGAAATATTATTACTCGTCAAGACGGCCGCGCCTACTGGCTATGTGTGCGTGACCTCGGTAATCGCGCCGTGTACGATACAACCTCGAATCGCATATGTGTGCGCGCCTAGGGATACCGGTTATTTGGACAATTGCACAATTTTTATAGATAAATCAAGTATGGTGTAGGATAAAATTTTGTTTTTATTAATTATTTATCTTTAATCTACGTGTGTGTAAAACTGTTTGTTTAATGTAAATCAATAGTTTGCCATGGAAACAGCATTAGTAATTACTTGATTACAGAATATTCATTAGGTATCTACCTCATTATTTAAATATCGGCTGGACCGATTATGATGGAATTTTTGGTGTGTGTTTGTGTGGGTAAGAAGATAGTTTGTATCTACAATTGGACCCTGTAGGTGGTGCTGCAGTCATGTTCTAGGATTTTTTTTATTACGAACAAATTTTGTTGAAATTTTGTAAGTTTCTTGTCCCTGGGGAGTTTAGATTCATAACCTAATTGAATCCGGTAGGTGGCGCTGCAAATTCGTAACACTAGATACTAAATAAAAATTATTTCTTGATTTAGTCAAATACTTTTATAATACGTTTCCAACAGTCGTCATGTCGTGTCCTTCTGATGACAGCTGTCCAGCGATGTCTTAGTATTGGATCCGTTGGAAATCTACATTAATTAAGTATTAATAATAATTATAAACTAATTAGAAAATTTATTTTTAATTTTTTTTTATATAATTTATATTTATAATCATAATTATTTAGAACTAGGAAATGCCCGCGGCTTCGCCCGCGTGAATTTCGGTTTTAAACAAATCCCGAGGGAATCGTGGATTTCCGGCTCCCGTTCCCGCTCCCTTTTCCAACCTTTATACCTACTATCAAGGAAGTTCTCTATATTAATCTACCTATAGCTGTAGCTATAGATTTCGGGTTTTTCAAAATCCCGTGGGAACTGTGAATTTTTCCAGGATAAAAAGTAGCCTATGTTTTAAGTCAGGGCATATTCTATCTCCATTCAAAATTTCAGCCAAATCGGTTTAGTAGTTGCGGCGTGATTGAGTAACAAACATCCAAACATACAAACATCCAAACATCCAAACATCTAAACATCCAAACATCCACACTTTCACATTTATAATATTAGTAGGATAATTATTATTTAAAAAAATTATTGAAGGTCAAAATTCAGTAAGTATAATATTAATAATAAATATTTACTATATTCCGGGACTTCCCTATATTTGTGGCAAATTACCTCACTACTGGCAACAAATTGATTTTATTAATAATTATTAATGTTCACACACGTATAACATACAACAATATATTTTTGCACAATAATGTGCAAAATACCACAATGCTCAGCTGGTATCACCGGCCAGTTCGACGTACCTATAAAACATCGAAATTAAAAATCCTATTTTCTCAAAAAAACATACGCAAATGTAAAAACTTACTGATGATATGAGATCTTCGACCTCTTATTTTGTTGTGAAGGATAATTACGACATAATTTCACCGCACAAACCGGCATATTTTTTTATTTTTCGGGAGCTGTTTACTGCGTAGTTTATTAAGTGACACTGAAGTAGGTGAGAGCGATCCTACCAATTTAAGTGAACATTTTTTAGGGCGCACTCGTGAGTTACATTATCAATCTGGCCATGTGGATAATCAAAGATCGAGCTCCATTTGTAATGGACAAGGGATTTTTGTTCTATAATTGTTATGGCTTAGTATGAGTGGTTTATTTTGGCGTTCCTTATAATAAGTGGTGTGTTAAGTGTTGTGCTATTTTTAACATATTATGTAACTTCTATCCAGTTGCTATTAATATCGTTTTAACCGAATTTATTGGTGGGTCACTTTTGTTCATATCTAAGTTTACGAACAATGTTTTTTGTACAGTTTAGGCTAAATCAGCTCGCTCTCGCCCATAGGACATATTTAATTTTTATTACCAAAAAATTAAACAATATAAATTAACATTAAGGTGGTACGTTTTCCATACTAATTTATTATTACCATTTAAGAACGAATGGATTATATATTTACACTGAAATTACATCGCACAGCCTTAATTTAATGTTTAATTTGCGGAAAATTTTATTTACATAAAGAAAACATTACATAAACAGCTAAAGGTGAAGTAAAGCCATCTCGGTCAGCTAGGCAAAACAGCGTTTAATAGATGGCTATTATAATAATTAAGCTGTCTATGTAATGTTTTCGTTATGTAAATATAATTTCGCGCAAATTAAAAATTATATTAAGGCTGTGCGATGTAATTTCAGTGTAAATATATAATCCATTCGCTCTTGAATGGTAACATGAAGTTAGTATGGAAAACGTAACACCTTAATAACGAACATTATGAACAATAACATAAGAAAATCATTCATGGTATTCGAAGCAATTGAAAACTAAAATGATCATAAAAAACCGAAAAAAAAAATATTCATAGTTCAGATTCTACAAAATACTGACATTTATCGATATCATGAGATTTCCCGGATTATCATCGTGTCTATTCAAATAAATTTATTTTCAACTAAACATACTATAAGGTTGATCGCACACTGCGGCAAGAGATGCACGAGCCGCACGCAATCCCACTGAAAATTTGAGCTTCCTCATCCGCAATAGTGTATGTATATACGTTTTCTTAAATGTATGGCAAGAGATGCCATCAGCCGCATTTCATCGACGTATGCGGTGGAGCGGCTCTTGCGGATCGTATTGTAGTATGCAATTAGCTTAATTATTCATCAGCCGCAATTGACTGATGGATCACTGATTATTATTTTGTGCTATGATCTATGAGTTATGAGTTCTGACATCGCATCACCGTGACATGGGAAATCAAACGGGAAGCTTGATGTGTATTCAAACAAACTCAGCCAGAAAACTGATGAATATTCCCCCGTGTAATTCATATATTAAGTGATGAGTTGTTGTTGGAACTGGTTTATTGAATAGATACGTAGCTTCCTTCGACGTAGTAGAGTGTTAGGTAGGAAGTACACTATTTCAATAGAGAATGCTTATTAGATACTAGAGAATGCCCGCGGCTTCGCCCGCGTGAATTTCGGTTTTGCACAAATCCCGAGGGAATCGTGGATTTCCGGTTCCCGTTCCCGCTCCCTTTTCCAACCTTTATACCTACTATCAAGGAAGTTCGCTACAGTAATCTATACCTAATAACCTATAGCTGTAGCTATAGATTTCGGGTTTTTCAAAATCCCGTGGGAACTGTGCATTTTTTCAGGATAAAAAGTAGCCTATGTTTTAAGTAGCATAATCTACCTCCATTCAAAATTTCAGCCAAATCGGTTCAGTAGTTGCGGCGTGATTGAGTAACAAACATCCAAACATCCATCCACACTTTCACATTTATAATATTAGTAAGTAAGATAAGATAAGATAGTAAGAAGTAAGATAGTAAGATTCTAATCCAGATTACTAACCAATTTTCACTAAGAAAAGTTATACCAAAAAACAAGAACCTGGTTAAGCTTATTTAACACTGTTGTCTGTTAGTATTTGGTAAATTGGTACCCTCCACTAGTTGCTCTGATAACATCAAGCGAATCGCAAGTGCGACACAAGAACCTTGAGTGTGGAAACCCCTCAGAGGTCAACCCCTCAAATATTCAGCAGTGGACAAGGTAATAAAAACTATTTCAATGAACTAGACCTGATTTTTCGATATCTTCTTAGGTTTAAATGGAGGTAGATAGGTATGTATTAGTAGGTATATAATATTATATAACGAAATAATATAGAAGCTTACCTAGTTACTCTAAAGTGTTTTAAAAAGAAATGCTTACACCTCCGGACTACTAAGTATACTAACGCCGCTCTATACAAATTAGACAAATTAAAGGCGTCAAGAGTCAAGACAAAATTGAATAAAGTTCGATGAGATGGCAATCAAGATAACGTACTATACCGCAATAAATTAAAATCACTCGCTTGATAATAATATCATGTGCGTGTTTCCTAAAATTTAGCTTTCTGATTGTAATGAACTTTAACAAAAGCGATCCTGTATTTACTTACTTAATTTAATTCTAATTCATAGTGAACTTCATCCTTTCATTGAAAATGAACAACATAGAAAAATATGGCTATAAATTATATCTAAATTCGCAAAAATATATCTGATAATATTAGCCCCATTTGCACCAAACTGCTCACTGGTTTTTAATGCTGTCACTTCTAGACTAATTTTTTTCTTGAGGACAACTTGAAGTTTTTTCTTAAAAACAATTTCAACGGGTTGGTATTAGTAAACTTTAGCCATTGTCCTAACTCGTAAAACTTGTGCTGACAAATTGCAGTGCAAGATAGACGTATTTGAATCGACGATCTTTATTGCAATCCACCGACTAACCTTTGAGCTATTAGGGTTTTCTGATCCGATTTCTTTGTATTTCAGGCTAGAGCAACAGATGTGCGTGAACGCGCCGCCTGCTTCAAACGGTGTGTGTCGAATAGCGAATCATTTTACTTGGAACTTCAACACCGTGTCAATGTTATTTCCTTTGCTGTCCACGTATACATGTAACTAGTGACCCGCGCTGGCTTCGCACGGGCAGTAATTACCCGCTACTATGTCACCATACATTGTTTTTAACCCCCGACGCAAAAACGACGGGGTGTTATAAGTTTGACGTGTCTGTGTGTGTGTGTCTGTCTGTTCCCCTGTGGCGCTCAAACGGCTGGACCGATTTGAATACGGTTTTTTTATTTGAAAGGTGAATTAGTCGAGAGTGTTGTTAGCTATGTTTGAAGAAAATCGGTCCAAGATGGCCGCCGCTACACAATGGCGGGTTATATATTTTTTCACATATTAAGGGAATATGGGTATCAAATGAAAGGGCTTGACTAGAATAGCACTATTGCAAATCCAAGATGGCCGCTGCCACAAAATGGCAAATGTCGGGGGTTTTTTAAATTTTAAATTTATACTTGTCTTATACATCTCAAAGGCAGCGTTTTCAATGAAAGCTCCCAGGTGGCTTGGCTTTTTCCGACATATTTATAGTCATTATATCGACTAATTTACACAAAACCTTAACAATTATTTATACACTTAAACCTTCTTCATGAATTTCTGTCTCTGTCTATTGGTGAAAACCGCATGAAAATCCATTCTGTAGTTTCTGAGTTTATCGCGAACAGATAGACAGATGCGGTGGGAGACTTCTTTTTAACCCCCGACACAAAAACGACGGGGTGTTATAAGTTTGACGTGTCTGTGTGTATATGTGTGTGTGTCTGTCTGTTCCCCCGTAGCTCTCAATATGGCGAATGTCAGGGGTTTTTACGGTGTCTTATTTTTGGTCGAAGGTTAAAAAAAACACCAGGATTCCAACTTCTGTAGGTTAGGTTAGGTTAGAACAGTTTCTCAACATGAAGCTCAAATTTTCAGTGGGATTGCGTGCGGCTCGTGCATCTCTTGCCACCACACGCACAACGCACGAGCCGAGCGAGCGAAGCGAGCGTGCCGCGGCAGCGCGCAGCGGCCGGCGAAGTGCTAGATCCAAATTCCATACAATATAAAATTATACAAAAATTCGATTTTTTTTTAAATATCTATTAGGTACTTTCCAAACCTTCTTACTAATAAAATAATAAATTTTATTTATTTTATTTTTTATTAATTTTATTTATTTTAAGTATTTATTTTATTTTATATAAGTATATATATTTTTTTATATGTATTTATTTTATTTATATTTAATTTATTAATTTTAATTTTATTAATATTGCTTTACAAAAATTATGATAATTGTCTGTTACACAATAAGCTATTCTGAAAAATGACGTTATGAGTTGAAGTATGTTTTTAATAACAACATTATTTAATTAAAGCAATATGATCATTGAATGCTATGAAGAAAAAAGTTCTGAAAAAAAAATTATGATTTCAAACTGGTTCTTGGTACTAATAGTATTAATAAAAAAAATATGATCACTAACGGTTATGAGATCCGTTGGTAGGAATAAAAAATGTATGAATAAAAAAGTATGAAAAACAAAATTATGAAGAACGATTATTATGAGCACAGAACGGTAGTAAGACAACGAATATGATTTAGAATTTTATGTGAGCCAATATGGACCCATCTGACACTTATAAGAAGGTGGTGAAAGTGGACCTAAATCAAGTATTTTTTAGCATTTTAGCTCAGTTTACAGCCAAATTCGAAAGGACTGGGACACAACAAAACCGTACATTATGAACTTTAAGAGATGATTGCGGAACTTCCATACATACATATATATTAAAAGACGCTCGTTAAGCCGTCTTGTTCATATTATTGGCAAAGGGCATTGCGACCGGTTAATTATAATCGAATTTTGGCCAAGAGGCGGCCCGGTGGGCGTCAACTATCTTAATATAATATGAAAAACATAGTGCTTGATATTCTTTGTTTTTTTTAATGTTGGTACCTATGTAGGTAAGTAGTAAGTACCAATCAAACAGGTACAAAGTAAATTGCGGAATTTTATAATGTGGGTATTGTTCGTAGTGATGATAATATGTAAACTGCCTCGTTGGTCTAGTGGTTAGCAAATTCGACTGCAGATCACGAGGTCCCGTGTTCGATTCACGAGTCGGGCAGATAATTAATTGTTAGGTATTGGATTTTTCTGTCAAGAAATTCTCAGTGCCTGCCCGGAGTTGGTAGTTGGCGGTGTTTCACTCCCGTGCCCCGGAGAGCACTTTAAGCATTCGGTCCCGGTTATTATCACTGTCATGTGTGATGTGACAATTATAGTTGTTAAAGCCCGCCAACCCGCATTGGAGAAGCATGGTCGGTCTCCGCTCTAAATCCCTCTCTTCTGTGATAGAGGAGGCCTGTGCCCAGCAGTGGGACGTTCAAAAGGCTGTAGTCGTGGTGGTGGTGAATGATAATATTCATGTAATCTAAACTCGAAAAGAATCTGGGTCAGTCGCAATAATTTTTTTATTTACCGGTCCGAAATTATTGCTCGGAAGTTAATTTTTAGCCAGTTAGGTACATTTTGTTTTCATTCATCTACAAGTAAACCACCCTTGTAAATTTAAAAATTGCCACTGCCGGGCATCAAACCCGGGACCTCTTATTTATCACAGGGCTAACCACTGCACCAGGGAGGCTCGTACCTATAGGTATGTATACGAGTATATATTGTTTTAGTTGTAGGTACCAAATAAATTATATTACAAGTGGCACTTAGCAAAAAAATTGCAAAATTAGCAGGGGCAGGTGTCATGTTAATTTTAAAACCTACTCGACTTTTTCAATTAGATAGCGAAATTATTATTATCAGAAAATATTTTCCTAACAATTTTATAAACTCAATAATTCAACACTTATACAAGTGGCGTTTCGCACAACTCTACACTCGTACCTACTTACCAACGTTAATTGGAATAATATTTTAGGCTACAACAACGCAATTTCCCGTAATTAGAAAACACCGCTCGGAGAATAAGTGGCTCGCTCGAGATCAAAGGGCGCTGCGCGGGCGCAGTTCGCAATTCATTTGACACGTCATTCATTATCCTATAACCAAATGACGCCCGCAACCTCGCCCGCGTGGTTTTAACCCTGTGTAAAAGGAGTGACACTCCTAGCCTAAAAACTGCCTAGATTTAGACAGGTTACTGGTTAGACAGATTATAATCAATGAGATGTCTATTGAGTCGTCTGCCGCGCGATAGTTGCAGCTTTTGTATTTTTGAATTCGTGTTTTACGCAGTGGGATTTTTGAATTTTTCAATGTTATGCTTGTTTTTATAATCATCAAAAAATATGTCATCTTGGTCGTCCAAAACAAAGTAACGTAATGGTGGTGAGCGACGTTTTGTGAGCGACGACTAGTGTGAGATCTATAGAGCGTACTCTAGTCTCTAAGTGTGAGAGCTATAGAGCGTACTCTAAGTGTGAGATCTATAGAGCATACTCTAAGTGTGAGATCTATAGAGCGTACTCTAACTGTACTCAAGGCAGAGTTAATAAGGGAAATAATATCCCTGACATAAATCTGTCTCTGTTTTAAGTCTATCTTGAGGCTGAGTAGAGTACACTATAGATCTCACCCTAAGTCTAGAGCGTACTCTGAATCCACTGAGAGTTAAAACGATACGGATTTACCTATGTCTGGGACATACCTATTTATGTCCTATTTTAACTCTATCTTGAGTCTCAGTAGAGTCCGAGTACGCTCTATAGATTTCACCCTAAGTGTACGTTCAGGCCATGACAGAGCCGTTTCGCGCACCTTGCACACTAATTGGACTATATTTTAGGACACAACGACATAATCTTCAGTGGGCGATAATTAAAAACACCACTCAAGGAGGAGTTCAACCGAGATCAAAGTGTTCGCTTTATTTGACACTTCATTTATTTTGTACCATATTAGTGTTAATCCTTTATACAATTTCTAAAATAAATTACACTAGCTTCTGCCCGTGGCTTCGCCCGCGTGAATTTCGGTTTTTCACACGTCCCAAGGGAATCGTGGATTTCCGGTTCCCGTTCCCGCTCCCTTTTCCAACCTTTATACCTACTTTCAAGGATGTTTGCTATAGTAATCTACCTATAGCTGTAGCTATAGTTTTCAGTTTTCTTTAATCCCGTGGGAACTGTGGATTTTTCCAGGATACTTAAAAAGTGCAAACGCATACAGATGCATGCAATTATTGTAATAATGTTGCTATGTGAGCGTGATTTACGTAAAAGCTGAAGAGTGCTTTGAAGATTTTTACTAAATTGTATGGTATAGTACCACCTTTCTTTATTCTGTGAGCGCACACTACGTCTCAAAAAACCAATTTTCGCCCGCCACTTGATGATCTTCCACCATATTATTGTAATGTCTGGTTTTGTTAATCTCTTCCCTGCACTTATAAATATATATCGAGCTTGCATACCTAATTATATGCTGTCCCTCAGAACTACCGCTAGAATTCTTTTGATGCTGCAGATACTTACTCGTATTCATATGAGATGCCAGGACTGCTCGCTTGCTCGGTATTTATACTAAGTATACGAAAACTGTAAAAGGTGTGACAAAAATCTTAATTCGGCTTCATGAAGCTGCGAGTACCTATATCAAAAAACCAACTGCGATTTCAATCGTCTAACCGCCCACATGTTGCGTCTTATTTTTAAACTTACTTTCAAGTTGCGTTGTTTACAAAATAGTAACAAAAGGGGAAAGCTATTTTGTGCTATTGCCGGCGTGTATAAATAATTTTACAGCGCGCGGAAATAGTTGGACATCAAAGGTGGTTGACAAAATGTATGGAATGGTCACCGAAAATTGCGTCAACACGTTTGCAACAGAGCATTTGCAAACCTCAAACCTCGCATCATGGTTAACGTTGTTGCTCAGCAAACTAAAGGCCTGTTTCACCACCTTCCGATAAGTGTCGGATAGCCTAAATGTAAGCTTTGCCACCTTGTTTACTTCAAGTGACAGACAAAAGTTATGAATAAGATATCCGACACTTATCAGAAGGTGGTGAAACAGACCCTCAATAGACTATTTTTAACCCCCGACGCAAAAACGACGGGGTGTTATAAGTTTGACGTGTCTGTGTGTATGTGTGTGTGTGTGTGTGTGTGTGTGTGTGTGTGTCTGTCTGTTCCCCTGTGGCGCTCAAACGGGTGGACCGATTTGAATGCGGTTTTTTTTGTTTGAAAGGAGAATTAGTCGAGAGTGTTGTTAGCTATGTTTGATGAAAATCGATCCAAGATGGCCGCCGCTACAAAATGGCGGATTACATATTTTTTCACAACTCCCTTAATATGGGTATCAAATGAAAGGGCTTGACTAGTAGAATATCACTAGTGCAAATCCAAGATGGCCGCCGCCACAAAATGGTGAATGTCGGGGGTTTTTTAAATTTTCAATTTATACTTGTTTACTGACGAAAAGAAGGAGGTTCTGAAGTCGATGCCTTTTTTAATGTATAATCAGTAATCAATCACGCATAAATTACAGAGTACCTACTACCTACCTACTCAGATTTTGATAATTCTTCTTTTATTGGGTAGGGTGTACCGCGAAGTTAGTCCCATTTTAATTTGATAACATATTCCACCTCTACGGGTAGGTAGGTAGGTACGAAAATAACGATCTTTCGATCTTACAATTTTGACGAAATATGAGATTTTAAAGTCCGTCTTTAATCTTTAATCTATAGAACACGTTTTTAAAATCAACAGTAGGTAAGTATGGCTAGCGGGATTTTTAAAACCAAAATCCACACAGATGCAGTCGCAGAAATCTGCAGCTTGTGTGATAAATGTTAAACTGATAATACTTATATTGTAAGTATTTACTGTGGCAACTACAAATCTTACTCAAGAAAGCTCGTTGAATGATAAAATAGATATTTCCCCTAACGCTATGAAAATCAAGAGAAACTGCGCATTATGAAATGTGTTAGTGTAAATCAACAGGACGTGACCATTTGGAGAGGTTGAAAGTTAACCTTAGTGTTTAGACAAGAATTGTTTTAAACAATGCAAGCTTGTGTAAACCGAAGGAACGACATCCCTTTGAGCGTGCGTCTCGCGCATGCCGCGGAGAATGTTGCTGAACTAGCTCCGGAGACCCGACGCTGTCCGTAGGAATGTAGAGTCCGTACATAGCATTTCAAAAGTGATTTCTTCATATTGTGGGAAAAATAATAAAAACGGATACATATCTACTTACCACGATATCGCAATACGAAAATGATAATTTTATCGTGAAAGTGTCGATATTTCGACACAGTTACTTACTTAACCAGATAGATTCATGTACCTACTGGATGGTGGACATGAATTCATGATCGATCTGGGCATGAAATTAGGTAACTGTCTGTTTTTAACGTTTTATTCATTACAGGTGCAACGTCATTAAAATCTTTATTTTAAGAATCTCTTAAGTTTAAAGAAGTCGGTTAAAAAAACTTAGCACGATTATTATTGGGTAGGATGGTAGGCACCTAAAAAGTACAACATTAAAAAAAACTCCTAACGGTATAGATATTAGGGTACAGTAAGATACCTATTATTATTGTAGATAAATGCCTTTTTGTGTAAGGGCAAATTGTGTTGCTGGTTATTTTTTAATGTACCAACCTACCTATTAAAAATGTTTTTTGTCATGTTTTAATGTAAAAATTGGCCACAGTAGAAAGTGTCGCTGGAACAGTGTTTAAAATGTTTGTCAGACGAAAATGCCGATAATCTTGACGTTTATGATAGTGATGATGATGTACCTACTTATAAGAACACAATTTTAATATGATACTTAGGACCTATTTCACCACCTTCTCATAAGTGTCTGATAGCCTAAACGCATCCTAAACGTAAGTTTTGTCACTTTCTTACTTTATGTCAAGTGTTGTAGATCCGATACTTATCAGAAGGTGGTGAAACAGGCCCTTACTCTTTTTCCTTTTCAACTAAAGTTTTGCGTATACGCATTACGCTGGGAGCTGTTACGATTATAACCCAGCAAGAGTGGCTCCGACATACCAAAACACGGATTTTAGCCAGCCCTTAAATTGAGAAGCTAAGTTGTTTATATTTTGATATTTTTTTTATATTGACAATTGTAATTTTTAGGGTTCCGTACCCAAAGGGTAAAACGGGCCTCTTTTACTAAGTTTCTGCTGTCCGTCCGTCTGTCTGTCTGTCTGTTACTCCATCTGTCATCAGGCTGTATCTGATGAACCGTGATATAGTTAGACCGATGATGTATTTCTATTGCCGCTACAACAAAAATTACTAAAAACAGATTAAAATAAATATTTAAGGGAACTCCCATACAACAAACGTGATTTTTTTTACTCGTTTTTATAGATAACTAGCTGACCCCCGCGACTTCGTTCGCGTGTTTATAGGTTTTATATAGGATCGGATCGGATCCCATAATTATTTTATGTACCTAAGCTAAATAACTCCTTATAACATTCAAAGTTCCATTAAAATCGATCCAGCCGTTTCGGAGATTAGCTGGAACAAATAGACAGAACGACAAACATAAATTTAAACGCACGCCAGTTTAAAATAAGCCGTACGTACAAAGATCCGGGACCCAAGTTATTGGAACCCAATAAATGCCTGTCATTTCTAAACTAAAAAACGTATGACCTTGAAATATTTACGAGACAATACTTAATGTACTACCTTTCTAACAAAAAAAGAATGAGTGAAATCGAATAACGCGTTAATGAATTACAGCTAAATACACGTTTTAACTTTCATCCCCTCTCCCAAGGGAACCGTGCTGAATTTCGGGATAAAAAGTATCCTATAACCTACCTCGGAGTATAAACTCAAATCGTACCAAGTTTCATTCGAATCCATTCAGTAGTTTCGGCGTGATGCGCGGCCAAGATACAGACAGACAGACAGACAGACAGACAGACAGACAGACAGACAGACAGACAGACAGACAAAAATGAAAAAAATTGCAGTTTTGGCTTCAGTATCGATTATAGAGTGCCCTCCGATAAAAATTTTCAAAATATCTTCAATGTACAGAATTGGATCTGTTACAGTTTTATTATATTATAGATAGATGTTACGGAACCCTTCGTGCGCGAGTCCGATTCGAACTTGGCCGGTTTTTTTCATAATATTATATTTCCTTAATTTACTTGGCGTGTATTACGCAAACTAATTAGGTAGGTACAGGAACTAACCTTCTTTACCCACTTTACCCTTATCTGCTTTCGCTTTCATAAGCATCACATTGCTGAGATAAGGTAGATTAAACAAATCAGTGTGGTGCCACCACAGCCGACCTGACAGCTACTGTTTATGCTTCTTACTTTTCTTATAATTTTTATCCAACCTTTTTGTATTTGCATACCAATTAAAAAAAAATTTAACAACATTTTTTTCTAAATAAATATTGAGTGTCAAATAATAGAGTAACAGACTATTAACTAATACCTACCTTTTTGTTTAATTTTATTATTTTTTGCATGTCTTCAATAAAATACGAGTAGGTAGGTAAGTCTTATTAAATCACTAATCTTGAAAGTTTTTTTCTAATTTTATTCAGAGGCTTTCCTTAACGCAAAGATTGTCAGCCCCATTAAAAATACAGTCCAGCAAAAAAGTGTTACGTAGGTAGGTGTATGGAGAGGTTGTAACTTTTAATTCATGTTTTTTTGTCAAACTACGAGATACCTAATAAGTTATCTCGAGAAGTTTCTCTCGAGCGCGCCCCATACATAGCAAGTTTGAATCTAGTTCTATCTAATTTTTGTTGAAACGCTCTATTAATTTCTAATATTTTTGTCTCAGGCTTGTCAGATTTCCCTAAAAATGTGTACCTAGTTTCAAATCAACACGGACTCAAAGATTTGCATAAACATTTTCTATAACTACTTTACTAATGATCTGAAAAAGCTCCATGCTTTAAAAATTTTAGTTGTGAAAGTGCGATCAATAGAATTTTGTTTTTACACCAAGCGCCAACAAAACATGGTCAATGTAAACAATTTATTATTTACATTAAAGCAAGTAAGATATCTATTTATAGATAACCCAAAAAGTTTCTAGCTATTTCTGTCTAGAAATCTCTTGTAGTCGTTACTTCAAGAAGCTCTGCTCCGTGAACTTTTATAAATTGTAGAGCGGAAGTTTTTTCGTTAGCAGCTTTTAAAAACGCGCATTAGAATTTTTTTTATCTAATCTAGTAAGTAGGTAATCGATAACACAATATAGCTACTTAGGTATAAAATCTTAAAGTTTTGTTTTGTTAAATTTTACTTAAATAGGCTTGTAATAAAACCTTACCCACTGGAAATATAACTGTAAATTATAACGGTGGAGGTAGGTAGGTAGGTATTTGAAGATGTTCACTATGAAAATAAAGTAAATAGTTAAATACATAATACATATTTAAGTGGATACCAACGGCTATAAATTGTTTACTTACCACCAGTTACCCATGACGGCCTCTACCAGGACCAGTAGAGAGCACAAAACTTTCCAAAAAAGCTTCATTGTGCTTCAAAAGTTCCAAAAAAAACATAAAATAAACTCCAAAATCACCGAAAGTAACACTTCACAACACCGAATAAAACAACAACGAAAACGTGAAAACCATTTCGAAAAAAGAATCAAACCACAGAACTTAACAAAAACATAATATAACACAAAATAATTATTGAAAAAAAAAACTTCAAAACAAACTTTTTAAAAAGTTTTACTTGTCTCTTAAAAAAAGATGTGTGCGTTAAATGTTAAGCGAGTTTTTTTTTAAAGAAGGGTATTCCTTTTTTGAAATTCGAAAGACTTAGCCTGACGTGTACAATCAACGCGCCTGCGGCCCGCGCGGTTTGAAATACAAAACCAGACTGGCTTGCTCTAAGTCGTTTGTAAGTATTCCATAGGATTCTCCGTAAGGGGAAGGGTCGAACTGGAGGGCGTGTAAATGCAATACACTGCACTAGTTCATCCTTCAAAACCCTTACCACGAGCTAAGCTTTTTTGAAAAAGGAACATGTCCGATGTTTAAACAGCCTAAACAAAGCTCGCTCTCCTGTGCTTACTGGCGTTAACTTGACGATAGACCGATAAACATTCTGCGAAATTGATAGAAAATGGGTGTTAATTCAGTCGTATGCATTCTCTAATCTAAATTGATAAGTTTAAAAATAATGATGATATAAAATCCCGGCAGATATCATTACTTAAAAAGAAATTGCAACCTGTTTACAAACGAATTACCTAGAACCAATATTATAGACATTTCGCTATTCGCAGAATATTGTGTATCTGTCGATAAGTTTGAAATTCGAACACCATAGGAATCTACCATTAAATAATACCTACTTATCTATAGATATGTAGGTATAGGTAAAGCTTTTTAAAATAAGCGAATAGAAAAAAACAGATGCAGATATGCAAATAAGTTGGTATAGCAATATAATAAGCTGGTATCATAAATCCACAGGCTATCAATTGTAAGCTTAAGTCCACAAAAAGAGGGTTTATGCAAAAATATTATCACATTGAAGTCGATTACTTGATCGAAAGAAGATTAAAGGGGACAGTGAGCGTGGAGTTAAAATAATTTTATTTACTGAGGAAATCAGTAAAATCCGATACTTAAGTGGTCAAGTGATCCATAAATAATAATTTAACCCTAGGTCGGTCGCGCTAGTTTTTGTAACTTCGTCGGTCGCATGGGGTCTTTGAAAGCCCTGTTTTATTTTATATTTTTTTATATAATTTCTTCGTATATTCTGATTTTTTATTTATGTATTAATAAGGTACTAAGATGTATTTTAAAATAAAAGTATTATAATCTTTTAAATCTTTATAAGATTACGTCAGTCTCAGTCCCACTAGAGAAAAACATTTTTGACTCATTTTCGGCAACTTTAGTTTAAATTAATATAAAACCAATCATTTATTATATTTTCTTTCTAAAATCAACACAAACTATCAAAATAAGACTTATTTTAACGAAATCACAAAAAACAACATGAATGAATTCATATACATTAGTAAATTTTTACACCTCATTTTGCCATTTCGAACAGCTTGCGCAATTTGATGCTGCATGCCTCGGGTATATATTCTGGCGACATGAAAAGCATCCTGTCGAATATTTTCTATCAAATATATCGTGGACAATATGTGCATCCCTTTCTGGACATTTGTGGCTGATTTTCACATCGATTTTGCAGCACATCAGGACCAAAAAGCGCTCCATGTGCTGCCACGCCGGAGCATTCTCGGGAGGGTGTTTATAATCATCAAAAAGATGAAATGCATGTGTTTTGAAATAGTCTTCGCGTATCTTGGTCCTATTTGGCTAATTATATTCCAATATTGTCTCTGACTGAAGGATTAGGAGCAGTTTTCTTCCAGCTAAATATCGTTTCAGTATTTCCATGGCGTAGTTTCCCGACTAATAATATATGTGGTTGAGGTTAAATAAATAAATAAATGTTATTTGTCGAGCGAGTGAAACCTTATCTTCATCATCGTCGTCTGAATCCAGTTATTCGGGCAGCTCAGGATGCCTCAGAATCAGTTTCAAGAGAACTTTTTTCAATTAAGTACATCAGGTTCAAAATCAAAATGTTTACCTATGTTTCATCGATCGTAACATCTACATCATCTTCGGACTGTTCTTCTAGCCTTCGGACAATCTGCTGTTTTTTAAAATATTCCATTTTCGGTTAAATTTAACATAATGTAAGTGTCTGCCTTCAAACAAAAAATGTTACACGTTTGGTCGCGTGGGGTCTTTTGAAGCCCGCGCGCAAAACAAACGTTTATCATGCGCAAACGCAGTGCGCTAAATCAGTGATAACTGCTCTATTTTATACTTAAGTATATTTTAGGAAGCTACTATAAATCACAAGTTCGTACCATAACTATTAAAAAAAATATGACAGTTTTTGCAAACCCCGGGCTTTCAAAGACCCCATGCGACCGACCTAGGGTTAATCTTAGTTAACATCCCTGGAGCACCATGGTCCGTATTGCTTTGTAGTAGAGACGAGATTGCAATCGATTTGTAACTATATAACTTTTATTAAAGTGGTAACTACAGATTTGCATTAAGTTAAAGATAAGGTAAACGTTGATATATTTACTTGTTTAACCGGACTATCTGAGATGTATATCGAGAACTGCAATAATAGCACATTAATAACATTCTTTTTACGTACTATCGTTACAGAAACGTACCTAGTACCTACATATATACAATTTGCGTGAATTTTCTTTTAGGAGTAAAAATAGTAAAAGGTACCTAACACTACCGGATGACCGGATGCTGCAAAGTTTAGTACCGGAACACTTAGGTATGCAATATCAAGTCCTCAAGCTATTCCTAAAATGCATTTTATATCCAACTAGGTACCTAATAAATAGGTGAAACACGAAACTTCTACCTACTCAGTTGCAAGTGAAAACTCAATTTCCTGACAAGGACAGGTCACAGGTAAAACTGCGATATTTTTTACGATTTAATTGCGATACAAATGAGAGATTGTAGGTACAAACTACCTACTAATTCCAAATCGGATCTATCCTATTGCATTTAAATCATGACGCAAATAATACTCGCAAATATAAATCTAAAATCTTATTGCATTCATACAAAAGTGTATTTTGCATTCAATAATAATGGATACATTACAAAAATGCACTTCAGCCGTACAGTCGGCACAATACTTAAAAAAACCCACTACACTACACGCTTCTTCTAGCATCGGCGACCGACGATCTTTGGAAGTTTGAAGCTTTTGAACTCTTGTTCTGCACATTAATGTTATTTAATGCTGGTTTACTAAGCAACACAGTGTGGTATTACGACATGCTGCATATTAATTGTAACATTTGTGACATGCGTCTTATTCATCACACATCAAAAATCAACAAGCACCACTACAGCCTTTTAACGTTCCACTGCTGGGCACAGGCATCCTCTCTCATAGGACAGAGGGATTTAGAGCATAGACCCGCGGGTTGGCGGGCTTTAATGACTATTGTCACATGATAGTGGTGATAATAACTGGGACCGACTGCTTAACGTGCTCTCCGAGGCACGAGGGTGTAACACCGCCAACTACCATCTCCGGGCCGGTACTGAGAATTTCTTTGACAGAAAACCCCAATACCTTATTATTTGCCCGACCGCCGGGAATCGAACCCGGGACCTCGTGATCTGCAGTCGAATATGCTAACCATTAGACCAACGAGGCAGTTGCGTGCAGAGTGCGTTGCTGTATTCACAAAATTAATAATAAGGTGCTCCCAATTCCCAAAGTTATTTAATCAGCCATTTTTCTACGGTGTAAGTAGACCAAAAATATGTATTCCAATTCTACAGCACGATTTTACTTTGGCGTCAACTAGGCTGCAGAATTGGTCAGCTAGTTTTCGTTTCACTCTGCAAAGCCGCATTCACTCAAATTTCCAACGCTAGGGCACTTCTCGTTTCGATACCACGCACAGAAAGGTACTCGCTGAACGCGATGCAGCATAGACGCACTCGCAAAATCGCTGATCGCCGCAGCTAAAAGTATCGCATGTGCTTTGGCTCTATAAATGTCCTATAGGTGGATTTGTTGAAAATTCAACATTTAGCCCTTATAAATAAGAGTCAGGGATTTAGCAAAGGGTGTGGGGTAAAAGGCAACAATAGGGCTTACCTGGCATTCTGTTCCCCGTGTTTATGTTCGCTGTAAAACTGTAATTGCAACAGATCAAACGGACCGACCGATTATTGAGGTGTTTGCACATTGGGAGCTTAGTAAAAATTTAATGTACGGTATATTTTATATTGCTCGCAGGTATTTTTCCTTTTATCACATTTTTGTACTGGTAAGAGTTGTTTTATTTGTAACTAGCGGTCCACCTCGGCTTCGCCCGTGGTGCATAATATATAGCCTATATCACTCAGGGATCACGTACATATCCAACGGTGAAAGAATTTTTGAAATCGCTCCAGTAGTTCCTGAGATTAGCGCTTTCAAACGAACAAACTCTTCCGCTTTATTATATTAACTAGCAGCCCGCCCCGACTTCGCCCGTGGTACATAATATATAGCTTACAGCACTCAGGGATCACGTACATATAAAATGGTGAAAGAATTTTTGAAATCGCTCCAGTAGTTCCTGAGATTAGCGCGTTCAAACAAACAAACTCTTCCGCTTTATTATATTAAAATAATTACAGTATTATAGAAAGGATTTTTCGTACCTATTATTTTATTTTTGTGTTTGATTAAAATACGCTCGAATCATTTATAAGTAAGTAAATAAAACAATATTTGAAGCAGTATCTAATATTTATAGTTTTTATTTTGATAAAAAATATTACTTTTAAGAATCATAATAATTTGCCATCAAAAAAAAAATTGGAATTAATCCAATTTTTTTTTACAGTATACATCTTTCTCACGCTATTTCCATAGGTATGTCACACTTCGCGTCAGAATACTCATCACTGCAGCAATGTCGTCTTGCCAACTAATAAATATCAGTTGGTCTGCCTGACTTAATATGAAACATCTTGATGTAAGGGAATTAATAAAAAATAACTGTTTACTTAATTGTGTAGCTAATTGGTCATTCGACCCTATTTGTACAACTCCGCCCGTTTAGAAACTTGCTCGCCTACATGTTTATTGCAATTCCAGGATATCAGACCTAACTTGTAGATATTAATCACACTAATATTTTAAAGGCGAAATTTTGTGGGTGTGTGTGTGTGTGTATATATTTGTTACTCTTTAACACCGCAACTACTGAACCAATTTGGCTGAAATTTTGAATGGAGATAGATTATGCCCTGAATTTTTATCCTGAAAAAATCCACAGTTTCCACGGAATTTTGGAAAAACCGAAATCTATAGCTACACCTATACTTAGGTAGTAAACTTCCTTGAAAGTAGGTCTAAAGGTCGGAAAAAGGAGCGGGAACGGGAACCGGAAATCCACGATTCCCTCGAGATTTGTGAAAAACCGAAATTCACGTGGGCGAAGCCGCGGGCAGAAGCTAATTTTTAATATTTTCAAAATAGATGCGAAGCATATCGTCACGTATCGACTTTGTTGTCCATACGTCCTCTCCTTATTAAATGTTTGAAAAACCTGATTCCAATTTATGGATATAAAGGTAATTTTAGCCCTATGTTTTATCTAGGTATTTATAATAATTAAGTATCTCTTTAAATGTATAAACTAACACAACAAATATAGGTACATATTATTATGGGCGATCTACCATAATTTCGATTATACCTATAATGGTATTTTACCGCCAAAATCTGGAGGCAAGAATGATTGTAAAACCTTGCCACGGCTCGCGCTTACAAACCTCAACTCATTTCCAATAATCTACGTTTCGTCCTTTTATCACAGTGTTCTATTATATTTAAAGTTCAATTTTATATAGTGCATTTGAATATTGTTCGTTTACATAAGTTTGCAAATTCTGAGTATAGCAATATAAAAGTTTCTGCTAAGGTAAAATGTAATACTTATATGATAGTTTTCTCAGCGGGACTAAAATATAATAATAATTACATAGTATTATGTAGTAGATAACTATTACCTACGCATTAATTAGTAGGTAGGTACTTATGAAAATGTTTTGATGTCATTTTTCTTTCTCCGCTGGCTTGGCCTTTCTTACGAATTTATTAATGAAATTTGGTTCAATTTTATTATTATTATTGTGATGGTTGAGCTTAGTGGGCACGCAACCTAAACTGTTAACTGTACCGGCCTAATGCACTTTTTGCGCATCCTATAAGCTCGCTACAGGAATTTGAATTTTAAATGAAGTGATTTAGAGTCGGGTTTATAGTGTCAAGGTTGTATTGCTATTTGATTATTAGAAGTAGCCCGCAAGAAATGATACTACGGTGAAATTCCGCTTTTTACTTTCGAACGATTTTATTGAATGTTAATCTAACCTTTTAGATTGTTTAAATTGAGGAAGATTTTCAATAGCTTAAAAGCTTAAAAGCCCCTCTAACTAGTTTTGTTACGTATTACTAAATATATATTGTTAAAATTATGTTTTAAGTAATTCCTTATTAAAAAAATTATTAGATGCATTATTATAGTAATCGACTAGGTACTTAGTAGATACGATTTGATTATTAAATTAACAAATTCAGAAGAGTCTCAGGGTCACTTTCGCAATTATTCTTTACGTTCCTACTTTACCTAATTAAAATTAATTGTTTGTATTTACCAAGTAGGTACCCTACCAATAAAAAAAATAAAAAAAGCTGTGATAGCCTAGTGGTTAGGACGACCGACTTCTAATCGGAGGTCGTGGGTTCGATCCCGGGCACGCACCTCTAACTTTTCGGAATTATGTGCGTTTTAAGTATTTAAATATCACTTGCTTTAACGGTGAAGGAAAACATCGTGAGGAAACCTGCATGCCTGAGAGTTCTCCATAGCGTTCTCAAAGGTGTGTGAAGTCTGCCAATCCGCTTGGCCAGCGTGGTAGACTATGGCCAAAACCCTTCTCACTCTGAGAGGAGACCCGTGCTCTGTAGTGAGCCGGTAATGGGTTGATCATGATGACGATGATGATGATTTACCAAGTTGGTCAACCTGGTTCTTCTATATGAATGAATATTGCACTGGTTTTAATAATATTTTACTGTCTACCTACAATCGTAAACCACTATTTTTTAACCCTCGACGCAAAAACGACGGGGTGTCATAAGATTGACGTGTCTGTGTGTGTGTGTGTCTGTCTGTCTGTTCGCCTGTAGCGCTCAAACGGGTGGATTACATATTTTTACACAACTCCCTCAATATGGATATCAAATCAAAGAGCTTGACTAGTAAAATAGCATTATTGCAAATCCAAGATGGCCGCCGCCACAAAATAGCGAATGTCGGGGGTTTTTTAAATTTTTAATTTATACTTGTGGTCATTATTGGTCCCAACAAAGCAAAATAGTGCTGGGTAGGTAGGTAGGTAGATTAGCGCAAATAGTTTGTCCAATTGCAGCGATTGTATCCAATTCATGAGTGCGCTGAGATGAAAATTTTAAATTGTTTTGCACATTATTTCATTAAGGTTAGCTACTGAAGGATTTGTGTAGGCTACAAGAATAAATATTGCGTCACTCCGCGTCGAAAGAATCTCTTGCAATATGCAAGGACTTAGATAGGTACTAACTCACTTTTGGAATATTCATTGTTATCTACATTTATTTTGTAAATTAATGTTGAAGAAAAGGAAATTAACTATGATTGAACAGCAGTTTTTAGTAATTCTGATTAAGCATGAAAGCGTAACGTACACACAGAGATACTTTCGTTTCGCATTTATAGTGTGGAAGCACAGAGTACAGAGGGGAAGCTTCTACAAGCGGCCCGCTGTAGGTACACTCACACATATGCGCACGTTTGTCACCCAACTGTACCGGTTGGGGGACCGAGCCGGCGTCCGTGAACCCTTGGTGAGTGTGTTTGTGTGAGTGTACCTACAGCGGGCCGCTTGTGGAAGCTTCCTCTCTGTAAATTTTCTACTCGTGTGGTGGAAGTATTTAAGTATGGATTATCGTAGTCATGTGACATTCTTTACTACCTATACAAAAATGTAGAACAACCTACGGGACACGGTAGATACCTACTGAATTAAATGGGCTCTCCAAGTTGAAAGTGTGTTAATTGCTGGAGTCAAAATAATTGAACGATTATTTACAATTCAATTCTGATCATTAAAAGGGTACAAGGTTCTACATATTGCATCGTATATTTACACAGTGTGAAAATAGCACAAATAGAAATTGACTGTAATCTTGCCTAAGGGACCGTTCAGATAGACCGGCGCGGAGAGCAGAGCAAATTTTAATCGCATTTAAAATAGAATCTTAAGTCATTGAAATAAGGTTTATTTTTACATTTTATCTTTTTATGATAAGAAGATGCTCGAGGATGCTCCCAAAAGAGATAAAATGTAAAAATAAAGCTTATTGATTCTATTTTAAATGCGATTAAAATTTACTCTGCTCTCCGCGCCGGTCTATCTGAGCGGTCCCTAATTCACATGAACGGATAACTTTACTATAGGAGAGGTCCGTTTTTTTATTCGAGATGTGTCGGTTAAATCTGATGATAAATTATAAGCACTCATTGAACGTTCTTAATTTTGTAGCGGCGATAGCTGAGTGGTTAAGACTTCCGCCTCCCTTTCGGGGGGGCCGAGTTCGATCCCCAGCACGCACTAACTAACTAACTAGTAACTAACTTCTTCTAACTTTTCGGAGTTATGTGCGTTTTAAGTAATTAAATATCAAGAAAAACATTGTGAGGAATCTGTATGCCTGAGAGTTCTGCATAATGTTCTCCATCGTGTGTAGTCTACCAATCCCATCGGCGTATCGATGACAAATCCGCACTTGGCCAGCGTGCTGGACTACGGCCTAAACCCTTCTCATTCTGAGAGGAGAACCATGCCCTTGTTCAGTGGCGGATTATCCTTTAGGCAAACTAGGCACATGCCTAGGGGCGCGAGATTACGAAGGGGCGTCCAGAACTTAGTTAAAACAATTTAACCAAACATTGACATTGATGAGGTGCTGCCTAGAGCGCTGTTGACAGAATCCACCACTGCCCTTGTTATAGGTAGTGGGCCGATAATGAGTTGATAATGATGATGATGACGAAACCTTCTTATAAACCTAAAACCATAAAAAATACGTGATAAATACAATAGAAACGTTTAATGCACTAAAATGATTTTCAAAGGAAACTATCGTACTAGTTAACAAAAATCAAACAAGAAAGCGAACCAATAAGGATAAATGAAAGTGAACTAAGTGTAAGTAGTTCGTAATATTCGACTTGCAATTACGTTTCATATCCGAGGAGCAGACCCGACGACAGCCAAACAATAACATAAAAGAATCGATACTGCGAGATACAAATGAATAATCTATAAAATGCCTTAAAGACGCTTATGGCAATACTTTGGAATATACCAGAGGTGGCTCGTTGCGCCTTAAATATACTTGTAATATTTTAGAGCGTTAATTCTTTTACACACACACATATACACCAATACACAATTTACATGATAAGTATCATATTTCAAGGTATAAATAAATAAATATACCATTAAAATAATAAATAAATAATTTTTAATAATACTGTGTGGTTTGTGTGGACATTGTGTGGACTCTGGAATTTATAATTTCTAATATTTTGTCTCAAGTCGGTCAGGTCTGGTATAAGGCTTTATTTTTGGCTGGTATTATTGTTTAAAAAACTAATTGGACTTAGCATTTCCAAGATTATTGCAAGCCCAAGCATATTTAGGTTTGACGATAAAATTCTGTTGCATCTAAATTAAAGTCATTTACATTTTATAGTCCTATGTATATTTGGAATTCCGTATAATCACTGAATTATAAAGATCGAGTGTCTACTAGTTTTATTTACCATTTTAGAAAGATCGTACGATAACTTGTACGATATTTCAATAATTTTATGCATACGAACATTTTAATTATGCAATGTCCGTTTCTGTGCTATGCCTTAATCGCATTAACATTACGATGTCTTGGTTTAATTAAAATAATTTATACTTAATATTCACTTATAGAACTTAATAACATAAATTATTCACTCAAATCGTTCATACTGTACAGTGATTCGTACACAGGCTATATACATTGCTTTTTATAGTAAATCTTACTAGCTCAGTTTATATCGAATATTTTTTTATTGACTCTAAGAAGCTATAAGAGCTAATCGATATAATATAGAAGGCAGATAATATTGCATCTAGATAGATATTGGTAATAAAAATTATCGATCCATACCTACGAATATTTTTAGCTACCTATTTTAAAAAATAAATTTTAATAAAAATAAAATAAATACTGTATGTATGGATATTTGTTACTCTTTCACGCAAAAACTACTGAACGGATTTGGCTGAAATTCGGAATCGAGATTGATTAACACATAGACTACTTTTTATCCCAGATAATGAAAGTTCCCGAGGGAACCAAAAACCTCAATTCACGCAGATGAAGTCACGGGCACCATCTACAGTACAACATAATATGTAAATAAGACTAGCTTTAGTTGTAGCTTTTAAACGAGACTGTCCTTTTTATACATTAGGAAAATTCTACGTAAATATAATATATAAAAAAAAATATAAAAAATGTCATGTCTGATAGTACTCATGTCTATGGCAGGAGCTAATACGGTCGTGTTATTAGGGTAGGTATAACAAGCCGGCATATTCCATACTCAGCTAATTCCGTCGATATCATCTCATGCTATTTTTATTTTATTCATAGCCATCTTTATTCTTTTGTTTACTGGGAACACCGGCGAGAGGTCGCCCGAAGATTGGAACGTTTTAGAATTCCACGGGAAATGTGTGAAAACCTTTACTTTGTTTTTTATTACCCGACTGGGTTATGTGATTGACCTGTGTGTATGTATGTCCATTCCTATGTCCACTTGTAACTACTCAACAGCTCAACGGATTTTGATAAATGATACGTCATTAGATTTGTCTTGATGACGCGAGTGTCACTAGGTACCTAAATTTAAAAAAAAATAAAATGGCGGACTTTATGCGCTTTAATGTGCGGGCTGAAAAAAAAATTTTCTTCAAGACCCTCGAGTGGGGTATCCAGAAAATATTTTTTAAATAAAGGAATTTGAATTAAATTTAAATTTACGTCTACTACTTATAGTAATCTACCTATAGCTGTAGATATAGATATCGGGTTTTTCAAAATACCGCGGAAACTGTGGATTTTTCCAGGATAAAAAGTATGTAAGCCTATGTTTTAAGTCAGGGCATAATCTATCTTCATTCAAAATTTCATCCAAATCGGTTCAATAGTTGCGACGTTATAGATTAAGAGGCCGGTACCCGGATTCGTAATTTTTTACGAACTTTTGAACACCATAGTGCTTTAGATATAATGATTACTTTAAAAAAAATTATCAAATATTAAAGATCAATCCTTTTTTAATGGAATGTTGGGAATAAAATATTAATTTTATTAAAAAATATTATTCAAATCTTAATTCTTGCGGAAGACGTTTACTGATTTTACGCTTTTGAGTGAAACTTTCGTCACACATATAAGTACTAAAAATTGTAGAAAGCGACTGAAAAAAAATACTAATATTATGAACACACCCTCAAAATTGGAATGTTGGAATTAGTTTTTATATGTTTTATACAAAATTAGTAAATAAAAAATAAAAACCGCACGTACGATTTATGAAAATTTAAGCATTATATTAACCCCAATTTCTTTGATTTATCGCAATTTCACTAATAAAAAAAATATATAGCACGAAAGTTTAGGATTCATTTAGCTATAATTGTAAAAAAAAATAATCCAGAAACTATTTATATGACCACAAAAAATTGTCAAAGTATCCTAAAATTTACAAATAAAATGGCACAGCAGACAGTACGAATGCCATACCGAGCTTAGCGCTCTTCGAGGGAGGACGTGTTGTTGCCCGACGCAGCTCACGCACACATGCAAAGCTGTGTAATGACTTGTCGTAAAAGTTACGTAAAAGTTATAGCGCAACCGACTCAGTTTGATGATTTGTGCATAGGTTTTATTTCATTAGTGGTCCGATCTGATCAATGCTGAGCTAATACATAGCTAATGCTATGTTTTGGTATAAGTATGTGTTGATATATGTATATATTGAAATGAAATATTTTTTGTATGACATAATGTTAAAATCTCATACTCGAAGTTCTTTTGGGACGAAAGAGGGGTTAATAGGGATGAGAATGAGGTGAATAGGAACGACTTATGGGTGAATAGGAACAGTTTTTTTAGAACAAACTGTTACCAAAACTTAAAAAAGTCGACGCCATTTTGAAATTCTTTGTTAATTGACCGATTTCATTCAAAATCGATATTTAGAGCTCCCTGGGATCACAAAACAGGAAACTGTTACCAAAACTTAAAAAAGTCAACGCCATTTTGAAATTCTTTGTTAATTGACCGATTTCATTCAAAATCGATATTTAGAGCTCCCTGGGATCACAAAACAGGAAACTGTTACCAAAACTTAAAAAAGTCGACGCCATTTTGAAATTCTTTGTTAATTGACCGATTTCATTCAAAATCGATATTTAGAGCTCCCTGGGATCACAAAACAGGAAACTGTTACCAAAATTTAAAAAAGTCGGCGCCATTTTGAAATTCTTTGTTAATTGACCGATTTCGTTCAAAATCAATATCTGAGGATCCCTAGGATCACAAAACAGGAAACTGTTACCAAAACTTAAAAAGTCGACGCCATTTTGAAATTCTTTGTTAATTGACCAATTTCATTCAAAATCGATATTTAGAGCTCCCTGGGATCACAAAACAGGAAACTGTTACCAAAACTTAAAAAAGTCGACGCCATTTTGAAATTCTTTGTTAATTGACCGATTTCATTCAAAATCGATATTTAGAGCTCCCTGGGATCACAAAATAGGAAACTGTTACCAAAATTTAAAAAAGTCGGCGCCATTTTGAAATTCTTTGTTAATTGACCGATTTCGTTCAAAATCAATATCTGAGGATCCCTAGGATCACAAAACAGGAAACTGTTACCAAAACTTAAAAAAGTCAACGCCATTTTGAAATTCTTTGTTAATTGACCGATTTCATTCAAAATCGATATTTAGAGCTCCCTGGGATCACAAAACAGGAAACTGTTACCAAAACTTAAAAAAGTCAACGCCATTTTGAAATTCTTTGTTAATTGACCGATTTCATTCAAAATCGATATTTAGAGCTCCCTGGGATCACAAAACAGGAAACTGTTACCAAAATTTAAAAAAGTCGGCGCCATTTTGAAATTCTTTGTTAATAGACCGATTTCGTTCAAAATCAATATCTGAGGATCCCTAGGATCACAAAACAGGAAACTGTTACCAAAACTTAAAAAGTCGACGCCATTTTGAAATTCTTTGTTAATTGACCAATTTCATTCAAAATCGATATTTAGAGCTCCCTGGGATCACAAAACAGGAAACTGTTACCAAAACTTAAAAAAGTCGACGCCATTTTGAAATTCTTTGTTAATTGACCGATTTCATTCAAAATCGATATTTAGAGCTCCCTGGGATCACAAAACAGGAAACTGTTACCAAAACTTAAAAAAGTCGACGCCATTTTGAAATTCTTTGTTAATTGACCGATTTCGTTCAAAATCAATATCTGAGGATCCCTAGGATCACAAAACAGGAAACTGTTACCAAAACTTAAAAAAGTCAACGCCATTTTGAAATTCTTTGTTAATTTACCGATTTCATTCAAAATCGATATTTAGAGCTCCCTGGGATCACAAAACAGGAAACTGTTACCAAAACTTAAAAAAGTCGACGCCATTTTGAAATTCTTTGTTAATTGACCGATTTAATTCAAAATCGATATTTAGAGCTCCCTGGGATCACGAAACAGGAAACTGTTACCAAAACTTAAAAAAGTCGACGCCATTTTGAAATTCTTTGTTAATTGACCAATTTCATTCAAAATCGATATTTAGAGCTCCCTGTTTAAAATACCTTAATGTTTAAATAAATATTTCTTTTACATCTTGTATTTTCTCGCTATTGAAGTGAAAAGTTGTATGTATCATGCGATAGCAAAGTCAATCACAACAAAAACAAAATTTGCCATTTTGTTGAACAAATAACTATTGTTTATTAAATTGTATCCTCCTGTGCCAACCCTACCAGAATAGGTATAAATTTTGCTCGCTTCTTAGAAGCTTTGACTCTGTTCCGTTTCTCCTCTGTGACACAATAACGTCAGAATAAAATGGACCTAAAATTCAGTACCACTGATTTTAATTGTTTAGAGTGTTGGCTGTTGATGAACTTGAGCTTTAAAACAAGGCAGTTAAGGTTCATTTTACTTTAACGATAAAGTTTGTGTCAGTCCGATTCTATCAGAGATGCAAAATCTCATCATAAGTACCATATTGAACACATTTCTCTTTCAAAAACCCGAAAACTATATCTATAGCTATAGGTAGATTACTATAGCAAAGTTTCTTGAAAGTAGGTATAAAGGTTGGAAAAGGGAGCGGGGAACGGGAACCGGGAATCCACGATTCCCTCAGGATTTGTGAAAAATCGAAATTCACGCGGGCGAAGCCGCGGGCAAAAGCTAGTATATTATATAATATTGAATATTTTTTTTAATCTTGAATGTCTATTTTAATCGGACTAAATAGAGGGAGATAAGTTATCTCACAACTAAATTTAATTAAGTGAAAACAGTTAGGGCCTGTTTCACCACCTTCGGATAAGTGTCAGATAGCTTATTCACAAGTTTTGTCTTAGTCACTTGACATAAAGTAAGAAAGTGACAAAACTTACGTTTAGTCTATTCGACACTTATCAGAAGGTGATGAAACAGGCCCTTACATACCTAAATTTTAGATAGTAATGTCTTTAATAATAAACACATAAAATAGTGTTCTATGAAAAATAAATTATTTTCCAGGATAATAAATAGCCTTTGTCCACCTTCGGGATGTAAGCCATATGTGTACTAAATTGCATCAAAATTGGCTAAACGAAAATGTGTAAATCCTGGGCGAGTCAACTAGTACAAGAAAAAAGAATATAATAAAAACATCACGGTTTGAACACGAACAAATATTAGTTTAGCACCTACTCATCAAGTCTTTGGTAATAAAATATTATTGACAATAAATAAAAATTCGGTTACAAGAAGCAAATACGAATACAACAAGTGTTCCTGCAAGAATTGAGCACGTGCAAATTTTATTTATGACCTAAGATTAGCAACTGCATAGTAGATAATTGCACACCTGAGAGAACTTCTTTATCAAAACAACCTGTATACCTGAAATAACCAGATTAATCTATTGACCAATATAATAAGCATTGATCGTATAGTCTTTTGTTTCGTTGCAGCGTGATTGAAGGAGAAACCAGCAAACCAATAAACTAATAAACAAACACACTTTCGCATTATAATATGGGTAGTGATATAGCTGTATTTAATTCTTACAGATGTTATGTGTAAGTATAAACGATTACACTACATCTTGATAATAATTATATACTTACCTAAATCGAACATTAAAAAAAAGCAAATATAAAATATACTAAGATCTAAAATTTTATTTTATTAGCGCGTTGAATTTGGAACGCAAAGTATCAATATAGGTTAGTCCGACCGCTTTTAAGTATACCATGTCTTTGTGTGAGTGCAGCTTACGGTGCCATTGTGAGGTACACGCACACATTTAAAACTCGGGCCGAAACTCGTTAGCTCGGCTCGGAATACGGCCTCTTAACAAACATCAAAATATTAAAACATCCACACTTTCACATTTATAATAATATTAGTAGGATATAACTGTTAATCCTTTTAATATTATACTTTTTAGTTTTCATAAAAGTATTTAGGTGTTACATAATATTATGCGATGTTAGGTTAGTTTCCATGTTTTCAGAAGCGTGTAAAAAAACTTGAACTTCCGCGTACGGAACCATTCAATTTGGGAATTCCGATGACAATGTTGGTAAGTAGGTGAACGGCATGAGGTTAAGGTCGTGCGAAAGCTATAAATATAGATTTAAACGTATTAATAAATATATATTATGTACCTACGTACTTACTTGTTAAATTTTATTTCTGTCCAAGTGATAAGCGATCATAGAAGATACATAATATACAGTGCACACTATTGTGCACTGTATATTATGTGTCCGCAAATCCGCTAACATTAATACTCTTTATTCCCTCACTCTCATAGTTCAATGGCTTGCAAGAGTTAGACACAAGAGCATTCGACGGCTCTACGTGTTTTCCAGGGCACGTTGGTGCCCTCAGAAACTCAGTCAAAAACGACAGTTAAAGCTAAAGATATTACTTTTACTACGAAATAAATAGGTAGGTAGGAGATACCTACTTTACATAAGGATTGTTACGAGACCGTCCTTATTAAGAACATGCACTTTTCAGTAAAGGGTAGGTACTAAAACAGGCGGACTTAGTATTAAATAAAGTTACCTATCTATCTGCCTGAATTTACATTAACTCATCATTCAAATAATAATCAGATTTTGTTTATTATTGATTTTAATTTAATTCTCATGCATTAAACAGTAACAATAGTACAATAAACAACTGAAACGTGGGCAATAAATATCGATACAATATTTTGTATGGGAATTACTTTCGCGGGCAATATCGGCCCATTACACGAACATAAATTAGCTCATACGAAATTTATTGTTGTATTGTTGCTCGTACATAACGTCTTGGACGTTAACATGATGAACGATGAAATACGCTGCAATATCCATTGATCTTCCCGTTTTAATCTAATCGGAATATTATTAGATATATTTGTCCGAAAAAAAAAAATTTTTTTTTTTCTTTGAAATTAGAGTTAAATTCATTCGTACGTTATTTTTTATTAATTTTCTCCAATACTTACGTCAAATTTTTTGCTAATTTAAGACCTGCGCTAAAGGCACGCAAAATAATCATTGATTTTTTTAGGTAATTTAAGGCATATTATTAAAACAATTAGAAAGATTAATGCTTAATATCTACTTAAGTTATAAATAGATATAGGTGAAAGAATTGTGAAAGTATACCCGAATTACTAATTCCGTGGAATTCTGACGTTTCGTAATGTTACTAGAGATATAATACCTAAAACAATTCCCACAAAAAAGATAAAAAATTCAAAACTTATGCAAATACAAATCAACTGTCGCATGTAGATATGACAAATGCCTGACAGACACTTCATGGTGATAATGTCATTCGACATCCATTTTTGAATATTTTTTTCAAGGTGCTTCTTTTGTTTTCTATTGCTGTTAGTGTGCACTTTCTAGTTTCCACTCTTGGTGTTTTCTGTTTTAAGGCGAAACGAGTAGGTAATATTTTTACGCGGCATATGGCTTTTTATGATGACAGGGAATTAAAGTAGTTTGGGGTAAAATCGTACTTCGTAGATGTTAACCCTGTTCTCCATACAAATAACTCATCTGTAAATGACAATGGCAGCTGTCAAAATTCCACGGAATCAGTAATTCGGGTATAGGTAGGTAAATCGAAGCCTCCGAGATGTTGACTTTTAACGTAGGATGCTCTGCATAAGTTGGACGGCTAAGGTTTCTAACGCTGAGGTTTTTCTCTGAATGCAGAAGAACACAGAGTTAGAACCATGAAGGAGAGTAAGATCTCACACATCTCTTACCTAGGCCATATACCTACTTATACGACACGATACTCGATAGGCTGTACCGCTTGCTGCAAACTAAATTACGATGAGAAAATTTTCAGGAAAAAGAGGGGGTGGGAGGCAAAAGAAGTAATGGCTAAAAATTAATATAACAGAGAATGGACTGGCGTAAGAGTGTCGCAGAACTATTCCTCGTTCCGTCTAGCCATGGACAAGATGTTCAAAACGTAACTGCTGAGTTAAATAATGAAAGGACACAATATGATAAAGAACAAAAGATGTTATAAGATTTTAATGTAAGCATATTGTATTACTCAAAGAGAACTTGATAATTAATAGGTCTATTACTAAAGTTTTACTAAGACTGCAGTGCTGCAAGTGGCTACTTTTATTAACACCTCTGATCCAAGATTTAAATACAAAATTTTAAATATAGAACGCAACTGATGAACTATCAATAAATGTCAAAGACGTCAATCTTTTGGAAAAAGAACGCGGTCGGCGGAAACGACGCTATCAAGAGTTTTATACTTTTTAAATTGTTCGGTGGCCTGGTGCGAACGTCATCGCCCGTCGAGCCTGGCCGAATAAAAACATTGCGTTCGGGTAAACGCTCACCGTTTACACGTTCTGATTTGTAGTGATGTGACACTATTGCATCGATATTTTCTAGACGTTTAATTTTATTTAAAACAAGCGGACACCCGCGACTTCGTTCGCGTGGATATTGGTTTTTAAAAATCCTGTGAGCTAAGCTCCTTTGAGCTCATACCTTGCTAAAAACTGTTAAAAGTTCACTGGCGGATGTTTAGCTAGATCAAAATGCAAACATCCGCCAGTGAAAGTCCCATCAAAATCGGTCTAGCCTTTCAGAGCTAAGCCAGTAATCTTTAAAGTATTTCCTTTCTAACAAAAAAAGAATGAATGAAATCGGACCACCCGTTAACGAATTACAGCTAAGTACACATTTTGACTTTCATCCCCTCTCCCAAGGGAACCGTGCTGAATTTCGGGATAAAAAGTATCCTATATGTTACTCCATAGTATGAACTTAAATCATGCCAAGTTTCATTTCAATCCATTCAGTAGTTTTTACGGGATGCGCGCACAAACATACAGACAAACAGACAAACAGATAAACAGACAAACAGACAAAAATTTCAATAATTTTTTTCAAAGAAAAATGAACCGACTTCAAATGAATCGAACTAAAAAGTTTAAAATAATTTTTTATTCATTTAGATTGACGATTAAACTACCTAACTCAAATGATATATAATTTTTTGAAGTCGGCGCCAAATGACTTCAAGTTCACTTCAAGTCGAAAATGTGCCCCTCGGGTCCCAGACTCACCCTCCGCGACTAGGTTCACCGCGCTCGCATTCAAAAGTGGATATTCTGATTTTACTTACACGAATTGAATGTGGTGGAGGAACAACTCTTGTATAATTTGGATATACCGTAATTTACAATCTATACGCGACTAGTTTCACACCCTTGCGGTTTGGCTTTGTATAGAATGGAAATACACGTAACCATGCACAAACTCCAAGGAATCACTCTATATGCAACTGTACTGACTTCGGCCCAAAACTTTTTGCAAAAGGTCAATGTTACGTAGGCGTAGCAGAGTGAAGTCTTTGGACAGAATAGCTATATCAGACTTCAGCAATAGGTCTGGCAATCTCAGAGAACATATTAGTGACATATGTGTACATTTATGCTTATAACTTTGTACGTAAGAATGATAACTCGATGTGTTATATACTAAAACCTTCTTGAAAGTATGTAGATAACGATAGTGAAACAATCATCAAAATCGGTTTATTAGTTGCGGAGATAATCGTGAACATACTTACATACATACATACATACATACATACGGGTCGAATACAGAACCTCCTTTTTTTAAAGTCGGTTAAAAATAGCTTTTTTACGTTCTATTACTTATCCCTAACATCCCCCAGTTATTATTTTGCAAAAATCTTCAATGTACAGCTACGGCAATTCTACGATTTTATTATATGTATATAAATATATATATATATATTTATATTTATTATTATTATTATAATTTAAAATTTAAAATATATGCCAAATTTTGTCGCAATTGATTTAAGCGGTTTAAACGTGAAAAGATAACAAAATTATTGACACAGTTACTTTTGCAATAACAATAGTAACATAGATTATTTACAAATTTATATGGCCCTGATCTTTATAAATAGGCCTCAAGACACAAGGCACATTCTATGCCTTGTTTCACGTATGATTTACATATCGATATCGGGTCGCAAGCAAGGTATCCCAACCCTAAACCTTTATTTATTTGTCAAAATACTGGCTTGTATCAGCGCTCAATCATCGGGGTATTCTCAAATCACTCATTGGTAAAAAACCAGAACCATCCGTCTTTATAAAAGCCAGTGTAAACTTGTCCGTCTAAATTGTACGTTTTAACTGCATATTAATCTGTTCAGCTCTATTAGCCGGATAATTTACGGCGGTAATAAAAGTGGTGGAGGAAAAAGTCTGGCGCATTCGAGCTGAAGTTTTTGATTCGACAGAAGATTTTTCTAGATACTTATCAATAAAAATGGTGACTTAGGTGTTTAAACGAACGAACAGTTCTCCTGTTAATCTCTGCTAGTACATCAGCTGTACAGTCTCAGATTCTACTCGAATCCGTACCCGAATGCTTTTTTAACCCCCGAACCCCGACGTTGTGTGTGTGTGTGTGTGTGTGTGTGTGTGTGTGTGTGTGTGTGTGTGTGTGTGTGTGTGTGTGTGTGTGTGTGTGTGTGTGTGTCTGTTCCCCTGTGGCGTTCAAACGGGTGGACCGATTTGAATGCGGTTTTTTTTGTTTGAAATGTGAATTAGTCGAAAGTGTTGTTAGCTATGTTTGATGAAAATCGATGCAAGATGGCCGCCGCTACAAAATGGCGGATTACATATTTTTTCACAACTCCCTTAATATGGGTATCAAATGAAAGGGCTTGACTAGTAGAATAGCACTATGCAAATCCAAAATGGCCGCCGCCACAAAATGGCGAATGTCGGGGGTTTTTAATTTTTTAATTTATACTTGTCATTCATTAATAACTATTGGTGGATTGTCAGTCGTCAGGGATTTTTCGCATGCAGATACCGGTAGATAGTGACACAAAAATTCCAGCCATTTGTTATAAATGGCAAACCTTCAGGGGGCGAATTACGTACCTAATTAATGAAACGAAAATTACGGTCATCGCAGGACGATTGCTATAACAGTGACTACTTCATTACATTTCTAATTGTAACAAATTTTTCTCTCACTATCTCCCGGTCTTACATGTTTCAATGCGTAATTTAAGTATGAAATACCTTAAGTGGTATCCTACTATACTATTTAGTAGCTAGTACTAGGTACTACAACTACTAGTACTAGGACTATAATAGTAAGCAGGGACACAAATCTACATTTTATTTATAGGTAGACTAGCTGATGCTCGCGACTTCGCCCGCGTGGATTCTTATAAATCTCACTTGGGGGTGGAATTTCCAAAATTCCTGAAACACGTAATTCTTTATTTTTAACCGACAATACAAACACCGATTTTCATCGATATAAATTTAAAAATGACGGACTTTCATACAAACTTTCATCTCCCATTTAACCCACCTGGGGATAGATTTTCCAAAATTCCTTAAGCTCATAACTCTTTATTTTTAACCGAAAATCTAAATACCAATTTTCATGGATATAACTTGAAAAATGATGGACTTTCATACAAACTTTTATCCCCTGTTTAACCCCCTTTGGGATGGAATTCGCAATAATCCTTCCTTAGTGTGCGCCTACGTTATAAAAGGAAGCTACTGTGAAAATTTCAAGTTTCTAGCTTCAGTGGTTTTGGCTGTGCGTTGATTGTCAGTCAGTCAGGACAAGCTACTTTATATTATTTATAGGTATAGATAGCTGATATTTTCTGTAGAACACCATTCAAACTATACGCCCTGCGGGTCGTTTCGAACCACGTTTCGAACAATAACCGTCGCCCGCCATGTTGCCTCTATGACGTTTATAAGACGCCATATTGCGTCGGGTTGCGTTCTGAAACCCATCGAGAGAACAAAGGAGCCATTGGATTGAATGGCGGGTAAATGGATATCGAGTACAGTATGCTAATTTGCGTTTGATGCCTGTGCCTCAAATTACTTACATAGACAGGGGTAATACCTAGCTACCTGCGTTTTGTACTGTGATACAATTCAGAATATTTTGTTTCACATAATATTATTACAAATCACTAACTTTAACAAGCTCACATAGGTACATACGTATATCACTACATAGTATAAAACAAAGTCGCTTTCTCTGTCCCTATATCCCTATGTCCCTATGTATGCTTAAATCTTTAAAACTACGCAACGGATTTTGATGCGGTTTTTTTAATAGATAGGGTGATTCAAGAGGAAGGTTTATATGTAGAAAAATTGGACCCGGTAGGTGGCGCTAATAGCGGGCAGGACGACGTCTGCCGGGTCCGCTAGTACCTAATATTAATCACCAAGGTCCAATCTGCATTGTCCAATCGTTATTGCGTCCTTGCCTTGTATAGGTATTGTATAACCCGCGGCACGTACATCGAACACTGAACGAAACGTGGAGGGGATAGCTGCGTATGGGAACTGTCACGCACGTAATAAAATAGCTTACCGCCTCCACTTTCCTTCAGTGTTCGATGTACGTGCCGCGGGTTATACCTACAAGGCAAGGACACTGTTTTTAGTTAGTTTTACATTTTGTATTAGGACGCATACCTACTACCTATCTCACACACCGCCGCGCCGCTGCAATAGTGCATGTACGATATAGCAATAACGCATTGCAAAAAATGAACCTGTGCATGGGAGGCTTTACTCCTGGAGGAGGGAAACTCCTGAAAGGAAGGAAAAAGCGTCTGAAGAAGAATTGTCTACTACTAACATTGTTGACATAATAACATCCAAAGCCTAGATCCCAAATATCAGGTCGGCAGCGTTACCGCGTTGGTTTTGATACAATTAGCATGTGAAAACACAGCGCTGGCTGTCCCGCCGCCGCCGCGGGCGTCGTCTAATTGGCGCTGTGTAAACTCGCCCTGTTATCGGGACGCCCCGAGCGGTGAGCTGCGCGCTGTGGAGAGAGCTTTCACGGTGAAATTACAGAGACGACTTCTTACGTTCGTCTTCTAGATATTACCTAAGACTTAGGATATGCCTGTAGTAGGCAGTAGATACCTACGTATATTCGTCTGCAATTCAGATAGACAAGACTTTTAAACACAGGCCCCATTAGGAGCGAAAGCGAAGGGAAGCGAAACGATGATCTAACTTGATCATTTCGCTAGCGGCTAGACAATAAGAACTTCGCTTGTAGCTCTGTGGTTCGCGGTGTGAATCGTAACTAAAGAGATGTACAGTTCATAAACTAAAGCCCGACTACACTTAATAATTTAATTTAACATAAAATAATAATTGCATGTATGTATGTTGTATGCAGAAAGCGCGGGGTAAGCACTAGCTGCCATCTATTATGTCTATCCGAAACTAACTAATATTTTAGTTTAGCTACTTGGACGTCGCTTCTCGAGTTTTTTCGTATATAAAATGTAGCCTATGTCACCCGGCCTATAACAAAGAATTAATTGACACCTCATTCATCAAAATCGGCCTAGTAGTTTAGGCGCTACGGTGGAACACACAGAATCTCATAAAAAAAATCGGACACAAGCATACATTCATACATTTATATAGACTGCTAAAATCATAACCCTTCCTTTTGGCTTTGCCGTAGTCGGGTAAAAAGACGCGGTAGCGGCGTGACTGCGTGAGCGAAGCGAAACGAACCCAATGGAACCTGCGCTTTAATTTAGTCGCAAAAGTATAGTTTGTAATTCTGTGGCCAAAGTTTATAGTTCTACTAGCGGACCCGGCAGACGTCGTCCTGCCCGCTATTAGCGCCACATACCGGGTCCAATTTTTCTACTTACAAACCTTCCTCTTGAATCACTCTATCTATTAAAAAACCGCATCAAAATCCGTTGCGTAGTTTTAAAGATTTAAGCATACATAGGGACATAGGGACAGAGAAAGCGACTTTGTTTTATACTATGTAGTGATATCCAAGAAGTGTTTAAAATAATCCGTCTCCATGGTAAAGCATCGCAGTGAACCCCGCCCGCCCAGCACTAATATTGACTTCTTATTACCGGTAACCGCGCAATCGTGGCCACCGCATCACAACAAGTTTCACTACCACCACACACAGGATAACCGCCTCTCACAGCGATATCTAACTGAACTACGTACATTGCGAACTTCACATACAAACAACTAAAACTTTCCGGTGCAAACGAGCGATGGATGCTGGATTTTTAAAAATATGTGTTTTGTCGGAGGATCCAATAAGGGCACGTGTAGACAATGGATAATACAGTAAAATCAGATAGCGTCCAGTGGTCCTAATATCCTAGTACAGTGCAGAGTTTAGTATGTCTGTCAGTCGGTGCTATGATTATGGATAAAGTTTAAAGTTTGTCTAAAACGGTTTAAGTTCGATTTGTCTATACCTACAAGACTAGTGCAGCCAAATTGCTTTTTAGAGCCAATTGCACATCAGGCGATTAAAGTATTACGAAGTGAGTAGTTAGGCAGTTTTTATCTAATTTTTGGTAAAACCGTTCAAATTGAACTTGCGCACGAAGAAAAAAACAACGTGAGTTGCAAATGTCAGTGTTCGTACCTTCCAGAGAGTTATAGATAATATGGTAATACAGACTTGCTAATGTGAGCTTTTATTTAGGTAGCTCTATTCAAAGATATCTTTCGGTTTGAGAGATAGACGTGTGGCTTAGTTGTGATAGTGCCTGTCGATTGTGTATGGTCGACTAACTATAATAATATGGGCCTCATAGGAAGGCCGGATTCATAATAGATATCACTGGCAATGAGCACTGTTCGAAAACTTTCGCGTTATGGGATTTACGAAACATTAGCTGCCTTGGTGGTTTAGCCACATGAGTAGATAAGTACAGAAGGGAAGCTTCTACAAGCGGTCCGCTGTAGGTACACTCACACAAACACACTCATAAACGGTTCACGGACGCCCGCTCTGTCTCCCAACCGATTCAGTTGGGTGACAAACGTGCGCATATGTGTGAGTGTACCTACAGCGGGCCGCTTGTAGAAGCTTCCCCTCTGTACTTATCTACTCGTGTGGTTTAGCGGTTGGCGTGTTCGACTGCGACCACGAGGTCCTGGGTTCGATTCTCAGGTTGAGCCATAAAATTATGTGGTAAGGTCAGGGTGGCTAACTCCGTCTACAGGGCATTACATTATATTATCATTGAAACCGCAATGTGAGAGATGCGAAACCACTGATATAACAAGTATAAATTAAAAATTTAAAAACCCCTGACATTCGCCATTTTGTGGCAGCGGCCATCTTCGATTTGCTTAGTGCTATTCTACTAGTCAAGCCCTTTCGTTTGATACCCATATTGAGGGAGTTGTGAAAAAAATGTAATCCGCCATTTTGTGGCGGCGGCCATGTTTTACCAATTTTCATCAAACATAGCTAACAACAGTCTCGACTAATTCGCCTTTCAAACAAAAAAACCGTATTCAAATCGGTCCACCCGTTTGAGCGCTACGAGGGAACAGACAGACACACAGACACGTCAAACTTATAACACCCCGTCGTTGTTGAGTCGGGGGTTAAAAATAGACATAACAAAAATACGGTAATGTCCCGTACGGAGTTAGCCACCCTGACTTTATTGAGTTTTTTTTTTTTGTCAAGAAATTCTCAGTAGGTACCTACCAGCACCGAAGCTGGAAGTTGGTGGTTAGACACACCCCCTCGGAGAGCGTGTAAAGTCAACTCCCATCGAACTATGAGACTGAAGGAATAGAGTGCATCTGTGTATGCGCCACACACTTGTGCACTACACAATATCTCCTGCATAGTTGGCTAGTCTCCGCCTCGGTCGAGATTGGCCGCCATGGCCAAAACATCAAAGGCATGGCCAAACCACAACGTTGTATGAGTACAATAGTTTTATTTCCGACAAACGCGCAAGAGTAAATATTGTTCAAGCGATAAAGTTAAAGCGCCGACTTAAGGCGGCTCGGGTCACATCCACCATTTAGACTTAGAGGAATTTGTAGGAAATGTTTGTTCATGGAGCATCGAATCAGCAGATAGTTTGCTTTGTCTAAAGCCGGGCACAGTATGTGAAGTGTATTTTTGTGTGATCTGGAACCGACGTCATTTGTGTAGGTACTCAGCCGGGTCGTGGCTTACTATAAAGGGTGTAGTCAGACATGTTGTTCAAAACGCGTCCCATAGATTCAGTACATGATTCTGGGTTCCCCAGTGGTGAAATTTTTCGTCGAATTTTCCATGAAATTTACGTTTTTTTTACCTCTTTTTTAACTGAATACTGTATAAAATCATTATTACTATCTGTTTCAACGCAATTATAAATGAAAAAGTAATTAATTCATTATTTTCACTTAAAACGGTAATGTTATCAAATTTAAGATTTTCGTTGAACAGCTGATTGCTTGTGAACTAGTGTGAATACAGGTCGTTAACCTACATTCGTACTGGCCTTGAATTTATAATGAGGCTCGCGGCGCAGTCAAACGAAGTGCCGGGCGCGCGACGTCAAGGCCACGCTTTATTAACTCATAAAAGTCTCATATTGTGAATTTTGCGCGGAGCGTTGCGTGCGTTGTGATCGCGTTGTATGCAATACATTGCGCGTTCAAAAATGACAATATCTGAAACCAATCATTTCCGAGATAAATGATTTCAGTAATTTTACTTAGCAAATTAAATGCAACCTTATCTCAAAGTTTTCATTAACATGTCACTTACACCCTGTGTGCTTAGTCTAAATCGGAGCACTCGAAAACGAACTCGAAAACTATTGATCGATTTCAGAGTAAAATAGACCTAAAATGGCTTGTATTAAGGTTTGAGTTCGCCAATACATTCAGAATTGTTCGAATGCTGAATGTATTGGCGAACTCAAACCTTAATACAAGCCAATTTAGGTCTATTTTACTCTGAAATCGATCAATAGTTTTCGAGTTCGTTTTCGAGTGCTCCGATTTAGACTAAGCACACTGTATAGTACAGTCGAAACTCGTCGAAGCATCGAGCAAAAAATGTTCATGGCATTTGGCACCATCTTTACAAAATAAGGCACGAGTTCGTACGAATGCGCGCGCATTCGTACGCGCTAGCCGCGCGCATCCGCTAGTCTTTTTAAGGTTCCGTATTTTTATAGAGGTGCCTCGTTTTGTAGATATTTAGGATAGATACTAGATAGGTAGAGATATTTTTTCAATTTACTTCGACTCGCGCAAGTATGCCCTGACCCTTAATAAATTCCGGTCACGCTGTTTATAGCTGCAACAACCGACAGCGGCCAAAATATACCTACTTAATAAGAGGCAATTAATTGGAAATCACATACAGAAATAAATGTATGAAACAAATAAAAGTCACAAGAAATAGGTATTTTATGACCATTTATTTTATTCACACAACAATAATAACCAATACTGAAATTCGAGTTCGCATATTATGTTTTAACCCCCGAACCCCGTCAATACAACAAGGTACAAGTAACACTATTTACAAATTAAAAAAAAATATTTTATTATTACAGGGCTTTATAGGTAAGACGAAAATATACAAACTTCAAAGAATTTTTTTTATTTTCATACCGTCAAACTCAGTATAGTTTAGATTTTTTACAATGTTCCCTAAAGTTCTGTACTTTAAGAGGAAATGCGGGCTGAGATACTTTTGAAAATTAGGTATTTGAAAAAACTATCGTTGTTGCGTCGTTCGACCGTCCCGCGCCTCAAATTCGTACAATAAGGACAACTGCAGGTCCGACTCAATAGCCGTAAGTAAAAAGTCATAATTCGAGGTTTGGCTCTCTACGATTTCTTCCTCCAATATTGGACCAATTTAAAAGATATTTCATAAATTGAATATAAAGGATATTTACTGTGTCCCTATGTTTTACTTTTTTCATTATTAGTTTTACATTGGGCCTCTGTTGAAAGCGATCTAAAATAGGCAATTTTGAGCATTTTGTAACGGTTCTAGTGCTTATAAAAATTATGTATCTTCAGAAAGGAAAACATAGAGACAGAAGAGGTTGATATTTATTTTACTGTAAAAATCAGCCAAGTGCGAGTCAGGCCTCGCTCTTTCAGGGTTCCGTACATAATTATGAACAATATAATATTTTGGGGCTTAGAAATATTTAATTTCCGAGTTAGACATCGCAAGAAACCGTGAAAGAAAAACGCAAAATAAGTTCGTTTGTTTTGGTCACAGCTTATAAACTATTTTATGAATCGTTGTTTTCAGTATTTGTTGTACAAATAGAGCATATAGTACATAATATACCGAAATATCATATTCCTAACTAGTTTAGTTTTTTAGATAGCCCCCGTCACAAAAATGGTCTAAAACTGACAATTTTGATGACCCCCCATTTCCTTACTTTTTAAGCAAAAAATTAAAAAAATATATATTCGTACTCTACTCAATGAGCTCTAAACAATGATACCACACAAGCTAAGGTAAGAAAAAAAATTTTTTTTCCGGCTCCTTTCTCATGTATGGGAGCCCCCCTGAAAAATAATTTAATTCAATTTTTAATTCAATATTTGATTTTGGGTCAACGTTTTACACCAAATACCAAAATTTCAGGTTTGTAACTCATTTCGTCTGCGAGCTAGAGACCTGTGACCGGCGGACAGACGGACAGACAGACAGACAGACAGACAGCCGAGTGACATTAATAGGGCTCCGTTTTTACCCTTTGGGTACGGAACCCTAAAAATCATTGCTTTAGGATCATAAACCAGAGAGAAAACAGACGAGAGCGTTTGCATGGAGAAAAGACCACCCGCATTTCCTCTCAATAGTGCCTACTCCGCTAAAGCCGCGCCCGCACTGCGAAATTTATTCGCGCGATTTTTTTCGCAAAATTCTGTAACATATGGAAATGTATGAAGCTGCACGCACATGCGATTTAAAATTCGCGAGAAAAATATATTAAAATGCGGAATATAATCCGCGCGAATAAAAATCGCGCGAATAAATTTCGCAGTGCGGCCTCGCTCTAACGGTACAAAAAATCTCTGAAATGAAATAAATTACCAGGTCCACAAGTGTTGCTATCTTTTTCAAAACATTCTTCGCAGAAAAGGACAGCACTTTTTTGCTGAGATTTCTAGCCAGCCGAATTACATCAATATAAATTAACACAAAAAAATTCATAAATAGAGGTAGTAGAGTAATTTATTATCTAAATAAGTTTCAAACATAAAACGCAATCCTATAATAATAACTACATAGTATAAAACAAAGTTTCTCTGTCCCTATATCCCTATGTCGCTATTTAATCTTAAATCTTTAAAACTACGCAACGGATTTTGATGCGGTTTTTTTAATAGATAGAGTGATTCAAGAGGAAGGTTTATAAGTAGAAAAATTGGACCCGGTAGGTGGCGCTAATAGCAGGCAGGACGACGTCTGCCGGGTCCGCTAGTAATAACTAAAAGAAATTCGTTATGCTTACCTACGTCAATAGTTTTTATTCCTTAAAGGCGAAAAGGCTTTAAGTTAACCCTTTAGTAAGGTAAACTAAGGTTACATTATTCTGTATAGATAAGATAGATAACGGTGTTCAACGAAGTATTTGAAACATACAAGAAAATACGCTTACGTATAATTGTTCAGCGAGCTTCTTAATAAATACTATATTATTTAAAGATATACGTACAACATTTATTTGGCAGTAGTTATTCATTATATTTACAATGAAAATCAACTGATAATGAACAATAAATAACATAATAATTATCACATAGTGACATTAAATTGTGTATAGATTTTCTTCCAAATAGAAAGAAATATATATATTTCGTCAGATTTAGGAATGTTTAGTAAAATATTTATGTATATTCAGAAATCCTAAAATTATGCTTTAGGCCGTCTCATTCTGAAAGGAGACCCGTGGGTCAGTAATGGTTTGATACTGATGATGATGATGATTTAAGGCTTATTTCGTGGTTTAATGCCATAATCAAATGTAAATTACGGGTACGGAGTACGATTAAAATGTTTGTTTGGTCAATATTTCGATCCAGTCGAATTATGCAAACCAGAATAGCCTTGCGTCGTAAGAAAGAAGTGAAGAGTGACGTTGTGAGTGTATTTTGCCGGACAGCCCGTGAAGTTTGTACGAAAAGAGTGAAAAAGCGGGTAGTTCGATACTGATCCTGAAACTTCATATCTAGCAGCACCGCAGTCTCATCGTGACCACAACCCATGAAACTGGATCGAAATATCGACCAACTAAATTAACATTTTAATCGTGGTATGTACCCGCAATTTATATCTATACTAATATAATCTATACTAATATAATAAAGCGGAAGAGTTTGTTTGTTTGAACGCGCTAATCTCAGGAACGACTGGACTGATTTCAAAAATTCTTTCACCGTTGGATATGTACGTGATAATTGAGTGCTATAGGCTATATATGTACCACGGGCGAAGCCGGGGCGGACCGCTAGTTAGATGATAATGATGATGACTTAAGCTCTAAATCCCTCTCTCCTATGAGGTAGGAGGTCCGTGCCCAGCAGTGGGAGGTTAATATAAAAAAAGGCTGTAGTGGTGGTGGTGGATAATGACGATGACGACGATGATGATGATGATGGTGGGTAGAGTGGGTGTCGCTAGTCAAGCACGATGGTGTCCCCTGTGCCGAGGTGGTGGGGGTGTCAGCTGGCGTGGTAGAGGCCGGCCAGCGCGTCCTGCAGCGCGCGCAGGCACGGCAGCGTGGACGAGTACCCGCCCGCCTTCTCCGTCTCGTTCTCTGCCCTGGGAATAGTTACAACATGCATATTATATGAATTGAACATTATCTACACCCATGCTTTAAATCCTCTATTGAAGATTCTGAAACAGTTAGCTTATTGCCAACATTAAAACACTCAATATCCTAATAACAATCATCGAAACGAGTGTTGTAATGAAATTCAGTACAACATTATATCATCCGTTTTCATAATAACACTCCTTCAGATGATATTATTATGGTTACTAGGACTGGCTGTTTTAATATGAGCAGTAAGCTAACTGTTTTAGAACTTTTATAAATAAAATAAAATAAAAATAAAATAAAATAGCCTTTATTTTTCAGAAACCAATGATTACTTAATAATTAAAGTTATGCACGATAAAAGTTATAATATGTCCCTGGTTTCTGTGTGCCTTTTGGCAAAGGCCTCCTCCAACTGTCTTATAGAACTTTTATAGAGGATTCATATTATGGGTGTAGATAAAGTTTTGTATGCAACTGTTGATAATAGGGTATTTGACTAATTTTTAGAAATTGTTTTAAATTATTCTTTATTACTTATTAAAACACACTACATTGATATTTTTCGGAATATCTACAGTATTAAGAATTATATCAATGATAAAGTTTAAGTTTTGAAAACCACGCCAAAAACGACATTTCTGATCACATGATACGCGTGACGTCACGAATCGGTATGAAAGTCACTTCTCTCGCTCGCTCCTTATCGGAACTCGGTGCGTGCGACAGAGACGCTACGCAAGGTGAATGCTATATCGTAATGTTGTAAATTGTTATACCTACTCACTTTAATATCAATCTTATTCTTTCAATTTCAAAGTTTAATTTCGGTTGACTTGATAAACTTCAATTATAACAACCAAGTCAAGTGCAAATCAAGTGACGTCACAATTAATCCCAGAGCGTTCTGGTTACCGATAAAATTTCAAAAATTATTATGTTTTATTTCGTGCAAAATATCGCGTAAAATTACATAATTTAGTTTGATTGAGTGAAATATGTCTTTTTTAGGCTATTATCTGATAAGATGACCACAATCAATAGTATATTTTCAATGTTGTCAAATACCCTATTAGGCATTAAAACACTCATGTGATACTATTATCATAAACCACATTTGTGTTTTAATGCTCCTTATTATACAACAGTTGCATAAATAACTAAAAAAGGATGGATTTCACTTGCTCCGACAATGCACAAGTTGGCAATTTATATAATATTGGTATTTGAATTTATTTTTCGCTGGTGCTTCTCAGCAGAAACAGCATTCTGAAGCAGTGGCAGATTCACGTGACGATTCAAAAAACTTTCGATTCTATAATAACCGAAGAGCTTGAAATTTTATTATGCCCTCTCTACACAACAGCCCACAATATAATAGTATGGATGATTTCGCGGCTTCACGTTGAAGCTTCGCAGAGTTCTCTATCTGCGGTTCCTCTAGCAATTGCGATATATACTGAGATCTATAGTCCTATTTAAACTTGGCCTAAAACCTTAGTAGATTCATAGTGCACCCTATAGATTTCTGCCTTAGAACTTCCTTAGTAAGATATTTTTCGTTTTTCATATAGAAATCTCAACAAATATAAGTTAAGATTTCTCAATTTAAGCTCTCAGTTAAAAACTTTGCTTACCTAACATGTTGCAGATATCCATTGCTAACAATCTCCTGGATGCTGGGCGGGTCCGGTCCACACCGGTCCGGTATCTCCGGAGGCTCGTATCTGTACAGGGGGCCTTCCTCTATGAGCGGCACGGGCTGCTGTCCCGAGCCTCGTGTAAACTTCACACCTGTCGAGAACTGTGTCACCTGGGAACATATTGTAACACAATAAATATCAATAAATATACATGTTTCAACAGTTGAGGAACACTAGAATTTTCTTATCATGGGTAGCTCCTTGAAAGTGTATTTAAAGCTATGAAGGAAGAGGTTATAAAGATGAGAAAAGCACATTGCTACATTCATTTAGTAGGGTACAGGTTGGGGCACCCTGGTCAGGGGTAGTTTTGTGTGTGGACAGTTTAAATAGGTACACAGTAGTCTAGTATTAAGATCATAAAAACTAAACTATGGTTCTGAGGCTGGGCAAGGTGAACCTAGATTTAGGGCATGGTCCAAATAAATCGTGATTATGCAACCATAGTGTGAATAATCAATGCATACTCTTTTATTATATTACTCTTTTATTATAGCTGTGATAGCCTAGTGGTTAGGACGACCAACTTCTAATCGGAGGTCGTGGGTTCGATCCCAGGCACGCACCTCTAACTTTTCAGAGTTATGTACGTTTTAAGTATTTAAATATCACTTGCTTTGACGGTGAAGGAAAACATCGTGAGGAAACCTGCATGCCTGAGAGTTCTCCATAACGTTCTCAAAGGTGTGTGAAGTCTGCCAATCCGCTTGGCCAGCGTGGTAGACTATGGCCAAAACCCTTCTCACTCTGAGAGGAGACCCGTGCTCTGTAGTGAGCCGGTAATGGGTTGATCATGATGATGATGATGATGATGACTCTTTTATTTGCGAGATTTTCGCATCAAATTAAGATAACTATTTAACACTGTATGTTTGATTGCAGGTTTGTATAAACAAAGCACAAACTTGGTCGCAACTTGTGATGGTCGCATAATCTCTTTTTATTAGGAGGCCTGAGACTTTTTTGATGAAATGATTACAAAGATATACTTTGGGTAAAACAGGAACAATTTCCGCTTGTTTATTTGCAACAGTTTCTGCAAATGTGTTCAGGATGTCCTTGGCATCTCCCTCAGCAAACATGAGCTCATCAATGAGAGCTTCTTTTTCTCTAATCTTCTGTTTTTTAGCTTCCTCCTCCATTTTAAGGATCTCTGCTCTTCGAAGTTCCTCCATTTGTTTTTCTATTTCGAGAATTTCTTCCAATTCAAGCTCTTCTCGACCTGTAAATATTTAATTTTTAGCCTTATCAGCTGTTTAAAATATAACTCATAGAAGTTTCATCATCATTACTGCTGTTACCATTTAGGTAATTTAGAACCATCTGTACTGCATTGTTCCCCAGTAAGTTAATAAGTTAATACAATGTAAAAGAATAATACGGATATCATTACCACAACTACTTAAGCTAAATACTATGCATTGAATACACTTTAAGTGTTTACCTATACTAAAAATATATTCAGGAATCTTGATAAAATATAGCAGATATAGAATGAGGAAGAAAAAATGAGAAAAGAGACTCTGTGCAGCAACAGAAAAAATAGATAGTCACATTTCTTATCAGCTTTAACATTTTTATCAGTATTAACCCGTCTTACCTATTTTTGCTTTATTCTTCATTATTACCTCTTTGTTGTCTTTCTTATATTGTTCTATTTTTTTATTTGTCCCAACAATATCTATATTATTCACTAGATTAAATATTATAGTTTCTATTTCCTCCAAATAGTCGTTATACTCCCGTAACGTCGCGAAGTCCTCCTCTTTTTTGTTGAAATCTTTTAGAACCCTCTTTCTTATATCTATTTCTTTTTCTACCATAGAGTCTTCAAAGAGCTGTACTCGGAAATTGCTTCGGCGCAAAGGTACATTACAATCGGGGCAGGAACCAGATCCTTTAAAGAAATAGGTACTTATTTTAATCAGCAGTTTTTTTATTACAAAAGGTTAACATAAAAAATGTAAATTGTATTGTACTGATGGAGTGTTTCTAATAAATAAAGCTAGCTAGCTTTTCTTTATGAATTTCACCTAAATAAATACGTATAAAGGTTAAAAAGTAGGTATACTTACCTTTTAAAAATAACAAATCCACACAGCTTTCGCACAAAGCATGGCCACAGATGTTTACCATCAACTTCAACGATGGATTTCTGTATTTCGTAGTTTTACAACGTGGACAAGCTTGGTCGTCCATTATGCCTTCTATTTGCTTACAATTTTGCTTATGCAACAAAGTGGTGAAATCTCTTTAGTCAAAAAATATTTTTAAAATTTAATTTTGCTTTTTTCAATTTTTCCGTTTTCGCAGTGTCTCCAAAATCGAGCTTGAATCTTGATTTGACATTTTGACATTGACAATTAATGACAGTATGGATATCTATAATAATAATATAATAAAACTGTAACAGATCCAATTCTGTACATTGAAGATATTTTGAAAATTTTTATTGGAGGGCACTCTATAATCGATACTAAAGCTAAAACTGCAATTTTTTTCATTTTTGTCTGTCTGTCTGTCTGTCTGTCTGTCTGTCTGTCTGTCTGTCTGTCTGTCTGTATCTTGGCCGCGCATCACGCCGAAACTACTGAATGGATTCAAATGAAACTTGGTACGATTTGAGTTTATACTCCAAGGTAGGTTATAGGATACTTTTTATCCCGAAATTCAGCACGGTTCCCTTGGGAGAGGGGATGAAAGTTGAAACGTGTATTTAGCTGTAATTCATTAACGCGTTGTTCGATTTTACTCATTCTTTTTTTGTTAGAAAGATAGTACTTTATATATTGTTCCATAAATATTTCAAGGTCATAGGTTTTTTAGTTCAGAATTGACAGGCATTTATTGGGTTCAAATAACTTGGGACCCGGATCTTTGAACGTACGGCTTATTTTAAACTGGTGTGCGTTTAAATTTATGTTTGTCGATCTGTCTATTTGTTCCAGCTAATTTCCGAAATGGCTGGATCGATTTTGATGGAACTTTCTGGTGATGTTATAAGGAATAACTTAGGCTACATTTAGTTTAGGTACAAAAAAGGATTATGGGATCCAATCCGATCCTATATAAAACCTATATCCAGGCGGACGAAGTCGCGGGGGTCGGCTAGTTGGTATAATATGTAGGATTAAGGATGTGAAGAAATAAGCGATTATGGAAAAAAAATTTATATAACATCGATTATTTTTTAATAAAAATCGATTTTAGTGATCGTTTTATTTAATACTAGATGATGCCCACGGCTTCGCCCGTGTGTATTTAGGTATGTAAAAAATCTCGTGGGAACTTTGATTTTCCAGAACAAAAGGTAGCCTATCTGTAGTAAGTAGTAACCCGTCCACAAAACAGAAAAATTCCGTGGGATCCTTACGATTTTGGAATGCAATTCCTTACAGCATCAGGGTTGAGGAGTTGGACATGTACCTACTCGAGGTCATTCAACAAATAAAGTCTTTAATTGGTATCCCCAATATCAATTTAAATAACCGACAGTGCCTAAATCCCATTAGTTTTGGGGATCAGATCCCCTACAGCATCAGGATTGAGGAGTTGGAATCCAAAGTTTTTGTAGGACAGTGTCGCAATGTTTCCCTATCGATTAAAAAAAAAATTACGCAAATCGGTTCAGAAATCTCGGAGATATCGGTGTACATAGGTAGAAAAACACAACTCCTCCTTTTTTGAAAGTCGGTTAAAAAAGTAGCCTATGTTACTCCCTGGTTATTTCTCTACTTGTATGTGAAAGTCCCGTCAAAATCGGTTCAGCCGTTCCAAAGATTAGCCCGTTCAAACAGACAGACAGACAGACAGACAGACAGACAGACAGACAGACAGACAAAAATTTTAAAAACGTGTGATTCGGTTATAGTATCGTTCAAATAACCATATGAGCTTAATATGAGGTAGTTATTTCGATATTACAGACAGACACTTCAATTTTATTTATTAGTTTAATATACAAAAAATTTGTTGTCTGTAAAGTCCGTTTACGAACAATAATTTTACGTGATAATGTCAAAAGAAAACAAAGATAGATGCGTCACGCGTCACAAGCCGAATGCTTAGACCAATCGTGCCTTCTCTGTCGCTTGTTCTGCGCTCTCGTTTGCATGCGGTACGTGACAATTAGGTCATGATTTTTCATGCGTGTAGCTGACGCTCATCGATTTGTAAGACACGTCAAAAAAATTGGTTGTCTGTAAAGAACGATAATTTGACCTTATTCGTCAGAAAACAAAGAGAGATAGACGCGTCAAAAGCCGAACGCTTAGTTTCGCAAGATAACCCTGAAATAATCCAACTTTTAATTTTGTCAATTGCAAACGGTCATTACGTTCCCTGGTAATGGAATCGCTACTTCACGACGTGTTCAAACGTGTACAGCAACGATTTACCCTCCTGCGTATCCGGCGTCTCAGTTAGTACCGCTGCTGTTCTGTTATAGTATGGTGATCTTTCAATTAACACAAAAAAATTGCATTCGCGAGTAGTCAGAAGTATTTTGTCACGCGGTAGAGTTCATTACGTTCCATCGATTTTCAACGTGACTTAATTTTTTTAATTTTTTCTAGATTTAGTACTAGGATTTATGTTTTGTTTCTATTCAGAGTTCTATTTCGGAGATTTTATGCATTCACGTATCTCGAGTATTTTAAATTTCAAATCGATTTGGTCATTTGTTTCCAGTTCATTTATATCCATTCCGTTCCAAAAAAACAAGTGGACATGAGTAAAACAAATAAAAAACTTACAAAAGAAGAAAAGTTAGCTAAAGATAGAGCCAGAAAACGCCAAAATTAAGAGAAATTAAAAAAACAATTCAGGAATTATTAAAATTATTAAGAAAAATAGCGAAAAAATTACCTTTTAAGAAAAGAACAGAAAAAGATTCACAGCATCATTGAAATGTCCGCTTGAGCACAACATGAACAGAAAAAAACTCTTTGAAATATAAAAAAAAGAGGGGGCAAAATAAAGTTAAAGAGATAAGTACTGGTCAACGATACCCCTGAAGTTCCTCAAAAAGAGAATTATACTGGAAATATTTTACCTGAAATTACAGAAACCAATCAAATTATTGTCAAACCTATCTCCTCAGACAAGGCGACTACTTAACTCGGTTTAACAAAGATTGAGACGTAAAATTTCTGCAAGACCAGCCTCGTCAAATCTAAAATTTTTAATTTATTTTTTTAATTTATTTAAAATGATTATGCTTGTTTACTGTTAATCTAAACTCAAGGTTTAGATTTTATTTCAATTTTATTCGTTTTTTTTCATATAATTGTTCATTATTTAATAAAATAATCAAAGATGGGCTACTAAAAAGCTTCTGAATTCATTTTCATCCGACGATAGGTCATTACATTCCAAGTGATTTTCATTTCTTTCCACTGGTTCATTACACTCCATTAATTTTCCGGAAAACTGCTAGAGTTACGAAGAGGCCTTGTACATGTAATTTTTTCTCATACTGTAATCTATAAGTGTATATACAAAAAATAATAATAAAAAGAAAAAAATTTTTTTTTTTTCAAAACTGCGAAATTAAAACGAAAATCGATAATCACCCACTTGCGAGCAAGCGACAGCCAGACAGCGCGTTCCGTAATGTTTTGGGTAGTAGGTATTTTGAGAAAACGCATCTCTGCCCGTCTCGGATTGGTCAGCCAATGACTTTTGTATTTTGTTTGTATTATTCATTTGCTATCGTCTATGAAAGAGCTCCTTCGGGAGATGTGATTGTCATTCGATTAAGTATAATAATTCTTGACATCATTCGCCTATTATTCTTGATTTTGTTTAGATAGAGTTTACAATGATGTCTCAAGTATTTGTTTGTGAATTATTCTTATAGTTACTTATCGTTATAAACCCGTAAACCACGTATGTTATTTTCAACTAGATGATGCCCACGGCTTCGCCCGTGTGTATTTAGGTTTGTAAAAATCTCGTGGGAACTTTGATTTTCCAGAACAAAAAGTAGCCTATCTGTAGTAGTAAGTAGTAACCCGTCCACAAAACGGAAAAATTCCGTGAGATCCTTACGATTTCGGAATGCAATTCCTTACAGCATCAGGGTTGAGGAGTTGGACATGTACCTACTCGAGGTCATTCAACAATAAAGTCTTTAATTGGTATCCCCAATATCAATTTAAATAACCGACAGTGCCTAAATCCCATTAGTTTTGGGGATCAGATCCCCTACAGCATCAGGATTGAAGAGTTGGTATCCAAATTTTTTGTAGGACAGTGTCGTAATGTTTCTCTATCGATAAAAAAAAAATTTACGCAAATCGGTTTAGAAATCTCGGAGATATCGGTGTACATAGGTAGAAAAACACAACTCCTCCTGTTTTGAAAGTCGGTTAAAAAAGTAGCCTATGTTACTCCCTGGTTAATTTTCTACTTGTATGTGAAAGTCCCGTCAAAATCGGTTCAGCCGTTCCAAAGATTAGCCCGTTCAAACAGACAGACAGACAGACAGACAGACAGACAGACAAAAATTTTAAAAACGTGTGATTTGGTATAGTATCGTTCAAATAACCATATGAGCTTAATATGAGGTAGTTATTTCGATATTACAGACAGACACTTCAATTTTATTTATTAAAAAATATAGAAGTATAGATGATAGGAAGAAGCAATCCTCCCGTTAAACTGGCGACCCAACGTTGGGCCGTGCATACGATAGACACAAAAAAATTGATTATTAAAATAATCAATCATTATAAACTCGATAATTTTTAATCGATAGTATTCGAAAGCAAATGAATCGATTATATATTATAGTATCGATTTTTATTGTCTAATGCACCATAGACAATACAATAACACTACAAAATCTACACTATTATAGATCGACCAGAATCTCATGAAAAATAGGGAAATGAAATTCCAAGGTTAGCAACACTACGGCTGCCCTAGCGATAAACAAAGTAACTGACATTTTTTTGTGAAATGGACTTTTTGCATTAACAAAATTTTTATGTCGAGTAGTTTTTTACCACAGTTTAATATTTCAAATAACTTGAACCGTTTACTGAAATTTAAATTGCTCAAAGTAACTGCACTCACTAACCCGGAATATAAATGCAAAAACCAAGTAAACGACAAGCACAACACAAAAACAAAGTAGTTGGATGTTGATTACTTTGTTTTTGTATTTAAAATGCAGTTGCTTGATTTTTCGTTTCGTGAAACGATCCCAGGTAAGGTGTTTTGAATGTAATTACTTTGTTTATCACTAAGGCTGCCGAGTTAACCTAGTGTTGCTTACTACAAAATTTAATTTCCCTATTTTTCATGAGATTCTGGTCGATCTATACCTATACATATATTTATATATATATATATATAGTCTAGCTGTTGTTCCTTATCTGTGCTCTTAATCTACCAAACCAGAGACAACTAGTCAAATGTCAATTTGCTGTGATTTGATTTGCCAAACAAAAAAAAATTAGAAGCAGTTGTATTTATAGTTTTTAGTCCAAAACATTTTGTATTACATGTTTTGCCTGCTTATTTTTATTAAGTAACGCAATTTGTAAAACAAAACTAACCGAATATGAATTTAGTTGTTAGGACTGTCCTAACGAGTCGGACGTTTAGGTTATGTGAAAGGATTCCTTACAAATATTTACAAGTTCCGATAACCACAATATGCCCGAATATACGTCGGAATTACTGCGAGGACCGAACGGAAAACAGAAGACTTCCTCAGCTAATGGAATTCCCTCCAATTGTATGGCCTTCGGTTATAAAATTCATTAAAAACTGGATGTTTGCGAACTTCATCATCAGGCCCTATTTTGATTCTGAATTCACTTTAAACGAGTTTGTTGAGGCTTCAAAGTATGCTGTACAGGTTTGTATGTTGTCCTTGTCTGTCTCCTATTTCATATTAGTCTCAAGCCAAGTTAAAAAATAATATCTAAGTAATATGCTGTTTATAAATGTTCTCATTAAAAAGTGCGTCATATGTCATAACATACTTATTGTAGGACATTATTTATTTTTCTTAAAAAAGTAGAAAGGAATTTACAGTTTAGAACATAAAACTACAGTAAAAATCATAATATTATGTTCTAAAATAGAGAACCTCATATACTTACTTGCTTTCTTGAATTCAATGAAAACTGAATTGTCATTGATGTTCTTAACAGTTTATGATAGGTTGTTTCAGATTGCCTCCAAAGGAGTGATTTCAAAGCACTGGAAGGCCTTGTAGAGAAGGATGCAATATCAACTCTGAAGACAGCTGTCTCTAAGCTGTCAGTTTCGCAGCGGCAGATGCTGTCCATCAATAAGGATGATATTTTCTATGCTTTTCCTTATCAGGTAATTCAGAAGTTGTTTTTGATGTCAAATTGTTTAGAGTGCATTACTTTGTAAGGCAGTGCTGTTGTATAAAAGCTGTGAAGCTGTTTAAACTTTTATTAACTTTACAGGTGGGAGTTATGTTTGATGAATCTGACAAGAGATGGGTTGAGATTACAATGTGTTATCATGTGCTGAGAGGACTCAAGCAGATGCAAGAGACGGGTGATCTACCTCCAATTTCATTAGGGTATGTACTTTTATTTAATGATGTAACAGCCTAAAGTGGGATTTACAGGTGTTGATTTACACTTACATCTGCTCAACATTTTCGAAAATCTTCAGTTTGGTTGAACCAAATTGACAAAATTTTCAGAGGTAGAGGATTATACAAAAAGTGTACATTAAAAAAAAGAGATTTATAGAAAACCTAAATCACATGAACGAAATTGCAAGTTTGAAGTTTAAAACTTTTCAGTTTTTTAAATTATGTGAAACAACAATATAATTTAATGTTTTTACTTCTTGTAGTGTGCAGCCGGAATACCAAGACAAAATATTTATACTGAACTATAGATTTATAAGGGAGTTCACAAAAGGTGTTGAGGATAGTTGGTGGGTGAACATTGTGAACCATTTCCAGCCTCATACTCTCAAGAAATCATTTTAATATAAGTAATATTAGTAATATGGTAATAATAAACTTAGGTAAAAAATGTGTAAAATCTAATTAAAGTACAGTTCTTGTTTGCTTTTTGTTTTATTGTAAAAAATAATTATAATAATTATGATTGTTACCTTAAAGCATATTTTTTAGCACCGCTAGTTTTTTTTGACTGCTTAAATATACAATAAAAAAATAAGAGTAATATCGATATCTATGCTAAGCTTATTAAAATAATTATTATTATAATAACTAGATTAAAATAATAGTTTCTTGCCAGCAGAATGTGTATACCCTTTTCAGCAAAGTCTGTTTTTATCTAACTAGGAATTACTTGCTAAGAAGTCAGAACACAGTACAATTTTCACTGTATACCTGTAAAGCCTCCCTAATAATTAATAAAAAGTCTGTTGTATCACCTGCAATGATAAAATAATTTATTATTAGCTATTTACAACAAAACAATATTTTTTAAGAAAAGGAATAAATAATAATTACCTTTCACTGGATCATGTAAAAATCTTTTAGAAATCCCACACTGCACCTTAATGGGTCTCTGGTTCTTTATTGAATTCTCCACATCTGCACACAGAAACATATTTTAGTACAAATTATTAATGCTCAACAAACTTGTGCAGTAATATAAAATAATAATGTGTTCTCAATTTCAATGGACTGGCCAACTATGCAGGAGATATTATAGAGCACAAGTGTGTGCCCAAACATCACTACAACCAGAAATAGATCAGGGTCCAGGGACTAATAGCATTTTGTGCTCTGTGAGGTATGTAGTCAGAAAGTTGGTGGTGTTACACTATTGTAACACCACCAACTTGCTGCTACTGAGAATTTCTTTGACAGACAATCTTCCCAAATTTGACACCTCATGATTCCCAGCCAAAAAAGCTTGTCTAGAACAAGGAGTCATTTGTTGCAATCATCTTATTGGTGTTATTTGCTTAGTAGTGAACACAGTCCATAACATTACCTATTTAAGCTTCAACAGTGAATTTTTGCTGAAAGTTAAAGAAAGTCGAGCCAATTTGAAAGTACTGTCATTGTCAGTGTAAAAAGAGATGGATGAATACTAGAAATCCAAATCATTCACAGAGAAGAATTGAATACTTTAACTTGTGCTCTTCCTAGTTTTTGTGGCATAGGAATGAATCATTAATAAAGCCCGATTCGCACATATCAGTTAAGCATTAGTGCTGCAGCCGGCGCAATTGACACAATGAAAAATATGTCATTCTCTATGAACTGAAACTGAAACAATGTGTCGTCACTGATATGAACAGGTTCATAGAGAATGTATGATAGAATATTTTTCACTGCCAGAACTATACTGGCACTGATGCTTCACTGATATTTATTACCTCCATGAACTTTATCCAACATGGCACTTATATCAACATATTCAGTTAACCTGTTGCACAGGGTGTCCACATACAGACTGGCCCCACCGTGCACAACGTCTGCAGATGACAGTGAACGTGACGTCACTCCGATACTTTCATCAGTCTCTATCAGGACACACTCGTATGCGGCACTGGACGACTGTGTTGAATAACTGATTAGTAAGTTACTGTGTATAGTGTACTCTTCTATGTCTGAAATTGCTGCATAGATTTGTGGATTTGTATGCCTGGAAAAGATTGTTTGTGTTATATGATTTTCTTATATTGCAACTATCTTTTCCCCGCTGCTTCACTCATGTTATACACCCTTAGAGAGTGATGCCTATGTCAATAGCTATCTGAATGCATTTAAGCCTGATATATTAATTTGAGCTGTGCATTTATAGATCAGTCAGTTCAGTTATAGATCACCTTTTCTTTACTTGCGGATTTTAAATACTTTCAGAAACTCAGGAACCACCGCCACCGACCACCATTACAGCCTTTTAACGTTCAACTGCTGGGCCTCATAGGAGATTCAACTCAGGAGCACAAATTAATAATTATAGTATCTAAGAATTATACAAAACTAGCATCTGCCCGCGGCTTCGTGAATTTCGGTTTTAAACAAATCCCGAGGGAATTGTGGTTTTTCTGGTTCCCGTTTCTGCTCCCTTTTCCAACCTCTATACCTACTTTCAAGGAAGTTCACTATAGTAATTTACCTATAGCTGTAGCTATAGAGTTCGGGTTTTTCAATATCCCGTGGGAACTGTGCATTTTTCCAGGATAAAAAGTAGCCCATGGTTAATCCAGGGTATAATCTATCTCCATTCCAAATTTCAGTCAAATCCATCCAGTAGTTTTTGCGTGATTGAGTAACAAACATTCACATTTATAATATTAAGTAGGATTAGAAAGTTAGCATTGTGGAAGTATGAATTCAAAGATGGAACCAAACGAAGGAAGTAGAGGACTGGGCCTAACAGCTGAACCAATCTTGATGAAATTTGTCACAGAGTAGCTCTGGATGGAGACAGACCAACAGATAGAAAATTAAAGAGTTCCTATTTAAAATGAAAGAAGATTACCTGTCTAAATTATTCCTGCACATATCCATAATGAGTACACACAACTCCGGCTTACATTTTGCAGACTCTCTAAGAAGCCAGTTTTCAGTGACGCAGTGACTAAACTCAATGTTGTCAGTGGGACAATCAGTGCTTAGTATGCATTTTGTGTTGATGAGCTCACAGCCATGTCCAGCATAGAATAAAACACCTGAATAGTAAAATATAAGCACTATATCTTTAAACTGGACACTTTTGTCATTTTTTTAGTTAAGGCAAATACACATTTTGTTTAGTAGCAATTTGGCGCTAATTTGATTGGATACAATATTAATTCTTTTCTGAAAAGAATATGGCAGGCGAAGACAAATTGGAGGGGTTTGAACCAAGGTTTGAACTTTATATAGTAATAGTTGCTTACAGTAAGAATTTTCAGGTATCAATCCAATTGTTTTAATTAAGATATCCTTCAACATTTCACTTTTGGCATTTCTCACTGTGACTGTAATAAAGCCTAACTTTCTAAGAATTTGTCCTAATGACTCGCAATCTATGGAAGGGGTTACCAATTTGGACAAATGTTCATATTTGTCGTTTGCTATGAGTATTGCCACTTTTGATTGAGGGCTGTAGCATGTTGGTGTGTTAACTTGGTTAAAATAATTCTTATACTGCTCAAAGGTACACCCTCTGCGGTCAAGGTGTTTGAGGAGCTGTTCTCCGGGTGTCTTAGAACCTTTGGCTTCAATCCTGAAAATAAATAAGATAGAATTCCAAAAAAAACAAAATCAACTACTTTTGAAATGCACAAACGACAACCTCCCGTTTCATACCAGACTAGATATATTTACTACCCGTTTACTATAAGAATGGACCTGGCGTCGATGACGTCATTGCGAACCGTACTGAGGCGACAGGACAGGAATGCGGGTGGTGAGCGGGGAAGTGGGAGAGGCCGTCACATTCCAGCCGGTCCAAACTTATAGTAAACGGGCTAAAAGTATCTCCGCTGAATTTATTGGCATATTTATGTTTGTCATCCTCTTTCATAACGTCATATAGTCACTTAACACCAAACAAGTAGACCAGTAAGACACAGCAAACAACAGTAAATTACATTGATATGAGGTCTAAAAAATAATGATATACTTTTTAAAATGTTCCTTGCCAAAAAGGATAGTATTAGATTTGTCGAGCTTTCAATATAGTTTAGCTTATAGATTCTGTACCAGAAATAATTAGTTATTGTGTTAATAAGTATTAAGTACCATTCATGTATCCTTATATACATACATATAGTATGAGTAGTCTGGCGATAATTGGGAAACTGATGAACTGACAAACAAATATACACAATTGTAACTGCCAGCCATGCACGTGTAACATAATAAGTATATGTACCTATAATAATGTTTTAATTAGGAAAATTAAAAACATCCATTTTTCTACAAACCACAACCAAGCAATGTCAGTGATACTGGTGATACTGATAACCGAAATCGCTAGAATTCCTAGCACACTGTTGAGCATTCCACCTTTAACAAGAAAAAGTATAATAATTATACTTACTTAAGATCTGCTAATTTTGCAATTTCTTTAATTTTTTCACAAACGTCTATACTTAGGGTAGAAGCGTATTTTTGTTCTTTAATGGATAACACTTGTAAAAGAGGCTTTGGATATGACATTTTTAATTTTAAAATGTAAAATAACCATTTAATAAACAAGTACAAGTGTTTCTGTCAGTTTCTGTTTACCCATGAACCTATAGAAGAGGACCAAGGACTTGGCATAATGTCCTATAGAAAATAGTGGATCGGAAAATAGCTTAAGCTTATCAAAATTTTCATAAGTGTGTAAGAGACAACACTACATTTTTAAACATAACAATAAAACAGATCGTGGCAGAAATTTTATTGCACTTCCCTTAAGATGGCCTCCCTAAAATGTATACATGAACACTCACACACGCACAACTTGAGACATCACAATGAACACGCGCCATTTTAGTTGTAGGATTGTGCGTGTGTGAGTGTATTTTTGGCACGTTTTTAAGGTAGGTATGCCTACTCTACTTATTATTATTATCTCTATGTGTTTACCTAAACCCGTATTACTAATTCCCCAGAATTCTGACGTTTCGTAATGTTACCAGAGATAAAACAATTCCCACAAAAAAGATAAAATATTCAAAACTTATGCAAATACAAATCAACTGCCGCATGTAGATATGACAAATGCCTGACAGACACTTCATGGTGATAATGTCATTCAACATCCATTTTTCAATAATTTTTTTCAATGTGCTTCTTTTGTTTTCTATTGCTGTTAGTATGCACTTTCTAGTTTCCACTCTTGGTGTTTTCTATTTTAAGGCGAAACGAGTAATATTATTACACGGCATATGGCTTTTTATGATGACAGGGAATTATAGTAGTTTGGGGTAAAATCGTACTTCGTAGATGTTAACCCTGTTCTCCATACAAATAACTCATCTGTAAATGACAATGACAGCTGTCAGAATTCCGGGGAATTGGTAATTCGGGTATACAATATAGTTAGGGTTCCGTACCCGAAGGGTAAAAAACGGAGCCCTATTAATGTCACTCGGCTGTCTGTCCGTCTGTCCGCCGGTCACAGGTCTCTAGCTCGCAGACGAAATGAGTTACAAACCTGAAATTTTGGTATTTAGTGTAAAACGTTAACCCAAAATCAAATATTGAATTAGAAATTGAATTAAATCATTTTTCAGGGGGCTCCCATACATGAAAAAGGAGCCGGAAAAAAAAAATTTTCTTTGCCCTAGCTTGTGGGGTATCATTGTTTAGAGCTCATTAAGTAGAGTACAAATATATATTTTTTTAATTTTTATCTCAAAAAATAAGGGAATGGGAGGCCATCAAAGTTGTCAGTTTTAGACCATTTTTGTGACGGGGGCTATCTCAAAAACTAAACTAGTTGGGAATATGATATTTCAGTATAATAAGTACTATATGCTCTATTTAAACAACAAATACTGAAAACAACGATTTATTAAATAGTTTATAAGCTGTGACCAAAATAAACGAACATTTTTTTGGGTTTTTCTTTCACGGTTTGTTGCGATCTAGCTCGGAAATTAAATATTTCTTAGACCCAAAATATTATATTGTTCATAATTATGTACGGAACCCTGAAAGAGCGAGGCCCGACTCGCACTTGGCTGATTTTTTTTTTAGTGATGGCAGAATCTATTATCAATAATCGATTAATCGATTATTAAAATGATCGATTGCAATCGATTATGATTTTGCATACTCGATCGTGATCGATTATAAAGAAATACGTTAATTACCAAATTTTACTACCAGCTTTCTGTTATTAATTTGCTTGCTAAAGATATATATACCGACGACCTCCCTGGCGCAGTGGTGAGCGCTGTGGTCTTATAAGCGGGAGGTCCTGGGTTCGATTCCCAGCAGGGGCAATTTTGAGATTTTATAATTTCTAAATTGTCTCTGGTCTGGTCTGGTCTGGTGGGAGGCTTAAGCCGTGGCTGGTTACCACCCTACCGGCAAAGTCGTGCCGCCAAGCGATTTAGCGTTCCGGTACGATGCCGTGTAGAAACCGAACAGTGGTATGCATACCTCTTCCAAGTTAGCCCGCTTCCATCTTAGACTGCATCATCACTTACCATCAGGTGAGATTGCAGTCAAGGGCTAACTTGTAGTTGAAAAAAAAAAAATGGTTTGACAACCCTATCATTGCAAAAAGGTAATTCCCTCAAAGTTAGTTTTAGGCTTTGTTCACCCCAAACGGGTAGTCAGCCGCTGACTGTGAGGGAACGCGCAGTTTACTGCTTTTTCATACGTATTCAACTTTTCATTTACACCGAACCAACGATACGTCTTTACCAACTGCAGTGCTATTACGCTATGCGTATCTATAGATATATTATTTGCGCCCCGTGATGTAACCTGCGATTAATAAGTTTGTGCATATAAAAATATTTGGATAGAATCTTCTAAGAGTAAGTAACTTAGCAATGAGAACGATAGCAAATTCATGCAATAATGTGTTATGTGACCGTGACTCGTTTATGGAATGTCGACTTATAATATCTATTTAAGTCCCACAGGACACTTTTTCCGGAATAAAAAGTAGCCTATGTGTTATTCTAGGATATAATCTATTTCCATTCCAAATTTCAGCTAAATCGGTTCTGTAGTTGCGTCGTTAAAGAGTAATAAACATACACACATACATACACACACACAAACTTTTGCCTTTATAATATTAGTGTGATAAATAGGCACCTAGTAGGTAAGTATGTATATTTAATTTAGATCAATTACATTAGTTTTTAATTAATCTATTTAATTCTTTATAATATCTAATCTCGATGTAGTCGTCCTAACCAAAAGACTTAAATGGAGATGGACTGGACACATGATTTGAGAAAAGTCGAAGAAGTGGACCAAAGCGATGACGGAATGGGTAATAAGAGACGGCTCGAAACGTAAAAGGGGTAGACAAAGGAAGCGCTGGGTTGATGACATCAGGCAGACGGCTGGGACACTATGGTCACGGAAAGCTCTAGATCGAGATACCTGGAAACACCTGGAGGAGGCCTAATGCGTCAAAGGACGCGCTGATCGCGGAGGAAACTGAAGTGCGAGATTTTAAATAATTTGTAATTACCTACTTTAAAACGGATCAGCAATAAAGGCTTTATTTATTTATTTAATATCTAATCTCAATTTTAATAAATATAAAAAATAATGTTTGTTTTTTTCTCAGAACAGTCTAAGTCTAAAAGGCTATAAAGATGTTGCTCAAGGGTTCAAAATTTTTTTCCGGAAAGGAGAACTGTTTTTTCAGTTCTAAGAATTATTGATAATCGATCAATCGATTATCAAAATAATCGAATCGGCACATCATTAGTTTTTTTCTTAAAAAGACAAAGTAGGTAGCTGTACCTTTGTATATTATAGGTAGGTAACTTAGTAGTGAAGACACCGTAGAGTGTAGACAGATAGATACTCTGTCTACGGAAGACACTGGTCGTTCGCTTGGAATATTTTTCTCTAGGGTGTCGGCATTTTAGTTGGTGCATTTTACCAGTGAGTAGGTCCAATAAAGTCAATATTAAACTAATTGTTTGGCATTGAAAATAATTATTAATAATTAAAGTACATTGATTATACGGTAAAAACTATTGATAACAAACCATATTAACGTTATTAAACTGATTTTAAATACCATGATGTTATTGATTAACGTTAATAATATGTTGATAGGTCAACCAGAATCTCATGAAAAATAGGGAAATTAAATTTTGTAGTAAGCAACACTAGGTTAACTCGGCTGCCCTAGTGATAAACAAAGTAATTACATTCAGAACACCTTACCTGGGATCGTATCACGAAACGAAAACTCAAGCAACTGCATTTTAAATATAAAACAAACTTAATTAACATCCAATTACTTTGTTTTAGTGTTGTGCTTGTTGTTTACTTGGTTTTGCATTTATATTGCGGGTTAGTGTGTGCAGTTACTTTGTTTGGGAAATTCAAATTTCAGTACACGGTTCAAGTTATTTGAAATATTAAACTGTGGTAAAAAACTACTCGACATAAAACTTTTGTTAATGCAAAAAAGTCAATTTCACAAAAAATGTCAGTTACTTTGTTTATCGCTAGGGCAGCCGTAGTGTTGCTAACTTTGGAATTTCATTTCCGTATTTTTCATGAGATTCTGGTCGACCTTTACGTCCCATAAAAAGTATCATATTATTATAATTAACGTTTATTTTTAATAGCCCAGTGTCGATAATTTTTGAAACAAAGAAAAATCACAGTAGGATGAAACCCATTGGAAAGGGAGGAGAATATAATTAGAGTTAAAGGAAAAATAATTTACGGGCGATCTGAGCTAGGGAAAAAAAATGGGGGGAGTTTTAAGGGTAAAAAACGGTTTATCTCGATTTCCGACAAAACTACAATTCCTATGGAAAAAAGTCTGATGGCAAAGTTGTAGGTAATAAAAAGTTCAACAACTTTTGTATTTACACTTTTTTCACTTAACCTCAAAATGTACGTGAAAAACTCAAAAAACCATGTTTTTGGTTTTTTATTATTATCTTTTATAAAAACATTTTTTTTTTCACGAAATTTGGTGAAAACTTACCTTTTTATATCCCAAATACACTGTAATTTATTTTATTTGAAATGTTTATTATTTCTCCTTATTTTGACTTAATAACGAAAAAGCACCCTAATTTTCAATCGAAAAATCATCCGTCAAAATGTCAGCTTTTTTCAAAAAGTAGGTGTGCTTTCTGTTCATTGAAATCTCTACTTTCCGATGGTGTAAAAAAATATATATATTACCATAGTAAATGTTTTCAGAAAATGCAAAAAATCGAAAAACCAGAATTCTAAATTTATTTTAACCATTATATACAATTTCATCAAAAATGTGACTGCTGCAATTTGTTTCAATTAAAAATTTGATTTATTAAATGCTAATTACATTTGTGTCATAGAAAACTCATCTACTATATAAAAATAAGTCGATTTTTCCTTCCTGACGCTATAACTCCAGAACGCACGAACCGATTTCCACGGTTTTGCATTCGCTGGAAAGGTCTCGGGCTCCGTGAGGTTTATAACAAAGAAAAACACGCGAACGAAGTCGCGGGGGTCAGCTAGTAATATATAAAAATAAATGTAAATCGTACTATATTGAATTTAGATACTTTATTTTGATTACGCTATATAGTCATTACAATGCTTTGATTATCCACATGTTACAATGTTTTTAAATGCATTAATCTTGTTATTCATAAATACTTTATCTTTAATAGAATAGAATAGAATAGAAATGTTTTTTATTCAAATAAACTTTTACAAGTTTTACAAGTTTACGAAAAAAAAAACCAAGAGTGTCGAGTTTTTATTGGCCAATACAAGGGTTAGCTACTAGCAAAAATTTAAAGATAAGTGATGAGCCATTGAAAACTGAGGACACAACTGGGAATAACCCTAGATGCAAAGCTTCAATCCATATAGCAACATTTGCTGGCAAGTTCAGCTCTGCTGCTTACGTTGTTAGGAAGATTCGTTAAAGCGGTTGATATTGAAAAAAAAAATTGGTTTTACAAAAAAGAGCAATTCGCGCAATTTATAATTTAAAACCGCTGGATTCCCTTCGAGAAAAAATTTTAAAGAAATACTTAGGTATTCTTACAGTAGCTTCTCAATATATCTATAACAATATAATTTTTGTTAGGCAAAACATTCACAGTTACAATAAAAAGTGCAAATTACACGACAGGCAATTAAGAAATAGAAATAGGCTCTAAAACTGATTCCTCAGTTACGCCTCAAAAAGGTCCGAAAGTCGTTTGTGGGAATGGGCGTAATGTTCTATAAAAAAATTCCACAAGCACTCTTAGACTTGCCTTTATACAAGTTTAAGAACTCTATTAAAAGTATTTTCTCAATTGAAGATTATATAAATGATAAAAAGTGTGGTTTTGACTCGTTCCATCAATGCGCGAGACGGCAATTCAATCATGTACTCAACATAAAATTGTTATATTGATATTATTAATCTAAAAAAGAGCAATCGCCGAGTTTCTTACTGGTTCTTCTCGGTTGGAATGGCATTCCGAACCAATGGTAGATTCAATTGACTATTCGAAAGTAAACTTGTAAAACTTGTAAAAGTTTATTTGAATAAAAAACATTTCTATTCTATTCTATTCAAGATAAAGTATTTATGAATAACAAGATTAATGCATTTAAAAATATTGTAATGACTATATAGCGTAATCAAAATAAAGTATCTAAATTAAATATAGTACGATTTACATTTATTTTTATATATTATGAGTTTTCTATGACACAAATGTAATTAGCATTTAATAAATCAAATTTTTAATTGAAAAAAATTGCAGCAGTCACAGTTTTGATGAAATTGTATATAATATAATGATTAAAATAAATTTCGAATTCTGGTTTTTCGATTTTTTGCATTTTCTGAAAACATTTACTATTGTAGTATATATATTTTTTTACACCATCGGAAAGTAGAGATTTCAGCGAACAGAAAACACACCTACTTTTTGAAAAAAGCTGACATTTTGACGGATGATTTTTCGATTGAAAATTAGAGTGCTTTTTCGATATTAAGTCAAAATAAGGAGAAATAATAAATATTTCAAATCAAATAAATTACAGTGTATTTGGGATATAAAAAGGTAAGTTTTCACCAAATATCGTGAAAAAAAAAATGTTTTTGTAAAAGATAATAATAAAAAACCAAAAACATGGTTTTTTGACTTTTTCACATACATTTTGAGGTTAAATGAAAAAAGTGTATGTACAAAAGTTGTTGATCTTTTTATTATCTACAACTTTGCCATTGGATTTTTTTCCATAGGACTTGTAGTTTTGTCGGAAATCGAGATAAACCGTTTTTTACCCTTAAAACTCCCCCCATTTTTTTTCCCTAGCTCAGATCGCCCGTAAATTATTTTTCCTTTAATTCTTATTATATTCTCCTCCCTTTCCAATGGGTTTCATCCTACTGTGATTTTTCTTTACTTTTTATTATTTTTGAAGGGATTTACTCTGGTCTATAAGGTGACAAGCTCAAAGCAATTTTGGAGTGTAAGTGGCCCAAATTCCTGGGGTGTAAGTGGCCCAAATTCCACCTATGTGGCCAAAGTTAACCTCACCTGCACACGGTGCACCCTGCCAATATGCTAACGAGGCCCGGCCCTGACGCTCTCAGTCCCCTTTACGGATCGTTGTGCCTGATACCACACAACTTAATCTGGATGGTATCTCCGCGTTGTGGTAGGATTCTATCCCGAGTCCGCCTGGCTAGTGACCACACTTCCGCCATAATCTGCCGCAAAGCATCCGTGTGTTCCGGCAGCGAGCTAAAGAGCCAGCCCCCTTCTTCAAAAGCCGGCAATGCATTAGTGGTTCCTCAGGTGCTACTAATGTTCATGGGCGGCGGTAATCAATTAACATCAGGTGACCCGCTTGCTCGGTTGTCCGCTATTCCTATAAAAAATAAAAGTTGTGTGATAAGCCGGTTCATGTCAACTGCTCAAGAGAAGACAGAACAAGTTTAAAATAGTTATTATAAACTTGTTCTGTGTCGATCAGCTTAAAAAGGCTAGAACCCACAGCTATGAAGCCAGTTAAAAAAGCAAAAAGCTGTCAATCTGTCAATTGTCAAAGTCAAAAATGGCGATTGGAGTGGATACTTCGAAATGGAAACCTAGAAAATTTAAAGGAACTCCGGCTGGTAAAGCCAGAAATTTAGTCAGTTTAGGTATTGCGGGTGTCGGCATTTTAGTTGGTGTATTTTACCAGTGAGTAGGACCAATAAAGTCGATAAAATAAGTAGAAAGCATACATTGCTTACACCACAGGTGACATCCATTTGACTTGGTTATCTTCAACTATTAGATAATTCATAATAAAAATTTCAGGTTCTCTGATGTAACAAAGAATTATAGGAAAAAACTGGAGAAATTTTACCAGGATCCGATTGAAGAAGTGGAAAGAAAACTTATGATTGCTAGTGGACTGCCTAACAGGACAGGCGAGACTATCAGACGGTTATTGGAAGAAGAGGCTAGACCAGACAGGCCAGATAAATAATGGATAGTGATTGTAAATATACGATAAATGTAATACGCCGAAAATACTGTTAATATGTTATAAATTATTTAGTTATTTAAATAGACGTTTTGGTTGCCAGTGAATGCCTAATAACGTAGTAAGCAAATATTTCTCGAGTGAGGCTGTGATGGATGATAGTCTATGCGACTTTCAGGAGAAAAAGAAGTACAACACTGGCCCAAAGAATGTAAAGAAAACTAGGAATATTAAAAAACCAAAGCGCACAAGAGGCCAGAAAGATATAAGAGCGCTGATTAAAAAACAAGAAAATGATGTGTTGTCATATTCTAAGAATTTTGATAAAGTGTGTAAGGAAGCCGGTGTTGATATTGATTCTGAAGAGTTACAGCTAGCTATTGCACTATCAAAGTCACTTGATGAAGTAAAGAAAGACAATAACTCAGGTACAGAAACTAAAAGTACAGAGCACTTAACATCCCAAGAAAGAACATTGAAAATAAAAAGAACACTGCAAGAATATGGCTTTAGAATTCCTAAAACAAAAATAACAGAAACAAATAAGAGAAAAAAATTTAGGAAACAGTATAAACTACTGCTGACAACTGAAACTGAAAGGCAACAGATTATTTCTGATAAATATTCTGAAGTATTAGCAGGAAACATCTTTAAATCACCTGTTAAAGTTTTAGAGTGTGATTATTCGGACAAAGAACTGTATTACAAAACAACAAATATTGCTTATGAACATATAAAAAATGATGATGTTTACTATGTAAAAGATTTATTTGATAAAACGACTCATAGGAGTTGTCTTTTAAGAGACTGGTCTGAAATACCTGGAAGACCCTTAAGTCCTACAGTTGAAGTGAATAGTATTAACTTTGATGATATTATATGCAACCAATGTGAATTAGATTGCATATTAAGTGGTACAATATTTTCAGCACAACAGATAGTTACTAATAAAAAAAACAGTGATGTTACACATAATATTAGTATTACTGTTGATAAAACCAACCAATTCCCACCAAAACCTTTAGAAAATGAAGTTGGATGCACAAATTATAATGTAATTACATTAATCAAAGGAAATAACACATTAAAAGAAACAGATTGTTATACAAACTCTGAAACCATGTCTGTCTCTGAGGCAAGATGTATCTCTCCTGATCTTTTTGATGATGAAGTGTCTGCAGTAATAGAATGTCCAGATAACAGTGTGCTACTTTCTGTAGAAACAGTTTCAAAGACTGACAATATTCACACATATTGTATGGATTTAACAGAGTGTGTTGGTATTGACTCTTCTAATTCTGATTTTAATACTAAAACAAAGTTACAGACTAATAATGAAATTAATACAACTAACAGGAAATCCAATGATTTAATGGAAATGACTGAATGTGTTTCTACTGGGTCCAAACAAACAAATTTTGAAAACATTGACCTCACACAGAGCTCAAATGAGTCATGTAAACAAACTACTGACAACTGCAGTATCTCTCTACAGAAAAATATTGAAGTTATGGATCTTACTCAAGTTCAAGATTATGATCTATTGGCAGTGAAAATAGGTAATTTCAAGAATGATAATTGTCTTGATGACACAATAATAGTGGTAAATGATGATCTTAATTTGAAACTGCAGCAGCAAAAGAAAAATTTGAATTTAAAAGAACTCCCTGAACCAATATGTATTGATGACTTAAATAAAGGTGGAAATTACTCCAGTAGTGACATTGATAAAGCCCAGAGCCATCAAAGCTCAAGTAATAGTTACAAAGATCATCTATACAGAAAATCCTGTGAAAACAGTTCTGACTATAAAATGTACTCACTTAAAAATATAGAGGATGTTGGTGAATGTAAAAATAAACTATTTGAATGTCAACCAGATGAATTCGATTTAACTCGGAGTTCTAACTCATCACAAGGAGAGACATTAACTAATCAACCTAGTTCAAATTATTCAACCAGTCTTGGTAAAAGAGATAATGTTTCAATAGATTATGATGAAATTAGTGACAATATTGGGAGTAAATCCGTAACTTCTTTAAAATTGTATGAGTGTCAAAGAAATCAAAGTAACTCAATAGAAAAGGAAGTTAATAAAATTGCATCAAATCCTAATAAGACTTTGGAAGGATTTGAATTTTCAGAAAAACAGTCTAGCTATTCTGTACATCAATCTAAACATAAGAATATTGACTTTAGATGCATTACAATTACGAATGATGAAAATGTTTCTCCTGAAAAAGAAGCTTCTAATTCAAAATATAATGAAATAGCAACAAATACTAGTAATAGTTTAGAAGTATTTGAAATTTCTGATAATGAATTTAAATATTCTTTACATCAGTCTAAACATGACAATTTTGACTTCAGAGATGTTTCAGTTATGAACGACTTTTCAAATCATGAAAGCAGTTACAATATTGGCACAAAAACTAGATCATTGAGTGAAAGTAATTTACAAACCAGAAATATAAGCCCATGTAAAGAAGTGTCTCAATCACAGAAACTAAATTTTAGTGGTGAAACATCTAAGCCTATGAAAATGCGAAAGGAAAATATTGAGAATGTATTACAAACACCTAAAAATGGTGAGTACATAGTAAAAACTAATGAAGTAACACCTATGCTGGATTATGCATCAATGTCTTCACCTGAAAGGCACAAGGAATTAGAAAAATATGGACTTAAACCTTTCAAAAGAAAACGAGGTAAACAAAATATACATATAATAATATAGTAATAAAAATATCAGTGACTCTTTTATGTACATTAATTTGATTAGTAATATTTAAGACAATCTGTTTTTGTTCCAGCTATTCAATTGCTAACACATTTATACAATCAAACTCATCCAATAATAGAATCACTTAATGATGATGACTGTCCTTCACCATCCAAGAGGCAAAAGAAGGATGATGGAGATGAAAAGTGTAATTCACTAAAAAAGTTATCTGAAATTGGACCTTTAGATTCTATAAGCAGAACATCTATAGTTCCCATTAAATCTATAGAATCGATACCAGAAGGGAATAAAGAAAATGACTTGTATGCTATTACAAAAGAACAGCCAGATATCAGAAATATGGAATGTGATCCTGAAGATTGGTTCTTTCAGAAAAGGGAAAAAGCTAAGGTATTGTAGATATATAGATAAGATAGATTCAAATGTTAATAACATACCACCTTCCCGACACATTTTTATTTAAACTAACAGGATACTATTCTTGTTGCTACTGCAGAATTAATGATATTGTGTCTATTTCAGCTGCATTCATGTAGAGTTCCTTTACATGTCGCTTTCCACAACTATGTGTCATGTCGGCGGCGGCTAAGGGAAGCTATCTTACGCTATGAACCAGTGAATATTGATGTTATACATAAGGACCTGGTTGCAACTGGGTACAGGTACAATCCTAAGGTACGGACTTGCTTTTTGTGAAATTATACTTATAATAAAACAATCTCGCATTCGTCCACATCTATTTATTTACAAATTGATCTACCAGTATGAAAAGAAAGGGCAAGTTTATAAATGAACATTTTATGTTTTCAAAATTCTTGTAGTTATCTAGTACCTACACATTAATTACATAATATTTTATCTATCAGTGTATAAACTATAGTGAACTAAAAATAACTATGGAACTAAAGTTGTACCCTGCATTGATCTAATCTGTTTTCAGGGAGCAAATGAAAAGAATCCTTAGACAAACTACATTTTAGTACACTATTTTGGCAAGTAACACTGCAAACTTGTACTATTTTTTTTCAGGATCTTTTAAAATTTATGGATAGAAAATGTATCACAGTGAAGACGGCTGACAACAATTCAAGAAATAGAAAATCATAGCATTTGTTAATATATAATGTTTTTACTATTAGATCTATAAATAATATTTGCATATATAAAAAGATGTTTTGTATCTTTTCATTATAATTATGATTTTTGTGCTGCAATATTGCACTGGAATTTTTGCTAGGACAGAGATCAACGTCGTCAACTGATAAGACGCTTACAGTCAGACATCGACCATTTAAATCAAAAACAATTCACTTTGTAAGTTCTATTATGCTGTGTACGTACCGGGCCAACGAACTAACGAAGGCACACGAATGGGTTTCGTTGGCTGATGGCTCTGTGTACTTTTTAGTGAGCCATCGATCGTTCGTTAACATTGGCCGGCGATTCGCTTCAACAGCATGGAATTTCATGAAATTTTGCACAAAGATAGAGCAAGTCCTGTATAATATAGGATACTTTTATCCCGAGATAGTTTTCCTGCGGGACTTTAAACCCATCTAGAGGAAAATCAGTTAAACTCGCGTCGACATTTAAACAACGCCATCTAGCGTCTTTAAACTCGGTTCCACGTTAAATAACGCCATCTATCGGCATATTAAACTCGCTTCGACGTTAAAATAACACCATCTAGCGGTATATTAGTTAAACTCTCGCTTCAGCGTTCTTAGTTTCTATTACCCTGTTATATTATAGCTTGACTGGAATTTCACCCTGGCCAGGCAGTGGGCATTACCATAAGCTGGTAAGTAAAACAAAAGTATGAAACCATAAAAAACAAATTTAATTTACACACTCACACTGCACTAATTTAAACGCAACCTTGTAAAAGTACCTAGTTCATTTTTATACAATTTCATTGAATATGTTTGTCTCTTTTTCGTTTCATCGAATTTTCAAATCTCAACAGTGCTAAAGAAGTTTCAAAATCGTCTGCTGCACGTTCATGATTATCAATTTATCGTAGTGACACATTTATGTTTTCTATCAATGTATAGTTGACGCCAAACAAATATTTGTCTCTGAGCTTCGTGCGAGCTCGTTTAAGATCGTAACGCAAATCCACTTTAGTCTACGATTTGAACGATAATTTAACACAATATACACATACACATATTTTTAAAAATTTTGTCAGTATGTCTGTACAAGATAATCTTCAGAACTATGCGTAAATATGTTAAGTTACTTATTCAGTTCATGTTTTAAGAGATCAACTAACTATAATTATGTATATATAGTACATATATCGCTCAGGAAAAATAAATTCCATTCTCCAAATTAAAAAGATCATAACTTTTTAATTTTAATTAAAACTTTTGAATTTCATTTGAAACTTAAAATTGCATTAATAAATTACATAAACTATGTGATAAATGTACTGTAATAAAAACCTTGGTACAAATATAATGTAGAATCTTAATATAATTGAGTACAGTTCACAATAGACGCAGCATATCAGAGCACAGCGGCATGGGAAAAGCAATAAAGAAAATTGAAATATAAGATTTGACAATTAAATTCCAAATCAAAGCAACCTCGCTTTTTTTCGAAAATTCAGCAACATCTAAAATTGCCACCATGTTTACGTTGTTCAAAAGCTTCAATAATTCATTGACTTTGGCTAATTATGTACCAAAATTGCCACTAATTCCCTAACTATTGTAAAGTGAAAATATGAACTTCAAAGTGTCAAATTACCTACACATTTCAATTTTCTTTATTGCTCTGTGTTCCTGTTTAATTTAAATTCGTAAATCGTATATTAGTATTCTTTTTACACATAATTATAACTAATGTGTTTTCTCATGCCTCTTGGCGTACATTTTTAGCTAGCTAGTACGTGTCCTGGGTGTAACGTGATGTTATGTGTGTCATTTCTTCAAAAGTCCAGCCTGCTCGATCGCCTGTCGAGTCGCGTTGTTGATGTGTCGAAACCTGTCGGGCCCTAATTGAATCCCGCCATACCTGAAATGTGAAATAATTCTAAATCTATGTTTACATCTTTGAGGAATTATTATATAGAGTCGACGCCGAGACTTGGTTTTTTGTAACAAGAGTTATGGTAAACGTACCTTATCTCACTTAGTCTGCGCGAAGCGTCTGTCGGAGCGTGACGTGTTTGAGATCTATTTAAAATCAATTAAATATGCCTGGGTGTGTACTGCAATACTGTGCCAACCACTCAAGAAATACAAGTAAAGGCCAAGGAGTTACTTTTCACTCGTAAGTTCACTGAATTATTGGTAAAACATGTAATTTAATTATGTGAAGTTGGAATTTGTCCCTATTCACCCCGTTTTACGGTACGTCACCGCACTTGCTGCCATGTTTCGCTGAAATTCATAGACTAAGAAACTACGCAGATGAGACACTTTATTTTTAGCCTCCGATACAAAAACGATGGGGTGTTATAAGTATGACGTGTTTGTGTGTGTGTGTGTGTGTGTGTGTGTGTGTGTGTGTGTCTGTCTGTTCCACCTTAGCGCTCAAATGGGTGAACCGATTTGAATGCGGGTTTTTTTGTTTGAAAGGTGAATTAGTTGGGAATGAATTAGCTATGTTTTTAACAACTATTATCACAAATTAGTGATAAGTACAGGGACCGACAGCTTTAAACGTGCTCTCCGAGGTACGGGGGTAAAGCACCGCTAACTTCCAATGCCAGGCTTGACCTGACTTAGGTATTAAACCCATGACCTAAAAATTCGCAGTCAAGCATATCAATGGTAGACCAACGAGGTAGTTTTATTATTTTTTCAAGGTTTAATAGGTAATAGAATACCCAAGTCCCGGATAAACGTTGCTTAAGTGCGAGTTTGGGGCACATAGTGCTATAAAATAAACATTGTAAATCAAACTCTCAGATGCGATTTCTCAATAGGTAGAATATACTCAATGTGTCGCCTCTGTATTGTAGTATGTCTATCTATGTCTCAAGGAGCGGGGCGCGCGGGAGGAGGGCTGCTGCTCGCGGTACACAGATTTTGTTAGCGTTGTCTGTTCTAGTACCTACATAATAATTCAGTGGTTTACATACATATTTTGACGACCTCTCTGGCGCAGTGATGAGCGCTGTGGTTCGATTCCCAACAGAGTCAAATCTGAGAACTTATAATTTATAAATTTACATTGGTCCATTTATCTCTTTTATCATGATTTTGACCCCCCTCCCTTTTTTTTTTTTTTTTTTTTTTTTTTTTTTTTTTTTTTTTTTTTTTTTTTTTTACTACGCTGGGAAATGCATTTACGCACACCTTTCGGAAGTAGCGCAGCGGACTGCGACGCTTCCGGAAGGTAGTGTGGGACTCAGGCAGGCCAAGAAGTGGCCAGAATACCCACTAAAACCCAGCGATGTTCCTCCGTGTCGCCTGGTGGCTGGGTTACGGGTACACTTGCGCAATCATCCGCGACCCAGCCGGCGCTGTCCGCCGAGGCAGACCCTCCACCGGGGGACCTAAAGGCCCCCTAACACCGTCTGAGGCGCACCAGGAACATAATGGTGCGCCTCCCGACCCGAGGCGTCTCAACGGGCGACGGATACACCATTCCATCACCCGGAGTTCCTCGCTAGAGGCAACCCTCAAGAGGGCCACACCCGCAGGCGACCCTCAAGAGGTTCACCCCTCGTGTAATTTTTTATAGAGGTTTTCTTCCTCGCGGCCCCTCGCTCAGTGCGTGGGGCCCCCGGTTCCGCTCAGTGCGGATTACGGGTTGCCCGACGGTGGCCGAAGCCAGCGCCCACCGGCCATAAAGACCAGCGGACCCGCCGCGCAGGGCGTTTCCACCCCCTCCTGTAATTTTTTAACGAGGTTTTCTTCCTCCCGGCCCGAAAGCCTCCCCCCCAATTGTCGCCGCCCGGAGTCTCCACAGTCCACTCTGATGAACAGAGAAGTACCAGGATCCTCCAAGCGGCAACCCCCTGCTGGTTTTGGTCCGCGCCGGGTTTCCCCGGTACCTCCCATATCTGGGAGGCGTTCCCCCATCCGCCACCGGGGGACGCGCCCGATGGGGGACCAGCAACCCCACACGGGTTGACCCCCCTCCCTAGTGTGACGTCACATATTTTGCAATTTTACATATAAACATAAACAACAAATCAAACAGCAGTTCCGAATATTTTAAAATTTTTATTTAATAGTATGTATTTATATTTTTCATTTTCGTGTTTTAATAGTACCTTAAAATTAGATTTTGAAAGAAGAAATGTGACGTTACAAAAGTTAGGGCCCCTCCCACCCCCTTGTCATACAATGTCACAATTTGTGGTCCCCCCCTCCACGTGTGAAGTAATTTATGGATGACCCTGTAGGAATCAGAAATAAGAATCAAACTTGTTTGTATAAGGCGAGAGAAACTCTTAAGAATTGATGATTAAGTAAGTATAAGTTTTAAAATGTGTTTATAATATCAGCAGTAGCACTATTCATAAAAATTAACGTACCATCTGGAAACCACTACTAAAGTATTCTTCTGGTCCAAGATCTGCAACAGATGCAGCATCCTGCCACCGGCGTGTGCCTCTCCATCATCGTCACAATCTTGCAACATGGTTGTTCCTTTATCCGTCTTCCTCTCTATCCGATACGCGTACATGTTGTGTGTTGCATTGACTATCTTTTTGTTTTGTTTTAGTTTAGCTAATACTGCACTGTGAAGACAATAAATAGCTGTTATAATGGCCAGAACAACTTTAGTGCTACAGACCCAACAAGCAAATTATCTCTAAAGTGAGCTGCTTAGGCAAAGATAAACACCTATATTCGCAAACATTACTTTGATTTCTAATTATGCATAGTGTCGCCCGGTACTTGTATATTGTATAGAATTAAGCTAGGGTAGTCAAAGTACTGTTTATGAATATGGGAGATAGACAAAAGCTTTATATGGTAATTCTGATAGCTGGTCAGGTGAAAGCAAGGCATTTTTACATACTTAACATCATCAATGCTGTAAACTTCTGCTGCATGCCCTTGAAATGTACTCTTTCTGTCCGCTATTACTTCACCATGAGTGATCTCTGGGCAACTGATTTTTATCTGAAATCATTTTCCTATTATGAATAGATTTGTATATTATCAAATTAAAATGAACTGCTCTCAAACTATTGCTTGAAGAACTGATAGATATTGGGGTCCCAAGGTGCTGAAATGGCAACCTTGCAACAGAAAAACAGTGGAGAAAACCTCCCATTAGGATGACATACTATGTCAATTCTCAATCAAGTCACTGGCAGCCATTGACAAGATCATGTTTTGATTTGTGATTGGATCAAATGCTAGAAATATGCGACATGAATTGAATGCAAGGTGTTGTCTTTGTGTTTTGTATATTTTTAACCCCGACGCAAAAATGACGAGGTGTTATACAGTTTGACGTGTCTGTGTGTGTGTGTTCCCCTGTAGCGCTCAAACGGGTGAACCAATTTGTATGCGGTTTTTTTTTGTTTGAAAGGTAAATTAGTCGAGAGTGTTCTTAGCTATGTTTGGTGAAAATCAGTCCAAGATCGCCGCTGCTACAAAATGGTGGATTACATATTTTATCACAACACCTTCAATATGGGTATCAAATGAAAGAGCTTGACTAGTAGAATAGCACTATGCAAATCCAAGATGGCCACCACCACAAAATGGTGAATGTCCGGGGTTTTCAATTTTTTAATTTATACTTGTTTAGTTCTTAAATCTGTGTGGATAAACTTAAAAATAGTTATTATCATATTTCAAATTATACAACCATTTTTATTCTCTACATAATTCAATATATAAGGATTAAGTACAAAATAAGTACTGCACAATGGTTTGTTGCTTACTTGAGAAAGGTCTAAAGTTTCCTCCGTCAAAATCTTTTCCTTTGCAGATTCCACAGGTCTTAGTGTCTGTAATATTTCCCTGATTTTCTCAACCCATTGGAATACAACTGTTTCACCTAAATTATCTCTGAAAGTTTTATAAAGTTATTTCAGGATTTTATTTAGGTATTCTAATTACCCTTTAATCATAATGACTGAAATAAAAGGCATAAATCCAACACACTGAGATAGATTTCTGCATTCAGTGATATAAAATGGAATATTAAAAAAAATCTGTATAGTCAGCTTCTGCAAAGTGTGTTAACTGTGTTAAGTATTTGGCTGTAAAGGATAGAAAACTTATCTGGGAGAAATGTCCATACCATTCCTTACTAGAGGGATGAGATCTAACATCATGCGTGGCATTTTCAAACAAGTTTGTAATTGATTGAAAGAAAAACAAAAAACTTTTATAAAAGTCAAACAACAAGTATTTGACTTTGATTTATAAGTTTTAAAAGCATTTTTAACAAGACTTTTATAAGAGTTTAAGGGGAACGACACTGTTGAGATAATATTGACACTTTAAAAACTTTTAACTCTAGAACTTTGGCTGTAGAATACTCTAGACTTTGGCTAGAACTTAGAGATATAGGTAGGTATTAAATAAGGTGTTAATGCCTTATTTAAGTAATATCCATATCTCTAAGTTACATAAAAATGTATTAATTAAATAAACTTACAAATAAATTTCGTCCAGGCAATAATGCAGGTTTTCTTTTACCTTTCTATCCATCCATGGGGCCGAGAGTTCATATTTAGGCGGGCTTTGACCTGGATAGCTCTGGGGCATAGTCACATACAAAATTACTTCATTCTTACCATCTTTGATCTTTATACTGTAAGATTTCGTAGCCTCACTATCAGTTGTCCAGTCATCACCGTAAATTGAACTTAATGCTTCCACTTCTTCAATCTGATACATAATCACATAATGGAAAGTTTTAATTATGAAAAATTGTCATAACATCTAACTTCTAACATAGTCATAACGATTCTGAATTTTTTATGCGCTTCACATAAAGGGAAAACTCGTAGGATAGGGAAAATAACTATTGATTCTGCAAGATTATTTGGATGCTTACCTGTTTAGATAAATTGTCAGATTCCATTTCGGCAGATCGCTAAATCGCTATGGCAATCAGTCTTAAATGTTTGAAATGACTCTCTTTATTGATTTATCAGCAATATGTTATACCTATGAATTAAAGCGTAAATCATACAAATGCAAAGTGCAAATTGCAAATATTTTTACACCTGTAAATCTGTTTTCAAAATTAAAAAAATATGACATTGATTGACATTTGACATTTGTAGCAATTGACATGTATAACTGTCAAACATGGTCAAACGTCAATCATAGCCATAGAGAATACCTTCTATAGGTTCATGGAGAATACAGATGACACAAAGTATTAAGACAAGACAATGTAATACGTTTAATCTATATACTAATAAATAAAATTGAAGTGTCTGTCTGTAATTTCGAAATAACTACCACATATTAAGCTCATATGGTTATTTGAACGATACCATAACCGAATCACACGTTTTTAAAATTTTTGTCTGTCTGTCTGTCTGAACGGGCTAATCTTCGGAACGGCTGAACCGATTTTGACGGGACTTTCACAGACAAGTAGAGGATTAATCAAGGAGTAACATAGGCTACTTTTTTAACCGACTTTCAAAAAAGGAGTTGTGTTGAAATCGGTAAGTACCTATGTTAAAAACGCCCTGATAGGTATTTTCGCCGCGCGCGACGGCCGAGACGCTCGCGCTGCACGGAACTCCCCTCCCCTGCGCCTTGCGCCCGCGCGCCGTACGCGGTACCGCGGTACGCCGCCGCGCGGCGGGGGGCGGTTGGACCAGAAATCTACTTATCCCTCAGGATTTGTGAAAAACCGAAATTCACGCGGGCGAATCCGCGGGCCAAAGCTAGTATGTAATATAATAGATGCACTCTATTCTCTCTCTCTTCTCTCTTTTTCCCACTAGCTTTTTGTAGGAAACTGGACATTAGGTCAGCTCTCGTTTATTTTATGATTCTTGTTTAAGGCCCGGTTGTCTTGCAACTTTAGGTATTTGCGCGCTACCTCAGCCCCCGCTATGTGCCTACTTATCGTAGTTAAAGACGCGCCGACGGACATCGAGTAGCGACCTCGTTCGAGCAATTCTTGCCACAGAATAGATAACTGTACAGTTTTACAACATATTTATTAATGAAATAAGAGACCAATGATGTTTATATTTTCTGTTTTGTTTTCTTCTAAAATTAACTCAACCATTATTTTAGATCTGTTTTGTTACCAGATCTATGTCATGTCTTTAGATCATAATATAAGAATAGAAGAATATTTTCATCCGAAAATATTGAACAGCATAGTTTTGAAAACTATATACCTTTTTCATTACGACGTTTCTACGCCAGTTTTTAAAAAAGAACTGCCACTTTGTCACGTGAGTTAGGTGTAGGAATATGTTTCATTTATCTATTTATATATCTATAAAACAGCGGTATAGCCTGCCCACAGCACTAAATATTCTACAGAAGACGCTCTAACAACGAGAAAAAATATATGCGCCTATTCTTATAGGGTACAAGCGGATACCGGCGACTTCGTTCGCGTGGCTATTGGTTTTTAAAAATCCCGCGGGAATTCTATTCTTTTTGTTTTGCTCCTTTGAGCTCATGCCTTGCTAAAAACTGTTAAAAGTGGCGCAATCAAAAGGTGCATATCTTCTAGAGAAAGTCCCATCAAAATCGATCCAGCTTAAGATGATAATCTATACGTTCAAAGATTCCTGTACAATCCGGTTTCCCAGTTGTATAAAATATGGAGGGTTGTGATGGCTGTAATTTCTGAACTACAAAACCGATGACTTTAAAATGTTTACGGGATGATATTTAAAGTATTTCCTTTTTATTTTTATACCTGTTGCAGGTAAAATAATAGGGATAAATAAAAATGGGGTAAATAGGTACATACATGCATAATAAGTTCTGTATTTATAGAATATAAAAAAATAACTTTGAGTACCAACATTTAGGGGCTGTGGATTTGGCTGTGGATTTGATATAAGCGTTTAAAAATCTGACCACGTGAGCACATAGTGGTAAAAATAAGAAGTTTGAGTACCAACAACATGGGACTGCACCCTATAGTTTCGGAGATATAAGGTTTTAAAAATCTGACCACGTGAGCACATAGACATCGCAAAAATAAGAAGTTTGAGTACCAACAACATGGGGCTGCACCCTACAGTTTCGGAGATATAAGCTTTTAAAAATCTAAACATGGGATCACATAGACATCGCAAAAATAAGAAGTTTGAGTACCAACAACATGGGGCTGCACCTTATAGTTTCGGAGATATAAGCTTTTAAAAATCTGACCACGTGAGCACATAGACATCGCGAAAATAAGAAGTTTGAGTACCAACAACATGGTGCTGCACCCTATAGTTTCGGAGATATAAGCTTTTAAAAATCTGACCACGTGAGCATATAGACATCGCAAAAATAAGAAGTTTGAGTACCAACAACATGGGGCTGCACCTTATAGTTTCGGAGATATAAGCTTTTAAAAATCTGATCACGTGAGCATATAGACATCGCAAAAATAAGAAGTTTGAGTACCAACAACATGGGGCTGCACCTTATAGTTTCGGAGATATAAGCTTTTAAAAATCTGATCACGTGAGCATATAGACATCGCAAAAATAAGAAGTTTGAGTACCAACAACATGGGGCTGCACCTTATAGTTTCGGAGATATAAGCTTTTAAAAATCTGATCACGTGAGCATATAGACATCGCAAAAATAAGAAGTTTGAGTACCAACAACATGGGGCTGCACCTTATAGTTTCGGAGATATAAGCTTTTAAAAATCTGACCACGTGAGCATATAGACATCGCAAAAATAAGAAGTTTGAGTACCAACAACATGGGGCTGCACCTTATAGTTTCGGAGATATAAGCTTTTAAAATCTGACCACGTGAGCAAAAATCAGATCATATAGACATTACTAAAATAAGATGTTTGAATATTTTAGTAATGTCTATATGTGATTTGATTTCTGATTTGAATCTATTTACTTCACCTGATCACTAATACTACAAGTATAAAGTTTTTCATTCCTTGTTCCCCATTCATTGTACGAGCCGCACCCGAGCCGTCGACAAATCCGTCATCGTCCATACTGAACTGTGGCGAGCCTTGCACGTATGTCTGCTGCTTGCTAACACCGCGCGCGTACCGTACCGCGCGGCCGTATGTCAATAGTGTAAAGTTCATTATTCAGTGTGCGCCGGGCCTCGAGCTCACGGTCAAATAAAAAAAAACCCAAATTGGTCCACCCGTTTGAGCGCTACAGGGGAACAGACAGACAGACAGACAGACACACACACACACGCGCGCACACACACGCACACACACAGACACGTCAGACTTATAACACCCCCGTCCCCCCCGTCGATTTTGCGTCGGAGGTTCAAAATATAATATAATGGTCATACTGGTTACTGATACCTAAGTAGGTATACTGTGGTTACTTTAGTAAATATCATTATTTCAAAATCTCACATTTTCCTCTACTAACTTTTTATTACATACGTAACTCTATCTAAAAAGACACAAATTTACAAAATAATATTTATTATTACTAATTTAAAAAAAAATAACTAAATTAGAGAAATTACGAATATGAATCGCGGGGAGCGCGGCTGGTAAAAACTGACGCACGTCCTACCTCGATGAAGGCCTGTGAGCCACTGAGTACATGGCAAGAGCGTTGCGCGTGACCGTTTTATGCTAGAAATGGCTAGAATTTTTCTTGGATTTTTATTTAAAAAAAAAAAGTCGTTGTAACTTATAGTAAATGCAATAAACTTTATTTATATATAATTTTTATAAAATTTGGTGCAAAACTTTATACATAAAACTAGAAAAATGTAAAAAATCAGCATTTCTTCGGAATTTATTATGATCGAGCAAAATCATACCTTTTGTGTTTTCAAACATTAAAATTAGTTGATAAAGAATTGATCTACAATATATATTTTTTTGGGCGCGTAAAAAAATCTTCCTCTTGATTTAAAACTCGTTGGAAAAGGGCCAAAATCGCCTAAAACAGGGAAAAGCGCCCCTTAATTGAGCCTAGTAATAATTTTAGGTTCAATAAGCTCGATTTTCAGAAGTTCCTTCCCCAAATGTAACTGATGAGTAGAGGTTATAGGTTATTAAGAAAGTGCGTTATTCCATAAGTTATATCCATGAAAATCGGTATTTAGGCTAGAGAAATACGTTTCAGGACTTTCGGAAATTCTACCCATTGAGGTGTTAGATAGAGGATAAAAGTTTGTTTGAGATTTGTATGAAATCTCTCAAACGAACAGCTACCTACCTACTTACCTATCTATACTAATAAATAAAATTGAAGTGTCGGTCTGTAATATCGAAATAACTACCTCATATTAAGCTCATAATATGGTTATTTGAACGCTACCATAACCGAATCACACGTTTTTAAAATTTTTGTCTGTCTGTCTGTCTGTCTGTTTGAACGGGCTAATCTTCGGAACGGCTGAACCGATTTTGACGGGACCTTCACATACAAGTAGAGAATTAACCAGGGAGTAACATAGGCTACTTTTTTAACCGACTTTCAAAAAAGGAGGAGTTGTGTTTTTCTACCTATGTACACCGATATCTCCGAATTTCTGAACCGATTTGCGTAATTTTTTTTTTAATCGATAGAGAAACATTGCGACCCTGTTCTATAAAAAATTTGGATTCCAACTCCTCAATCCTGATGCTGTAGGGGACCTAATCCCCAAAACTTTTAGAAACTTTCGGTTATTTAAATTGATATTGGGGGTACCAATTAAAGACTTTATCGTTGAATGAACTCGAGTAGGTACATATCCAACTCCTCAACCCTGATGCTGTAAGGAATTGTATTCCGAAATCGTGGGGATCCCACGGGATTTTTCCGTTTTGGGGACGGATTTCTACAGATAAGCTACTTTTTGTTCTGGAAAATCAAAAGTTCCCACGGGATTTTTAAAAACCTAAATCCACACGGGCGAAGCCGTGGGCATCATCTAGTCAAACATTATTACACATTCTTAGGGTTTTATTACAATGTGTAATTGCAAGACTCGTATGCAAATACGCGAATAATAGATGTATTATGGAAATATGCGATAGCAAAGTAAGCAATTTCATGCAAAGCTCACCCTATCGTTCGTGTATTAGTACACGTTATAATCAGTGGCGTAGCATACCTTGGCGGGGCCCCGTATAAAAATTTGTTTGGGGGCCCTTATGAAGGGTAAAAATTTCTCACAAAAGAAAAAAAATGTTTGCATAAAATTAAAAACAATACCTATTTATTCATCATAATTATTTATCTGTCACTTTTTCTAATTCAAATTAATTATATACTCTCCTTGCCTTTTTTTCGGCAAACTAATTTATTAAATCATTAATTGATGATGACTTTAGTTTTTCTAAAGATTCTGCCTCTATGTACAACTTTTTAGACAACATTTTTTGACTTTTGTCATTTCTGAAATAAACAAAAATTTGGGAAGTTTTTGTTAATTTTTACTTATGCACGTCGGGGGCCCCCATGGCTTGGGGGCCCCGTATAATTGATACGGCATATACGGCGGTAACTACGCCCCTGGTTATAATGCAAGGTTGTAATGCAGGCATTGCATAAAATACTGTGGAAAGTTTCATTCTCGAAACACTAATGCAAATAGAGCTTTTCAAAAAATTCTGCTCTCAACTCTATTAGGTACCTAGTTACGTAAAGTAAGTAAATACATAAAATATATAGGTAGGTAAAAGTTCAAAAAATCGTATTTTTTTTTCGTCATAAAAAGTTTTTTTTATGAAAGGTTTCAAAGGGGTTTTAATAAATATATAAAATTGGAAGTGTGTATGTCCAATAGTTTTTGAGTTATGGGGGGAGGGGGGGTCGAAAGTAGCTTGAAATGGTTCGTGTTGTACACATTACACAACGCTCATTTGTCACCGACCTTATAAAGAATTTTTCTTTTTGGAACTTGGACCAAGATCCCAGTGCGATCTGACATAACTTATTTTCGGAAAGATGAAACCTTAGGCTCTCAGTAGTGTCTCATTTGCTTTAAATAATTGCGTAATTGTGGAGTTCGTAACTTTGGTACTTATGGAGATATCAAGTGTGAAAGGTAACTGCTCTCGCGCTCATACTCACGGTTGAATAATTTTTGTATTTAGGGGATGTTTGGTTATTACAATTTGTCTGACTGATGAAATATAACTTTATGATAGTTGTCTTAGTTACATATATATCAAGTGTAAATTAAAAATTTAAAAAACCCCCTAGTTTCGCCATATTGTGGCGGCGGCCATCTTGGATTTTCAGTGCTATTTTACTAGTCAAGCCCTTTCAATTGATACCCATATTGAGGAATTTGTGAAAAAATATGTAATCCGCCATATTGTAGCGGCGGCCATCTTGGATCGATTTTCATCAAACAAAGCTAAGAACACTCTCGACTAATTTACCTTTCAAACAAAAAAAACCGCATTCAAATCAGTTCACCCGTTTGAGCGCTACAGGGGAACAGATACACATAGACACGTCAAACTTATAACACCCCGTCGTTTTTGCGTCGGGGGTTAAAAATCAGACATTTAAAAATAAGTAAGTTCATTTAATTTTTGTAGAGATTTAAAGCGTCTGATAAAAGTTCTGGCCCATGGAAAGTGTCTGATACTGTTGGTAGTGGTTCGGAGTGATATCTATACTAATAAATAAAATTGAAGTGTCTGTCTGTAATATCGAAATAATTAAACGATACTATAACCGAATCACACGTTTTTAAAATTTTTGTCTGTCTGTCTGTCTGTCTGTCTGTCTGTCTGTCTGTCTGTCTGTCTGTCTGTCTGTCTGTTTGAACGGGCTAATCTTTGGAACGGCTGAACCGATTTTGACGGGATTTTCACATACAAGTAGAGAATTAACCAGGGAGTAACATAGGCTACTTTTTTAACCGGCTTTCAAAAAAGGAGGAGTTGGGTTTTTCTACCTATGTACACCGATATCTCCGAGATTTCTGAACCGATTTGCGTAATTTTTTTTTTTAATCGATAGAGAAACATTGCGACACTGTCCTACAAAAATTTGGATTCCAACTCCTCAATCCTGATGCTGTAGGGGATCTGATCCCCAAAACTAATGGGATTTAGGCACTGTCGGTTATTTAAATTGATATTGGGGATACCAATTAAAGACTTTATTGTTGAATGACCTCGAGTAGGTACATGTCCAACTCCTCAACCCTGATGCTGTAAGGAATTGCATTCCGAAATCGTAAGGATCCCACGGAATTTTTCCGTTTTGTGGATGGGTTACTACTTACTACAGATAGGCTACTTTTTGTTCTGGAAAATCAAAGTTCCCACGAGATTTTTACAAACCTAAATACACACGGGCGAAGCCGTGGGCATCATCTAGTTCTACAATATATCTATACCTATATATAAAAATCAGCCATGTGAAAGTAAGTTAAGTTACTCTTATTTTTAGTTACCTTTCACACTTGATATCTTAATAAGTACCCCAGTTACGAACTCCACAATTACGCAGTTACTCAAAGCAAATGAGACACTACTGAGAGCCTAAGGTTTCATCTTTCCGAAAATAATTTAAGTTATGTCAGATCGCATTGGGATCTTGGTCTATGTGTCTTGATAGCCACGATAACGAGCCGTGTATATTGGAGCGGACTATACAGCGCACCGCGAAAACGCAAAATTCCTCCTGCGTCACTTTCATTTATTTTGTGACCACCCTGGCGCAGTGGCGAGCGCTGTGGTTTTAGTAAGTGGGAGGTCGCGGGTTCGATACATAGCAGGGGCAATTTGTGAATTTATTTTATCTAATATTTTCTAAGTTGTGTTTGGTCTGGTCTGGTGGGAGGCTTCACCCTATCGCGATTTAGCGAAGCGACCAAGCGATTTAGCGTATGAATAAAAAAACCTACTTTGATCAATTTAATTCACTGTTTTCTTTTCTGATAAGATATTATAGTACCTAGGTAGGTACGTGACAAGAGAGGAGTGCGGGCGAGCAAGGGTTGTGCATTCCTATTTTGTCGCATAGGTACTAAAAGTAGGTACAATAAAAGTCAAATATACTCGATATGTATGTACAAATTATATTTAGGTATATTTTCTTAAATCGTGCAAGGAATGTAAGAATTTGTTCACATTAATTTACAATTAAGCTTGAACTATCCTTGTGTTACTAATATTGTACAATATCACAGAATCATGTTACATACTGCTAATCAATCTATCAATATTTTCTATAATATTCTAACATACAGTTTATAACTTTCAGCTATTAGTAAACGAGCATTTTCGTTTTATGTCGCCAGAAGTGTTGGTTCCTAGATACGAAAAAAGCACGAACTTTTACTGGGAAAAAGAAATTAGCTAATCTTTAAAACAAGAATGGAAATCTCACGGTGACAAAGGTTACGTATAAGATAGAGATAAATCGAATTGAATTATCATAATCTAACTAACTATCCACCTATTTAAACTGTGATGCATCTTGTTAACACGCCACATTTTATCCACGTTTTACACGTTACAAAACGTGAATTTCCACGGCGTGTTAACAAAGGGCCTGACGGTTCTGTAACAAAATATTTACATAGGTATCTCATGAACTAAACAATAATAATTTATTTATAGGTACGTATAAATATTTAAATACTTTTTTTGTACGTTTAAATTAAATTAAATACCCAGACTATTTAATATGAAATATGGCGACATTATTAAGTACAGTTACTTACTTACTACTATTTTAATTGTAAAATATAGGAATCGGAATGATATAGGCGTTACTTACAATAGTTAATTATTGAGTGAAACTAGATGTCATGGTACATAATAAGACAAGGGCCAGTACGGTAATTTTTACAGTAACCTTACTTTAAACGGCCTCTACCTAATGTGCAACTAGCTGTTAGTATACCTACCTATTCATCTATTTAAAAAATGTATTTTGTTTTTTGCCCATCACACTATTTCTGTGGTTAATATTTTTAATTACAACAATTTTGACTAGATTACAGTCTGGTAATGTAAGGTAATATTTGCTTAAAAATACAAAACCAGACTGTAGGATTTTTTTTTTCAATTTCCAGCTTTAATTTCTGAACTGACTGAATCATTGGACGCTGCACTCTGCACAGAACAATAGCTGGCGGGCGAACTTCGTTCACTAGAAGTTTTCTCGCAACTGAATTCAATCATACTCCCGCTGGGCTGACGCAGAAAGTTCTGGACGCCGACCGGATTGGAGTTCACTATTTTGTCCGGCTTTTTCAATAGCTCCTCTATCGAATACGGGTTTTTCTTCTTCTCTTTTTCTTTCGGTCTTTTCGGTTCGTCCGCATCCGGCCTGTCGGTGCTGTCGTCGCTCGCTTCGACGGAAATGTGTTCAGAGCTTTCCGACTTTAGTTCCTCGGGGTTGATTCTGTTGAGAAGGTCGCTGTGTAGACTTAAGGCGTAGGGGGTGAAGTTCTTTGAATCTGGATACGGCATCATGACTCTTTGCCAAGGTGAAATCGGATACGGTTTGAGCAGTCCTTGAGCTTGTACTTGGTTTGCTAAGAGCCAAGATGTGGCGAGTCTGCGGTCGTAAGTGTGCGGTTCTGGCTGAGGGACTCTGACTGCTGTGTGGGCGAAGTATGGCGGCGTCTGCTGCGGCAACGGCGTCGGTAGTGATGTCTTCATTGACATGTAGTCTACCATGTTCGGAGGTATCTCCGGTGAAGAGAATGGTTCTGCGGGAGAAAATGTTTAATTTAAAACTTGGGAGGAAGCAAATAAATATAGATATTATTATGGTCTTCGATATGTAGGTAGGTAGGTATCTTGTTACGTTTTATTAATTTAAACGTAACGCTCGACAAAAAACCAATAGATAGATAATACCTACCTACCTAATATAAAAACATTTGGGTATTTTTAACGTCTTTCATGAGCTTTTGACTTCTTCATAATATACTTGGTAGGTATCCGCACGTAAACCGCAAGAGACCAAGATCGCAGTGCGATCTGACATAACTTATTTTCAGAAAGATGAAACCTTAGGCTCTCAGTAGTGTCTCATTTGCTTTGAATAACTGCGTAATTGTGGAGTTCGGAACTGGGGTACTTATGGAGATATTATCAAGTGTGAAAGGTAACTAAAAATAAGAGTACTTAACTTAACTTACTTTCACATGGCTGATTTTTATATATACATATATTGTAGAGTATCACTCCGAACCACTACCAACAGTATCAGACACTTTCCATGGGCCAGAACTTTTATCAGACGCTTTAAAGTGTGGGTGTGTCTGTTCCCCTGTAGCGCTCAAATGGGTGAACCGATTTGAATGCGGTTTTTTGTTTGAAAGGTGAATTAGTCGAGAGTGTTCTAAGCTATGTTTGATGAAAATCAATCCAAGATGGCCGCCGCTACAATATGGCGGATTACATATTTTTTCACAAATCCTTCAGTATGGGTATCAAATGAAAGGGCTTGACTAGTAGAATAGCACTATTAAATTCCAAGATGGCCGCCACCACAAAATGGCGAATGTCTTGGGATTTTTAAATTTCTAATTTATACTTGTTAAATATGTAACTAAGACAACTATCATAAAGTTATATTTCATCAGTCAGACAAATTGTAATGACCAAACATCCACTAATCACAAAAATTATTCAACCGTGAGTATGAGCGCGAGAGCAGTTACCTTTCACACTTGATATCTCCATAAATAGGTACCCCAGTTACGAACTCCACAATTACGCAGTTATTCAAAGCAAATGAGACACTACTGAGAGCCTAAGGTTTCATCTTTCCGAAAAAAAGTTATGTCAGATCGCACTGGGATCTTGGTCTACAAGGGTTTGTTGTGCGTGAGCTTTTGACTTATAGTATTACTATCACTTTATTGACATCGTACAATCTTTGAGAATATGATAAAACTTATAACTAGAAATTGATTATTTAATTATTATTTATTATTTTGTTAAACTTCATTGAACTAGATAGGTCAGTAAGCACATAATTATATATTTTGTACATTGAACTACTAAGACGGCAATTTAAATATAAGGTAGATATTATGTTATATGTACCTAATTATATGTATATTATATTAAATATTGATTCAGTTGTACGTGTCAAACTCCCATTTCAATAAAAATTCATTCAAACCAAAACACGCCTAAGTATAGTGAAAATTATCGTTAATTATGTTGTAATTCGTAACGTTACACTTACGATTGTAATATATTGCCTCGTAAGGAGGGTGACAAAGCACGTTAAATATTTAAATCTACCTATTATACAGGGGCCAGGGGCACTCGTAAAATTAACGATGTTATTGCCGATTAAATTAGAAAAATGTAAACCTATCGATAATTTGATAATATGTATATCCTATTTTGTAAGTGGAACGAACGAAAATTCAAAAAAAAAGCGGCCAAGTGCGAGTCGGACTCGCCCATGAAGGGTTCCGTAGCAGCAAGTAATTGCGGTTTACGATTTATGACGTATTAAAAAAACTACTTACTAGATCTCGTTCAAACCAATTTTCGGTGGAAGATTGCGTGGTAATGTATATGTATAATATATTTTTTTAGTTTTATCATTCTCTTATTTTAGAAGTTACAGCTGGGGGGACACACATTTTACCAATTTGGAAGTGTCTCTCGCGCAAACTATTCAGTTTAGAAAAAAATTATATTAAAAACCTCAATATCATTTTTGAAGACCTATCCATAGATACCCCACACGTATGGGTTTGATGAAAAAAAAATTTGAGTTCCAGTTCTAAGTATGGGGAACCCTAAAAATTTATTGTTCTTTTTTTTTTCTATTTTTGTATGAAAATCTTAATGCGGTTCACAGAATACATCTACCTACTTAACAATGTTTCAACAGTATAGTTCTTATAGTTTTGGAAAAAAGTAGCTGTGACATACGGACGGACAGACAGACAGACAGACATGACGAATCCATAAGGGTTCCGTTTTTTGCCATTTTGCTACGGAACCCTAAAAAAACGGAATGGCGACACATTTGCGATAGGAAAATATGCAAAAAGAAAGAAAAAGAAAAACAAACAATAAGGGACCTTTCAGACAGACCGGCGCGGAGAGCGTCGGAGAGCATTTTTTTTTTCACACAGACCGGCCGTTCAAATTTGCTCTGCTCTCCGCGCCGGTCTGTGTGAACGGACACGCGGATGCGCTCGGAGCCGAGCGTACGCTCTTGGGCCGGACGGCAGAGCATATTCGGCCTACGGTCGGCTGTGCGAGCATGAAAGAGCACGCGAACGGAGCCGGTCGGATGCTCGAGCGCGAAAGGGCACGGGCATGGAGCAGCCGACCGGCTCGACGAGTAGCCGACCGGCTGCTCTCATATATTTCACACAGAGCGTATTGGGAGCATGCTCGAGCATCCTCTTATCATAAAAGAGTTAACATGTAAAAATAAAGCCTATTTCAATGTCTTAAGATTCTATTTTAAATGCGATTAAAATTTGCTCTGCTCTCCGCGCCGGTCTGTCTGAAAGGTCCCTAAAGAACATAGAACAAATGCAAAAAGAATTTTTCAAATGCGACTGATATGTATAATAAAAATCCTCTTTAATTATATAATTTCCTTTAATTATTATTATTCCATTCTCTTAATACCATTTTACATTTTATTAGTCTTTCGAAACATTCTCTTTTTCGCTTACATCTCATGTCTGCCATTTCCACTCCTGTCTAAACCTCTTTTTTTTGAATTGTCAGATCAATAATCATAAAAATACCTTAAATCAACAAAAGGAGGTCCTATTGCAATACTGAATTTGCAACGAACCTTACATTCGTCCATCCTGACAACGTGTATGTCCTCATACACATCCGGTAAACACCTTACATTCGTCATGTTAAAGTAGGAGTATACACCGCGATACTTGCTATTATCATTAATACTTCAGTATTCAATGTGAGACAACTATACTATATAGTAAACCATGCTTAAATGCAACACATTTACATGATTAGAAAGACAATGACATGTTCGATACTTGATATGACAACAACATCATCCATTTTATTCTCTTTACCGAAACCAAACGAACCTCACTCTAAAACATCTCCTTTCAGTTCAGTATCAGTATCATAATATTTATGTTCAAGTAACTAAATAACACTGTATTCCCTGTCTCTAGCCACTTTGCTTCCATCAGTTAAACATTGTATCCAATTTTTGTGAGTTGTCAGCTCTTTATAAGCTCTTTTAAACTTCGATGTGTTAAAAAATTTCATTCAATGACTGTTCTTCTAAAGCTATCATAATCTGATGGCTCTGTTATTCTTTTTGAATACCTGTTTCAGTTATTCTTACATAAGAAGAGAGTAAAATGTGCAACGGCCTTCTATTCAGATCTATACAGAAAACCACAACAAGAAATAGGTAGCACAAGAGAAACAAAATAGAACTAGGAACAGAGAAAGGTCAACAGAAATTATCCACAATTATAAACTCTTTTCATCAATCATTCTGTGTAGAATAGCACCAGAAATAGACAAAAACCAACGAATAGAACAGGCCGGTTTCCGACCACATTACTCCACAATCATTGACCACATATATGTCATAGAACATATAATTGAAAAATCTAAAGAATTCAACAAACCACTTTATATAACATTCGATATCCAAAACTTTCGATAGCATAACACACTCAGCTATATGGAATGCTTTGAGAAGTAATAATATCAACGGAAAATACATAAACATTATAAAGAACTTCAAAAGTTCAACTAACAAATTTTGTTCCATGGGTGTTTCAAACCTCTCCGAATCCTTTATTTTGCTAAACCTTCTATACACCTACAATGAACCAAAGTCATTTTATTCAGTTCTGGACCACAATCAATATCAATTCCCAACTACTGTTTCACTTTTCCTAAGTCTTTCATACGAAATTTCTTACTGAGTACCTATTTGCTTTATATTTTAAATCATATATTCATTTTAAGCATATTAAATTATGATCCACATGTAAACTTTTTTACCACTAATACATCCTGTTTACAGACAATAATCATAGTTTGACCTTATGCTCCACATAAACTCACTATAACAGTCGTACCAATCTCTCGGGCTCTTCCTCAACCCAAACAAAGCCCTTCTCAACTTGTAGATCTTATCTCAATTTCATAACATCTGGTGAAACTTCAGATTTAATAGTTCCATTTAAAAAAAAAAAATGGTTTCTACATCCATACTTTCTAAATGCCAACCTCCCACACATGCAATTGACATTGACAACTTTCATAGTTATCACTCTTCCTCCTCTTCAATTACTATCTTGTTCCACGAGCAAATACATTTCTTCATTTCACATCATAAATTTGTTTAAAACCTTTTGCCACTTTCCGCTTTGTATCTCCCATTTGACCCTATCCTAAAAATCCATTTTGCTTCGCACATTTTCATCCATTGGTTCCTCAACAATTTCCCACGTTTCATTTTGTTTCAAACTATTTATCTCATCGCATTTTTCCATTTTTTTGCTTCTGAACTTTCATTGCTTCTTCTCCGGCACACATTCACATAAACAACATGATCATTAAATTTTTAAAGCAATCTTTTTTCTCCCTTAAGTCAACTTGTTTCCTTTACCTCCTCAACTCTAAGTTTCATTCTCTCATCTTCTTTCTTCTTCTTTTCAAGTGCCATCTCTAGGAACGAAGGCTATTTTAATCTTTGATGCCGCCGCTCGGAACAATAATCGCGTGCTCATCCCGTACCACTCGCGGAGATTCTTGAGCCAGGAAGAACGTCGTCTGCCAGGTTTTCGGTGTCCCTGAATCTTGCCCTGTATTAGTACTAATCGGTATATATATATATAGGTATCGGTAATAGCAATAATCGGTACTTCTCGTGAGGCGTGATATGCCCAAGATATTGCAGCTTCCTACATTTGATTGCAGTGAGAACTTCTAACTCCTTGTTCATTCTCTGCAAGACCGTCATCATCACAGATCATCTTCTTTATTATCTTCAATACTGTCATAAAATTCTTCATTATAATAATCATTTGCATCTCTTACTTTATTTACTATTTTCATCACTCTAAATTCCTTCAACTTATGAAATTTAACGTGACCAATCTCTCCTTTTCCTTCACTGATACGTCTTATTCGTTTACATATACACTTCTACTGCTAACCACTATCCAGCGACCAGTTCATTGTTGTCACTTCATCCAATTCGTTCAATGAACTCACCATTTCTACGATGAGATCTCTATCCTCGCTATTACCTCTGAAACTTCTATTCTGACCTACAAATTTTAGACCAGCAAAATTAAAATTAAGTTAATGTCAGTTATTTCCAGTTTAAGTTGGTTCCAATTATCTTCGACTGACTGTGTTTATCTCTGTTTTTTCATCTCAGCATGTCCTCCAAAGATTGAGCAAAATTTAAAAAAAATAATAATTTAAGCTAGGTACATGATCTTGTAGACTTAGTCCTATCTTCAGGTCTGTCCATTCTAAGCCTTCGGTTCTGATGACTGGAACCAGAAATTCTACATTCCCGAGATTCTTCACGAGAATAACGTCGTCGTTCTGTTGAATATTGTCCACGAGCTACGCCTAAGTCCTTTTCAATCCTCAAAAATCGCTCGCGTTGTTGCTCCTGTTCGCAGTCCTGCAGTACTCCTATAGCTACTCGTACGCTCCCAAGAACGACTTCTCACATGACCGCGGCTACGGCTGCGACTACGGCTGCGGTAACCACTTCGCGGAGGACTCGGTCTCACTGCTGTGTTAGAATCATCCACCGCGAGACGTCCGTCTACATGCTGCAGGCGTTTGTAAACGTCGAGACTCCTTATTCCCATCACCCGGCATTATTTAGAGCTCGAACAGAAAACATAAAATTTGTATTAGTAATTCGACAAATCGAATAAGATGAATTTTGAGATCGAACAAAATAATAAAGTCGGCGTTGTCTTACCACTTCTGAAATATAATAAAAATCCTCTTTAATTATATAATTTCCTTTAATTATTATTATTCCATTCTCTTAATACCATTTTACATTTTATTAGTCTTTCGAAACATTCTCTTTTTCGCTTACATCTCATGTCTGCCATTTCCACTCCTGTCTAAACCTCTTTTTTTGAATTGTCAGATCAATAATCATAAAAATACCTTAAATCAACAAAAGGAGGTCCTATTGCAATACTGAATTTGCAACGAACCTTACATATGTTTAGAGATTAGCGCGTTCAAACAAACAAACTCGACGTCCGCTTTAGTATTTAGTATATTAGTAGAGAAGTATAGATAGTAATAGTATAGACAAGCGGACACCCGCGACTTCGCTCGCGTGGATATATATTGGTTTTTAAAAATCCCGTAGGAATGATTTTGTTTTTCCTAAGTACTTTTGAGCTCATATCATGCTAGAAACTGTAAAAAGTTCACTGGTGGATGTTTAGGTAGGTAGATCAAAATGCAAAAAACATCCGCCAGTGAAAGTCCCATCAAAATCGATCCAGCTTTTTAGAGATTAGTTGGTAATCTTTAAAGTATCTACCAAAAAAACAAACAAACTCTTCCGCTTTATTATATTAGTATAGATGTATTACAAAGGTAGGCACTACCTACGCTACTCTACGGTTTAATACATAATGGCTAGACATTTTTGTTGACCGTATGTCAATAGTCGAAAAATTAATAATTATTCAGTGTTCTCAGATAATGCTCTGCTCTGCGCCGCACCCGGTGTGCGCCGGGCCTAACAGGGATTACCTAATAGCGAAAAAATAACATCGATTATTATTACCTACTACATGTACGGCTATTAATAACACTTAAGTATTATTGATGACTAGCGGACCCGGCAGACGTCGTCCTGCCCGCTATTAGCGCCACCTACCGGGTCCAATTTTTCTACTTATAAACCTTCCTCTTGAATCACTCTATCTATTAAAAAAAACCGCATCAAAATCCGTTGCGTAGTTTTAAAGATTTAAGCATACATAGGGACAGGGATATAGGGACAGAGAAAGCGACTTTGTTTTATACTATGTAGTGATGATGCCCACGGCTTCGCCCGTGTGGATTTAGGTTTTTAAAAATCCCGTAGGAACTTTTGATTTTCCAGAACAAAAAGTAGCTTATCTCTAGAAACCCGTCCCCAAAACGGAAAAATCCCGTGGGATCCCCACGATTTCGGAATACAATTCCTTACAGCATCAGGGTCGAGGAGTTGGATATGTACCTACTCGAGTTCATTCAACGATAAAGTCTTTAATTGGTACCCCCAATATCAACTTAAATAACCGAAAGTTTCTAAAACCCATTAGTTTTGGGGATTAGGTCCCCTACAGCATCAGGATTGAGGAGTTTGAATCCAAATTTTTTATAGAACAGGGTCGCAATGTTTCTCTATCGATTAAAAAAAAAATTACGCAAATCGGTTCAGAAATCTCGGAGATATCGGTTTACATAGGTAGAAAAACACAACTCCTCCTTTTTTGAAAGTCGGTTAAAAAAGTAGCCTATGTTACTCCCTGGTTAATTCTCTACTTGTATGTGAAGGTCCCGTCAAAATCGGTTCAGCCGTTCCGAAGATTAGCCCGTTCAAACAGACAGACAGACAGACAGACAGACAGACAGACTGACAGACAGACAGACAGACAGACAAAAATTTTAAAAACATGTGATTCGGTTATGGTAGCGTTCAAATAACCATATGAGCTTAATATGAGGTAGTTATTTCGATATTACAGACAGACACTTCAATTTTATTTATTAGTATAGATTAAACGAACTTACCTGTAAGTGAAGTTCTATCATAATTATACGAAGGCTTTGTCCGAAGAGATCAGCATAACACATGTAGTCACACATACGGTGTTGCCATCGCGCACTGAAAGTTGAAAGCCCTAAACTAAAAAATAAAAGTTTTTTATATTTATTAGGTGAGGGTACACACACCTCCGGTCTATATATACGTCGGTATTGTGTTCCGTTGCTCATTTAGTTCAGAGCCTCGATCTTTCATTCCTGATTTGATATTTCAGGAGATATTGAAGGGATTATTTTTTGGGGGAAAAAATGTGGGAGGGTGGGTTGCTGATCTCTTCGGACAAAGCCTTCGTATAATTATGATAGAACTTCACTTACAGGTAAGTTCGTTTAATCATCAATTATACTTAATGCTTTGTCCTCGAGATCAGCATAACACATGTAGACTTTGAGAGCTTCTGAAATATCACAATCCTTAATCAAAATGTATTGCAATCATTGTGATTATTCACCAGATAATGTAACATTCTTTAATGTAACATTAAGCAATTATATGATTTTATTTTTAAATTAATTATTTTTTATTAATTATATTTTTCATTAATAATAATGTAGTTAAAAAATTTATTAATAATAATTATCTACTTGAGCCAGTTTATCTTACAGTAGAAATAACTACTACGTGAACTGGCTTATGATGCTCGATTATATAATTGATTGCAATAATATTGTAGAATACAATGTAATTAATGATTTCTAGGATTGTAATGTATAATAATTATGTAAGATATTCTTATGCATTTATATAACAATTAATAATCATCTAGATTACTGTTATTTAAAATTGACCTGTAAAGGAATCATTATTACCACAATGTTCATCTAGATTACTGTTATTTAGAATTGACCTGTAAAGGAATCATTATTACCACAATGTAGGTACACACTATTGTCAATTTTAACAAATAAGTACCTACTTGAGAAGACCGCTCCAGCGCGGTTTTTCTAATCAATTAAAAATCAATCCTAATTTGCGCGCTTTGACAGCATCTCGGGTGCTTTGCGCTGTGTACATACGTTAGGTATAATATTATGTATTCCACATTCTGTAAGCAGCTGGTTAAACCCGCGGTCCAATGTCTAAGCTGAAAGTAGGTAATTTTTGTGATTTCGTTAGGTTGATAAACAGGTTATGGACATTGTCCCGAAGTGAACTGGTAAAATTAAGATATGCTTATACTGTTAAGACTAGGTAAATATCTGATCTTTTGCCAAAAAGTGGGGAGATGAGATATGGTTTAATGTTTTTATTATTTCACAAGTATTGTGCTACTTCTCACCAGGGATAATAAAGGGACTTATTTTCGTGAATGTTTATATAACCCTAAACTATCGTTAGGAGACCACAAGGACAATCTGTTTTAAAAACTTCAGATGTCTTCTAAGTAATAATATTATACTTCGGTAAGGGCAAGCGAAATCTAAGGATACCTTTAGTTAGAATAAAATAAAATAGAAAAGTTCTTTATTCAAAGAAAAAAAACTTTCACAAGTAGGTAGGTAGGTACTTTTGAATCATCAAACCATTGGTTCGGAATACCGTTTCCGGAAAAATCATTTTTCAGCTTCACTGTCGCTTAAATATAGTGGAAAAAAAAAAACTGGGTTAAGGCTGATGATCATCAGCTGCTTATAGTGCCATATTGGGCACCTGCCTTGAATAAAGTAGTCAGAATAACAACACTTTGCTGACTGAGGCATTATAGCATTAACACTTCCAAATGAACAAAAACTTTTGTCACTTCTTTAGGTTTTTTAAGTATTGTTTTATCGATGATTTGGAGAATGAAGCCACCATAATGTTAAGGACCGCTGAAGGGACGCTTTTCCAACAACAACAAGACCCGGATAAGAGACCTGTAGACAGGGTAAATTGACGGCGTACGTGGTTGTTGGAGGGGAATAGAATAATTTGTTTATTTGGACCAAATTTTTGAAAACAAGAAGCTTTCTAAATAAGCGGTATTAAGGTTGGGTGGGCCATAAAAGGGACCACTACAAAACCTGACACTTTATACAATATTCTGTAACGCTTTTAGGACCGTAGAGTAAAAAGGAGGAAACCCGTAGGTAGATAAAACGTTTCTGATCTTGATAAGGTATCTGCATAACCTATTATGGCTATAGTGTTAAGATTTCTAAACCAGGATGTACCTATGTATAGTTAGAACACTTGTGTTGACATAAATTGAAAATATCTACACCGGGAAACAGGAACGTGTTTATTGTATATATTTTGTTTGAAAAAAAAAACAGAATCGCTTAATTCCCATTTTTGATTTCTGGATGAATTCTACGCGATTAGGTATGCGTCAGCTACTACAATGTATGCCAAACATATGCGTATGTAAATGACCCACATATGCCGAAGTAATATTAATGAATATTAAACCAATTAATAGAATTAGGAATATATTTCCAGGTTGACACCTTTTTTAAATTTCTTTGGTTATGCAAATTAGATGGGGATGATTGTTGTCCCCAAGTTCTGGCAGTAGTGTTGTTGATGTGTATAATATCATTTGTCAGTTGTTTATTATTTTATTGACAAAAAAAAATTAAAACAAGCTCTAAGCAGTCGATATGATAAGAGCGTTCCTCGGTTGTCTAAGCTCCATTAGTCGTGACCCCTACGTGCTACCCCGTAGTTGAACTATCGCAAAAAATTTACTAACTGTAGATACTCATCGTATCTAGTTTTAGCTAATAGGCTTATTTATTAGCACTAACCCTCGATTGAAATCGGACGGTAGGTAAATGATGTTAGGTATCTTCATAAAATAGTCATAGTTTTCTTGGCTATTTTTAAAAGTAAAACTTGCATATTATGTACAGCTATCGGTAAAGTTTATAACCTACATGCAATATGTACGGTACCAAATAGCATTTAGGTATTATGGAGAAACCGATTTTGGTTCTCGGCATGCAACTCCAATCTTTCGGAGTTATGTGCGTTTCATAAGCAATTAAACTTCACTAGCTTTAATGATGACAGAAACAGCGTGAGGCATGCCTGAGTTTATTATAATGACGCTCAAGACATGTGAAGTCCCCTGATCCGCATTTGGTCAACGTGGTTGACTATAGCCTAAAGACTTCACATTCTGAGAGGAGACCCGTGTCCTGTGTTGGGCCGGCTAGGTGGTTCATCATGATGATGATGACAACCACAGGATCTGAGCGCGCGACAACCAATTTCGTTATTTTTGAATACAAAATGTGCAGTGTTCAAGCTGAACGGAAAAGAAAAAATTTACACCACCAAGTTGTTATTAAATTTGAATCTTAGATATTTTTTATTATTATGAGTTTTAATTATAAATTAAGGATCTTTTAAGTTTATTGTTTCCCTGAAAATTTTCACTGAAGCAAGCTTAGTTGTTGAAATGTTGTTTATATAATTTTCTTAAGAATTTAAGTTTCAAATTAAGAATTTAAGAATGTTTTTACCGTTTGGCTTCGGTATCAAGAATATGCTTGATATAAAGCGCTCGTTGCACGGATCGTGTTCTGTATAACACGTGATGACAAGGGTATTTTATAGCCAACATAATATAATAGGACCCGAAGTGGGTACTTACATTAGGGACCAAGATTTATAAAAAATGCCAGTCTCCCAGCGTTGTTGCTTACCCTGCCCTCTAGCGACGACTGTGGTGGCTGCAGATCAGCGTGGGCGCAGAGTAATCTCGCGCTCCACCCGGGCAAAGAGGCCAGGCCTCGGAACCCGTACCAGGACTGCACCAAAAAGACTCGTGCGATGCTGTCCACTGCCAAACTTACTCGCAGGCGGAGTTCTCGACGTAGTCTTCGCGTCCTTGAATCCTCGTCTTAAACGTGGGGAATAAATATCCGACGAACTATTGAATCGGAATGTTGATTTTAATAATTGGTTAATAGAATTCCACAGAGATTTGATAGTTATCTGTGTGTCCCTGTCTTCTTTAGCAATTATTAGTGCAATTATCATAGTACTTCCGAGACAGGAAATAGCCTAGCCCAGTTGCTTTTGGCTCATTTCGTCGCTTTCCAAAATAGTGGTCCTATTTTCATATATATTTCCGATTTGGGCGCGGCCGCTGGCGCATCTACTAGCGTGTGGCGTGCAATTACTAGGAAATAGGTATTTTACCGTAACTCCTTGCATAGTTCATCTGGTACGCCCTTTGTTGTAAACAAATAGCAAGGCCTTGAATTTCCCTTTCGTATAGTTTTCTACTGATGGGTCATTCCCAAATCTCCATAAGTTCTCAGAGGCCAGCTCGATAATCGGAGGTACGTCATCAGTTGGAACCAGGGCCTCTGTTACCACGGTTGTGACCTGTGGTCGTGATGAGCTAATAAACACATTTGGTTCTGATTGAGTGCTTCTTTGAAAGGATTGTTTATTTATTTATTTTTCTTTAGTAACGGTTAAATCGTTGTCTGACGTTGTCATTACAGCGACAATAAAAATATCAATGCCGGTGTGCCGGCATATTAATTTATTGTATGAGACCATATAATATAGGGTATAAGGTAACAATCCTTGTCGGGTATTCCATGTATACAGTGAAGTGACAATCCCACAGACTACCCGCATCACTAGTATAGCTTCACGTCTACTAATAAAGTAACAGTCCTTGTAATTGCTCGCAGTATTAGTCTTACACGTGAAGATTTAATGCGATATGGCCTCTTCTGGCCTCGCGTATACTTTAAAGTGATAACACTTGTCGGGCGGTATATCGCGTTTACGGTGAAGTGACAGTCCCACAGACTGCCCGCATCACTCGTATGGGTTCACGTCATATACTAATAAAGTAACAGTCCCATAAACTGCTCGCAGTATTAGCCCAGCCCGTGAAAAAACGCGCTTACCTATAGCTTGTGTTTTGAAGTGTTAACCCCAAAAGTTAACCGCATCAAAGCTAGGTAAGTAATTTCATCTGTATACATATTATTGAAAAACACTTGACTAACCTCTGAAACTCGATGTTGATCGAAGATTTTTCTCTCCAATTTTCTTAAGTTGTCATGATTACTTCCGTTCTCCGTGACACTAAACACTTTTAAATTTATAATTTAATAATTTATGATATTATTTGAAATTACTTTAAAATACGTGCGCTCCGGCAGAGCACTGAAATGTGAATGAGCAACGGAACACAATACCGACGTATATATAGACCGGAGGTGTGTGTACCCTCACCTAATAAATATAAAAAACTTTTATTTTTTAGTTTAGGGCTTTCAACTTTCAGTGCGCGATGGCAACACCGTATGTGTGACTACATGTGTTATGCTGATCTCGAGGACAAAGCATTAAGTATAATTATTACCTACGAGTAAAACCGTTGTTGATAAATAAATATCTATTTGTATTAACCCTGCAACGATTACTATCTAGTTTTGAATGATGAGCAAAGTCGGTTGACTTGTTTGTATGTTATTTTTGTATTAACTAATTTGCTTTAACTATTACAATATGAAGGTGAGGAAGGTATTAATATAGAACATTATTATAATACAATTTTCCCTACAAGTTGTACCTAATGATATTATGTTGGAGACAAGTTGGAGAATCTTACTAATATTATAAATGTGAAAGTGTGGATGGATGTTTGTTACTCAATCACGCCGCAACTACTGAACCGATTTGGCTGAAATTTAAATTGAATGGAGGTAGATTATGCCCTGACTTAAAACTAGGCTACTTTTTATCCTGAAAAAATGCACAGTTCCCACGGAATTTTGAAAAACCCGAAATCTATAGCTACAGCTATAGGTAGATTACTATAGCGAACTTCCTTGATAGTAGGTATAAAGGTTGGAAAAGGGAGCGGGAACGGGAACCGGAAATCCACGATTCCCTCGGGAATCGTGGAAATTCAAATTCACATGAAAAATCGAAATTCACGCGGGCGAAGCCGCGGCTTACTTTCTTTATTTTTTTTTTTGAAAAAAAAGAACTCACCGTGTCCACTCCGTATTTCATCCTCGTTCCACGCGAGTCCACTGTTTCTTAAGATCCTGTTCACAGACGACACAGAGGGAATGGAGTGCGGCTCGCACACCCTCGCGCTCAGCAGCCGCTCGCGGATCTCCCACGCGAACATGCCGGGGTTCTCCTGCTTCAGGCGGAGTATCTTCTTCACTACCGTGGGTGTTGCTACTTGCTGCAAACAGATAAATATACTTCATTAACTACCCATTACTGGCCACTACTTTAGGAACAGCCGACCGTGTGTGTATGTGTGTATATTTATGTATTTTATGTGTGTATATAAAAAAAAAAAAAAAACTAAAGGGCACGGGTCTCCTCTCAGAGTGAGAAGGGTTCAGTGCAGTCCACCACGCTGGCCAAGTATGGATTGGTAGACTTCACACGCCTTTTTTCACAGATAGGTATAGCAAGCATAAGCAATTTTATTTGCTTAAAATGCACTTAACTTTGAAAAGTTGAGGTGCGTGCCGGACATCGAAGAGTATTCGAATAAGAATCGTATATAAATGTTTGAAGATTGAAATAAAAGTAGGTACGTTTTAATAAATGTTAATTTCTAGAAAAAGTGTCTTTAAAAAGATTCAGTGCATTATGCATATAATATAATGATTGGTTAATGTTTTTCTTATTAACAGAAGTGATTGACTAGCTGACTACCTGATGAATGACAGACGACACACTTTCTCACCCGGTGGATCTAGAGATTTAAAATATGGAGGAAATATACCTTGAATATCCTGGAGGTTTCTATTCTATTCTAAAAATCTAAATCTATGCAGACGACGTCATGGGCATCATATTCTAGTCAAACTTGGGGTGGTATGGATCGCGCTTTGGCGCTTAGAGATTTCTCTTAAGAATTGAGACCCTGAGAGATTCCTCTTAAGAAATTAGATTTATTTTGAAGTGCTTTCTGATGATCTAATTCTAATGCAACTGCTATTTTCCAAAAAAATATTCTTTTTTCTACGCACATTAATTTGTAATTTAGTACAGCCTTAGGCAGTGTACTTTTTACTGTACCTTAGATATACAGCAGTCAGCAGATATACGAGTATTGCTATAGCTTAGTAAGTTAGTACTGAGTAATATCAAGATAAGATACTCACGAGAATAATAATATCTAATAATTTGCTTATTACAAGAACAAAAAACCCAATCAAAATTAATTCTTCACGGATGATAAATAATAATTTTCAAGAATTGCGACGCTTATATTGTCATAAAATACAATTATTGCAGATGCCGGATCGCAATGAGGTGTGTTTTGCTTAATGACTGTACAATAATAACGTTAATGCATATGTTTGTTTATCGAGAAACGTCTTATTTACGCATGCCGATGTAAAAAGTAATTTGTTTTTAATGTCGGAACGGAATTAAGATTTCAATGAATTAAGTGGACAGAGAACCGCGTCGCGTCGCGGTGGCTTTTATTTATTAAGTATATTATCCTTCTGAATAAAACTGACTGTGATTGATTTCATGAGATAATAATGATCTTAATTTCAAGTGTGTTTACCTTACATTACACCTATCTACTTACTTGCTGCATGTTGTTCGGATTCGTTTAGGTAAATATTTTTTTTTCGGATGGAGTATGATGTATAGACGCTATATAGAGCAAGAGCCCACGACGGCTAGATCTTCGTTATTTTATAAAAGCTGAAAGATTTTCTGTGTATTGTCCCAAAAACACAGGGAGGAACGTCGTCTCAACCAATAGACGTCCACTGCTGGACATAGGTCTCTTGCAAGGATCGCCACAGAACACGATCTTGTGCCGCCTGATTCCAGCGGCTACCAGCGACTCGCTTGAGATCGTCTGTCCATCGGGTCGGGGGTCTACCAACGCTTCGTTTACTGGGAGGAACGATCAGCGACTATGAAGTTGAGGTCATGGTTACTTTAGGAGATATGTAACAGGTAATAAAATCTTACGTTAAAGTATAAAGTCTAATTTTTTTTATTTTCTTTTAATAGTATTAGAAATCACATCATGTATTGCCGGACACTTACAGTCACTACCCCCTTGAACCCCCTTGAACTTTTAAATTTTAAAGGCGTCTGGCAGGGGGTAGCAACTCTAATAAGTGTCCGGCAATGGATAACGTGATTTCTAAAGTTATCCTGAAGAAAATATAAAAATATTAGACTTTACACTTTGACGTGAGATTTTTTTACACCTTTATTACCTATTATCTCCCGAAGTAACCATGATCTCAACTTCATAGTCGCTGGTCGTTCTTACCTGTGTTGGAGACATACACAGAGAAACTTTCAGCTTTTATAAAATAACGAAGGTCTGGCCGTCGTGGGCTCTTGGGCTACTAGTGGCTGCTACAGCGTTATCGTAACCGAGCGAGCGTAAAAGCTCTGCTAGTGGGGCTTGAGCGCAAGGACTCAAAGAATATCGGAAGGAACGTCGTCCTAAGGGTGCCGCCTGTGAGGCTCGGACCTCGGATTAGGGAGACGTTGGGAGGCTGGGGTTTTGGACTAGACTAGCCCGTACGTGGAAATAACATTTAATTTTTTTTTCAGTATTTTCAGTTAAAATTTCACTTAGACCAACTCAGACGAATTTTAAATAGACCATTTACTTACTGGTATGTCTAGAAACGCAGCTTATTGAATATTGTTCTTATCCTATTAAGTAATATTATACTTTATATATTTAGAGTGTCAATAAATTGGGGGGACAACAGGTTACGTTATTGCCTATTTTGTAGATTGATTTTTATAAAGTTTTTCCTAATCCTAAAAAAAACCTTCTCAGCTTTAAATTGTCTAAAATTAAACAATTATCAAGCCATATGTTCCGAAATCCATTACGAAAACTATTTCTAATCGAACTTCCTCACGCACGCGTAAAAAAATAATTATAAGGCTTAAGCAGGCTGTCAAAGTTAATGTGTAAATAGTAGCTTTCGGATGCGAGCAAGTTTAAAGAACCCACAATGATAGCAAGGCGTCAATTTTGGCGGGAAACTAGCAATTACGCCATTAGATCTACAATCGATATCCTATTGAACGGTTAATTTTAGCGTCGCGGCCATCTTTGTTATGCTCTTTGTGAGGGCGCCTTCCGTTACAGCAGGGGTACGATAATTAACGTGATGCGTTCGGTTAGGTAAGTGTCAAAATATTTTCTGGCCTTCTGCGGTTAAACATATTTTTACCCGAGGGAGGGTAGTTTGGCAGTAAGTATATTTGTGTAAGTATTTGTGTGTTTGTCGGATAATCGATTTCCTCATAATTGCCAAACTTCTCATTTCATTTGATAAATCCAGTAGGTATTGCGGTAGCTTTTTCGGCGTTCCTGTACGTGTCTTGAGTACACACTTGTGCACTATAATGTCTCTTGCGCAGTTGGCTAGTCTCCAGCTCCGTTGAGATTGGCCGCGGTCGAAATTGGGTCATGATCAACCCATTACCGGCTCACTACAGAGCGCGGGTCTCCTCTCAGAGTGAGAAGGGTTTTGGCCATAGTCTACCACGCTGGCCAAGCGGATTGGCAGACTTCACACACCTTTGAAAACCTTATGGAGAACTCTCAGGCGTGTAGGTTTCCTCACGATGTTTTCCTTCACCGTTAAAGCGAGTGATATTTAAATTCTTAAAACGCACATAACCCCGAAAAGTTAGAGGTGCGTGCCCCGGGATCGAACCCACGACCTCCGATTAGAAGTCGGTCGTCCTAACCACTAGGCTATCACAGCTTTGTAAATTGGGTCGGGAGGACATTATCTTAGAATTTAGAGACTGCAGAGTTTTACGAAGTAGCATTTTAGTATGCACCACGACCACCACAACAGCCTTTTAACGTTCCACTACTGGGCACAGGCCTCCTCTCTCATAGGAGAGAGGGAGAGCTGAGACCCGCCACGCTGCTCCAATGCGGGTTGGCGGGTTTTAACAACTATTGTCACATGATAGTGACAATAAACGGGACCGACTGCTTAACGTGTTCTCCGAGGCACGGAGGTGACACACCGTCAACTACCAACTCCGGGCTGGCATTGAGAATTTCTTGGCAGAAAAACCTGATACCTAACAATTACTCGCCCGACCCGGGAATCGAACCCGGGACCTCGTGAATATGCTAACCACTACGACCAATGACTTAATTTTAACGAAAGTTTCAGTATAACGGTTATCATTATTTGTTTTGTATGACGATGACGGACGAACGCAATAGCCAAACTTTATTAGTGTAGGAATTCATTACAACATAATATTATGTTGGACACTCCATACAGCAATATGGGAAAATGAAAGGCCGTGTGAAACATCAGGTGGATTGTAATGACTTGTTTAGTCCACTGGCTTTGCTCATTAGTCGCTACACGAGTGGTATCGATTAGATTCAAATTGACTACTGTATCTACTATCTTGTTTAATCTCTGCAATGTTTTTGGGGTTTCATATTTTTAGCGTAGGTATAAATAATGTTTTTTTACATCTTGGGTTTTACCTATGGGTAGATATATCTACTTAGGTAGGTAATCCTCTTAAGTAAAACTCAGTTATTAGGTAGATACGCAAGAATCCGTATAATTCAGGCATTAAGTATTATTTTTATTTATTTTTCAACTAAGTATTACTGCAAAGTTATATCTACAATCTACATCATAGTTTCTCTGTTTTGTTATACGCTGTATTATTCATAGGTAGAGATCTAAAATATACTTAATCTTTTTTATTATTCTTAAACCGGCAAATCACAGCTTAATGCGATCGTTACACTGTAGCTGTCATTTTTAGACGCTAAACATCCAGCTGGTCGAGTGTCAAAAAGCTGCATCAATTGTTGCTATAATCTCAACTGTAGTGATTGGCTGAATTTATGGTATTCTTGCTGCAGCCAAGCACTTTAACCAATAGCGAAAGAATGCCGGCAAATCAGAGCTGAATGCGATCGTCACACTGTAGCTGTCATTTGGACACCCAGCTGGTCGAGTGTCAAAAAGCTGCATCAATCGTTGCTATAATCTCAACTTTAATGATTGGCTGAATTTATGGTATTCTTGCTACAGCAAAGCACTTTAACCAATAGCGAGAGAGTGCCGGCAAATCAGAGCTGTGTGCTTAGTCTAAAGCGGAGCACTCGAAAACGAACTCGAAAACTATTGATCGATTTCAGATTAAAATAGACCTAAAATGGCTTGTATTAAGGTTTGAGTTCGCCAATACATTCAGCATTCGAACAATGCTGAATGTATTGGCGAACTCAAACCTTAATACAAGACATTTTAGGTCTATTTTACTCTGAAATCGATCAATAGTTTTCGAGTTCGTTTTCGAGTGCTCCGCTTTAGACTAAGCACACTGAATGCGATCGTCACACTGTAGCTGTCATCTTTAAACGATCGCGCAGCAGGTGCGCAAGCCTACCACTAAGCCACTGACATCAATCGCGCAATATCTAAGCACCTTTTAAAACTCATAATCATCGAACACATCGGAGTTGCGGTAAACAGAGGCTGCGATGATGAAACGCGCGGCTCCCGCGTGACCGTTCCGTTCGACGCGACGCTTTTTGCGCGCGCGCATCCATCATCACTTGACACATCCAATATCTGTTTTTGCGATATAGGCTTGTGCGTTTTTAGTTCGTCGATGAATAGTTCATCGGCGAACTAGATCCTATATCCAACTTGTTATATAGTTATTCGTGATTAAGGAAAAAATTTTGCTGTAATGTTTTATTTATTGTCTTTTTGAAGATGCATTCAAAATTGACTTGATGAAAAACATTTTCATAGTAGTTACTCAGGTAACTTTATTATTAGCTGTCTTTTCGAAACTTATATGAAAATATTAAAGTTTAGTTTTTAACTGCATTCTCGTATTTCGATATCCAGACGTCTGGGAAATGTTAATTTGCTGAGATAATTAGAATACACACCTACTTATTCTTTCATTCATCTACCAAATTGTAGAACAATAAAGAACAGACATCACGTAATGTAGATTAAAAAAAGTGATAAATGCCATCCATGTTATAATATTTCATTACATAATAATCCATGTGGCGTACTGCCTAATTTCAATCTGATCAATATGCAAAATTAAATGATGCACAAAAACAATAAAGGCCCCCGGAATTTAATTTTCTGAAGAAATGGAAAGATTTATCTTCCACCCGTCTTCCAATACCTACTACAAAAGCTGCACTCACTTACGGTAGGTATATAAAAAACTAGTAGGGCGCGTGGGTGCGCGGCCCGCAAGCGGACCGCGAGGTTTTGCTTTCGGGTATTTTGGTTTGAGGAGCCTCCACTTATCTTTCCCAAATTCCTAATCCTCGATCATTATCACTCTCCATATTTTTTCTTCGAATCATTCTGCTCATCAAATAGATCTTTAGGTATTGATCATCTTTTTCCAAGAAACCACTCTTCCATCTTGTATACTTGGTGAGATAAACACCGACGAAATTTGTATAGCCACCATCTTGAATCCGCCATTTTGGTATTTTTTTTTCGCCGTGCCAACTGGATGAGGTTTTGAGTAATTTTTGTTTGAGCACCTCCCACCTATCTACAATACCCTGCCCGGGCTCCTCAACCATCTTCCAAACCCTCAATCATCATGTCTTCCCATATTTTTCTTTGAGAGTTCTCCAAAGAACCTCATCAAAGCCTTGGATAGTTCACAACTTGTAGTCTCTTCAATATTCGCCATACATTTTCTATGGAAAAATAAATTCCGCCATTTTGAATTTTTTTTCTATGCATCGAGTAGATCTTCTGATCCTGATCATCTTTTGCGAAGAAACCACTTTTCCATCTTTTATACCCTCCGAGTTGGACGCCGACGAAATTTGTATAGCGGCCATCTTTTTTTCGCCATTTTGAATTTTTTTTCAACTCATTGCCAATTGGATGACGTTTCAAGTGACATTTGGTCGAGCACCCCCCACCTATCTTCAATAGCTTAAGCATGCCATTCCCTCGTCTCTGAAATCTTCAATCATCAGCTCTCTCCATATTTTTCCTCTTAATGAATTTTTATCCTCTATACGACACCATTATTGGAAAAAAAAATTTCATACAAAATTGTTCAGGAGAGGCGATGAATGAGTCAGTGAATCAGAACGAACAGCTATATATATATATACTAGTAGGGCGCGTGGGTGCGCGGCCCGCAAGCGGACCGCGAGGTTTTGCTTTCGGGTATTTTGGTTTGAGGAGCCTCCACTTATCTTTCCCAAATTCCTAATCCTCGATCATTATCACTCTCCATATTTTTTCTTCGAATCATTCTGCTCATCAAATAGATCTTTAGGTATTGATCATCTTTTTCCAAGAAACCACTCTTCCATCTTGTATACTTGGTGAGATAAACACCGACGAAATTTGTATAGCCACCATCTTGAATCCGCCATTTTGGTATTTTTTTTTCGCCGTGCCAACTGGATGAGGTTTTGAGTAATTTTTGTTTGAGCACCTCCCACCTATCTACAATACCCTGCCCGGGCTCCTCAACCATCTTCCAAACCCTCAATCATCATGTCTTCCCATATTTTTCTTTGAGAGTTCTCCAAAGAACCTCATCAAAGCCTTGGATAGTTCACAACTTGTAGTCTCTTCAATATTCGCCATACATTTTCTATGGAAAAATAAATTCCGCCATTTTGAATTTTTTTTCTATGCATCGAGTAGATCTTCTGATCATGATCATCTTTTGCGAAGAAACCACTTTTCCATCTTTTATACCCTCCGAGTTGGACGCCGACGAAATTTGTATAGCGGCCATCTTTTTTTCGCCATTTTGAATTTTTTTTCAACTCATTGCCAATTGGATGACGTTTCAAGTGACATTTGGTCGAGCACCCCCCACCTATCTTCAATAGCTTAAGCATGCCATTCCCTCGTCTCTGAAATCTTCAATCATCAGCTCTCTCCATATTTTTCCTCTTAATGAATTTTTATCCTCTATACGACACCATTATTGAAAAAAAAAAATTTCATACAGAATTGTTCAGGAGAGGCGATGAATGAGTCAGTGAATCAGAACGAACAGCTATATATATATTAACTAGTACGGCGCGTGGGTGCGCGGCCCGCAAGCGGACCGCGAGGATTCGAGTAGTTTTTGTTTGAGCACGTCCCACCTATCTTCAATACCCTCGCCGTGCTCTTCATCCGTCTCCAAAGTCTTCGATCATCAGCTCTTTCCGTATTTTTCCTCCGCATGAATTTTTGTTTTCTACACGAAACCATCAAAAATTTTTTTTGTGTAGAAAAATAAATTCCGCCATCTTGTTTTTTAGTTCTTGATCATATTTTTCAAAGAAACCACTCTTCCATCTTTTATACTTGGTGAGATAGACACCGACGAAATTTGTATAGCCGCCATCTTGAATCCGCCATTTTGGTTTTTTTTTTCACCTCAGTGCCAATTGGATGAGGTTCTGAGTATTTTTTGTTTGAGCAGCCCCCATCTATCTACAAAACTCTGCCCGGGCTCATCAATCATCTTCCAAACCCTCAATCATCATGTCTTCCCATATTTTTCTTTGAGATTTCTCCAAAGAACCGCATCAATCGCCTTGCATACCTAGTTCACAACTTTATACTCTCTCTCAATATTCGCCATACATTTTCTATGGAAAAATAAAGTCCGCCATTTTGAATTTTTTTTGTATTCATCGAGTAGACCTTTGGATCCTGATCATGTTTTGCTAAGAAACAACTCTTTCATCTTTTATACCCTTCGAGATGGACACCGACGAAATTTGTATGGCGGCCATCTTTTTTTCGCCATTTTGAATTTTTTTTCGGCTCACTGCCAATTGGATGACGTTTCGAGTGACATTTGTTCGAGCACCCCCCACCTATCTTCAATACCTTAAGCGTGCTCTTCAACCGTCTCCGAAATCCTCAATCATCAGCTCTCTCCATATTTTTCCTCTTAATGAATTTTTGTCCTCTATACGAAACCATTTGTGAAAAAAAAATTTTTCATACAAAATTTTACAGGAGAGGCGATGAATGAGTCAGTGAATCAGAACGAACAGCTATATATATATTACTAGTATGGCGCGTGGGGGCGCGGCCCGCAAGCGGACCGCGAGGTTTTGTTTTCAGGTATTTTTTGTTTGAGCAGCCTCCACCTATCTACCCCATATTCCTAACCCTCGATCATTATCACTCTCCATTTTTTTTCTCCGAATAATTTGTCAGAATGAGAGTTCTTCCATAAAAAAAAAAATTGAAAAATTGAAAAGGAACGGCGTCAAAGTCTTGCATAGTTCCAAACTTACATTCTCTTCAATATTCGCCATATATTTTGTATGGAATAATAAATTTCGCCATCTTGTTTTTTTCTGTTCATCAAGTAAACCACGTCTTAATCATCTTTTGCCAAAAAACCACTCTTCCATCTTTCATACTCAGTGACATAGACGAAAGTATGGCCACTGTCTTGAAACCGCCATTTAGGAATTTTTTTAAGCTCACTGCCAATTGGATTAGGTTTCGAGTAACTTTTGTTTGAGCACCTTCCACCTATATTCAATACCCTCGCTGTGCCCTTCACCCGCCTCTGAAATTTTCAATCATCAGCTCTCTCCATATTTTTCCTCCGCATGAATTTTTGTCTTCTATACGAAACCATCACAAAAAAAAAACTTTTTGTGTAGAAGAATAAATTCCGCCATCTTGTTTTTTTCTGTTCATCAAGTAGACTTTTAGGTCTTGATCATCTTTTTCCCAGAAACCACTCTTCCATCTTTTATGCTTGGTGAGATAGACACCGACGAAATTTGTATAGCCGCCATCTTGAATCCGCCGTTATGTGTTTTTTTTCAGCTTAGTGCCAATTGGATGAGGTTTCGAGTAATTTTTGTTTGAGCATCTCGCACCTATTTACAATACCCTGCCCGGGCTCCTCAACCATCTTCCAAACCCTCAATCATCACGTCTTCCCATATTTTTCTTTGAGAATTCTCCAAAGAACCGCATCAAAGCCTTTCATATTTCACAACTTGTAGTCTCTTCAATATTCGCCATACATTTTCTATGGAAAAATAAATTCCACCATTTTGAATTTTTTTTCTATTCATCGAGTAGACCTTTCTATTCTGATCATCTTTTACGAAGAAACCACTCTTCCATCTTTTATACCCTCCGAGATGGAGACCGACGAAATTTGTATGGCGGCCATCTTTTTTTCGCCATTTTGAATTTTTTTTCGGCTCCCTGCCAATTGGATGACGTTTCGAGTGACATTTGTTCGAGCACCCCCCACCTATCTTCAATACCTTAAGCGTGCTCTTCAACCGTCTCCGAAATCCTCAATCATCAGCTCTCTCCATATTTTTCCTCTTAATGAATTTTTGTCCTCTATACGAAACCATTTGTGAAAAAAAAATTTTTCATACAAAATTTTACAGGAGAGGCGATGAATGAGTCAGTGAATCAGAACGAACAGCTATATATATATTAATAAAAAAATTGTGACAAATGGCATGTTTATTTAAACTCGTAACTAAACACTTGGACAACTACTTATACGCTACACAAACATTGACCAAGTAACCAGCTCTTCACTATTATTACACATCTTCGCGGTTTCCTTGATATAATAATATGATTGGACTCATAACATTCATTACGCTACATACAAAGCTCCCCCAAAGTGAATGAAAATAAGCTCTTATTTACATTCGTTCTATAAGCACGAGCGTATCACGTTCCCCTCACATCACTAGCCAGCGAGCGCCGAGCACAATCCGCTACGCAACAAAATGGCTCTCGTAACTGTCCAAGCTTCAAGCGCGTGCACGATTAGCGTTTCTTATTACGGATTTCTATTAGACTTTCCACCTTCCTGATGGGGTGAAAGATAATTTGCTGGGGCGTGTGACCGTTGCTTTAATGACGGATTGATTCGATATTAATTCGAAGGAGATGTTGGCTTAATGTTGCAGGTGCTGCGGCTTGTCTAGGTGGCTCTTTTTTTTTTTGTAGAAATGAATTATGCGACACCGTTGTCTTCCAGTTCCGCGATTGAAAGGTGGTACACAACGCTACCTAGTGAAGGACGAAGGTCGTATTATAATGTCACAGAGAGTAATTAGGTGTAATGATTGAGTCGCCAGGTGTGACAGAGGTCTTTACCTATTTATATATATATTTGTATTATTTATATTGTTTTTTTCGTACTGGCCTTTAAAGCCCTTTATTTTGTATCTATTTATTTTAATGGGGCATCCATTCGAGGGTCTTGAAGAAAAAAAAATTTTTCAGCCCGAACATTAAAGTGCATAAAATCCGCCATTTTAATTTTTTATGATTTTTATGTACCCAGTAACATTTGCGCCATCAAGACAAATCTAATGACGTATAATTTATCAAAATTGGTTGAGCCGTTAAGTAGTTACGAACTGACATAGGAAACGGTCATTTTATACGATTTATCACTCCAAATTGTTTCCAAATATATAAATTGTATACATTTTCGTATTCGCCTTTTGAATCCCTTTATTTTGATACCCCACTCGAGGATCTTGAAGAAAAAATTTTTTCGAGCTCGCACAATAAAGCGCATAAAGTCCGCCATTTTGTTTTTTTTTAATTTAGATACCACACTCGCATCATCGAGACAAATCTAATGACGTATCATTTATCAAAATCCGTTGAGCCGTTGATTAGTTACAAGCGGACATAGGAATGGACATACATACACACAGGTGAAACACATATACCCAGTCGGGTAAATAAAAAATAGATGTTAACCAATATTATAGGGTTAATAAAGAGAGTTAACAAACTAATAAGTAAGGAGTTTGCTGACATAAGTCAGTTGGTAGCTAGATATTTTCTAATAGCGAGGAGTTTTGAGATAATCCCTAACTTCCCGTGAAGTTTATTATAGTGATATGATATGTGTTATCGTTTAGAAGTGAGATGTTGCGTAGATACTGCCTACAAATATCAATGGTTCGATATGAGTACAGTGAGCATTAATATATGTATTTGCAAATTAGAGGATTTTTTACGGTTGCTTAGTTTGGTAGGTATGCCGTAACAAGGTTTTATCACGGCATAGTATTTCGTTATCAAATTCCAATAAAACTGGCTAAGTGCGAGTCGGACACGCGCACGAAGGGTTCCGTACCATTATCTATAAAAACAGCTAGTATTTGGGTACGGAAACAGTCCTGTTTTACCCTTTGGGTACGGAATCTTAAAAAGCGGTTGGGAAAATTCGGCCATATTGATTCAATTTTTTATATTATATTTATTACTAGCTGACCCCCGCGACTTCGTTCGCGTGTTTATAGGTTTTATATAGGATCGGATCGGATCCCATAATTCTTTTATGTACCTAAACTAAATGTAGCCTGTTACTACTTATAACATCGAAAGTTCCATTAAAATCGATCTAGCCGTTTCAGAGATTAGTTGGAACAAATAGGCAGAACGACAAACATAAATTTAAACGCACGCCAGTTTAAAATAAGCCGTACGTACAAAGATCCGGGTCCCAAGTTATTGGAACCCACTAAATGCCTGTCATTTCTGAACTAAAAAACCTATGACCTTGAAATATTTACGGGACAATATATAAAGTACTACCTTTCTAACAAAAAAAGAATGAGTGAAATCGAACAACGCGTTAATAAATTACAGCTAAATACACGTTTTAACTTTCATCCCCTCTCCCAAGGGAACCACGCTGAATTTCGGGATAAAAATTATCCTATAACCTACCTCGGAGTATAAACTCAAATCGTACCAAGTTTCATTCGAATCCATTCAGTAGTTTCAGCGTGATGCGCGGCCAAGATACAGACAGACAGACAGACAGACAGACAGACAGACAGACAGACAGACAGACAGACAGACAAAAATGAAACAAATTGCAGATTTGGCTTCAGTATCGATTATAGAGTGCCCTCCAGTAAAAATTTTCAAAATATCTTCAATGTACAGAATTGGATCTGTTACAGTCTTATTATATTATAGATAATGAATATAATATTTTCTCAATATTTAATTGTGTGTTTAGAGACTTATGTATTTTGTATTTAATGTCATGATTATCCCATCACACTTCATGAGAAAATTGCTTCTGACCCGGCACAAAAGCGCGTCGGATTTGATTTGATTTTTTCATAAGTGCTACACAAAAATCTTAAAACTTTAACACACATATTTTTAGATGCAGTTTTTGTATTTCGTTTTTAAATTAATATTATTTTGAGATGAAAACTATAATAAATCATATCTACATAAAAATATTTCCGGTTACGGTCTCCTGACATTTCACAAACTTGGTCACCATAATATCTCTACCATACCTACTAGTAATACAGATAGTGCTCAAAAGGACTATTTGCCGGCGCGAAATAAACGACATATCGCATATAATTTCCAATATGTTTTATGAAGCAGCTTTACGGTATTAAGAGGCGAGTAATAATATTGACAATATAATCCACCTGAGCCCACCATAAAGCGAATATTATCGGGGCAAATCCGACTTAAGTTACGGGAATAACGGTGGGTGTACCCGCGCCCATCACGCGTGTGTGCAGTGCACAAACAGCATCGGTGATAAAATATTTTACAATTATATTTATACCAGAGCCTCCACAGAGGAGTGAAGAAGTTATCGGTGTAATAATATACTTACATAAAACATGTTCCAAATATATCTCTTAAAAAAATACGCGCCAAATTGAGAACCTCCTCCTTTTTGGAAGTCGGTTAAAAATAGAATAGGATCTTAAGTAATGCCTTGTATTTAAAAGCGTGGGTAATGTAGGTAGTACCTATGTGCGTATTGCAAAATGTTGTATCAAGCCGTTATATTTATGTGATTATTCCCATTGTAATGCAAGCTATTGCTTATCATTTGTCATCATTTATCATTGTACCATATTATGGTACGATGATAAAACACGCTTAAATAGAACGTCTTAGCCTAAATACGAGCTTTAGGCAAAGGTGCATACAAGTATAAATTAAAAATTTACAAAACCCCCGACATTCGCCATTTTCTGGTGGCGGCCATCTTGGATTTGCATAGTGCTATTCTACTAGTCAAGCCCTTTCATTTGATACCCATATTAAGGGAGTTGTGAAAAAATATGTAATCCGCCATTTTGTAGCGGCGGCCATCTTGGATCGATTTTCATCAAACATAGCTAACAACACTCTCGACTAATTCACCTTTCAAACAAAAAAAAAACCGCGTTCAAATTGGTTCACCCGTTTGAGCGCTACAGGGGAACAGACAGACAGACAGACAGACAGACAGACAGTCAGACAGACACACACACACACACACACACACACACACACACACACACACACACAGACAGGTCAAACTTATAACACCCCGTCGTTTGAATCATGGGTCGTACCAATATAAAAATATTCTTTAAAAAATGTACAGGAACATAACATTTTAAATTAACTCGTCAATAAAACAACAATAGGATATTTTATGTAAACCCGTGTGTCATAAAGGCGTATGTACACTGTAAGTGTAGAGATAACACGGCCGATAGCTGACAGCGGCTGACAGGTGTCGTCCGCGGCGCGCTCCCATGACCCGCGCTACTTGACCAATCGCGCCATTACTGTTACAAATTACCTTGACGCACACAAAATAAACGGAATCGTTCCATTAATATTTATTAGAGAACGAATAAAGACGGGGTTTTTAATTTAAAAAAAACATTACTTCGTTTGTCGAAGGTTTTTTTCCGAGCCGAATATCCTGTTAACATATACAAGTTGTTAGCGCAGACAATTGGAGGAGATTGCCTGAACCAAAATATCTGCTCAGATTGTGAGCTTCATCAGATCATCATCATAATCAGTTAATCTCTGTCTAAAGCTGGACCGTAGCTTTTCGAAAACGAATATTACAGAATATTTTTTGAAAATCATTGGTCCCGCCTATAGATATCTTATATCTAAGCTTATGGCTTTAGTATTTCATCCTATACGTTATGCCTTTTCTATATTATTATAACAATTCCATCTTGTTACGTTCTATTTTTAACCCCCGACGCAAAAACGACGGGGGGTTATAGGTTTGACGTGTCTGTGTGTGTGTGTGTGTGCGCTCAAACGGCTCAAACCGGTGAACCGATTTGAATGCGGTTTTTTTTTTGTTTGAAATGTGAATTAGTCGGGAGTGTTCTTAACTATGTTTGATGAAAATTGGTCCAAGATGGCCGCCACTATAAAATGGCGGATTACATATTTTTTCACAACTCCCTCAATATGTGTTCAAATGAATGGGCATGACTAGTAGAATAGCACTATGCAAATCCAAGATAACCATCACCACAAAATGGCGAATGTCGGGGGTTTTTTAAATTTTTAATTTACACATGTTGAGATTGAACATAATGTAAGTACGAGTATCTAGACGATGCGGAAAAGTTTTCCATTAATTCACATTCAATCTGTAGGGCCCACCCATCCTATGATCCTACATCTAGCAATTTTTCAATGGAGAAATTGAGAGCTCCTAATATTTTTTAGAATACCAGCAAGACATTTTTTAATTTGGTCCAACATCATTGCTTTTCATCAAGTAGATAGGGCATCTACAGCGTTAGATAAATAGAAGACAAAAAAGATGCAAACATTATCGCGAATACTTAGGTACTAAATTTGACAAATAACAAGCGGCTAGCAATAATTTTGATTACTTACGTGCTGTATTATAGAATGACTCAAAAAATAAAGTAATCGGAGTCCTATTAAAATGTTATTACAGCGAGGACATGACCAGTGGCACTATGGGCACTTGCCTAGGTGTCAAAAATCAATGTGCAGCAATGATTGTTTTATTTTTGGAATTCTTATATTCTCTAGTTTTCAGATAAAAAACTTTCAGGGCTCTAAAGGCTCAGAAAACTGAGAAAAATAAAGAAAAGTTTTACGAAGAACTCTGCCTTTCGATGCTAGATGGCGCTAAACATTGTGGAATATCAAGTATAAATGTAAAAAAAAAATGGTTTTCTACTATTCAACGTCATCTATATAGGTGGAACTTTGCTATAAAAAGTAAAGCTTTCTATTATTTGTTCAGAATAATTTAAATTATTGAGATTTGCTTGAAACGCCTAGCGCCATCTAGTATCGAGGGGCAGAGTTATTTCATAAAACTTTAAAACGAAATAACTCTGCTTTTCGATACTAGATGGCGCTAGGCGTTTCAAGCAAATCCGAATAATTTAAATTATTCTGAACAAATAATAAATAGCTTTACTTTTTATAGCAAAGTTCCACCTATATAGATGACATTGAATAGTAGAAAATCATTTTTTTTACATTTTAGACTTGATTAGACATTGCCTAGCGCCATCTAGTATCGAATAGCAGAGTTATTTCGTAAAACTTTCATGAATGATTATTATTTGTATAAATGGTGTAGTGTTGCCAGATGGTATGTCGTGAATCCTACGAACGAGACCCTGAAAAAGTTCGAAAGCTAGATAAAGTACGAAGCTGTAGTGCCACTGACTTTCGTAACAAAAAGTCAATATTCTCGGAACGAAAGAGAACGTCAGGAGTCAGAGGTCGTCATTCATTAAGGGACTTCCAGGTACAAAATCCAATACGAAGTTTTTATTCTGTTAATAATAATGGTTTGTTGTTGTTTGCTCGCTATGTTTATTAAAAAAAAGACTCATAATATTTGACACCTTTCTAAAGTTACTCATATAGCTACTGTAGCAACCGAGCTAGTGATTCATACTAATCTCTTTTTGTCCCCAGCAATATTTATTTTTATAAAAATCTGGTAGCAATGGAAACGTCAAAGAATGTATAAATAAAAGTTAAATTGAAAATAAGACCGAAGGTCACCTAAAAAGTACCAATTTCGTACATTTCATACCTTTCTGGCAATTCTGATGGAGTAGTAAATAAAAGGAAAAAGCGGAATCAATAAACATACTGTTTTTTTAGATATTTTAAACCATGGCCTTTTTCGAAATAATAAATCCATATTAAATTAAGCTTTAATTTTTGAATCTTACTGTAAAAGCAGAAATCCTGCACATTTTTCCTAATCGGTAGGCAGGCACTGGTCATGTCCTTTATGATTTGATATGCATGAAGAGTTTTTGTTTAATATCTTTTAACCTATTGGTATTACCTTCATTATAACGAAGCGCGTTGATGAAGCAAGTAATACGAACCGGTATGCGGTTCGGTATACATACTTGAGTATGAATATCTACTAATCTACTATTCTTTACAAAATTACAAATACTCGTACAGGGAGGCATACTAAAGGGCTACATAACACTCATATTAGCCCAAGAGCCCACGACGGCCAGACCTTCGTTATTTTATAAAAGCTGAAAGTTTTTCTGTGTATTGTCCCCAACCCAGGGAGGAATGATCAGCGACTATGAAATTGAGATCATGGTTTCTTTGGGAGATAACTATAAAATGATTTTGAGGCTCTCGTACAAATAGTTCAAGTTAATTTAAAAATATAATTTCCAAAATTGACTGAAACCGGATATTGAAATTAGAGATCTTAAGGTTGCTCTCCTCACGCGCTTTTCCATACAAACGTATTACGCCTATTATTCTAATATTTGTCGCAATAGATCTAAAATTAAGCCAGATATCAATTTATATCACCATTATCTATGCCATAAAATAAAAAAATTAGTAAAATTATATTTATTTTGAAAGTTATGACGCTTGAAAAATCACTATTTTTGGGAAAATTTTGAAACAACTTCGTGCGTAAATAAACTATATAAGAAACTAGAAAATTGAAAAACGACCAAAATTATATCATACGTTACTTCATAATAATTTCAAATGTCTTTACTTTATGTAAAAAAATTTGCCAAATATTTGCTAAAATAGGCGTAATTCCAAACCTAGATTTGCATCTTTTTACTTTGCCGTTTTTCACTAAAAATCATGATATCTCAAGCAAAATTTATTTATTTAATTAATTTATTATTTATTTATTTATATATTTTTAGTACTCTTCTTTACTGAAGACGTCTCGCTCTCTAAATGCAGAAATCGCTATTTTAGACTCCACCCACCAACGATTTGTCGCTCCCATGTAGAGGGCTCTTAATAATTTGTAACGAGCATTCACATTTCAGGCCTCTACATACATACGTGAAAACACTATAACTGCGCAAGCAATGTTAGATAGGTACCTAGATGATAGTTAATAATATGGTTATACTATCAGGTCCAGCAAAGGTATCGGAAAACTCATAAAAAACGGAAAAATTCGTAATTACAACGTTAAAGTTGTAAAAAACTCTAATTAGCGGTTGCGAGTGTTGCCAGCGTTAAAACAAACGAACGCCCCGCGGCGCGTCGGTGTTGCTTGCGCAATTAAACAACGCGTCCGAATAGCCGATATTCACGTCATTTTGTTTGACATTACTGTTAATGTCACTTTGGCATGTCATGGTCGATGGTTATCAGTTTTCAATAATATATGTTTTAAATTCATGGGAATCGAACTATTTGTCAATGTCGGTGTGCGGGTGTAATTGAGTTTGGTTGGATTAAATGGGGAATTGTTATTAAAAAATTGGTGCATTGGTTTCTACAATTCTAATAAGTATAGCTCAACTTCTCGAAGCAACAGAACATTCACATCCGCACTGAAGATATTGTATAATCAGTTTCAGCATCTGAGGTTTCAGCAAAGCCTTGGTTTACTAAAATCTCGCGCTATCACTACATAGTATAAAACAAAGTCGTTTTCTCTGTCCCTATGTCCCTATGTCCCTATATCCCTATGTCCCTTTGTACGCTTAAATCTTTAAAACTACGCAACGGATTTTGATGCGGTTTTTTTTAATAGATAGAGTGATTCAAGAGAAAGGTTTATATGTATAATAACATCCATTAAATAGTGGAGAAATACTGTTATTTTTGAGGTTTCTAATGTGATGTCGTAAATAATTAAATTTTTTCCGCTTACATTGCAAACGCAGGCTGAACCCTACGAGATTTATCAATATAATGTACTAAGTATTGTACACATTGAAAAGGTCTATAGAAAACTCCGCGATGGTATATGTTTATCTCTTATGGATATCCCACAATAACATTTTTTGTCATTTACTTTTTTACGACAAATAATGGCTAATTTTAGAAGCGATTTTAACCAATACAGCATTAATCCTTATCTAATTAAATACCTTAAGTACATTGTTGATTTATTATAGATCTATATGGCCCTTTACAGCATATGATTTAAATGAATATTTTCGAAGATATTACAGATTTAAAAATTGCGGGATATAGCGTTTGCGCGCGGCGCGCGGTTCCAGCCGGCCGGGGCGCGCGGTGCGTAAAGTTCTCCCTATAGCATTTCGAATTTAGCAGCGATCGGACACGTATGCTATCGGAGCTCTCTAGCGAGGAAAATAACAATCACACTAATATTATAAAGGCGTTATTAAGTTATTAAGTTTGTGTGTATGTTTGTTCCTCTTCTCCGCCGCAACTACTGAACCGATTTGGCTGAAATTTTGAATGGAGATAGCTTATGCCCTGACTTAACACATAAAGTAAATTTTTATCCCGGAAAAGTATTCCTGTAGGACTAAAATAGATATAGACCTCCAAAACGCCACAGAGGGCGCTGACTGTTCTTAGGTAAATCACGCTCACATAACCCATTATTGCAATACTTTGCTGTGTAGCATGCATTGGCAACACATAGGCTACTTTTTATCCTGGAAAAATGCACAGTTCCCACGGGATTTTGAAAAACCCGAAATCTATATCTACAGCTATAGGTAGATTACTATAGCGACCTTGCTTGATATTTTAAGTATAAAGGTAGGAAAAGGGAGCGGGAACGGGAACCGGAACTAAACGATTCCCTCGGGATTTGTTCAAAACCGAAATTCACGCGGGCGAAGCCGCGGGCAGAAGCTAGTATACTATAATATATAGATTATCTATTGTCTCGTGCTATGTCTATGGTCTATTTAACGAGCAAAGATATTATACTAACTAGATACATATTAAACTACTTAGAAACAAGCAAAAAACGTAAAAGATTTGCAGCTTCTTCCCATCTAATGTATAGCGATGTTCTAGAAAAGGATAATAACATTCAGGAGGATATACATAGTTTTATATCCCCAAAGCCGAAATAAATATTATCGAAATATCATATCTTATTCAAGTTGCTTAGAAAGCAACTTTACGACCTATTAAATACTTCGATTTAATCTAGTACTTATTTATCCCTAGCAATTACACGAAAAAAGTATAATATTAATACTCTTTTAAAAGATCTAATAAAGATATCGAGGAGGCTCGAATGAAAAGCTTAACCCCCGCGCGCGATATTAACAGTTCATTTAGATATATCCGGTGCGGGGGAAATGGTATTGGGCGATGGGTCAATTGGTCAGGACAGGGTTAATTTTGTGTTTAACTGTTTTCAAAGAAGCAGAATATAGGGTTGATTATTTAGAAAGTAGGTACCTACTTATTTTGTTTTATGCTTCGATCTTAATAATTAACCCCCGACGCAAAAACGACGGGGTGTTATAAGTTTGACGTGTCTGTGTGTGTGTGTATGTGTGTGTGTGTGTGTGTCTGTCTGTTCCCCTGTGGCGCTCAAACGGGTGGACCGATTTGAATGCGGTTTTTTTGTTTGAAAGGTGAATTAGTCGGCAGTATTGTTAGCTAGGTTTGATGAAAATCGGTCCAAGATGGCCGCCGCTACAAAATGGCGGATTACATATTTTTTCACAACTCCCTTAATATGGGTATCAAATGAAAGGGCTTGACTAGTAGAATAGCACTGTTGCATTCAAAGATGGCCGCCAACACAAAATGGCGAATGTCGGGGTTTTTTAAATTTTTAATCTATACTTTTTAGGTAGGGTAGAGCGGGGCTAGTTGAGCATAGGGGCAAGTTGGGCAGTCGAAATATCTCAGAAACTAAACACCGCACACTAAAACATCAAATTATGAAAAGGAGCAGTCGCGAGAGGGGAAGTCATCGCGCGACCACTCGTGACGACCTGTCATTCGAGTGAAGTACATGAACACTTTGATTATTTTGCGACCAAAAAGTAAAAAAATAGTATATGGGAATATTTCTTCTCTACGAGTCAAATATTATCCGTTTTCAATCAGGTAAGTGTTGAATTTTCATAAATTTAGTATACTTTTGGTATCTTTAAAGTTATTGGAATATAATTTAGTAGTTTTTTGACAACTTCACTTTTGTTTCAAATTTTCGGGTTGGGGTTAGTTGAGCAATAGTTGATTACTTTGAATTTCACTCTATGATTTAGAAGAAAAGTACTTAATATATTTATTTTATTTTATTTTAGGACGCGGATTTATAAAAGAAAAACTTTTAGAGGTTCTTACACCTTTCAAAAGTTAAATGATGCGCAAATGCTGTTAATGAAGGAAAAATATGTGTTGAGTTTTTGTCGATTCTTTTTTTTACGTTTAATTATTAAAATAAAAGAACTTTAATTTCACTGTCATGTCACTAAAAGAGTATAAATAAAAAGTTGACTGTCAAATATAAATTTTATTTCATGTCTAGTAAACATTTAAGCCATGGTTTGCCTATGATTTCTAACTGCTCAACTTACCTCACCTATGGGGTACGTTGAGCACCTCTGACTTTCTTCACTTAAACAGCTTTAGCTCTTAAACTCGAAATGTTAGAAATAAATTTTTAGGGTCACTTTTGGAAAGGGATAAATTATTTACCCATCAGTATGCATAACAAGCAATTTGGGCGTATAGTTGAGGAGCTATGACCGATATAGTGAAAAAATTGCTCAACTAGCCCCGCTCTACCCTACATTGATCATTTTTTAAGATTGTTCTTATCACTATAATACCTTATTTGAATTTAATTTGTTGATTGTGATTTTTTTATTCATTATTATAATTAACCCGGCAAAAGGTGCGCCACTATTTAGAACACAAACGGATGCGATTGGATAATAATGGAAATTAATTTCGAATAGCGCTTGGTTTTAATGAAGAGCACAAATATTACTTAGCGTATGTACTTCTACTTACTAAATTACTTCTGTAGGAAGTTATTAATTTAAAAGACAGTGTTTAGAAATATACACAAAATTACGATAGCATTTAACAACTCTGTGGTCTCTTTACCCGGCAATCCCTGCTGATGGGCAATTAAGTAAAGAACTTCTTGTTAAAGATAACTAAGATAAAACACTACAATCTTACGTTTTAATTAGTCTGAAAAGGATGAAGTCCTTGGACCGAAGCGACAAGTTTAAAGGACTATAAAATATGTCATTTCAATTTTTATATGCATCTAATGCAATATTTACTGGTAACCTCACGGTAAAAGTCATGGTGAGGCAACTTCGCAAGTGCATGCCAACTTGCTAATTGCTCGTAACGTTACGCTGTTAGGGTAAAAGAATCTTAAGACATTGAAATAAGGTTTATTTTTACATTTTATCTCTTTTGGGAGCATCCTCGAGCATCCTCTTATCATAAAAGAGATAAAATGTATAAATAAACCTTATTTCAATGCCTTAAGATTCTATTTTAAATGTGATTAAAATTTGCTCTGCACTCCGCGCCGGTCTATCTGAACGGTCCCCGGTAAGCTGAACGGTAAAGTCATGGCACTATTGTCTATTCTACAGAAAGCCTCACAGTCGACGCGATGTTTCGTCCATGTGTGAATTTTGATCAACAAATGGTACTTACATTGTTGATAGAGGTCTGCAAAAATCTTGGATATGAGAGTGTCTAGCAATTTTCTAGTTTTAGTGTGACCATCGTATTCACCAGATTGCCCGACACTCTCTCGTTATTGGCTAAAATGCAATGTTGCAGTCAGACTACCACTAATTCAACCAATCACCACAACTGAGATTATTGTATAATCTTAAACACAATCGGTGGGATGAACTTTAATATCCTTACTCTTACTTACTAATATTATAAACGCGAAAGTTGGTAAACATGGATGTATGGATGGATGTTTGTGGCTCTTTCACGCAAAAACTACTGAACGGATTGGGCTGTTTGGAACGGAGATAGATTATACCATGGATTAACACATACTTAGGTTACTTTTTATCCCGGAAAATGAAAGAGTTCTCGCGGGAACCAAAAAACCTCAATTTCTATCGCATTGCCGCTGCGTTCTGATGCACTGCGTCTAGTCTGAATTGTACATAATGTAACAAAATTAGTGTAACAATGTTATTTATGTTAAGATAAAGAAAAATCTAGTCTTCGTAATAATTCCGTGGGGGCAGTTTTATTGGATACCTGATTTATGAAATTTGTAGCTCCAAAAATTAACGGAAGAAAAGATTTTGATTTTGATGAAAGTTATAGTCTGAAACAAGTTGTCATTGCTAAGGTAATTTCATAAGAAATGATAGTGCCAATGTAATATGAAAAAAAAACGGCCAAGTGCGTGGCGGGCCACGCGCAGTGTAGGGTTCAGTAGTCACAATCCTCGAAAAACAGATATAACTCCTTAACCTGTGAACCCTACTAAGCCATGATAGTTTTCCTTTAAAAATGATTATATATACCTCCTATATATAGTTCCTATATGCTGCCATTTGGCTGACAGGGGGGGGGGGCACTTGACTCTAATAAAAATTAGCACTTTAAAACATCATATTTTACAAACGAATCTAGAAATCGAAAAATGATGTTCCCACACCCACAGTATTTTTAAAAGACCTATTCAACTATACCTACTTCACACTATGGGGTAGACGAGAAAAAAAAATATTCATCCCCACTTTACATGTAGGGGAGCTACCCTAAAAAAAATATTTTTCAAAATTTTATTTCACGACTTTGTTGGCGTGATTAATATTTATACCCATGCCAAATTACAGATTTCTAGCACTAAGTAATAGTCTCTGAGATTAACCGAGGGCGGACGGACAAGGACATGGCGAAACTATAAGGGTTCCTTGTTTACTACGGAACCCTAAAAATGAGCAAGGGCCTTTGACTCGGGAATCAAACCAAACAATAATTAAAGTGAAGAAATAAGGGTAGGTATCTAATTAAGAACAAAGTCACTAGAGAGCTATTAAAAAAAAACAGAATTAATATGAAGAAATAACAAAGCCTGACAAGAAGCTACGCGCTTTTCTGTCCATTTTATGACTTTATAGATAATAATTAATAATGAAGTATATTTATTATCTCGATATTTACAATAAATTTTTTACAGACTCATAATAAATATTTAAAAAATACAGAAAGCTTATACCTACTGGTTATTGGGCACACACAAATTCAGTGTGAAAGTGGTCAAATGCGAACCGCCCCGCCATAAAGCGGTGTCGGTTCTAATTACGGTCATTTGGCCATACCTAAATGTTGGCCATCGATCATAAAGACCATAACTTTTGGTCGTAAAACGTGGATAGCTATGGAGGATTCGAATATGCAAAATATGGCACCTATGCACATTTTCAAAGCGCCTTAAGAATGTGAAGATTTATAGAATGTGGCTAGCCATAGACTCCTTCAATGCACCGATTTCTTTATACAAGATAGGCTTGAGTTGCACTTCAATCATGCTTGATGAATTGATGGAAAATGATGATGAGTACTAGTTTCGCCTGGAAAACTGGAAATGTCATTCATGCCATTCATTTTTAATCTCCCCTTTTTTTCGAAAATATTTTATGAAATATTTTATGAAGTTATTTAAGAAGTATATGACTCAGTTTAAAAAAATATATTCTCTATGATATTTAAGTTATCCTGTAGCTGATATCCGTGTTGGTGATTAAAAAAAAGCAAAACTAATCTTCAAAAATGTTCAAAATAAAACCCATAACCAAAAACATTATCAATATTCTCGTGAGATAGCCGCGGCCATGCGTTATAAACTTATGATACATTTTATTAGAAATCGAAAGATGACCGCCATCTTCAATTAAAAATTATAACAAATGGAAGCTCAACCGATATAGACTATAAACGCTTCTGTAATCGCCACAGATTGTCGGAGAAAAAGCGTGTCATATCGGTTTAATCGATACGGATACAGATATACCTGCTCGTTTAAAAATAACGGACAAGATGATTGTATAAAATAATATAACGGGCATGCATGATTTGTTTTCTGTTGCTTGTGTAGGTGGATACGTTAGAGGGCACTGTAATACAATAATTGTGCGATATATCGTCTTCCCAGTACAATGTCAGATAGGCTATCTATGTCTAGATAGGCTATATATGTTTTAATAACAAGAGATTGCAGAAAAACGTATATCCAACTGCGTACTAATGAGAATTCGAACGGAAAAAGCGCGGGGCAAGCAGCTAGTGGCGTCATCTGATATGTATATCCGAAATAAACTTAATATTCTAGTTTAAAACGCGAAGGTCACTTCTCGATTTTTTCGTATATAAAATGTAGCCGGACTATAACAACGAATCAATTGACACCTCATTCATCAAAATCGGCCGATTAGTTTAGGCGCTACGGTGGAACACAATAGAATCTGATACAAAAATTGGATACAAATATACATTACTAGCTTCTGCCCGCGGCTTCGCCCGCGTGAATTTCGGTTTTGAACAAATCCCGAGGGAATCGTTTAGTTCCGGTTCCCGTTCCCGCTCCCTTTTCCTACCTTTATACTTAAAATATCAAGCAAGGTCGCTATAGTAATCTACCTATAGCTGTAGATATAGATTTCGGGTTTTTCAAAATCCCGTGGGAACTGTGCATTTTTCCAGGATAAAAAGTAGCCTATGTGTTGCCAATGCATGCTACACAGCAAAGTATTGCAATAATGGGTTATGTGAGCGTGATTTACCTAAGAACAGTCAGCGCCCTCTGTGGCGTTTTGGAGGTCTATATCTATTTTAGTCCTACAGGAATACTTTTCCGGGATAAAAAGTTACTTTATGTGTTAAGTCAGGGCATAAGCTATCTCCATTCAAAATTTCAGCCAAATTGGTTCAGTAGTTGCGGCGGAGAAGAGGAACAAACATACACACAAACTTAATAACTTAATAACGCCTTTATAATATTAGTGTGATTGTTATTTTCCTCGCTAGAGAGCTCCGATAGCATACGTGTCCGATCGCTGCTAAATTCGAAATGCTATAGGGAGAACTTTACGCACCGCGCGCCCCGGCCGGCTGGAACCGCGCGCCGCGCGCAAAGGCTATATCCCGCAATTTTTAAATCTGTAATATCTTCGAAAATATTCATTTAAATCATATGCTGTAAAGGGCCATATAGATCTATAATAAATCAACAATGTACTTAAGGTATTTAATTAGATAAGGATTAATGCTGTATTGGTTAAAATCGCTTCTAAAATTAGCCATTATTTGTCGTAAAAAAGTAAATGACAAAAAATGTTATTGTGGGATATCCATAAGAGATAAACATATACCATCGCGGAGTTTTCTATAGACCTTTTCAATGTGTACAATACTTAGTACATTATATTGATAAATCTCGTAGGGTTCAGCCTGCGTTTGCAATGTAAGCGGAAAAAATTTAATTATTTACGACATCACATTAGAAAACTCAAAAATAACAGTATTTCTCCACTATTTAATGGATGTTATTATACATATAAACCTTCCTCTTGAATCACTCTATCTATTAAAAAAAACCGCATCAAAATCCGTTGCGTAGTTTTAAAGATTTAAGCGTACAAAGGGACATAGGGACATAGGGATATAGGGACATAGGGACATAGGGACAGAGAAAACGACTTTGTTTTATACTATGTAGTGATGTACATACATAGTTATTAGGCGATGGTTCGGAGCGAGACAGCGTGGAGTACCGCCGTCTCCTTTTGCGAGGAGGTGATGTCCGCAAAGGAGACGGCGGAGCGTGAGCGGGAGTTAGCGGTGAATGTCCACCCGAGTCGCCGTAGGAGAACTGTGTGCTTAGTCTAAATCGGAGCACTCGAAAACGAACTCGAAAACTATTGATCGATTTCAGAGTAAAATAGACCTAAAATGGCTTGTTTTAAGGTTTGAGTTCGCAAATACATTCAGCATTGTTCGAATGCTGAATGTATTGGCGAACTCAAACCTTAATTAAATCGATCAATAGTTTTCGAGTTCGTTTTCGAGTGCTCCGATTTAGACTAAGCACACTGGGCGCAGGCAAGCGCACGACCGCCGCCTGCCTCCATAATGAGAACCTCCGGGCGATAGACACGGGGAGTTTATCGTCCGCAGGAGAAAAGGTCCTCGAGTTGGAAGGCGCGCCATGTGTTCCTGGCGCGCCTTGAAGTGTGTAAAGGATTCGTAATAATCCGGAAGTTGGGCCTGTTTGGGCAGGTGCTTTTGCTGGGTGCAGTAGTGTACGAAAGTGTTCCTGCACCCAGCAAACCAAAAGAGAGACGGAACACCGTAGGGTTTTAGTTGGTCAAGCCCAACATAATCACCGTGCTTCCCCAGGCACGGTGGTATCCATGACGGATTTCCCCCACATAAAAAAAAGGTGACAATCTTATGAGAATGGGTATAAATTTTGGACGTTGTTAAAAAACTTCCTCTCTGTAGGAATATCTAATTCACGTGGTACAGTAGTTGGTTGAGACGACGATGACGATTTTGCAAAAAAAAAAAATGAATTTGATTCGATGGATATTTACGATATTATATTCGATATTACAGCATGCGCCGAGACTAAAAATTAGTAACACGTAGACGCAGTACGCACGCATGGCATAATATACTAGTGGCGTGCTATCCCACAGTCGAAATTCGTCGCGGGTTGAGAATTAAAAGCTTAAATTTTCCAGTGGATAAAATTGGAACATTGTTACTTAGTTCTTTATTTTGTTATAGGAGTACCGCATTCAACTGAAACAAAAGCTAAATATTTTATTGGAGTACCTTCAGAAACGTCCTATTTCACGTTCACTGCGGACGAGGTCGATAACAGCCTCGCAGTAGACTTTCGTCTGGTGCGGCGCGCAAAACTCGTGTTTTCTCGCCTGTGCGGGGGCTGTTTACGATCAACCGTAAGACGTATGACAAAGACAAATATAGTTTTCTTTATGTCTTCAAAGCCTCGACTCGTTGGTATAAAAAAATAGGACGAGGTCAAAATAAGCGTCGTACGCACTGAGTACAAAATTAAGAAAGGTCTGGATACGTCATACGATGCGTACAGAGTTTACCTACTGCTATTTTTTTAATTTTCACGGTTTACCTAACTCGAAATGAAAGTTTATTTCTAAGTGCAAAATTATAACCAACGAATCAATAGACCTACTTAGTTGTACCTAAAAATTGTTATATATATGTAATAAAAGCTCCAAACAATATACTGTTACAAATTCAAGGTGCTCTTACCATGTAGGTACCTATTAGGTATTAAATGGAGGTAAAAACCGTAACTAAGTTTATACACTTTAAATCTGTATGCATAAAATTCCAGTGTGCATGTGTTTGTAATAATTCTTCTCCTCCTAAACGGCTTGACCATTTATTGTGTTGAATTTTTTTGTACTTATGGATTCATCTGGATGGTTAAGTACTAGCTATAAACCTATAGGACCCGGTACTGCTGGCACTGTTATCGACATCCAGAAAGATTTTGTTTATTTTGTTTGATGTGGTAGGACATCGTCTGCTTACCGTCCACCAGAGTTTAATAAAATAAAACAAGTTTATGCTGAAATACCTACTGTTCTTTATTTAACGCCTAAGAGTTTCCATAATATGTACTAAATTTATTTATATCCCTACAGCGTGCCGCACACCAAAGCAGAGCGAAGACCCTTCGGTTACTTTGTTGCAAAAGCCGTTGCGTGAATTGCGTACGAAATTCGTACCCACAGAAGGTAGAAGTAAGTTGGAAGCATGTTGGAAAGCTGGCGATTTTGGTGTGAAGAGACGGATTTAAAAATTAAAAGAACCAACCGTTAAACATAAAAAACGCCTTTTTTGCCTTTAAATTGCATAATTTATCTATCTTCTATCTATTCTATATTATCTTATGTATATATAAAACAAAGTCGAAGTGTTAGTTCGAACACTTATAACTCGAGAACGGCTGGAGCGATTTTTATGGTTATTGATTTGTTGTATTTGTCTCCTAGTCCCAGAACAGAATAACTATTAAAAACATTGGAAAATTGACGAAAAAATAAAATAAAAGAAAAAACATTTCTCCATACAAAACGTTCAGGGGTTTCGTAACTGTCAAACATAGTTCATCCCGCGTCGATATGGTAAACCCTCTCACCCGTACCTACATATATTATTATTCTTCTGTACGTGTGTTTGTCACCTAACTCCTTCTAAACGGCTGGATCAATTTGGATGAAATTTTGTGTGTATACTTCAATGGGTTCCTGGATGGTTTGACAACACAATTATCGGGTAGGTACAGGTAACCTAGGTACGGGTCTCGGTAGGTGGCGCTGATGTCGGTATGTCACCGGGCAGAACGAAGTCTGCCAGATCCTCTAGAGTCTAGTTTTGTATAAATGTAAATCATAATGTATTAATTATTGTACTAATTAGTGAATTAAGAATTTGCGTACACCGAAATCATTTAACTACAAAGAAACCCTACATAACATAAAAAAATGTGTGTAAAACAAAATAAACATTGCAACCGCGCGGTGGTCGGTGGGGCGCGGCCGCGGCACAAACGCGGCGAATCGGACGGGTCACGCCGGCAATCACGTGTAATTATAAACTATAAAATGACCCGGCTTTCGGCTTCTTATGGTGCCCTTTCGACACGCCCGAACGAGCACCTCGGATCGAAATGCGAGCTCTGTATTAATTGCTGTAATACTTAAAACGGTATTTAATGATTGGGATCAGGTTGTGAACTCTATGACGTGAAATGTTCAGCATCTAAAGGTGACAACACATTACTGTGTTTTGGAGTGTTGTGACGCGATGGAAGATGCTCGGAATCTATATCTTCTTCTATTCTATACATATAATAAAATCGTAGAATTGCCGTATCTGTACATTGAAGATTTTTGCAAAATAATAACTGGGGGATGTTAGGGATAAGTAATAGAACGTAAAAAAGCTATTTTTGAAATTTTTGTCTGTTTGTCTGTTTGTCTGTTTATCTGTTTGTCTGTTTGTCTGTATGTTTGTGCGCGCATCACGTAAAAACTACTGAATGGATTGAAATGAAACTCGGAATGATTTAAGTTAATACTATGGAGTAACATATAGGATACTTTTTATCCCGAAATTTAGCACGGTTCCCTTGGGAGAGGGGATGAAAGGCAAAATGTGTACTTAGCTGTAATTCGTTAACGGGTGGTCCGATTTCATTCATTCTTTTTTTGTTAGAAAGTAGATACTTTAAAGACTACTGGCTTATCTCCGAAAGGCTGGACCGATTTTGATGGGACTTTCACTGGCGGATGTTTACATTTTGATGTACCTAAACATCCGCCAGTGAACTTTTAACAGTTTTTAGCAAGGTTTAAGCTCAAAGGAGCATAAGAAAAACAAAATGATTCCCACGGGATTATTAAAATCAATATCCACGCGAACGAAGTCGCGGGTATCCGCTCGTCATAAATATATTATGTGAATATACCCACTTAGCCCACTCGTAGGTTTTGAGTACCAAGGTGTTGGAATGGCGACCTTGCAGCGGAAAGCGCAAGGTGAACAGACGACATCAATTTAATCAAGTAAAGTCAATGGATACAAGTGTGTAAGTCCCTTGAGACTTATGTCCAACAGTGGACGTCTAGACCACAACAAGGTAGGTAATATATTACATTTACAGCAACCAGAAAGATACTCTATATTTTGATGGTATACGATGCATGGTGATTCAAATAAAATCATTAGTTTCAAATGGCCAGAAATACACTATAAACACCCAGCATAATGTCGCGTTTCCGGCCGAAATGCTTTCATGAATATTTTTACGTATCTGAAAACCTGTCTCGATTCTTCGAAGCTTTACTTCTTGCACCTACTATAATAATTATAATAAAGAGACTAAAAGAGTACTGGCGTGACAATAATTTTAGTTTTTGTTATTATTATTTATTAAAAACAAAAGGGGTTCAGGCCGTTCAAGATAGGTAGCTGCAGTTTCAAATTTTTTGGCGCTAAAAGAATGCTGCCGCTCGCTAATATTCCATAAATCCATCATAAGCATGCCAAGTTTGAAAATCTGATATTGAAAATCTACAATGAGTAGTTACATAATATAATTTATATTGTTCTCCGGTAACGCTAAATAGATAGGAGAGATATTTACCTGCGTAGGCAGAACTAACCGTTTCAATAAAAATATCTCAAAGAGATTAAAACTTCCTAAGCAACACACGTGAGTGATGAACCTGTATAGCTCTCGTACTCTTCATAATTGTTCACCCCGAGTCCGATATGTGAAAACATCCAGTGAGCGTATTTCAACCTCAGTGGATTCGGTACGCCAATAAAACCTCAATTTTGTTGTTCCACAAACGGATGCCGACGTCAAAAATTGATTACAACAAAATACTTTGAATCACCGAATACTTTTATTGGTGCTGTTATGGGAATGCTTAATTGACTACTAATCAACTCGGAGGCTATATTGCATCGTTCTTGGTCTCGAAACGCTCTACGGATAGTGATATCATCTGACGTGGTACTACCAAATATGGATGGGTGGATTTTTGTTCAAAAGTTATTAATGCTTTCTACGGATAGAGATTTTATTCATTGATTTTCCACGAAGTAGCATTTTAAAATAATAATCAGCTTCAGAAATCTACTTTACTAGATCCCAGTTCATGTGAGGTAGCTTATGGTAGCCAGTATACAAAAGTAGCTAATAGTTCGTGATGGAAATGAGGACTTGGAGGTACCTCTACTAACGTTGAAAGGTATGAAATATGAAGTCCTCTATACCTACACTATATGAGTTAGTGGTAACCAGCACTAGTGTAGCCAGTATAAAAAAAATGCTAATTTAGATAGTAAATAAATGATGGAAACACAGATGGGGACACAGAGGTACCTACCTCTACTAACTCTTAACCTTTACTCTACTATTCAGGTGGAGTACCTATGTTTCCCAACCTGTAAAAGGCTGTTTCCGTTATATGACAACATGAACCACATTTTCTAATGTAAAAATTACGGGTACATACCACGATAAATTATTTTTTTTGTTTTATATATTTCGGTCCATGTAACTGGACCGAAATATCGATTCCCGGGTTCGATTCCCGTACGTTGACGGATTCTCGGGTCGGACAAATAATAGTTATGTATTGGGTTTTTCTGTCAAGAAATTCTCAGTGCCGGCGGAGTTGGTATTTGGCGGTGTTTCACCCCCGTGCTTCCGAGAGCACGTTAATCAGTCGGTCCCGGTTATTATCACTATCTTGTGAAAATAGTCGTCGCCAACGCGCATTGGAGCAGCGTGGTGGGTCTAAGCTCTAAATCCCTCTCCCATGAGAGAAGAGTGCCCAGCAGTGGGACGTTTAAAGGCTGTTGTGGTGGTGGGTGGTGCTGTACTTTGTTGAGTATCATTATTCCAGAGAACTAACCTTCGTCTTACTACCGCCAATAGAGCCCGGCCTGATGGAGCCGGTCTCGTAGAACCTCGTCAGTATCTTGGACACGCAGCCGTGCGAGACGAGCAGCTGTCTGCTGATGTCGCACGGCCGCACCCCCAAGATGGCCAACTCCACGATCCTTTTGCGAACCACGTCGGGCAGGGGCCGACCGTTCACGAACACGCCCCCCAGCTGGTTGACGCCTGCCTGACCTGAAAAGGAAAATCGTCTTTTTACCGACGAGGTTAAGTAAGACGTCCGCATTTGCATTGAAAAAGTTGACAGATATTACGTCGCTTATTGAGCCCATGAAACTTATTATTCAGGCTTCTTCTTATTGTCAACGGCTACCTACCTTATTAGCTGAACAATCGAATTGTCGGCATGTTTATAATTGATTGCATTTGAAGGCTGGTTTGGTAAACTACGCATTTCGAATGTTTTCTTTATGATGCAACAAATCAAACATATACTAAACGAGACGTAGCAATGTACTGCATAGAGGGTTATATAGGTACTGAATGGATTTTCCATCACAAAAACAACACCATGCCATCTCTACAAACCACCTGCTGAACTCTTACCCAGAAAAGATTTACACTCGACAGAGTCAAATTGATATATCAATTTCTCAATCTCCAACTTTGATCCCAAGGAATCCGAGCACATACCAGGCCCTTCAGCTTATTGTTTGCAAGTTTCATTGTCGTCACCGTCTTAATGGAGTAGACTGAAGTAGTCCCCTGCTGGACAAAAGTCACTTGCAAGGCTCGCTACAGAACACGATCTTGCACCAGTTGTGTTCAGCAGTTCCTTGCAACTCACTTGAAATCGTCTGTCCAACTAGTTTTCAAGAGAACGCATAAGGCCTCTTGTTAATACACTTGTTTTTGTTTATTCGCCGTGTGGTAGACACGGTCTTCAGTGTTATGTGGAATACAATGGAAGCTTGTTGACGCGCACAGCGGCACTACGGCACGGTAAACACGCCGTACGGTTAAGTAACAGTGCTGTGAACAAGAGACCTAAGACCAAAGTTAAATTATTATTAAGCCTTTATTTCCTTATTGTTAGTTATATACAATGTATTTACTTAACCTAGTGTTAGTATGGTTTTTTATATAAATCTAAATTCTATTTAATTATATTTGTTGGTACATCAATAAGGATCCCTTTGGGTATAGGCCTCCCCCAGTTTTTGCCATTTCAGTCGATTCTTTGCTGTTTTTATCCACTGTTTTCCAGCTATGGGTATTAGATCATCACACCATCGTGATTTTGGTCTTCCCACTCGTCTTTTCCCTGTAGGACCAGGCCATACAGTTGTTGTGAGTGTCCATCTTTGATCTGTTATTCTAGCAATATGTCCTGCCCATCTCCATTTTAATTGTAACGCTCTTTGTAAGGCGTCAGTCAGCTTCGTCTTTTTTCTTATTTCTTTATTGCTGACTTTGTGTAGCCAGCGTAGTTTTAAGAAACTTCTCTCCATTGCTCTTTGGCACACGGCTATCTTATTCTTTATGTTGGTAGTGTAGACCCAAGTTTGACTGGCGTAAGTTAGTGTTGGGAGTATACATGTATCCATTATGATTCTTTTTATATGTATACTATATTTTCCTTTCATAATTTCTTTTTGTGCCCAGTATTTGTTCCAGCTTAGAGTGATTCTTCTGTCTACTTCTTCTTCAATGTTTGATTCCTTAAATGAGACTTGTTTCCCCAAGTATATATATGAATCTACGTATTCAATTTCTATGCTGTTTACATATATTTGCTTCTGGAAACTGTTAGTCATAATTTTAGTTTTACTTATATTCATATGAAGACCGACTTTTTTACTCTCCTTGTCTAGCGATTGTATCATTTTTTCGAGATCGTTAGCATTTTCGGCAAAAAGAGCAATTTCATCTGCGAAACGTAGATGACTTAGGTATTGTTTTGAAATCTTGATACCCTCGTTTGACCATTCTAGTTTCTTAAATATATCTTCCAGTACTGCAATGAACAGCTTTGGAGACAGCGGGTCTCCTTGTCTGACTCCTCTTTCTATTTTTATAACATCGCCTCTGGTCTCTAGCTTGATCCTACTAGTACTGTTTTTGTAGATTGTCTTGAGTACGTCGATGTATTTCCTATGTATATGACATTCGATTAATGCTTCCCAGATCGCGTTATGAGAGATACTGTCGAATGCCTTTGTGTAATCGATAAAGGCAATGTAGAGAGTTTTGTTAAATTCTTTGTATTTCTCGATGACTTGTTCCATTACGTGTATGTGATCCATTGTACAGAAGCCCACATGTTGCCCAAAGTTAAATACAAAGTTTTTTTTTTAATTATAGTGTCGCGGACTGCGGCACTACGGCACGGCAAACACGCCGTACGGTTAAGTAACAGTGCTGTGAACAAGAGACCTAAGACCAAAGTTAAATAAGTACAAAGTTTTTTCTTTTAATTATAGTGTCGCGGACAGCGGCACTACGGCACGGCAAACACGCCGTACGGTTAAGTAACAGTGCTGTGAACAAGAGACCTAAGACCAAAGTTAAATACAAAGTTTTTTTTTTTTAATTATAGTGTCGCGGACAGCGGCACTACGGCACGGCAAACACGCCGTACGGTTAAGTAACAGTGCTGTGAACAAGAGACCTAAGACCAAAGTTACATACAAAGTTTTTTTTTAAATTATAGTGTAGCATTTTGAATTATGGAATCTAAAGTCGTATTAAAAATAAACTTTTCCGAGGAAACTTAAAAAATGATAAATGCATCAGGAAATAAAACAGAAACTGTTTAGCTAATATTAAGTATGAAATTAAAAAAAAATCTATAATTTACATCATTACAAAGACAATAATATAATTCTGTCGAATGGAAACAAGGGGGGCGGCCACATTGAGTTATTTCGCGTTACACCTGTCTCATTTGGACTAATATTTATTTGATTGCCAAATACAAACGGCTCCCTACCTGGATATTGCCAATTATAACCAGAAATGTGGTGGACTTTGGGTTCAAAGATAGAGAGATAAAGATTCGGCGCTTTTGGTAAAAAAAGCAAATGGAAGCACTTCTCTAATAAAGTAAATAAATGTTCATAGTTTTATGATATTTTGGTGCACAGAATATTCTATAATTAGGTATACCTAAAAAAAAAAGCTGTGATAGCCTAGTGGTTAGGACAACCGACTTCTAATCGGAGGTCGTGGGTTCGATCCCGGGACACGCACCTCTCTTTTCGGAGTTATGTGCGTTTTAAGTATTTAAATATCACTTGCTTTAACGGTGAAGGAAAACATCGTGAGGAAACCTGCATGCCTGAGAGTTCTCCATAACGTTCTCAAAAGTGTGTGAAGTCTGCCAATTCGCTTGGCCAGCGTGGTAGACTATGGCCAAAATCCTTCTCACTCTGAGAGGAGACCCGTGCTCTGTAGTGAGCCGGTAATGGGTTGATCATGATGAGGTATAGGTACGTAAACTTTTTCGAGTTTTCATTAGTATCCAACTGCTATCCAATTTAAATGATAGGTACTTTACTAACGCAAATTCAGGTTTTGGATTAGGGCAACTTCTTCCGTAGTCCGGACACGCAGCTGCTTTGTTTGGCAAAATTATGTTGTGATAGCATGGAAATCATACGGACGGGACCTAATATAAAAATTGACATCAAAATTTTTGACTATCAAGCTGGAATAAGAGATAGGGAGCTTATAACTAATAAATATTGGTTTATCGTCTGGTTTCCTCTTAGGTTTTCCTATTAGCAATTGTTAATTTACCTACGTTGCGTAGTTAATACCAAAATCAATTTCCTTTTATACACGTCCAATTTCATTCTAGATTTTACATTCCCCTTTACGGCTACCGTTAAAATTGTCCATTGTAAAGTAATAAAATAATCGGCGGACCACGCAATTTATGACCTTAATGTAATAAAATTAGTGTTTTAATTTGTTCGCATGTAATTTGTGTTTATGGTCTTTTCTTTCATTGCAGCCGCCTTTGAAACATTTCACGGCTATTGTCATACTAAACCTCAAGCGCTTCCAACGGTTGCAAATTGCCTTCGCGCTTTACGAGTCTTCGCTGAATTCCCTCGTAGGTTCACTATAAATTAAACCCTCAGAATATGGTCATTAAGTCACTTTTTGCCTAACAAGATTATTTAATTCGAATCGTGATAAAGGCATTTTAAAGAAAGCTCTACTAATAACTCTATAGTACGATTTTGCAGTGGTGATCTATTTAAATTTCAACAACATAACTACTCGAATCTAAGTGTAATAATGAGGCGACAGCATTAATTTGTAATTAAATGGCTATTAAATTTTTCTACAAAATGATTTTTTGCCTCCATTTTAGCGCAGAGCAAAAAAGGGAGCGATTATTGTCATTCTGCCGTAGAAGATTTTGCCTTACTCGGTTGAGGTTGCATTGTGATCCTTTGGTCAGATCTGTAAATTATACAGATCCTCAAGACTCTTTACCAACTTCTTACTCACTTGTTATAGATTGCCTGTTTCAGTTTCAGCTGAGTGTCGACATTGATTGCAAATGCTCGCCGTAAATAGAACTAATGAAACTAGGTACAAAACCGCTAGAGCAAAGTATAATCAATTTTACGAGTTTCAATACGCTCGTCTGAAACTGCTAGATATCTAATAAATATTTCGCAACAGTGTTGCAAATCCGTTTGGCGATTTTATAGCAAATATGATATTAAGGTTTACAAAAACGGATAGTTAGGTAGGTATCTATAACAATATTTTTGCACTTTATGGTACAGCTTTCGAGAAGGAGTTCTTAAGATACGCATTGCGCGAGATCATCACTAATATGCTCCCAGTTTTACAATCGGCTCGTAAAATGTCATTTTGGTCTTTTTTTGCGAATATCGCTCATATATCGCGCAAGTTATGGCGCGTTTTACGGCTTGTGACTGATTTTATAGCCTTGCCAATTGCTACGGTGTTAGGGAACGGGAGCGGGGTTTTTTATTTTGATTTTAAGGCTGTATCCACAGGAGCTATACGACAAATTGTGATGATCGGGCCATCTCTCTCTTCGGTCGTTCCTTCATTGCTGGAAATCGTGGTCTTGGCATACTATACCCTCGAAAGGATTTATTGTTTCTACCGACTTCTGTTGGTGGTTATTTTAGCGATATGGTAAAACTTACATTTGCTGCACTTCCTCAGCTGGTCGGACCACCTAGTACCAGGCCATACGAGTAGCAATCAATAATTTCTCTCAATTAATATTTCTAATGCTCTGCAAAAATAGAGAATTAGGAGAACGACGAAAGGGTCAATTAAATTATGTATTTTTTTTCCTTTTTGTGATGTAATTTTAATCCACCTACGCCACTACAGCCCTTTAACATCCCACTGCTGGGCAGTTTTCTCTATAGGAGAGAGGGATTTTTGAGCTTAGAACCGCCACTCTGTTCTAATGCGGGTTGCCGGGCCGACTATCACAATATGATAGTGATAAAACCGACGGGTTAGCGTGCTCTCCGAGGCACGGGGATGAAACACCGCCTGCTTCAAATCTGCTTACTTGAAATATGAAGAAAATAATTTATAAATACTTTTTACTCTACTTTTTTAATTCAGTACTTAGATTAAAAAAATACATTTGTCAATAGCAGTGTTTGTTGTTTAAGATTCTTATCTTTGATAAATTACTCTCAGTAATAGTATTATTATATAATATATAATATATATATAATAGAGAGTAATTTATCAAAGATTCTTATGCACATTTTTTTCAGTATATCATTCAAAACTGAGTTTTAGATTATTTAATAAAATTATGGATTTACAAGTTTAACCAACCTTTACAGTGAATATGGATAGATGTCGTTGTGCAGAGTACGCCGCTGCCGTGGAGAAATTGCGATTTTATACTGTTGGCACATTTCGACCTGATATTATTGATAACTATGACAGTAAGTACCTACCTTTGTGGATCATTTTCAACGCATCATTATTTTCAACGCATTACCGGCCCACTACAGGGCATATGTCTCCTTTCAGAATGAAAAGAGACATTACTCTGAGAGGGAGACCGCACGGGTCTCCCTCTCAGAGTAGTGAGCCAATAATGGGTCGATAATGATGATAATGATGATGACCGTACAAATCATCATTTAAGCTTAATACGAGGCAGTTATTGCAAAATCGCAGACAAACAATGATGTGTTTTCGTTTGTATTTAAAGTAAGTGTTGTAAAGATTCTCATTATTCTAGGATCCAAATTTATAACGACATGGGTGAAACACGGCGTTGACTATGAAGATATGAAGTTTTCGAAACCAAAAGCAGCAAGACGGCTGACTCCAGATGAGCTGCAAGAAAAGCAAAGGAGGCTTGATCAACGCAAGATCGAGCGAATGTGGTGTCCGTACATGACACCTGTTTTGAAATGAATCTAAGATATGGAACTTTTATGATTTTATAAAAGCCATGAATTAAAATTGACAAACTTCTTTTTCTTCTTTAAATTGTCTTAATTTTCCTGAAAAGATTCGAGTTGGATTTTGAGGTTTTTTGAGCGGTTAATTTTTCTCATATTATGAATTTATTTTAATTTCCTAATATCGGTCGAAGAGATGGGTAGGTGTGATTGGAAGCCCATGGAAGCAAAATACCTCACCGAATCTTCGTTTTAACCGGTCAGGATTTAAGAGTTTACCAAGAAGGTTTACAATCTTAGCTAGATACAGTTTTACAGATTGGTTCTACCGTTCGTAGATTCGTGATTTCTTAGCTCAATGTGTCCACGAAGTCGCGAATGTCACGGGCAGAAAATATGGCCATAATACATAATGTTGAGAAAATACCGCCAACCCGCATTGGAGCAGCGTGGCGGGTCTAAGCTCTAAATCCCTATCTCCTATGAGAGAGGAGGCCTGTGCCCAGCAGTGGGACGTTAAAAACGCTGTAGTAGTGGTGGTGGTTGAGAAAATCTCAGCCACCGTCGTCACAATATAGATGTTACTTGTAAGTATTTCTACAATCTTCGATCTTGTGCCGCCACAGTGCAACACTTTCCTGCGATAGGTACCTACTTGCATGTCGAAGTCTCAGTGGTAAACTGAATTTTTGAACATTCCTAATCGACCAATTCATTAGGTACCCGTACATGATATCTAAAAAGAATCTGTCACGTGAATTAGTCTTAACAGATAACTCCAACGTAGTTTATACTCGGTTTATGCATCCGAGAGAAAGTTCCGCGCGCTGGACATGTGACATGTACCCACACTATCTTCCACAGATAAGAGAGCGATTAGATTTAACGATAAAATCGGCGGCCACTGTGCGCCAGATACGGAGATTGGTTTGATAAAAGCCAATATTTTTTGTTTAATTAGAACCATTCAGTTTTTTAGAACGATCGTTACATTTGTAGACGTGAAGAGGAATGTGACGAAACGTTGGTGTGGAGCCGATTGCATGTATACTGTTTCTCTATGTAAGTAAGTACTTTCATTGTAGAGTTCTGCAACAGCAATGGAAATCTGTACCTATACGTAAGGGCTTCGCTCATGTGAACTAATGTTTAGTTCGTTAGTATGACCCATGATTGCGTGAGCTATGATTTAGGTTTTAGAAAAAGTGATCCTCCTTACAAACTTTACCACAACTTTTCACCCCTTTGTAAGGAGGGAATTTCAAAAATCCCTGCTTTGTGTACCTCTAGGGTACTTAAGGAATATTTTATCAAATCTTCCAAGTTTCAAATATACAGGTCTATTAGTTTAGGGTGCATTGTCTGGCAGTAGCACGCCAAACCGCAATGGAGCAGCGTGGCGGGTCTAAGCTCAAAATCTCTCTCTCCTATAACAGAGGAGACCTGTGCCCAGCAGTGGGACATTAAAAGACTGTAGTTGGTGGTGATGGTGGTAGTCTGTCAGTCAGTCATTCAGTCGTGGTACTTTTAGGTGTATGTACGTACTGCTCGTAAGTAGTAAGTACGGTTCACGGATATTCGAATGCCTCATTTATGGTAATCGTTGCCATATCACTCTCTACATGATAATAAGATCTGATAACGGCTCTGCTTGATGCCTCCCAACATAATTATTGAGAAAGCAATATTTTGTAACGTCCTCCATTTTAAGTTTCCGATGGAATGTTTTGCGGTTAATAAAAACTTTATTTTGGTAAGTAAAACTTAAACACAATATTCAATTTGATATTTTAATATTTATGAGATTCAAAGTCACGGATGAGTTGAACTAATTCGATCATTTCGCGCCATTGGCTAATCCGTCTTAACGGCGCGCTCGGAGCCTCGCCTCTCTTCCATTTCAATTAGTTGACAATAAAATATAAAAGTTTACGATACAAAATTGTAACACAGTTGTAAACACCGAACTAGAAAATCGAATGTGATGTTGATTCATTTGATATGGACCGCACTTTTTACGTGTATCACGGGCATAATATGGACACGTTTGGGTCCATTTATTTAAACGATTTTTTATGTATAGTGACGGGACTCTCTCTCTCTGCATCATATTTCCCATTGTTGAGTGCTTGGTGCCGACTCAAAATTAGTTACTTACTCAGGATTCTACGGGAAGTTACCACAGCAATTCTAGCTTTTTCGCAATCGATATTTTTGAGGTGAAATCGACAAACTATGAATAAAAAGTATTAGGAACTATAAGAACTTTTGTGCATGAGAAAAAAAACTCTATTTCATTTTTGCTCTGCTGGGAAGTGCTCTGCTAAGTTCACTGACATTTTGTATAGATACTTAGTTTATGTTTTGATTAATTTTTGATTCACTTGGAAAGTTGAAGATCTATAAACATATCGTCCATACAAAGATGCCTTAGCGAAGCTGAACACCCAAAGTTAATTTACCGTCCATATATCCATGAGACGTTGATTGTAGCGATGCGAACGCGTTAAAGATTATAACAATGATAACACGGTGCCGTGGCGGTACGGATTTAAAATGTTTATGATAAAACGTCTATGTAGATATTTACTACCCTGTATGAATCTAGATGATAAGATGAGAAGAGGAAGTTTGGCGTAGACCGTAGACATGGCGGCGAGAATCCAGAAAATTAAAAAAGGTAAAAGGTGTTAAAATTAAGTTTGATATTTTTATAGAGCAAGCGCAGATAACCTATATTTCTAGAGCTAGGTTTCTCGAGACGGTGAAAATGTTGGTAAGTTCTTGACCATTCATATCATTCTTGACGTCATTCATAAAACTTTCGACATTCATAAAACTGGAAAGCATCCACTGATTCTTTTGGTCCGCAAACTGTAAACAACAAAAGACATAAGCTCAGCTTTGCAGTATCAGTGTAGTGTCAGTATCAGTGTAATGCACATCGATAATGTAAGTATAGTGACAAATGTATAGATTAGTTAGCTTATGCCTCGCGTACTGCAACAGGTTTTTTTAGAAAACCCTAACTTTATGCAATGCCATTTACCGTCTTAGTCATACAGTCTAGGCCCTCTTTTATCCTGGAACTGAAGGTCAATATACTAAACGTTCCGTATCATTTTCGCTAAGCCGGAAGCAACGCGTGTGATCCCATATTAGGTATATTCATAATCAAATCAACAACACTTAATTTCTTTAACGCTTCGATATTATCACTTTAACGACTTTTATATGAGATATTACAATAAACTTGAAACTTTATTACTCATAATAAAGCATACCTACCAGTTTTATAACTAGAAATATCTGAAATGGAATATCTATTTGGTAAATTATGTCAAGATTTTAACAGATTCCACTCTGTTCATTAGTGAGATTTAACTGATTTAACTTCTTGATTCACATGTTTAGCAGTGGTTAAGTCTTTTGCTATCAATTAAGTACCGAAAATGTGCCGGAAATTTTGATCATGTAAGACACTTTTGTAGAGTACTGCTACTGTATTCTACTATCTATATTCGACAGAGTATGCATTACTTTATTCGATAAATTGTATCAGTCAATACGAATAAATACGGAGATTGAGCCATTTTGAATACGGTGGGTGTTCAGGAATGCTACAAATCCAGCTAACACACGAAAAATTTAGGTTCAGAGGTTAACCGTTAGAATCACTCGGAAATTTATCCTTAAATAAGATATATAATATATTAATATTATATAATATTATATTTATAATAATAATTAATCCTTAAATCCTTATTAATATGTAGATGGAAACCCTCTACGAAACATGTATTGCTTCTATCTTTTTGTGTAAAACTTGAAAAAATCAGGTTAGCACTTTTTGAAATTAGCGTCTTCAAACTTGCTGATTGAACGGAACCTTAGAAAGGAATAAGGGTTGTGTAACTAGTTCTTTTGAATAATAAGATAGGTAAATCGAACAAAGGTTCGGAACGTTCTTTCTACCAAGAAAAATCAACAAAAAAACTTAACTTTACTCTCTAGTCTCTTCCTTCGTCGTAATTCTCATTACTCACTCACACATAAATATATCGTAGGTGGAGGATTTTTCCTTACGAGTTTTCTGGGATAATAATGCGAATAAGCTCCCTAATCTTTCCACTATATAACAAAGGCAAAGGTAACGAATCCCTTCGGTAATGAACGCTTAAACAACAAGGAAGTTGCGTATAATATGGCCACCTATGTAAGTATAAGCATGTATAATGAATTAGAAAACGAACCGCTTTTGCCCGTTTGCCCGTTCGCCCGGGTGCGGGTGGCCCGATGCGGATTCGATACTATCTACACCAGATTTAGGGTTCCCACCTTTTCTACCAGCATTGGAAATTGAACTTGCCCTTGCGTTCAATAAAACTAATTTTACTGGAGCTTTAACACGTAGTAACTCGTGGTGTTAATACCTTTTAATTTTGTTATATTGCAACATTTACGAATTAATAATTTAAATGATTTTCACGCATCGTCGCGTCATCATACACACATATACGTTTCTTATAGTAATTTCCACTCTGTATGCTATTGTGCTGTTCGACTCGTAAACCGACAAACTTTGGGGTCCCGAGCTGTTTTAAATTACGGAAAACCAGCACCATTGAAAATAAATATTTGTACAACTTAGCGACATTAGATAAAAAGGGCTTTAGATAGCACATGGACAGACAGACAAACTATGATGGATAAAAAAGTAGCGGTGTTCCTTTTTTCATTATAACTGAAAAGCTAAAAAGCGGAAACTTGGGAAACTGCTTTTGCTTATTAGTGGACTGAGACTATAACCAATAGATATCCACTACTGGACATACATATAGGTCTCTTGCAAGAATCGCCACAGAACACGATCTTGTGCCGTCTGTTTCCAGCGGCTACCAGCGACTCGCTTGAGATCGTCCGTCCATTCGTCGTCTTCCAACGCTACGCTTGCTGGTGCGAGGAGTCGCGAAACTAAAGTGGCAATGGGCGGGGCACATTGCTCGAAGAACTGATGGACTTTGGGGTCCCAAGGTGCTTGACTGGCAAGACTATATAAATATTTATAATAAGCAGGTGGGTGTGAGCAGTGAGCAGTGAGCCATTGAGGAAATAGAAGCAGTTAATACGAAATAAACGTAATATGGAGGCGAGATTCGAAAACCCTGACAAAGATCCATCCCGATTCTTAATTACTCGTAATGGGTCGAACGATAAGGGTTCTTTGAAACGCTTATGATTTCAATGCGTGAGGTAAATTCTTGTTCGCCGGATAAGATTCGGCTCCTCTTAATGTATGTCGTTTAAGTTAATTAAGATCTGAGCTTTATAAACTTTTAGGTCTCCGAAATGATCGTTCGCTTTCAAATTCGCCGATGTTTCGGTGCGTAGGTGTGGAGGCTGATCGTTTGGGAGATAAGGCTGGTAGGTTACCTGTATGTGGCATCCTGCGAAACCTGAAACAAAAAAAATCTTTATATAATAACCCTGCTTAGACATTTTCGCAATTGAGGAGGTCAGGTAATTTTCTTCACATTGGACTCATAATGGTGGATTTTATAGATTTGTACCAAAAAAGTGTTCTTCTCCATGAATAAAGTACATCACCAAAGTTGCTAACTATCGCTATATTACCTACCTGTACCTACTACTACCATAAGCTTATACTAATGGTATGTACATAAGAGATCGTACATATAGGTAGTAGTCAGTAACGATCTTTCAAATTGCTGACTCTGGGTTCACAGGATAACTGCCTGATATATCGTATGAATTCATGTATTACTTACCTTTTTCGTAAAATGTTTTAAATGGTAAAAATCGCATTCAAATGTATCGTTTATAAGTTACTAGCATTTACTAGCATTTAGAAATTTTTAACTATTGAATCTATTTCACAGTTTAAAAAAAAAATTTAATCAATTTATTTAAATTAAGAAGGTGGTCAAACTATAAAAACGATAGAAATCTATCGATTAGAATCGCTTTGAATCTTAATTTATGTTGATTCCAATCGAATTAATTAATCGCGAATTAGCAAGATTTACCGTAAGAATAAATAAAATGTGGTCAGTCTTAGTTAAATATTGACTTAAAATATAGGTAGGTGCTCCATAACACCACAAAGCATGGAGAAATATGTATAGGTAAGTTTAATACTTGAACGAGCAAAAGTTTTCATAGCGCTTTTCTTTTTGAAAAATATTATTTAAGTTAAACTAAAAACTACAAAAGACAGGTAATAGATCGATCTATCAATACCAATATTCCTAATTCAGAATCGTATAATTTCACCAAATTTAATCCTTAAGTAGCAAATTGGGAACCTTAAAATTTCCATAGGGAATATTCGAGCTGACTTGAACGTAGGTAGGTAGGTACTAGTTACAACTATATACTAAATCAGCATTTCACCAAATCAACTCTTAAATGCGCAATTTTAAAGTTTTTTCATAGAGGCATAACCTGAAAAGTGGCATATTTACTCCACTAAATATATATAATTATAATTTGATCTCTTCTATCGGATAGGTATAGGCATCCGAAAAGAAAATATGACTTTATGAAAAGCTCATCCCGACGCGCGATGAGGTGAAATGGCGGTTGTAAGATTGTGGGGCACGGAGCAATGATGCCCCACAATCTTACATGTTTCTGAACTGAATAACGCGGACTGACGAAGTCTTCTGCATTTTAAAAAGGCCCTGTTATATAATTATGCCATTTTTAGGGTTCCGTAGTAAACAAGGAACCCTTATAGTTTCGCTCTGTCCGTCCGTCTGTCTGTCTGTCTGTCTGTCTGTCTGTCTGTCTGTCTGTCTGTCTGTCTGTCCGTCCTCGCTTAATCTCAGAGACTATTAGTGTTAGAAATCTGTAATTTGGCATGGGTATAAATATTAATCACGCCAACAAAGTGGTGAAATAAAATTTTGATAAATATTTTTTTTAGGGTAGCTCCCTTACATGTAAAGTGGGGATGAATATTTTTTTTTCTCGTCTACCCCATAGTGTGGGGTATCGTTGAATAGGTCTTTTAAAAATATTGTGGGTGTCGGAACATCATTTTTCGATTTCTAGATCCGTTTGTAAAAATATGATGTTTTAAAGTGCTAATTTTTATTAGAGTCAAGTGTCCCCCCCCTCTATCAGCCAAATGGCAGTATATAGGAACTTGAAAAAATTCACAGGAGTAGGATATATAATCAATTTTAAAGGAAAACTATCATGGCTAAGTAGGGTTTACAGGTTAAGGAGTTATACCTGTTTTTCGAGGATTGTGACTACGAACCCTACACTGCGCGTGGCCCGCCACGCACTTGGCCGGTTTATTAATAAAGAATTAGATTTTTTCATAATAGGTATATTAACTTACTACTTAATAGATAATATTTATCTAACCAAATATATTATACGGAGGTACATAATGTGGACATCAATGTCTGCATCGAAATACTACCTACCTAAACAGTAGGTAATCTTGTAAAAATATTACAATTTATTCAACTGATTTTTGAATTTAATTTCACAGATTTTCGTGACCAGTCTACGTGCGTCAAGTTTAAACTCGAAAGCGTCAGACATTTATTAATTGAATATGGAAGGTTAAACCGAAATAGAAATTTTATTGCAAATAAAATTTAAAAAAATAAAGCCCTTTATCTAAGCACGAATACCTAAGTCTTAAAATGTGCCACAATAAATTTGGCACGAACGCAATATTTATAAATAAAGCGGCATTTTAAAACCAGTAGCAAAAGTTTAAAAAGGGTCGAAAAATGTTAAAAAACAATAAAAGATTTCTTTATATTCATAAAAAGAAGGCAATCTCGGAAAGCGATCGAGTCGGCGCCGAAATATTGTACCACGTGACATCTTTATCGTTTCTTGCAGGGTTCCGTAGAAGAAAAATTAGAATGGCATCTGACTTAAGGTGTTACGTTTTCCATACTAACTTCATGTTACCATTCAAGAGCGAATGGATTATATATTTACACTGAAATTACATCGCACAGCCTTAATATAATTTTTAATTTGCGCGAAATTATATTTACATAAAGAAAACATTACATAGACAGCTTAATTATTATAATTTATGTAAATAAAATTTTCCGCAAATTAAACATTAAATTAAGGCTGTGCGATGTAATTTCAGTGTAAATATATAATCCATTCGTTCTTAAATGGTAATAATAAATTAGTATGGAAAACGTACCACCTTAAGCAACCTTCACTGTAAGTCAACGTATATCTTAATCATGACTGATAATTTCTAAACTATACTAAAACGTGTAAGATAATGTTATATAAAATTAAAATGTTTAGTTAAACATGTTATTAAACATATCTTAAAAGCGATAGGAGTATTTATGTAAGTTTTAGGAAATTATATCTATATGGAGATCACATGAAAATGACAATATGATATTTTAAGAATAAAAATAATAAGTGTGTGTACTACGGAACTCCCCGAGTGCGAGAACAGAACACGCATAACCGCCAACATTTTGTAACCGCTACGTTTTCGTGTACAAAACTACACAGGCCAAACCTCAACTGTGACATTGTAGCATAAAACTACGGTTATGATTAAAGCGGCCATTACGCACCGATAGCACGCTTAAAACATAATTTATTCAAATTAAAAATACTTATCAAAATATGATGCGGTACTAAATCAGGAATTAAGTGAGGCGGTGCGTGCGCGTGGCGAAAAATCGATGGTATCAACGCGACCGATCACCGTGAAAATCAAAAAAATTATGAATATAAAAAATTGTGTTACACGCGAATATCACTCTTTTAAGTCTTGACCACAGCGTAGAGAAGGGCAGCGGCCGATGTCGATATCGATACAACTGTGTTCAAGTTTTAACGAAAGTCTTTTTCAAACGGCTGTTCCTAGTAGGTAGATACCTATTTCTGATCCTCAACTATAATCGTATCCTTACGTAAATGTTTTCAGTAGCAATAGCATAGAAGCACATAATTTTAAAATCTCGGAAGAATAAAATTTTAGTAAGTTTAGCTTGGCGCATAATTTACCTATCAACTTGTAGTAAAGACGCGTGACGAAAATCTGTACAATGTAAAAAAATGAGTATGTAAAACGTATCTACTCTGAGCCTACCTGTAATCATATTTTTTTAATATCTTTATTGCAAGAAATAGATTTAATACTTACAGAGGGCCGTCTTAGGACAACATTATATGTGTGTTTGCAAGTGTGTGTGTGTGCGTGTGTGTGTGTGCGTGTGTGTGTGTGTGTGTGTATGTATGTGTGTGATGTTCACATATTAGTATAGTCTGTTCTTTTTCTTACGGTCGCCTTTTGTGTCTAGCCGCCTCCGCCGCGCGGTGTTTTACCAAAGACACCGCCGTGACTTCAAAGCATGCCGCGCGGAGTGTACAGGCACATGGGGTTTAGGCGTTTTATAGCTACTCATATTTTTTCATTAAAATTCTCTTTCCTTTTCATATTTTTTTATATTCGTATTTTATTACTATATAACCATAAACATAAAATATAATATTATTCTCATGAACACGGGTCTTCTCTCAAAATGAGAAGGATTTTAACCATAGTCTACCACGCTGGCCAAGTGCGGATTGGCAGACTATTCGGAGATTCTGTTAGAATAGAAAAAAAATTACAAACAGAAAAAAAGTAATAAAAATAAAAGCAGAATACTAAGTGCACCTGCGCCTGTACCGACACTAAGTTACCGAACGAACTATATATATCCCACGTGTGTTATTCAAAACAGCATCAAGTCTTTTGAATCTATGTACTTTTAAAAACCATATTTAATGTAACCTTAATCTGCACTTAGTGTTTAATCCCCAAATTACGCTTCTAACGTAGCCTTGATAATTTTTTAGCCATTTATACAAATTACCATACAATATGGAAATTTACGAAAAATAAACCTGAAGCGAGGGAGTGGAAAATAATAATTCGTCACCAAACGCCAAGTGTGACCGCGCTTACTCGTTACCGATCTGATAACCGCCAGCCCGTTTTGCATATCAAGATGGTCCAGTGTTGTGCCAACTAATTAATTATTTAGACTATCGATATCGACGTTAATCAATTCGCTCTATCATTTCCCTTTACATTTACAAGCTGAGGCTTGAAGGCTTTAAGTCATTAGTCGATAAAATCGCAATGCGTTACTGCGATATCTTTTTATGAAATTATCGCAGCAGTGGTTAAGATCACATGCTTCCTTAGGGCGTGTCCCTGTTAAGCGAACAGTGAGCGGTTAACTGTTTGCTTTCAGTTCGCCTCCCTATATTTTTCAAATGTATTTTGCAGTGTTTCGCTTGCCAAATTATTTAGTGAGTTCTTTGTTCCTGTCTGAGAAGCTGATTCGCCTCCAAATGCCTCCAAAACTATGAGAGATCCAGAGTTGCGACCGATACGTCGATCAGAGTCAGCCAGCGGACAGCCAGCCGATCACTGTTTGTCTGATGGGGACACGACTTTATACGAATCCTAGTAAAATCGCAATCGTAGGACCCAAGGACTCAATAATCACACTTGTCTAGTAGAGTCTTTATTTGCTATATTACTTACATATTGTAAGGAACCTAAACTAGGAACTATTTTATTATTCTAACCGAGATTGACGTGATATGTAGGTACATTTAACTTATCCAAAACAGAAAAAGATATGCTAATTATGTAGTAAATATAAACTTGACAAAGCATTGTAGAGAACGAAGACGAGCGACGTATTGACATCAGAAGAATCCACGAACTTCCAGAGCATTTTCTATAACAATACTCGTATTTATAAACACAATAAGAACAAAGGGAAAGATTGAAAGCTTTTTATGCTGTCGCCTGTCGATACGATAACTTTATAAAAGCCCGTGTCCATGACCGATTCGGTGTTGGGGCGAGCGTATCAAAATTATTACAGGCCCTATTAACATAATATTAGACGACAAAACGGCAATGTTACGAGTTACGACCGCGGCCCGTGAACACGCTACCTATAGCGACTACGTGGAAGGAAAACGCGAAGGCTTCGAACAATGAAGAAGAAAAAGGAATGAAATGGTTCGTGTAATATACACACTGCCCGTCGGTCGCCGTTCTTATAAGAGGTTTTTCTTATTAGAACTTGGCTGGGCACACGGCCGTGTGTCTTGATTACTATACCTAATTGGAGTTTTGGCATAGATAAATATGTAATAATAATAATAATAATGTCCTCCTGACCGAATTTCGGCCACGGCGGCCAATCTCAACCGAGGCAGAGACTAGCCATCTGCACTTGTGCACTATAATATCTCCTCACTGAGTGAGGAGATATTATAGTGCACAAGTGTGTGCGCATACACAGGTGCACTCTCTATTCCCTCACTCTCATAGTTCGATGGGACACCAATGCGACACGACCGGAGAGAGATTAGGCGCAGGACCGACGGCTTTACGTGCTCTCCGAGGCACGGGGGTGTATCTAACACCGCCAACTTCCAACTCCGGGCTGGCACTGATAAATATGTATGTATCTGTTGATAGATGCATTTCGATGTACTTTATACTTCTGACTCCCGCCTCGTTCGACTTAAGTACCTTCAAGGCAAGAGTGAATAGGCATTTTCTAGGCAAGCGCGTTCCAACTTAGACCTCATCATTGCTGTTCAGGCATGATTGTCGTCAAGCGTAAGCCTATTTTGCAATAAAAAAAACTCATTCTTAACTAAGTTGAATATCGGGAGTTAAATGCCAACAAAATTAAGCCGCTTTAGGTTGCACAATTCTTTAGCTATTCACTAAAATATGACCCACACCATGAAAGTAAGAATACTGACTTCTGCAACCCACTTTGTTTGTTTTTTGTGGGCAAGTTTAATTCTAACTAGTTAGTCAACTATAACTGGTATTTATTCATCTAAACTGTATAAAACAAGTGATTTTCTTCGTTTTAGTCTTTCTCATCTGAAAAATCTTGGGTCAGTATCGATAAAGTAGGGTATCGGCTTCAGAAACAGCGTTGCTTCGTATTAACACAGAATTGCCTTATTAGTAGCCAAATAAATCGTACAGTATCCGCAATTTTTCATATATCGCCAAAAACAATTATTAAAATTCTAGTTGCACTACCATAAAAATTAAATCAAAACGGTCACCCAAAGTTATGGGTCTGTGCTACTTCTAAAATGAGTGAAACACTGTTCTCTTATCACTTATCAATCAGTGCTGTGGCGACAGATGCATGACAGGGATTGATATATGTGTCATCCAATTAGTTGGCGCCTTAAATGGTTGACCTTGACACACTTGCAGAGTTGTATGTACTTACACAATATTGATATTGGTAATAATTTGTGATGGGTTGCCTATACGCGGATATGTGCAAAGTACGCAAGACGATTCCCTTTTTCCAATTAAAAGTGATGTTTGTAGTTGTACTAGGGAGGGTATGTCAGTCAAACGGGTGAAGTTTTTACAAAAGACCTTATAGATAGCAGTTAGTCACTCACATGTAAAAAATTACTGTTGTAAAAATGATAGTACCTAATCAGGCTCAAAAAGTTGAACGTTTCTATAAATTTTATTTTTAGCGCAATAATAAATACTTAACCTAATTTTGCTTTCCCTAAATTAAGTAAGTACTTCTAATAAAAATGATGGTTCTTCTGATTAATAAAACAAACTTGCCATTATAATAAGGCTTCTAATGAAAAACGACGCTCAAAACAAAATTTACGGAGAACACATTAAGATATCTTAACTGGACGACGACAGGGCTAAATTATACGCTCGGTTAAAAAATAAACCCAGAACTGTTTGGCTCCGCGAAACTAAGAGGGTTCTGTAGAAAAATCTATGAAATACTTATTATTTACTCTTTTCCGTGATGAAAACTATCAACAGACCTTCTTCAGGATGTATCTACCTCATATATCTTTGTACCGAGTTTTAGCTTAATCGGATGGAGGAACAGACAATCATTTATTTTTATGACTATATAGGATTCTTGGATCTTATTGAAGTCCTTTCTGTGTATATCCGACCTTCGGGGATCTAATTCATTATAGTATTATGTGCTACCTTTTCTGAACTTTAAAATAACGGGCCATAATGTTATAGTAGGTAATATTTCAGCACTTCTCTTCTAAATTAAGATCCCAGGAATCGTTTAATATTTTAATTAAATATGTGTCATTACTCATTCACTGTAATTAACTATAATTCCTTTATTTCTTATATCTACCCATAACGTTTATTATATACCCAAACGGCTTGTTCAAAACACGAGCAACTTTTAAATATTCCTTTTGCCTTAAACAAAGCATTGAGTTTTATTAGAAGTACATACTACCGTTAGGTAGGTAGGCACTGTTAAAATATATTTCGAGTAAGCAATGATTTTATAAAATTACGAGTGAGAAAATGTGCTATTTATAAACCTACTTATAGAAAACTATTGAGACTATAATTTACATTACTATAATAGGTCATATTAACTAATTTTTATCCCATATAATATTATTAGTGTAAAATTGTTTTCAATTCATTCAGCAACCGTGAAAATCCGGGATGACGCATCATCCCGGCCGCGGTACCCAAACAAAAGCTAAGGGCCCGATTCCAGTGGCGATAGCGGGTAAAAAACAAACTACTGAATTGATTAGCATAAAGCGACACCTCCGGACCCCCCAGTGTTTCTCAATTAAGCCACTTGTCTGTTCGCGCCGTGTGCGGTGTGCGCGCGCCCTTATCACGATTGTGTGGGTGACTTTATTTTCTGCTGCATTTTATACTCCTGTATGTAGGGTAGATACCCGTATGAATATACTATTCTAGAAAGGAAACCTGGCAACTTCGGTTCTACGTGTTCTCAATACATGCGCAACAGCACTACCTACCCACTTATTTCATACAGCTTGATAAGTTACATTACATGTGACCCATTACATTAAATCACAACTAATTAATTATGTACGTAAGTACCTAAGTGTTAACCTAAAATATTTTTTTTTACATTTACGTAAATAATATGAAACTATTGTTCGTGTTACCGCTGCTTATCATAAGTGGTGTTTCCACATAACTTCAACATTACTTATTCAAGGGGAGGATCAACAAATTCCTCAAAAGCCGGCAACACATTAGTGGTTCCTCTGGTACTACAAATGTTCATGGGTGGCGGTAATCACTTAATATCAGAGTGCTTAGTCTCAATTTGGAGCGCTCCAAAACTTTATAGTATACGAGCGGATACCCGCGACTTCGTTCGCGTGGATATTGATTTTCATAATCCCGTGGGAATCATTTTGTTTTTCCTAAGCTCCTTTGAGCTTATACCTTGATAAAAACTGTTAAAAGTTCACTGGCGGATGTTTAGATACATCAAAATGTAAACATCCGCCAGTGAAAGTCCCATCATAATCGGTTCAGCCTTTCAGAGATTAGCCAGTAGTCTTTAAAGTATCTACTTTCTAACAAAAAAAGAATGAATGAAATCGGTGCACCCGTTAACGAATTACAGCTAAGTACACATTTTGCCTTTCATCCCCTCTCCCAAGGGAACCGTGCTGAATTTCGGGATAAAAAGTATCCTATATGTTACTCCATAGTATGAACTTAAATCATGCCGAGTTTCATTTCAATCCATTGAGTAGTTTTTACGTGATGCGCGCACAAACATACAGACAAACAGACAAACAGATAAACAGACAAACAGACAAACAGACAAAAATTTCAAAAATAGCTTTTTTACGTTCTATTACTTATCCCTAACATCCCCCAGTTATTATTTTGCAAAAATCTTCAATGTACAGATACGGCAATTCTACGATTTTATTATATGTATAGAAGATAGATGTATAGAAGAAGATAGATAGATAGAAGATATAGATATAGAAGACTATAAGTATACCTACTATTGATCGAATCACAATGACTTCAGAGTAAAATGGACCTAAAACAAGAGTCTTTGGGTTCATTTTGCTCAGAAGTCATTTGTCATTCGATCAATAGTATACTTATATAGTACTAGTGTTGCACTCGGTGCGCGAGCTGCAAGCAGCTCGCGGGCCTTGTAGTCTCTTCAATATTCATAAAATAAAAAAATGGGAGGCCATACCAAATACCAGAATATTCTGGAGAGTCTCTTGAAAGATAGAAAGAAATATTGAAATCACGTTTCGTATCTTTTCTGAAAGGACACTAATACTTTTAGTTTTGGAGCGCTTCAAACTGAGACTAAGCATCTGGTGACCCGCCTGCTCGTTTGCCCGCAATTTTTATAAAAAAAAAATACTCAATAGTACCTATGATAGCGCTGTCGCAACTAGACAATTCCTTACTCACAAATCAAGTCTAGGCGCAGTTGTTATAGACACAAGCGTGGACACATGTCTCTTCTGACTTGTCACCTATATAGACTTATTAATTAAGTAACATAGCTGCACACCTGTGCACTGTAATACAAGTCTTATGAAGAATTTTATTATATTTTGTGATTGCGCCACCACCACATATACGCGCTTCTCTAGTAGATGAACTTATTTCGCTGAGTTTGTTTACTTAGTTTGTTTTCAATTATATTATTTGATATTTAGTTTGTTTTCAAATAGGATAGCTATTTGAAAACAAACTAAATATCAATTTTTCTAAAATAAATCTATGCTATTGATGTGTAACCATAGATCACGTAGTTAAAAAAAATTTCATACATAGTAGGTATCTATTAAGAAAAAAAATTGAGGCAACTTCGTGCGTGAATAAACTAGTTGAAAAACTAGTTAAAAAACATGGACTCATACTTTACTTATGTAAATTTCGAATGTATGTACATATATAATGTAGGTAATCTTGCTTTAAAATATTGTTTTTTTTTTTTGGATAAATTAATCAAAATTACGAAACGTTGATTTGCACTAACACTTATCAGAAGGTGGTGAAACAGGCCCTTAATGTTGTGTATGTTCCCACTACGTGTGTGGTGTGCGCGCACCCTTATCTCGATTGACTTATTTTATTTTCTGCTGCGTTTAAATAGGCACTAGATGCCTTTTATTTTACGCCTAGTTGGTACCTACAGCGAATCTCCTTAGTTGAAGCGATAGTATCTTTTATGCAGCATTTAAAAAATTATATGTCTAAGTACTTAAACATTACATTTAATCGCACATATAAAGTTACCATATCAAATGGTTATACTTATAGCGTATTCGTTCTGTTGCTGATAGATCTAGATCGTAGACTACTAAGGTACTGGCACATACGAAGGCCCGGCCTCTACGAAAGCCCACATTGAAAAAGCGCACTTGCCACTGCCTAAAGCATTCGAAATTTCGGGCCCATATTCACCTTGACCCCACATTGAATGTTGATTGGCGCCAAATCATTTCCGCGCCGCCATTTTGTTACATTTCGATCATTTCTCTCTGAGCGCTGTCGATATCGCGTGATTATAATCTCGCTGTGGTTGTTTTTGCCAATTTTTCCACAAATAGCGTCAGTTTTCGAGTGATTCTATCATTATATTGTAAAATAACCATTGGAGACTAGAATGCGATGCTAAGTTTACCGATTATTTAGATATTTGTGATTATAAGTTAATTTTTCCGCCACTATGAAAAATTCGTAGTATGGCCCGGGCCTACGTAGAGGCCTATGGGCTTTACTACATCTATGAAAATGTCAAATGCACTTGGATTGTAAAACTTAAATACTAAAGTATAAATAAAACGAATTTAGTTTGTTTAGTTTACAAATTTTTTACGATTTTTTAAGCAGTTAATCATAATTTTCATTGATAATTTGTTAAATTATTGATAGTTCTCAATATGGATAGGTACTTTATTTTTGTAATATTTGTACTGATTTTTGTATGTTTGCATACATTTTCAATTTATTAGTTTTTTTTTATTAAAAAGTTGTTGATAAAGCTGTATAGCTTGTAAAAATAAAATAAAAAATATTCAATAGCCCTAGTAAGGCCCACTTAAAATTTAAGTGGAAAATGAGAACTGAATATTTTGATTCTTAAATTAATACTGTCTAGAGTTACGAATTTGTCATTAGAAATAATTGTTTTTTTATTGATTTAAAGTAGAATTTTACTTTTATGACTATTTTTGTTTTTCATACATGAGTCAAGGCCCAGTGTGCAATTTTTTCATTATATCTCTAAAGTATTGCTTAAATAAACTGTTAAACGTGATTTGTGAATTATTTTGTAGAAATATTAAGTTGATGTTAAGTAACAGTTAGTTATAAACGGGCCTTAGTAAGGGACAGTGCCTTTAACAAGGCCCACTATAGTGTTTTTAAAAACACTCTTTAATATAACTTTGAGTAATTAAATTATAGTTTTTTGATTATTTTTAGAAGGGCAATAAAACATTGCAATATTACACATAGTTGTTTTTGTCAAATCTTTAAAACATTATTTTTTATTGAGATTTTAAATAAGGTGGGCCTTCCTATGTGCCAGTACCTTACTTATTCCAGGGTCTCCATATTAGTACTTAACTATTCAAGGACCTAAATAGTAGACGTTAAACATCGATGCCACAGGTAGCAGGCTGGTTACCACCTTACCGGCAAAGCCGTACCGCCTAGCAACTTAGCGTTCCGGTACGGTGCCGCGTAGAAACCGACCAGGGGAGTTTTAATGAGTCAAGCTTCGATCAAAAAGAGTCAAGGACTAATTTGTAGATGAATAAAAAAATTACACAGTGTATTTTTATCCTTTTTAAATTTTATGTCGTGAAAATCTTCGCGGAACATACCCAAAGCATACCAGATTTAATTTCCGAAGAGAAATCCTTATATATTATTATACATGTTATTTGAGAGCTTAATTAATAATCAGTACCGTGATAACAGGTTCCAAGGCAACGCCATTTAACCACATTTGCGGCTGAATATATCTTCATTTATCCGGACTAGTTGCACAAGCGGGGAGTTTAATGGGGCCGACTGTTACACCGTATCGCGTTCACGGTATCAAGTATCTACGAGCTCGCAGTTTGCATGATTTATCTAGAAAATAAAATATACACACTCTCAAATCTATAAAATTCACTCACTCACAAATCACTCAAAAATCTATAAAATTACAAGAATATCCTTGTCATTAAAGATGATATTTTTCAGACCCATCATGCATGTTTTTTTTATTCATGAACAATTTCGTCCTTGCTGCGATCTCACCTGATGCGTAAATGACGATGCAGTCTAAGATGGAAGCATGTCAAGTCTAAGATGGTTGGTGCATGGAGAATTTATTTAGTGTGTGTTAAGTATTGGTTGGTATATAATAAAATTACTGATAGCTGTATGCTTTATTATCGTACCACACAAATCAACCAGTATTTATTTAATCAACCGCAATTGTTGTTGGGTTCCTTCGACTAGTATCTTTTTTTAGTGCCGTTTCCAAGTACCGTGCGAGTTTTTGCGCTGTTCGTCGTGGATATATCGCTAAACGGTGTTACAGTTCTGTGTGAACGGCAGCCGGGTTGCATGTCCGCAGATAAAGACAGCGACACCTCGCATTTGCATCGCCACCCGCCGAGACCACCCCGCGCCGCGCCGCGCCGCGCCGCCCAATAGGAAAACATATTTAGCCGATTTCAAAAAGAGGTCGATCTGTTTTATATTGATAAAATATACAACACGTACCTAAGTATAATCAATTAATGGTAATAGAAGACCTCAGTAGCTCATTCGTAATTAGGGTGTACTAAAATCCGAATGTTCGTTAGTTCGGATCTTACACGTTGAACGACTGTCGTATATCCACTCTTAACACTGTTATAATGAACTAGCGGTCCGTCCCGGCTTCGCTCGTAGTACATAATATATAGCCTATAGCACTCAAGGATCACTTACATATCCAACGGTGAAAGAATTTTTGAAATCGGTCCAGTAGTTTCTGAGATTAGCGCGTTCAAACAAATAAACTCTTCCGCTTTATTATATTAGTATATATACAAACACTTAATTGAAGAATACGAGTATATTAGCAATGTTTTTAGAAAAGAAATAAGAAACAAATATGTGTAAATAAATAATCCCTTTTTTTAAATACATAGATTTTTTTCAAGCTACGCTACAATGACGAGGTAAATTGTGCACCGTGTTCACACAAAAATCCCTAACCAAACAAGGAAGTAGTTATATAGAGCTATATTATAAAGTTTATTTTTTACTACCTGTATTGAAAATCCCTTGGTTAAGGCTTAACCGTCCTATCCCGACAGAATAACGGTGCATTCTATCTCACACTTCAGCTGAATATTCCGTTTCCTGCATACACGAAGCTGGGCGTGTAGATAATGTCGCCAGTTAATAGATAACTATAAGCCCAACATAATAAACGTAAGTGAATTTTGCTATAACATGGTTAAAACCTTAGCATATAGACAACTAGACAAATTAGACAAATATTAAATAGAATAGGTAGGTGGTATATGACAATTTAATGAAGATGAGCTGAGCTTTTTTATGAAGCCCACATTTAGCGACTATGTCTAGGAACTGCATTTTACCTATCACTGGCAACACTTTGACGTTCAGAGACTATCGTCATCAGTAGACCTATTATCCCAATGACAGAATTACTATATGGATTGTAGTTTTAACACAAAATACCACGATATGGTGGCATTAGGTACCCACTCGTGTATTTAACATTCACAACATGTATAAATTGCATTATATTCAAAATCGCACGTTTGTAAGTTTATATCTAGAACAATACTCACTTCCTCCATAACATTGCTCGGAAATAAAGAGTCAGGTAAGTTTGATAACGAAAAAGTAGCAGAACGGGTGGAATTTGCATTTTCGTGTCGCATGGCATTGATATCACAATGTTATGTGGTTCTATAATTTTAATGAATACAAAAATTACTTTTGTTTCAACATTGCGCGACCTTTCACCGGACTTTAAACACTCGTGTATGTTGCAGTTAGAATATAAATATTGGATTTGGATATTCAGAACTAGAAATTATGTATCTAGTTTTATATAAAATGTTTCTTTTTACATTCAAGGACCACTTTTTAACTCGGAGTGAATTTCCTTAGCACAATTAATTTCCCTATTTAGTTTTTACAATTTAGAGATTGTTTTTTTTTTTAACTCTATACCATTTCTTATCTCAATACTACTTCTATATTGTTATAATTGTTGACTAAAATATGATCTTACACGGACAATTAAAACTAATTTATTATTTAGTTAAAAATTAAAAATATTTAAGAAATAGATGAAAAGCTTGTTTGTTACTATCTGATTGGAACTAACAGATCAACATAGTCATTAAACTTTTATATAAAGAGAAAACAAATATATATTTGACGTGAAAATAAAATGAATCAGCACCAACCTGAAAATGATAGTGTAAAGTAACTCAATTTTCGTAATGATATTATTAGCAACGCAGTAACAAAAAGCAGACTTATGGCGGAAGATTCATAAAGAAGAAGAATTTACGTATCAAGTTTTAGCATAAATCGATATTCAAATATTTTTGCTAATGTTCTCAAACATCTTTCAAACATACTTTTTTAATTTAACCAGTGTTTTTCAGAGCTAGTGGCAGTATGTAGGTAGGTACCTATGTATATAATAAACCAAAAAATATTTATTTAGATATCAAATTAGTCAACCTGAAAGACTTACTCGTACTACCTTTTTGGCACGAGCTGCGAGCTTGCACAACTCAAAAGCTCATACCTTTAAAGATATCTTTCGAACGTGCAGAAACTTAAATACAAATTAGTCGCCTTATACGTCGCAATAATTACAGACCGCCTTACGATGAAATGATTGAAGCGATATCGAATGACGCTATCACGAATATAGACGCCATTAGCCGACGCCATTTTAATTTTCGACGTGTATGTAATGCGATACTCGTTGTAATGTGACAGATAAGTGGCTTTTTTTTGGTGGAGTGTGCCAGCTTTTTGTTGAAAAACTTAGCACAAGTAGAAAATATCTAGAGTTCTAGACGTATTTGCAAATCGTAAGTGAGCGTTTTCTAAATACTACATATCGGTATTTTATACCTACTTCGTGTACTTTATTTAAAAAAAACTAAGAATAGTGTATCACTTCACTACATAGTATAAAATTATCCCTATGTCCCTATGTATGCTTAAATCTTTAAAACTACGCAACGGATTTTGATGCGGTTTTTTTTAATTGATAGAGTGATTCAAGAGGAAGGTTTATAAGTAGAAAAATTGGACCCGCTAGGTGGCGCTAATAGCGGGCAGGACGACGTCTGCCGGGTCCGCTAGTAAAGTTATAAACTATAAAATTATACAGTTATCTAATAAATGTTGGAATAACTTGCTGCCGTTTTGTAGGAGCAGAAAAATAAATAAATTCGCTTATACGATGAATGTTGTTCATAAATAGGTTACTTTTAATATGTGTGTTCTTTTACTCTGACTTAAGCTCTCAACATGCCACTACATAGCTGTCGAGTCTCGCCTTCTTGTAGTCTAGAACAACTCTCTGTGATGTTTACAGGCAATTAGGAGCTGTCAAGCAACTATTAAATAAAATAGTGCATTATTTTAAAACAAGACACGTGCACAAATTGAACTAATTCCTCCCTATTACCACCATAAAGTATCGCGTTTATCTAAAATAGCCACTCATTTAATACTAATTTACAGAGGCGAAAGCTTCGTGGAAAATCTCGGAGCAGCTGCAGGACGCTCGTGGCATACTTATTATTTCTACATTTTTTTTTCAACAATTTACCAGTCAAGGACCCTTAAATACCCGTATTTAACACCTCTTCAGCTTCTCATTTATTCAAATTAGCACTACTTCCATTGACATATGATGGAACAAAAATACCCCTTAGTGAAAACAACTCTTATGCACTCGTATAAACTTGCTCCAACCTTTATCACGCTCTTATTAAGAGCTAAAATTGATTATTACTTGTGATAATGAAATCCAAAATAATTCGTCAATGGAAGCACGATATTTTCCGTAATCCTATCCCGTTCACACTTTGAAGTTTTCCCATAAATATGAGTGAGATGACGGTTAGGGCGTTTGTGCACTTACTCGTTTTCGATCGTGTTATTTTAATGCCAAACTAAGTAGGTATTAACTTTTAATAATAATCAACTGCTTTGAATCATGTTTTGTTGGAATTCAAGAAATGCAAATACCTATGTTTTCCAAATACCTCACAACATCAGGACTCATCTCTGCCCTCTTTCCACACACCATTCCACTCGCGTCCTTATTTTAAAACGATTCGATGTGAAGAATTCACGAATATATAAACACGAAAACGAATCGAAAACGAGTAAGTGCACAAACGCCCATACAGTTATAAGGAAGGCTATGTCGAATCGTGTTTTCACGAAACACGAAAACGAATCGAAAACGAATAAGTGCACAAACGCCCTAAGGGCGTTTGTGCACTTACTCGTTTTCGATTCGTTTTCGATTCGTGTTCGTTTTTTTAATGAACATCATAAAAACGTATACGAAATTCACGAATGACATTTGTGCACTTAATCGTGATTTCACTATACGTTTTAAGCATTTCGTAGATAAAACCGTGTTCATAATGTGTGCTGCATTTAATCGTCGTCAGCTTTTCGCACTTCTCTTATACATTCGTAGGCGATCATCACTTAATGACATGACATGACATCATGAAAAAACTTTTTTTAATTACTATCGAAAGAATGTTGCTACTTTCGATTTCATATTGTGTCATATAAAAAAAAGATTCCTCGGCAAGACACACGTTTTAGAGAATGCATAACTCCAGAAAAAATGCTGGCAGTAACACTAAGGTAAGTGATTATGAATATTTCACACGGTACGGTTAGTATCAAAATTATCTAAGCATACGTCATATATTTTGTGAACATCCCAAGTGGACATTACGGTCTTGTAAGAAAACAGTAACAACTAAGTATCAGAAATGATATTTTTTATGAAATGTTCATATTTTGCTGATAGTTTTTGACTACCAACCACAGGTATGGAAATTTTGATTATACTACAATATTTAGGTATTTTACTCGAAGTAAAACTAATTTGAATGAAACAAACGATTTATTTTAATGCCAAACTAAGTAGGTATTAACTTTTAATAATAATCAACTGCTTTGAATCATGTTTTGTTGGAATTCAAGAAATGCAAATACCTATGTTTTCCAAATACCTCACAACATCAGGACTCATCTCTGCCCTCTTTCCACACACCATTCCACTCGCGTCCTTATTTTAAAACGATTCGATGTGAAGAATTCACGAATATATAAACACGAAAACGAATCGAAAACGAGTAAGTGCACAAGCGCCCATACAGTTATAAGGAACCTATGTCGAATCGTGTTTTCACGAAACACGAAAACGAATAAGTGCACAAACGCCCTTAGAATTCCCTGTTATTGTTTGCAATATTGGAAGCTAATTACGCGAATTACAGGGATGGCGAAGGTGCGAAAATGGAGTGTAAAATGCAACGGCTCATCAACATCTCATTATAAAGCGGTTAAGTGAGGACACGCGATATGTTCGGAGTTTAACACCCCTGATTTGATTATTATGCACCATTAACGCCGCGTCTGTGCGAAATTTCCGCTTGCTAAGTAGGTACGAAGTAAAAATTTATAGCCCAATATAATAACATTAATGGAAGAGAGTTAAATAAGAAGCGAAAAAGAACTCAAAGTTACTGGGACACTTAAATAAAAACAATTGGGCATTACAAAACTAACAGTTATGTATGCAACTGTTGTATAATAAGGGGTATTAAAACACGAATGTGGGTTTTATAATAGTATCATGTGATACTATTTTCAAACCCACATTCGTGTGTTTTAATACCTAATTATCAACAGTTGCATACAAGACTTTATCTACACCCATAATATGAATCCTCTATAAAAGATTCTGAAAAAGTTAGTAAGCTAACATTAAAAAAAACCGGTCAAGTGCGTGGCGGGCCACGCGCAGTGTAGGGTTCCGTAGTCACAATCCTCGAAAAACAGATATAACTCCTTAACCTGTGAACCCTACTTAGCCGTGATAGTTTTCCTTTAAAATTGATTATATACCCTACTGCTGTGAATTTTTTCAAGTTCCTATATACTGCCATTTGGCTGATAGAGGGGGGGGACACTTGACTCTAATAAAAATTTGCACTTTAAAACATCATATTTTACAAACGGATCTAGAAATCGAAAAATGATGTTCCCACACCCACAGTATTTTTAAAAGACCTATTCAACGATACCCCACACTATGGGGTAGACGAGAAAAAAAATATTCATCCCCACTTTACATGTAGGGGAGCTACCCTAAAAAAAAATATTTATCAAAATTTTATTTCACCACTTTGTCGGCGTGATTAATATTTATACTCATGCCAAATTACGGATTTCTAGCACTAATAGTCTCTGAGATTAACCGAGGACGGACGGACAGACGGACAGACGGACAGACGGACAGACGGACAGACGGACAGACGGACGGACATGGCGAAACTATAAGGGTTCCTTGTTTACTACGGAACCCTAAAAAGCCAGTCCTTGTAACCATAATATCATCCAAAGGAGTGTTATTATGAAAACGGATGATATAATGTTGTACTGATTTTCATTACAACACTCGTTTGGTTGATGGGTTATTAGGACATTGGGTGTTTTAACGTTGGCAATGGCATGGGTGAAAATAAAATCCTTTAACTACCCTTTACGAGTTTCATAAAAAAAATTGCAAATAACCTGAAATGGATTGACGGCCCAATTTTATAATTTCGACACGGTGTTTAGTATTGTGGATCAATTTCCTCAACAGATCAATAAAAACTTGTATGCAAATCGATTTATTTATCTCATCCAACGAAATCAATCAAACCGAAAGAAAAGCATTTTATTATTTTTCAAATTAGATCTGTCTTGAAACGTAAAATATTAATTTATACATTGAAAAATAGTTTAGTAAATGGTTCATATATCTTAATAGTTAATTTTATTAGTCGTTTTAATAAAATTTAATGTACCTACCTATCTAAAGTGTGAACTGCCACATTATTTTGGAAACGACGGAAAGCTTCTTCACAGTAGGCACCTACTTACACTTTTCTTATATACGGATAACGGAACTGATGTTTGTTATTTAGTTTTATTGTATTTGAATCTTATCGAAACATACAATAATATGCATAAAAAAAATTGATATCTAAGGAAAAGAAAGTTTTTGTTACGTAAAGTTTAAAAAGAAATAACTTATTTCTTCCGAGAATGATTTCAATAAATTTAAAGAAATAGGTATTTTTACAGTAGCATCCCAATAAACCTATAATAATATAATTTTTGTTAGGCAAAACATACACAGTTACAATAAAAAGTGTGAATTAAACGACAGGCAATTAAGAAATAGAAATAGGCTCGTGATTCCTCAATTACGCCTCAAGAAGGTCCAGAAGTCGTTTGTGGGAATGGGCGTAATGTTCTATAACAAAATTCCACAAGAAATCTTAGACTTGCCTTTACACAAGTTTAAGAACTCTATTAAAAGTATGCTCATGAAAAAAGCATATTATACAGTTGAAGATCATAGTAAAAATGATAAAAAAGCGTGTGTGTGATTTGACTCGTTCCAGCAATGCGCGAGACGGCAATTCAATCATGTACTTAACATACAATTGCTATTGTTATTTAAAAAAAAGAGCAACTGCCGAGTTTCTTACTGGTTCTTCTTGGTTGGAATGGCATTCCGAACCAGTGGTAGATTCAATTGACCATTCAAAAGTACTTGTAAAAGTTTATTTGAATAAAAAACTTTTCTATTCTATAACTAGATTTCTTGAAGTCGAGTTTAAATTACTCTATTTTGTTAAATTATTAGGTTGTTTATTGTTAACGTCTTTTGTTTTAAATTCAACAGTGCGTAGATCTAAGATAGATATTGTTACGAGTAACCTGGGTCAAACTTTGATTTGTTGTTGAATATAATTCTTATTATAATGTTGTTTTCAACTTATATTAAGAATGGTAAAATCCTACTTTCTACCTTCTTGATCAAAGATAAATAAAATTAGATGATATCAATCAACCTCCCAGATTTGCCGTTTCAAAAAGAGCCGAATTTTTAAACTTGATTATATACCGAATATTGTTTTAAAGGAATTCGATTAATTTAATTTTAGTAACGAATGAAATAGGAACCGATCGGTATCACAACAGAAGTTAAATTTATCGATTTTGAATGCAAATTGATTGGAATGATTCGGAAAGTCAAACGCTTTTAGAGTGATACAAGATACAAATAATAATAGAAATAACTGAAGTTAAGAGATTGTAATTAATTATTTTATATTAACGCTGATATACCTAATGAAAAAATATTTATAATATACTTAAAGGTACATATTTTTTTAAATATAAGTATACGCGTGTTTTGTATAAAGCTATACATTTGACATTATTTTATTATCTACCTAAGAGCCGATATTTCCGAATAAATGAGGAATCAATTTGACTTTTCGGCAGTTTTTTGTACTGGATGTCAGTCAAAATATCAAATTCATTCGTTATTAAAAATCCACTGCAATTGTCTGATAAAAAGCTCTAATCTCATAAAGTACTGAACAGATATTCTTTGAGGGATAGTTTTGATCAAAAGACGTAGGGCTTGTTTCACCACCTTCTGAGTAATAAGTGTCGGGTAGCCTAAACGTAAGTTTTGTCACTTTCTTACTTTATGTCAAGTGACAAAAACAAAAGTTGTGAATAAGCTATCCGATACTTATCAGAGGGTGGTGAAACAGGCCTTTAGAGTTACTAAATTCGGTACTTTTTATAATTCTTGCAATACTTAGGCGGGTAGGTATCATTTTGTACAAAATTATCATATTTAAGTACTTACCTATCCAAATATCACAGACCTTGCTAGATACTACTAGATATAGGTATCTAATAAAATAAGAAAGAGAAAGAACACAATATAAAAACTGAAGGTTACCAGTTAATAATAACCGTTATCAAAATTAAATATAGGTCTCATAACTCAAAAAAACGTGCGTCGAAAATCCGCAATGCCGTCGGTAAAAAAACTGGTATAAATCACAAAAATAATTTTAGCCCTAAAACTGACACGGTGAACTAGGCATGCAATATTATAACCGCTTTAAATTTTAACTGCGCACAATTTATATGCCGATAGCACGAAAAGTTTTTGTGGGGGAGCTTTTGTATAAATTAGCTAATATGTTACTTAGTCTTGACCCCTGTTAGCCTCATACCACACTTACAACGAAATACCTACCTATTATAAAATGCAAGAAGCCTTTTTTAACCCCCGACGCAAAAACGACGGGGTGTTATAACTTTGATGTGTCTGTGTGTTTGCGTGTGTGCGTGCGTGCGTGCGTGTGTGTGTGTGTGTGTGTGTGTGTGTGTCTGTCTGTTCCCCTGTGGCGCTCAAACGGGTGGACCGATTTGAATGCGGTTTTTTTTGTTTGAAAGGTGAATTAGTCGAGAGTGTTGTTAGCTATGTTTGAAGAAAATCAGTCCAAGTTGGCCGCCGCTACAAAATGGCGGATTACATATTTTTTCACAACTCCCTTAATATGGGTACCAAATGAAAGGGTTTGACTAGTAGAATAGCAGTATGCAAATCCAAGATGGCCGCAGCCACAAAATGGTGAATGTCGGGGGTTTTTTAAATTTTTAATTTATACTTGTCTAATCATGCCTTATAGTACGCCGGTACGGTATATCCAGCTATTCATTGTTATCCATATTATCATTATTATTCTAATTATGTTTCTTTATCATTCGAAAATGTAAATCTTAGTTAATTAAAGTTATGTTGACAATATTGTAAAATTAAAAATATCGTATGACTGTTAGAGGTAGACTATAAACAACTAACTTAAGATCTCACTATGTAACTGTGATTTTAATAAATGGAATTAAATATTGGATTAAATAAGTTATTAATTTCGACCGCTAACCGATCTTGATAAAATTTGGCGCAAATATTATAGTTTCATCCAGAATAGAAGACGGACATAGGATATTCTTTATCTTACTTCATTATGTTTAAGATATTTGAATTCGGTTTTTACGGTTCATTCAATTTTCTCGACCAGCTGGTGCAGCTTGTGAATTCAAAAAAGAAAATCGGCTAATACTTACCCTATTTCTTGTGCAACGAAGTATATTTTTGCCTCGCAATCGTCGCACAATTTTTCTATCCAAGACGCTTAGCCTAAACCTGTAGACCCATAGATTTGAAAGAAGGAAATATTCTTCCATACACTTTTTTGGATTCCAACTCTAAAGGGGTGTGTATACGGGTGGTAGTTTGTATGAGAAAACATTATTTTTAGTCACTTAGCTCACGTGGACGAAGTCGTAGGCATCAGCTAGTTTCTTATACTTTTCAGGAAAGTTACATGTGGGTTCAAACGTAAACATTACAATCCTCAAAAATAAACTTATGTGCCAATAAAACTGCAACCTATAATACAGTTCTATGTTGTAAGTAGTTATTGCAGCTACTATGTGTTTTTAAAATATATCTAAGTAGGTTCTTACCTCGCAGAGGTACATAGTCATACATGTCAATATTTCCCAAGGTAAGTAGTTTATATTTTCCAGTAATAATTGCAACTCAGGTACATCACTATTTTTAAACACATTAAAACTTGATATCTGCTGTCACACAATATGATAAATGTGGCGAGGATTATCTATACTAAAGACTTTATCTACATCATAAAATTAAGTTTTCTAGAAATCTAAACTAATATGATACGTTATACATTATATTACTGTGTATCGTTGTAATTTGAAACAAAGAGATTAAGTTCTAATTTAAGCAAAAGTATTTTTGCTTTAAAAAGAAATCTAATTCGTACAATTTTAGCAATTTTTTCACTAAAGCGATGTTATTTGTCTTCACGTAGTTCAAAGATTTTGTCGTTACTATAGTTTAATTATTTATATTATCAAAAACATTCAACCGAAAAAAATATGTGACATGTCGGCATAATCAGCCTATCATTGCCCATTATAAATGTCCAGCCTTGTGTAAAATTCCAGAGCAAGCTACAAATAATGATATCGCAAGTACAACGAACATTAGAATCTAGGCAAAAATTTAGCCTAAACATGTAAACCCGTTGTCAATCAACGAACCGAATTATTCAAGCTTATTTAAACACCTCTATCATGCACCGTTTCAAGACTTACAATAACAGACTATCTACACTTCTTACTTTGAAAAATGTCTTTTTTACCATTTCAATAAAGCACAAATTTGTATGTTGCAGTTAGGACATTCCTGTCGTTGGTTCATGTACAGAATTTTTCCGACTTTTAGTTTGGGTCACATCACATGGAAATATTGACACTGAATCATGCCCGGCGGTATGATCAACTTTGTAAAACATTTAAAAACGAGAAGATTTTGGTCGTAATAATTATTTTTTATTACGTTTAGCAGTCATTAGATTAATTGCATGGTGTTTCGAGAACATTTTGAACCTTTGGCTATTAATTTAATAGCGGATAGGTAGGTACTTTATTTTCGTTTAACTTAATATTTTTTTGAACTTAAATGAGTTTTAAGTGTAACCAATTTTTTAACGGTTATCTATGTGTAAAAAATAACTAGGTACGATTACATCTTGACCGTTTACATATTATAAACATACAGAGTAATTATTATTTTTTGTCTGCAATTAGAATAGAATAGAATAGATAAGGTTTTTATTCAAAATAACTTCAAGTACTTTTGAATCGTCAATCGAATCTACGACTGATTCGGAATGCCGTTCCAACCAAGATATTTATACAAGTACCTACTGAAAGTAATCAATATGTACTTACTAATAATAATAGTAATTTATTTGCATCTATGCAGCATGAGAACCTCCATAATGATTACCATATAGGAACAGTCGTTATAGGAAAGCTATTGTAAAGAAATGTTTCAAAGACAAGGCATAAATTAAGCAACAACGTGTCTATTAAAAATACCCTATTATAAAATAATTGGATATCAATAACAGCTGTTTTATAATTGTATCATTGTATTTAAATATAAACAATAATAACGTTTCACAATTTATATCGGAATTCTATTAATGTTATATTTTTTATATTGTTTTCAACTACTTAGATTATTAACTGAATTAGGTGTGCTTAAGTAGGGTCTACTTAATGTGTAAGTGTAGTCTAATGCGTAAGAAGTATGTAAATAATAAATTATTCTATTTCGAAGCATCCTGAAGAGGAAAATAGGTACTTTACCAGGCCAAGATTTAGGCTATGTTAAGAGCAGAGATGTAAAGCCACAAGGAAAAAGAAATCGGAGCTGAAGATACTTAATTAAAAAAAATATTTTATTTTCAAACGACAATACTTATTATCATTAAGTTTTTAACTTGTAAGTATAATAATGAAGTTTTTAATTTGTAATTAGGTATAATTAAGTTTTTAAATTTTAATAAGTGGGAAAACTAATTTGTCAATAACAATTTTAATTTATCTTTATATTGTTCAATAGCTCCTTCAAAGTTTTGTAAAAATAATGCTGTAAATGAGTTAAATTTTATAAAATTTATATAATATATCTATATCTTAGATAAATATATAAAATGTAGATTGTAGATAAATATAGAACAAAGTTATAAGCGTGTATGTCTATGTTATTAGTTTATAGCTTCTTGTGATTTCAATGCGGTTTTCACCATACTTAAATCGTACTAATGATTGACATTTATTATTAGGTTACATAAACAATTGCCATTATTTAAATCTTTACGTAATAAAATAAATACATAATTGCAGCGAAATTACAATACAAATTAAAACACAACAGTACAAAATATTATTTCGTTTGTTGTATTTTAATGCGATAACATCGCTCGCGTTGATGTCTTTTCCTATGAGAGATGTTCGTAGCAGATTCGTAGACATGACATCGTAACGTGAAACATTTAATAGGTAGATATTAATAGGTTAAATATGCAATAGGTAAAGAAAATACATAAACGGTGTATTTAATTAAATCAGTAATTGTTAGAGACTACAAATATATAAAATAATAATAGATATATACGTAGCAAAGGTAGCACTTACCACGCTTTTTTGATATGATGAATATTTCTGTTGTGGTGATTTTTCTATTAAGTGGAATATTTACATATTTAAAAACAATACAACTTTAGATTAATATTTAATAAGTCCAGGATCTCCTTAAAACAAAGTACGTTTAAAACAAAACTTAACGAATAAAACCTCTTTTCACGAGTTCAATCACAGATTAAAATTTTAAAAAATACATATTACACTGACACATTAAATATTTGAATTTGGAACGTTCGATTCGAGGCGTCGCGAACGTCCCTTCACACGTAAGCTCGTCACGATGTACGGAGCACTTGTAACGGTTGGACCGTGTGCCGTGTCCGGAGCCCCGCCTACCACGGAACGGAACGGAGGGGAACGATACACCTCTTAGCTTCTTCACACTTGCCATACCTACTAGCTTAACCAACAGATATGACCTCCCCCTCTCCTATCAATGCTAAATATATCGGTGACGCGCGGGGAAAATTTAACACATATCATATGTCAATTTTATTTGGTTGTCATCCAAAAGCTCATTGAACAAGCCCGTTACACGATTCTGGGTTTTATGCAGTCACGATAAAGCTGGACTTAATGGTAAAACGGAGTTGGTTTTCGGCGCATCTGGGCGGGAAGATAAACGTTTGTAAAATTTAATACCAGTAGGTAGGTATAAGTAGATATAAACGGTTTCTATTAGGAGGGTGCTATTTATGATCTTAGAGGATTTAGCGCGTTTATGCCATAGTCAAGTATGATTACGTTTTGTGGGCTTATAGAGGTTGGAAAATGTGTACAGAGCATTCAATTGAGCTTTATTCTATTTGATTCTACCACTGACGATTGTTTTCTATGAGTCTATGAGATATTCAGATACACCTTTAAGTACGATATTAGTAAGTAGGCATTTGATTTGTTTTACTCTTCACCATAATTCTGTATTATATTATTTCTACTAGTCATTTTGTTTTGACGAGCTAAGCTTACAAAAGTAACACAGGTAAAAAATATGCAATGATTAAAAATATAAATAATTATATTCTAATTTTAATACTTAGCTTTAATTATTTCAAGCAAGCCATGATGTATGTAGATATTAACCTACATAAAGTTTTTTACTGTGTTTCATAGGTTCTTATTGGTTTGGAAGCAATTGTATTTTTAAAGTGTTTTATATATTTTTTAATATAAAGGTAATAGCTGTAACGAAGTGTGGCTCACGTCATGGGAGGCTACGCTGTCTGGCGGTTCTATGTGACGTGGTAAAAGACACAGAAGACTTCCAACTGTCCAATCTACAATATTCATTCTACGGAAGATCGCATACGCTAAGTTTTCTATAGTCTGATTTTTAATTCGGTTCAACAGTGTTACCACCTGAAGTTTGATTTTACCCCAAAGTAAAGTGCCTGAAGTACCTATCTGTCAGACATTTGTCATATTATCTACATGCAGCAACTGATTTTTATTTATTTATGTTTTGAATTTATTATAAGAAACGTCAAAATTCCACGGAATTAAAAATCAAACTATACTTAGTATCTATGTGTGTATGTGTGTATGTTTGTTACTCTATAAGGCTGCAACTACTGAACATATTTGCAATTGCGGGCAAAACCTTGTCAATTATAATTATAGGTACAATTACTTTTCTTATGAGTATAATGTTCTCTGTCCGCTACCGCGTATGCCTTGGGTGTGTCGGCCAGGCGACAGTCATGGTGTTTAAACAATGGTGATTACGCACCTATTTCTCGGTGTACATTTGGTCATTACCTATGTGCATCTGATATTATCTGTACATCCTACTGTAATTAGAAGTAAGTGTTAGGTTCGATATTTATTAAAAGGAGGTTATTTAGGGAGCGCACTAACCACCATTTTTAATTGTGATATATTGAGGAAACATTTACAGGTTTAGATGTGGAATACCGTAATTAAAGGTAAAATAACGCACCTACCTATTCCATGATTGCAATGCCTAAGCTTAGGTAAGTAGATTAAAAAATATAATATCATGAAAGTTTTCGATGAAAAACTTTTGAATTCCATGTGACACAGTCATGCCAGTCGTCGTCGTCTTCGTCGTTTCAACCGATAGACGTCCACAACTGGACAGTGGACATAGGTCTCTTGCAAGACTCGCTACATTACACGTTCTTGTGCCGCTTGTATCCAGCGTCTATTAGCGACATCTCAGGGTTAATTTACAAATCTTTTTTAATTGTTTCGAATAAGGCGAATTTTCCAGCTGCGTATTCCTTAAATAACTTGAAAACCTTCAAGGTAGTAAGCGCGAATAGACGTGTTCTAATGAAGTCAGTTCACGCTTGGATAAGGTATCCTCCAATTTTAAGCTCATCGTAACTTTCCTTAAGGCATGATTGGGAAGTAATAATGAGCGCATGGCAACGAAAAACTTTCTGGCAATAAATGAAAAAACAGATAAGGATATTAATTCGGAAAAAGTGCCAAAAGCATTCTCTCGATGTTTGATTTCAGAAAAATACTGATAATATAATTACAGTGATCGAGTGATACTTAATTTGAGTTTGTATCATACAAAACAATGACGATGAATGATGATGATATATCATAGGATGAAAATAAAACCGGTCAAGTACGAGTCAGACTCGCGCACCGAGGGTTCCGTACTCCAAAAGTATAAGTACAATCTGATTTTCATTACTTTGTCTTAAAAGGTAAGGTGCTAATTAAGCTAGGCCTCTAAATTGTATTAGCGCTCATACAACTCAGAGGTCTATCTTAATTGGCTCAACTATGTATGTAACTATGTATGTATCCTTTAATTTCCAACTTTTTTTAGTTTTTGGAATTTTCCCTTTATTTGTGCTGTAAGACCTGGCTTTTTGCCAAAATTCGTAATTCTAGGTCAACTGGAACTACCATTTAGGTTTTCGACCCAAAACCTATAGGGTACTTCCGGTTGACCTAGATTTGTCAATTTTGGTCAAAAGCAAGGTCTTACAGATCAAGTAAAGGAAAAATTCCGAAAAATAAAAAAAGTTGAAAATTAAGGTAAATTTTGGTACTTACAAGTTTTCGAAAAAATCTAAATTTGCCCATATCTTTTTCTTGTGTGGACTCAGGACCTTAATTTTTATACACCTGATACGGACTATAGATCTTGGTATCTGGTATAAATTTCAACTTGCTAGGTCCACCCGTTCCTGAGAAAATCGGTGGTGACACACGGACAGACGGACAGACGGACAAGAAAGTGATCATAAAAGGGTTCCTTTTTTTACCTTTTGAGGTACGGAACCCTAAAAAAACCAACTGCAATTTATTATGTTTAGTTTATTGTTTAATGCGCTGATCGCAATCGATTTACTGTTGACCATTGTGGATATCTGTCCTTCATCTCCGCATATCTTCATCAGATCTTCAACACATTTAAATGGACCGACCTAATGGTATGCTCTTTGGAATAAAAAAATATATAAGAATCAATTTAGATTTATTAGAATCATGAAGTCAACAACGTCAAAAGTCGAAAAGTTTTTATTTTTTAGGGTACGTACCCAAAGGGTAAAACGAAGCCCTATTAATGTCACTCTGCTGTCTGTCTGTCTGTCCGCGGGTCACAGGTCTCTAGCTCGCAGACGAAATGAGTTACGAATCTGAAATTTTGGTATTTGGTGTAAAACGTTGATCCAAAATCAAATATAGAATTAGAAATTGAATTGAATTATTATTCAGGTGACCTCCCATACATGAAAAAAAAAAAATTTTTTCTTACCCTAGCTTGTGGGGTATCATTGTTTAGAGATCATTGAGTAAAGTACAAATATATATTTTTATTATTTTTTGCTCAAAAAATAAGGAAATAGGGGGCAATCAAAGTTGTCAGTTTTATACCATTTTTGTGACGGGGGCTATCTCAAAAGCTAAACTAGTTAGGAATATGATATTTCGGTATATTATGTACCATCCACCACTACTACAGCCTTTTTAACGTCCCACTGCTGGGCACAGGCCTCCTCTCTCATAGAAGAGAGGGATTTAGAGCTTAGACCCACCACGTTGCTCCAATGCGGGTTGGCGGGCTTTAACGACTATTGTCACATGACAGTGATAATAACCGGGACCGACTGCTTAACGTGCTCTCCGAGGCACGGGGGTGAAACACCGCCAACTACCAACTTCGGGCTGGCACTGAGAATTTCTTGACAGAAAAACCCAATACCTAACAATGATTAGCCCGACCCGGGAATCGAACCCGGGACCTCGTGATCTGCAGTCGAATACGCTAACCACTAGACCAACGAGGCAGTATTATGTACCATATGCTCTATTTAAACAAGAAATTCTAAAAATAACGATTCATAAAATAGTTTATAAGTTGTGACCAAAACAAACGAACATTTTTTGGGTTTTTCTTTCACGGTTTGTTACGATGTCTAGCTTGGAAATTAAATATTTCTTAGACCCAAAATATATTGTTCATAATTATGTACAGAACCCTAAAAGAGCGAGGCCTGACTCGCACTTAGCTGATTTTTTGTGCTTTCCAATCATCTATTGAATCTACCACTAAAACGTCAAGCGTTACAAAAAATATAGTTAGATAGGGATGACTGAAATTTCTTCAGCGCTTTAAAAACCTTGCACAGGTCTGTGAAAGGAGCTAAATTGTGAAAGGATCGTATTATAAAAGGAAATGTCGCGGCGCGCTATCTGCGCCACAATCAGCGTTTGCACCCGAGCGGGCACCCTCGAATTATGGGGGAATTACTGGACGTTGGGACGCGGCGGCGCGCAGAGTGCGGACTTTGACTAACACTTCGATATTCGGTATTAGGTATACTTTGGATCTAGTAGAAATAATTATACCTAATATATATAATAATTATACCTAATATAACGTAGAATTAGCGTCCAAAAAAATACCCCAAATGAGTTATTGTTTTCAAATGTCTTTAAAAGATAATACGGTATGAATGTCTCTCTTCATACCGTAATAACTTTCAAACATAGCAGCTAAAATTGTGAGAGATGGTATTAAACCTGCAAAACATTATATTTTGCGTAAATCTAGGAGAAATAATTAGGTACCTATGCTACACCTGACCTGTTTCACTTTATCCTTTATCGATGTTACAGAAATCATTATTATGGCAGTCGTTCTGTTTAAAAAATAGTTTGAATCTTGTAGGTATAGGTACCTACTTACGATTTTAGTCCTTTGATTTAGAATAAGTTCATTTTGTTATTTTATAGGTATTTTACTTACCTAGTTATGAGATTAGCTTTAAAGAAAATGCGAAAAATGTATAAAAATTTAATTAAATATTTTATCATATCCATACAAGTAATAAATTCTTCGTTTTCACATTTAAATTCAACCCATAAGTGTTTAGACAGAACGAAGTACCTACCTACTAAACCTAATAAAGCTTAATGGAACTTTTAATTTAAAATGTTAGATATAATATATGACGAAGGCTTTCATTAAATTTCTCGGCAAAATAATTATTCATATTATATATGAGTTTGTAGAATAGGTACAACGATATGTACCTACTTAATATACCATTTTAAAAACAATCATAAAGAATATTCTGGAGAGATGATTGAGGTACAACCATAGATAGGTACGACAAATATTAGAATTATTATTCTCTAAAACAAGTTGGGTGATAGTTTTCGTGGTCACACTAATTGTACACGTAAAAATTAAAAAAAAAAGTCACACGCATCTGCCTCCCGTCTCGACGCACGTAGCAATTACACAAGGAAATAACAAAAATATAGCCATTTTTAACAACTTTCTTTTGCCAGGCCACTTGTCAGAATTAACGTCCAAAAAATTACTCCAAATGAGTTATTGTTTTAAAATGTCTCTCTCTTCATACCGTAATAACTTTCAAACATGGCAGCTAACATGAGAGATGGTATTAAACCTGCAAAACGATATATTTTGCGTGTAATAAACATAACATGTTGTTCATATTACACGAGCCTATTGCTCACAGCGGGCCTCAAAGCTTACAAGCATTATACCACCATAAAAAATATTTTATCTAGAACATTAGTTTAGCTACAGCGGTTTTTACTACAAAATATCTAGTAGGTCATTCGGGGAAGATGGAAGAGTCGAAACAGATAGGTGCAAAAGGGACGGGCATAGTTTTGTGAGTGTCACGCGGCGAGGGGCGTGCACCAATAGATAACTTCCTGGCGGTTCCAATTCGCATCCCATTAGCTTTTTTCATTTATTTCTGTTCATTGAAAAAGTTTTCTTAATTGGTGGCTGGATTCTTGCTTGCATTATTTAGTTATTGAGTTATTATTTCCAACTTTGTTGTGCGCTTGCGAAATGGAATTGATCTGAATGGTTGAATGGTTATTTTTTTCACTTTATATACATTACCTATCTATAATTCAGTCAACAGCCAGTTCAGTGTTCTAGCCAGCCAGTAACTGTATCTACTTGTATTCATAAACCAATATACTAGCGCGTAAAGTCATCTGTCTATTTTCGTATGTTCATAAAATATCTTTTTATTGTGTTGACTCAGGACCTTTAATTTTATAAGTACACCTAATAGGGACTATTGACCTCAGTATCTAGTATAAATTTCAACTTGCTAGATCCATCCTTTCCTAAGAAAATTGGTGGTGACACATGGACAGACAGACGGGCAAGAGAGTTATCATAAAGCGTTCCTTTTTTACCTTCTATATAAGGTACACAACCCTAAAAATTGACGTAAATTACGCTAGTAAAGTTGATGTTGATACAAAATCATTTGTCATCTGTTTAACATATTTTTTCTAGTAGACACATTTTTTTGTGTCGTAGCTCAGTTGTTAAAAAAACCACATTAACCGTAGGGACACCTTTCGATACCGGTGCGTCTAATTGATTATAAATTACATACGATAATAACTGGGACATCGCGAGCGGTAAGTTATTATTGTGTTTTCTGAGACGAATCGGTATTAGTGACGGTTTTTATACGTCTGTGGAATGAAAGCTCACCGGCTTACCGGTTGTTTAATCTTACACTCAACACTGTCGGTAATTACCTAATATCCTGGTAGAACGAACAAGATTCTTCATCATAATAAACTAAAACTAGTTTTAGTTTCTGAAAACGAGTATGTAGAGAAAGACCTAAACTTTTTTGAGCTTAAGCTGTACAAATCTCAGTTAATTTTTTTTTCATATTTCAATTACCCAGTCGGGGTAAAAAGATATTTTTAGCTTTTTTAGATAGCTTTTTGGCACTGTTTTGTCTACAAACTTATACTTATTTGCACCTTTATAAAGTACCTATAGTGATATAGAACTATTGTTTCAATGAAAGTAAAGTTCAAATCGCAACATATTTCTTGGGCCTCAAAACGTTTAGGATTTTGACTTAATAACTAACATAAGATCTGCAATGTTAAACATTAAGTAAAAATAATGAATGTTGAGACATAGTAATATTAAAACAATAAACAAACAGACTCGAGACATAATAATGTAAGTAGGTGCTTAAGTATTTCTCTAAATTAACAAGATTTATATTTGTTACGCATTTCTGAGTTTAATTAAAAAGACAATACAATTAGGTACCTACCTACATATTTTTTATTTAAAAAAATTTGTTTCATATTAAGAGGAAGTGCGTCTTCAGATATAAATGTTAGGAATAAAGCTAAATCCCCTAATTTGGACTCATAAAATTTGCGAAGAAGCCAAATCGTTCAGCTGTAATCACGTACTCGCACATCCTTTCAAAGACAAATTACAAGATTTTAAACACGAATTGCAGTCGCATAAGCTACACATAAAAAGCACACGCATGTGTTTTATTTTAGTTTTACTGCCGGTAATCCGTTGTTAAATATAGTCCTACTGAATTATTGTACATACGCAATATACCTACACCTACCGAAGTAGGTACCTATCATGTAGGTATACGATTACATAAACTTTTACGTAACTTTTACATAAAAGCTGTAAATAGTAATTATTCAAAACAAAACAATCTGTGTTTGTTAGTGCATAACTGTTTATAAACAAAACTTATTAGTGCATTTTAATGCAGTTTTCTCTACCCTAATTGACATGAACGTTTTACGAGAAAGATTTATAAGTATTACCTAATAGGAAGAAATCTTTAGGCCCCGGGGAATGTATAACATATGTATATACTTATACATTCCCCGGGGCCTAAAGATTTCTTGTATAAAAATAAATGTCTTAGTAATAAAATTAACATTATTATATATTATTATTTAATATTATATAACAAGTAACTAGGTACTATAAATTAAAAATTTAAAAATCCCCGACATTCGCCATTTTGTGGCAGCGGCCATCTTGGATTTGCATAGTGCTATTCTACTAGTCAAGCCCTTTCATTTGATACCCATATTAAGGGAGTTGTGAAAAAATATGTAATCCGCCATTTTGTAGCGGCGGCCGTCTTCAATCGATTTTTATCAAACATAACTAACAACACTTTCGACTAATTCACCTATCAAACAAAAAAAAACCGCATTCAAATCGGTCCACCCGTTTGAATGCTACGGGGGAACATCCAGACACATACACACACACACACACGTCAAACTTATAACACCCCGTCGTTTTTGCGTCGGGGGTTAAAAACGTACACAACTACCAAAAAATGAATTTCGTTTTCTTATTCTAATCGTTGAAATTCTGCACTTAAGATATTTGATATACCCATCATGCTAGAGTGTCGTTATGTGGCATGGCATTATCACGAAAGCGAAATGCCGAACAAAGACACTACCTGTCATCTGTCACTCTTCACCTGTCCAAAGGGAATGATTGTCATTCTAAAGACTATTGTACAATTGAAATAATGGATTTTTATACTTATGTATTTTTTTTTTCAAACCAACAAAGCTAGGTGTTGAATGAATCTATAAATAATCAAGTCAATTACTTCTTGTATAAATAGCGTATAACTAAAATAACTACAAAACTGACTGACTCTACAAATATTTTTTTTAGAATATCTTTTTAAAGCTTACGGAATTAAAAATTTGCAGAGTTTTACGTATTTACCTATTATGAAAATTGTAAAAAATCTTTGAAAACAATGTGAAGTATACCTGCTCGTAGCAGACATGAACCCTGGCCTAAAGAAATTACTTACATAAATAATCTGGATATACAAGTCCAAATTCAAACAGTTGTACTTAACTCTCCTATTATAATGACTGAAGCAAGGATATTAAATTGACATCCGACATATTGTTTTCTTGAAATTTATCTTAATAAACACGTTTTAAACAAATCATTGTACCCGTGGTTTTCACATATTATGTGGACATTTATACGCCTGAAGCATCAAGATTGAGGAGTAATAACTCGGAATTCAATGCCATCAATTTGATGCCCACAATATTAATTACCTATTTAAATTAATTACCTATTAAAAATCAGTAGATCCTTAGTCCTCGCTGTTTAAATGGGCTAGTAGATACCTACCCTTGCTGCATAGGGATTGAGGAGTTCACCTGGGGTACACATACCTAATTTATTGAAGTTGGAACTAAATTTGTGAATTTCCATAAGAATCGGTTCAGTAGAAATAGTAAAAAAATCAACGCAGGATTAAGAATTAAATGCGAAAGTGATGCTAATTTAAGCTGTAGAATACTAGCTCCAGTGTATATTCCACTTAACAATAAGCTTAAACCTCGGCGCGTGCCTTAAATCCTTGTTTTATTGCACAAAAGATTTCCTCAATTAGTTCTGGAATGATAATTCCGCACACCTGATAATTATTATTACAGCATAAATGCAATCTCAGTAATTTGTATTCACTAATTAGACGGCCGGTACTGAGAAAAATGTCAGTACGCTACGTCGAGTGCACTTGAGAAAATTGAAATAAAAGCTTTTTGTGACTTTGGTTGGAGCATCGATTAAGTTCAAGTGTAGGGGTTTATATGAATGTGTACTTAGATGACTACCGATAGGTCTAATGTGATTAATAATTCAGATTAAACTTGAATTATTTCATAGATGATGGATTTATGGCTATAAAATTTACAAACTTGTAATAAGTACATAATTAGGGGTAAATTTCGAGGAAAGGTCAAAATCGTAACTTCGTAACCTGTAGGTACTTACCTACCCCTTTCATGAAATACCTATAATAAGGTGGGTACACCATGGAAGGCCAGGCTCCTTCGAAGGCCAATTATTAAAAAGTCGCAGTTATTTCTATGTGATGACAAATTCCTTTTACTCACACTAACACTCATCGAACTCAAGGACACAGACGCGGCGGCGAGTCCCTCACGCCGCTATTTTGTCAGTGAGGCCCCTCACTTTGTTGACTTCGATCGTGGACGTTAAAATTGTAATTCACGCTCACAGCAAAACGTAAGTTTTCAAGTAAATAACCTATTGTTTTCTTTATTTTTTAATCTGAATTAATTTACATAAGGATTTGCTATGATACTAAAGAAAAAAATATTACTTTTCTTTTATTTCAGTTAAAATATCGGTAGTGTTCTTAGAAAAGTCAATGGTTCCTTGTAAAGCCAATCAAAAATATGACGGTTGGCCTTACTAGGGCACATGGGCCTTACTAGGAACATCTAGAAATATTAATACGAAAATATTAATACTTAGCTTTAAAATCTATTTACAACTGAAAACTAAATAGGTATTAGCATTTTCGTGCTATCTAGATTTTGTAACAAATTGTTTTAACTTTCCCGATATGTAGGTATAACATGTATCGGCCTTACAAGGAACGGGCCCATAAGAAGGCCATTTTAGGTCAGTTAATTTTTTTATAATTTCTTTTTATCGGTTATTGGCAACTTATTTGGTATCGATATAATACTCATTATTATCTATAATATAATAAAACTGTAACAGATCCAATTCTGTACATTGAAGATATTTTGAAAATTTTTATTGGAGGGCACTCTATAATCGATACTGAAGCCAAAACTGCAATTTTTTTCATTTTTGTCTGTCTGTCTGTCTGTCTGTCTGTCTGTCTGTCTGTCTGTCTGTCTGTCTGTCTGTCTGTATCTTGGCCGCGCATCACGCCGAAACTACTGAATGGATTCGAATGAAACTTGGTACGATTTGAGTTTATACTCCGAAGTAGGTTATAGGATACTTTTTATCCCGAAATTCAGCACGGTTCCCTTGGGAGAGGGGAAGAAAGTTAAAACGTGTATTTAGCTGTAATTCATTAACGGGTAGTTCGATTTAACTCATTCTTTTTTTGTTAGAAAGGTAGTACTTTAAGTATTGCCCCGTAAATATTTCAAGGTCATAGGTTTTTTAGTTTAGAAATGACAGACATTTATTGGGTTCCAATAACTTGGGACCCGGATCTTTGTATGTACGGCTTATTTTAAACTGGCGTGCGTTTCAATTTATGTTTGTCGTTCTGTCTATTTGTTCCAGCTAATCTCCGAAACGGCTGGATCGATTTTAATGGAACTTTCAATGTTATAAGGAGTAACAGGCTACATTTAGTTTAGGTACATAAAAGAATTATGGGATCCGATCCGATCCTATATAAAACCTATAAACACGCGAACGAAGTTGCGGGGGTCAGCTAGTTATTTTTAAAACATTTCAACGAATACATTGTTAGTTATACGATTGTGTTCAAGTAATGGTGGTTGAGTATTTTATATGTGAATATATTATGGTAAGCATTTAATGTTTCGTTTTAATGAAAGAATTTTGAATGTAGTTTAAGTATAAACAGATATTTAGATTTTCACAACGTTAGTTTTAAGTTAAACGACTGATTTATTATATTGGCCTTGTATGGAGCCTTGTTCCTAGCAAGGCCGTTTGGAAGAGTTTAATAAAACTTAAGTTTAATAAATAGTTATTAATTCTGCAATAACAAAAAGTGTATTATATGTATCATAATAAAACAAAGTATTACTTAATAACTTGTTTGTTTCATTTATCCAGTAAATAAAAGAAAAATAACTGTTTATTCGTTAGTGTGGCCTTCCATGGTCCACCCACCTTATACAGTCTGTTTCCTTAGTTGTCCTAAATGGTAAACAAATCGCAAAAATCTTCTCGGAGAAACGCGTAAGTAACGCTCTTTCCCCGGCGCATTCATTTATAGTTCGTGATAAGAACGTACTATGCGTAGTGATAAACGCGTCACTTACGCGTTTTTGCGAGAATGGACGACAAGTAAGGAAAAACAGACTTTAGATCGGATAACACAGCACCCTGTACTTGTGTACAGATAAGTAGTTATTTACAAAGTGCGTTCTTATTTACAAAGTTGATAGATCTATAGAAAATACTTAGATATGAAAGCGGTATTAATAATGCGCCACGCTATTCTCATGTATGGCATAACTGTTGGTGACAATTTAATCTGTTGGCGTAATGTCCGTTGGTATAATGTAGGATAACCAAGTATCGCATTTTTCCAGGACACTTTATAAGTGTCAAGTGTTGCGAAACTAAAATCTTTAATCCAAAGTGATATTTTTTGGATTTTACAATCAGCATATATAATAGTTATTTTTAAACGAGCGTTTCTATACATAAAAAAGCAGGCAAAACACATTCCTACCCCTAATTTTCGAAGTTTGCAAATCGAAAATTGTGAAATATTTTGGGTTGATCGAGATTTACGCAAATAATTCAGAAAAAAGTAAAACCATGTATTTTGTAGCACAAGTTTTTTTGACTGAAAGAAACAGTTTTCAGAAACAAAGGGATTAGTTTCTGAGGCGGTATTAACCAAATAACTATTTATACGTTCCTTTCCAAGTATACCTTGGAACGATACGAATATTTTGTTTGGCGAAGACCTTACCTACCAAACTCTTAGAGAGTTTGAGTAGTATTTGGCCGCTATTTATTTTTATCTACTATTCAGTAATTTATAAATATTATACTTGTCCTGCATCTAAACTCTTGGATATGGCGACCCTCGTGTAACGTAGTGTGTAGCTGTCTATTATAGTTAACCGATACGGTATTCTTACGGTGTACAATAGTTGGTCGTAAACACCACCTATAATGGTACAGCAGTATACAGTTACAATACATATTCAGTATTGTACTTACGAGTACCTATATGTATTATTACCTATTCATTTTTTACACCTTTTCATCTCTAACATTTTTTTTAGAAAATATGCTGAATTTCGTAATTAGGTATTTTTTATCTGCTTGATTTTTCTATTCTAATTTTTGTTTCCATCTGTCTAACTATGTCATTAAGTAGGTTAATTGACTTTTGGGAAAACTACATGATTTGATATATCTTTACATACGCGCAGTTTACGGAGGTACAATAAGCCCCGTAGGTCCTTGTGTAGTAGAGGAATCCTGACATAGATAAGTTCGTTTAACCAACCGTCCAGCCATCTTAAATAATCTACGTAGGTACTTACTTACGTATACTTTACATCTTGTAGCATAAAAAAATATTTTTTAGCAGGTGATAATAAATAATTAGGAAATCCATGTAGTGATTATGTTCAATTTTATAACATGACATACAAAATGAACTGATTTTAGCAGGATGTCTCCCATAATTCATTTAACGATCCGATCTTTAATAAATTAATAAGTGCTCTTGTCTTTGCGTCGTAATAAATTCAGTTACTAATAAAATTCACCTGATGCTCGTCGCCCAATTTTATAATTTGACGTAATGTTGTCTCGTAAATTCTTATCGCTGGGAAGGTGGTAGCAGCCGCGGACTTAGGGTGGATAGTCCTCATCAAAATATACAAGGCTTGTCTGGCAAAGAACATGAGGTTGAACTTTTTATTAAAGAATTTAATATTGATATCTTATGCCTCACTGAGCATTGGCTCAATAAATATCAATTAATTTTACACTTACAAAATTATTCATTGTCAAGTGTGTTCTCTAGAAAGACGGCTATACGCGGGGGTTCTTTAATAATTACGCGAAACGATATTAATTACAAAGAACGTAAAGATATTGTTAGTCTTTCTCTTGAACGCATTATTGAGCTGTCTTGTGTTGAGCTGGAGCGATATATTATAGTGTGCGTGTACCGACCTCCCTCAGGTGACTTTGTTCTTTTTGAGGATGTCATGGAGGAAGTTTTAAGGCGAATATGTAGGGCATCAAAAAAAATATTAATTTGTGGAGATTTTAATATTGATATTTTGCTTCCCACTCCTGTTACCGATAGATTACTTAATCTTTTTAAAAGCTTTAATCTAGAGAATATTTTTGTCGAACCTACGCGGATAACTGCAAACTCAGCTACTTGCATTGACAACATTTTCTGTGATTGTAAAATCATTGAAAAATCAATTATCAGCAAACTAAGATCTGATCATTGCGGTCAAATGATATCCATTCCTAACAGCGAACAGAATATAACAAAAGTAATAAATTATAGGCCAATTACCACTAAAAAAGTAAGGCAATTCAAACATACTATTTCGACCACACTATCGACAATTGACCTTACGCAGGGTGGTCCGGATGAACTTTATAGCAAGTTTTTTGATGTAATAAACACTCAGTTTACTTCCATCTTTAAAATTATAGAAAAAAGATTGTTTAAAAATCTCAAATTTAGTGACTGGGCAACTGTTGGCATTTATAAAAGTAGAAACAAGTTATTTGACTTGTATGCAGAAAAACAATATAACTATACCCCTGCGTTTATTGAATATGTTAGAAATTATTCCAAATTATTTCGAAATGTTTGCATACAAGCAAAATCTCTTTACATAAAACAGAAAATCATTCACTCTGATAATAAAATAAAAGCAACGTGGGATATCATCAGTAATGAAATGGGGAAACATAAAGTGCATAATAATAAACTGGAATTAAAAATTAATAATCATATTATTGATTCTGATACAGATATTGCAAATACTTTTGAGAAGTTTTTCCAAAATGTTCCAGTTACCACGACTAGTTCCCTAAATTCCTCGCCAACAGAAGCCTATAGTATTTTAAAGGGCAATGTTTCTGAGTGCAATGTATTATTTCGATTTAAATACGTAACCCCATATGATGTTATTAAAACATTTAAGTCTTTACAACACAAAAAAACAGGAGACTTATGGGGAATATCAGTAAAAATAATCCATAATATTATTGACGTTATTGCACCATATCTTGCTGTTATTTTTAACAAATCCATAGACTCGGGATCATTTCCTGACCTAATGAAATGTAGTAAATTAATACCTCTATTTAAATCGGGAAGCAAAAGTGACCCAAATAACTACAGGCCGATCTCGATTCTACCAACTCTCAGCAAGATATTTGAGAAAATGATGCTCAACCAACTGCTTTTGCACTTTAATTTAAATAAATTACTTCACTCTGAGCAGTATGGTTTCACTAAGGGTCGTTCTACAACCGATGCGGCCGCAAGGCTGTTACGGCATATTTTCGATGCATGGGAGAAATCACAGAATGCCATTGGTATTTTCTGTGATTTGTCAAAAGCATTCGATTGCGTTGATCATGAGACTCTCTTACGAAAATTAAGCCACTATGGTATTAAAGAAACTGCACTCAGTCTTATTGCCTCTTATCTCAGTGATCGCATACAGAGAGTATGTATCAATGATGTTAAGTCGTCCGGATCAGCCTCAGTAATGGGTGTTCCCCAAGGCTCTATTCTGGGTCCATTCATGTTTCTGGTTTATATTAATGATTTACCACATTTTGTCAAAAATGCTTGCGATATTGTACTATTTGCTGACGACACGTCTTTGATTTTTAAAGTCGATAGGACTAAGGACAATTTTGACGATGTAAATAATACATTATCTCAAGTTTCACACTGGTTTACTACAAACAATCTACTTTTGAATGCAAAAAAAACCAAGTGTGTCGAGTTTCTATTGCCCAATACAAGGGTTACTAGCAAAAATTTAAAGATAAGTGGTGAGCCATTGAAAACTGAGGACACAACTGTGTTCTTGGGAATAACCCTAGATGCAAAGCTTCAATGGGGCACCCATATAGCAACACTTGCTGGCAAGCTCAGCTCTGCTGCTTACGCTGTTAGGAAGATTCGACAGATAACAGATATAGAAACTGCAAAAATTGTTTATTTTGCATATTTCCATAGTATTATGTCGTATGGACTCATACTATGGGGTAAAGCGGCTGATATTGAAAAAATTTTCGTTTTACAAAAAAGGGCAATTCGCGCAATTTATAATTTAAAACCGCGGGATTCCCTTCGAGAGAAATTTAAAGAAATAGGTATTCTTACGGTAGCTTCTCAATATATCTATAACAATATAATTTTTGTTAGGCAAAACATTCACAGTTACATTAAAAAGTGCGAATTACACGACAGGCAATTAAGAAATAGAAATAGGCTCGTGATTCCTCAGTTACGCCTCAAAAGGGTCCAAAGGTCATTTGTGGGAATGGGCGTAATGTTCTATAATAAAATTCCACAAGCAATCTTAGACTTGCCTTTACACAAGTTTAAGAACTCTATTAAAAATATGCTCATAAAAAAAGCATATTATACAATTGAAGATTATATAAATGATAAAAAAGCATGGAGCAATTTCTCAATGTCTTAAACCGAGTATTTGATTATTGGTGTTCAATTCGATGCTTTGATCATGGGTAGCCTAAGTATGTCACGCTCTCTTTAAACATTTCTGTGGTGGTGTCGTGTGGTGCGGGTTGTTACGTTCCCTCGAATATGGTTGAGCGAAGCAATGGCTGGATCATGCGTCATGCTCGTGAACGGGTGCCACCGTCGGAAATGGGGCTACTTTTGTCTGCCCTTCTTCACATGTGTAGAATTGTAAGCACCATTCCGAACCTGTGGTAGATTCATTTGTCGATTCGTAAACGCTTCCGAAAGTTTATCTGAATAAAATTATGATTACTTATATAAATGATAAAAAGGCGTGGATTTGACTCGTTCCAGCAATGCGCGAGACGGCAATTCAATCATGTACTTACCATAAAATTGTTATATTGATATTGTAAATTTGGAAAAGAGCAACCGCCGAGTTTCTTGCTGGTTCTTCTCGGTTGGAACGGCATTCCGAACCAGTGGTAGATTCATCTGACTATTCAAAAGCACTTGTAAAAGTTTATTTGAATAAAAAACTTTTCTATTCTATTCTATTCTATTCTATTCTAATAGATTTAAAATTGTTTTAAAATCACATTTTAAAACAATTTTTGAGACTGGATTCAAAGGGTGTTAAAAGAGTTTCAAGGGTGGATTGTTTTACTTATAGCGGTAAATTGATAGCTATAATAATTGATAACTATTACCTACCCTTAACGTTACTTGCACTATAGTTTAATCGTTAGGTAAAGTTACGTTATGGTTAAGGATAAAGATTCAAAAAGCAATATGGCTTCGCATACTTAGATATCGTTAGGTACCAAAATATTACCTTTACCTTGTGTTGAAAAAGTACCACCAAGCAATAGGTATATCGTTCTTTTATTATGTTGCTTAGAAATCGATAATTGATGTGATCTGAAAAGGACTGCTTCTTCTAAGTTAGCCTGCTTCCACCTGAGATCGCATCGTCTCGTGAGATCGCAGTCAAGGGCTAACAAATATCATCGATAAAACAAGAAGGTATACATATAAATTAAAAATTTAAAAAACCCCCGACATTCCCCATTTTGTGGTGGCGGTCATCTTGGGTTTGCATAGTGGAATTCTACTAGCCCTTTCATTTGATAACCATATTAAGGGAGTTGTGAAAAAATATGTAATCCGCCATTTTGTAGCGGCGCCCATCTTGGACCGATTTTCATCAAACATAGCTAACAACACTCGACTAATTCGCCTTTCAAACAAAAAAACCGCATTCAAATCGGTTCACCCGTTTGAGCGCTACGGGGGAACAGACAGACACATACACACACACATTGCGTCGGGGGTTAAAAAAAAGAGACAGCCAAAATTTACGCTCGGCATATCCTGTTAGAGATAATGCGAGATGGCGCGTGGCGCACGCGTGGTTGCTGTCTCGAAATAATACACCACGAAGCCGACGTGCGTCGCCCGCGACCCGCGCTCCGAGCTCCCGACGATTACGCGCAAAGCAGATTTGCTCGCGACAATGTTAGCATGCCGTAAAAACCTAATAATCACTACATATTATAAAACAAAGTCCCCTGTCACATCTGTCTGTCTGTCATTTCGCGATAAACTCAAAAACTACTGAATGGATTTTCATGCGGTTTTCAGTTTTCACAAATAGATAAAGTGATTCATGAGGAAGGTTTAGGTGTATAGTTTGTTAAGGTAATATTATGAGGATAATAATTGTTGAAAATGTCAGAAAAAGTCAAGCCGCCCGGGAGCTTCATCGAAAACGCTGCCTAATCACTTTAAGATATAACAAAACAATGTATGGAGGGACCTGGCTTGTATAATATCTACCCGTTCAAAGCCGGGACGGATCGCTAGTAAAATGATATAAACACGCTTTCCGAAGTTTAATACCAGGTGCAGTCGGCACATTAAAAACATCGGGGCTTGCGTGTCAAGGTATAAGCTCGAGTCTTCAAATTGGGAGCTGTCAGAAGAGATGGAATGGAGGAACCAGAAATTATCGGAGACGCAACGCAGCGTAGTGTGACAGTATCGTAGCTTAGCAGCTTTCGCTTGGCTCACCTTTGTTTTGTTTTGCAATGAGAGCAAAGTTCAAGTCGCAACAAAGTTTTTTGGGCCTCACAACGTTTATTTTATATTATACCTATTATTGGACTTATAGAATAAGCAAACTCCATAATTTTATAGCGTTTGTGCTACGAAAGAGCAAAATTCGTTGTTGTTGCAAGTGCTGAGTTTGAAACCCGGGCAAGCGAAGGATTATAATAGGTTAGACGTATAGAAGTTGTACAATGAACTTTGCTGTAATTCATATATTTTGTCTTTTAAATATTAGCCATAAGTATTTACAAATAAACCTTGAGATATAAAAAAGTCTTAAGCCTTTTGGATTATTCTTAAAGCTGTTACGTGACAAAATAATCGCCATCATAATAAAGATTGGGACAGCTGTTATTTCTACACGCCCAGGTGCAATATTATTAGATATATTACTAAATATACGTAAGTTGAACGTAAAAATTGACCTAATTAAGGTTATTTGCATACACGCGAGTTAGTTATATTATCTAGAAGCATGCGGGCGAAAGTTAAAAGAATAAGCTTACATGGCGCGCTAAAATTGTATAAAAGTATTAGGAAATCAAAACAGGCTGTTATTATTCTTAGAAATAAATTTTTATAGCGTTAGATTAGCTTCATATCTTACCCATGATTTATTTATCTCCTCAGCTATCAAGGTTTTAAACTGTTAGGGCCTGTTTCACCACCTACTGATAAGTGTCGGATAGCCTAAACGTAAGTTTTGTCACTTTCTTACTTTATGTCGAGTGACAAAGATAAAAGTTTTGAATAAGCTATCCGACTCTTATCACAAGGTGGTGAAGCAAGCCCTTAAAAAAGTATTTTTCCATTTCCGGTCTTGCGTAGCTGAAACAGTAGAGTAGTAGTAGGTATTCAATTCATTAATTATTCATTTACAAGCATTTATATTGTAATAGATACCTATCTTTTCCTTACCATTCTTGCTTTCAGTAGGTATACCCAGTACCTACTTATTAAGTTCTGCCGAATTTTCGGCTATTATTTTGACTCCACAATTGTGTTTTAATGCCATTTGTAAAGACTACGATATGAATAAAGTATCGCTATGTAAGCCCAGCTTTCTTCGATCTTCTTCACACCTCGACACTACTCATTGTACCCTGGGAACCTGTGTTTTGAAAAAAAAAAGATCAATATAAAAATTATACCTACTTATAAAGGAACACCCGTATCATGTCACTGTTTTTCTTCTGCATAATAATAATTAACAGTTTGTCAATCATCGTTAAAGATCATTTTTTATTTCACCATATTATATTAAACAGGTGTCTAACACAAATCCTCCTTCTTTGTCGAAGTCACTTAAAAATACATTATATGAGTAGGTACTAGTTAGAAATCACTAATTTTTTACATGGAAAAATTTTCACAATACGTTCCTATCTATTTTTATCACGCTTTACAAAATTGGTACTTACTTATAAAAATTTTACGTGTAAAGTTTAGACTCACATTTTTAAAAATCTTGTTTCTTCTATAATAATACCTAATATAAAGTAGCTTGTCCTGACTGACTGACTGACTGATAATCAACGCACAGCCTAAACCATTGAAGCTATAAACTTGAAATTTTCACAGTAGCTTCCTTTTATGACGTAGGCGCACACTAAGAAAGGATTATTGCAAATTCCACCCCTAAGCGGATTAAATAGGGAATGAAAGTTTGTATCAAAGTCCGTCATTTTTCAAGTTATATCCATGAAAATTGGTATTTAGGTTTTCGGTTAAAAATAAATAGTTACGTGTTTAAGGAATTTTGGAAAAACTACCCCCAAGTGGGTTAAATAGGGCATGAGGTTTATAAGAATCTAAGGGGATGAAGTCGCTGGCATCAGCTAGTAATAATATAAGGAAGCTTGCATAATATAATTTTCGACTCTTTCATAATGAATAGGTATCATTAAAACACAACATGTATTTTCCAAATACTAGGAACTAAACGCAACTGTTTTGCAACAAGTGTTATTATTGAAAGAAAACATGACTTTATCGATCGCCTTAAGGGTCAAATAATGCACATTACAGGTACTTATAATATACTTATCGTGGAAATAAATTCAAAGGACCCACGGATCAGACTGCGGTGAGCACGCGACTCATTGGGTGCTATTATATAGGGATGGGGAAATTAGTTTAATACATTCGGTAGGTACAGGAAATTTTTTCCTTGTTTGAGTATGAATAAAAAATAAGAGATAGCATGACTATCAGAAAAGCTTACTCGGGCGGTTTTATAGAGAAACGCCCAAAGCGTGTAAAATCTTCTTAAAATATGCACATCAACAATGTCTACACTAGCGGCACGCTATGATGGCCGGTTTGACACATTACAATAGTGATGTGGAATGTCAATTTATTCTCGAACAAAAAACAATTAAGTTTTGTTTTTGTACCTGATTAAATAGGTTTAATAAAACAAAAATGTATATGTTTATTTAATTTATTTGAACGAACTGAATATTTGAACGAAAATGAATATACATACTTTATATGCACACAAGAAACATATGAATACAAAAGATACCAAAAAAGGTGCCACAAAAGGCCATAATTAATCAGATTCGTCCATACTACTATTTTCACTGTCGTCACTGCTATCATCACATACATTAATAATTATATGTTTGTTTTCTATAATATTATCTATTTTCACATCTCTTTCATAATCTTCCCTTATTAATTTAACAGTTCTATTCACAACCTTTTCCCAGTCTCCTTTAGTCACATGTTCACAAGCTTCTTCTAATAATTTTAGCATTTTTTTTGTGGTAAATGGGGGTTCTGTATTGTGTCTTGCAGCATATCCCTTAATTTGAGCCCACACCAACTCAATCGCATTATACTCACAATGGTAAGGCGGTAACCGTATAACTCTGTGCCCATGTTCTAATGCTATTTCGTCAATGACGTATCGGATCTTGGTTGGTTTGTTTTCTTTTAAAAGACGTACTAATTCCGCTTTTAACATATTCATGTTTGCATCTACGCCATTTTTACGAAGCCATGCGACGATATCAGCTTTCTTTTGGGATTGGGCAGGTGGCTTGTCAATTTGCATCGAGTGGTATGGGGCGTTGTCCATAATTATAATAGATGGTTCAGGGAGGCTACACAACATTGAGGTAAACCATTCAGTAAACTTTTCTCCATTCATGTCTTCATGATAGTCTCCAGTGGTTTTTGACGCAAAAGCCATGAGAGAACCTTCGACAAACCCGTTGATGGTTCCGGCGTGACAAATTATAAGTCGCGATCCTTTTCCTACAGGAACTTTGGAAGTAGATGCTGCTGTGTCATCGTTCCAAGAACGGCCTACAGTATGGTTAGCATTAAGCCATGTTTCATCCAAGAACACAACATTTTGCCAATTTTTGATTTCTTTCACTTGCCGTAAAAAAGTATACCTTGCCATCGCTATATCAAATCTTTCCATCAATATTTTGCGTTTGTTACATTTTTTGTATCGAAATCCAATGGTCTTCAAAATCTTCGTTAAAGAACTTTCCCCACCGAAGAATAATCCAGCTTCCTTCAGTGAATGCACCAACTTTTTTCTTGTTGGATACTCCTTCTGTAAATAGTAGCCGTAAACATGTCTTCGGATAGCATCGGCATCAAAGCTATCGATGCCTACGACTGGTTTTGCTCGTTTTCTCTTTTTTGGTGTGTGAAGTTTATTTTCTTCTGTGCCAGTCTCGCCATATTTTTTTTTAGTTATCCGTCTAACAGTTCGTTGTCCAATATTAAGCGCATCAGCTACGCGTTCAACCACTGACGTTATAGGTAAAATTGGCCCTCCATTTTGAGCTTCACGATCGAAATAGTTACGAAGGCGTATTACGAACTCACGTGTCTGACTATTTAGAACAGTTCTCTGCGTACGTTCGGTCATATCGACGAAATCCACAACAAAGGGCTTGAACAGAGTCCAAATTAACGAGCAAGGGTCAACAGTAATGCAGTATCAATATTTGAAATCCAAAGCCAGGTCAAAACTATATCACAATCGCATTGCACTGACAGTTTATACTTTTCGAAGCAACGTCAATTCGAAACTGCTTTGTTTTGCATTGAGCATTGACGCGAGTTTGCCGGAGGTAGTAGTTGTGCTAGCCAGCGATCCTATGTGACGATCGTATTAGATTCCATTTTTAAAAATTTATTGATATTTTTTTGCGATTTCAGAGGTTTGTCCACATAGTGAAAATTGTTCATATTCACAAGTACATTCACCCCTTAAATGGTGCAAACTGATTTTTCTACACTTGTATACATTTAAGAAATCAATTTAATAAATAAATTTTGAGTCCTAAACCTAAAACTACATTCGATAAAATTTATGAATCTCTGCACATCACTATCGTCAATAAAGTAATACAATTATTTCCTTCAAAGTCGTTATCAATTAATACGGAACTTCATGAGCGGACAAACGTCAAACCGGCCATCATAGCGTGCCGCTAGAGTAGGGATATTTTGTATAAAGTTCTGAAACTCGAAAAATATTAATCGGTTTTAAATTATTTTAATGAAAGCTTATTTTGTAGACCATATTAAATGATTCTAAATTTGAATTTGAAAAAATAAATTGAAAACAAATGATTTGTGCGGCATAATTGTAGCGAAGTTCGAAAGTTTCAATTGACCTAACCCAGTTTTTGGTATATTTTTGTATCAAATGAAAGTTTCAATGAAAATTATTGGTTAATTTCTAATTTATGCAACTGTATGCATCATGCAGAGGCGCCATTTAACAAGAGACGAAATGTTAAGGGCAGTAGGTACGCTCCAAACTGAGGCTCCTCAACGAAGTATTGCCGAGGCGATTGAAACAAGAAAAAACGTGATATCAAGGTTGTGGTCACGTTATTGCACCACTGGTGAAGTGGCTGAACGGCACCCAGGCGAGAAGCGCATAACCGCCCGAAGACAGGACCGATTTTCGCAAATGACCGCGAGAAGATAACCAAATGCTACAGCCATGCAGTTGGTTTAAAGGCTCCAGTCAGACCACCATTTGCTTGTCAGTGACGAAACTGTGAGGAGAAGACTGCACGAGGCTAACCTTCATGCTCGCAGGCCGCTTCGTACTCCAGCACTACGCAGAGGAAATCGTGGACGAAGATTACAGTGGGCTCGCGAACATTTGCTCTAGGAAGATAACTAGTGGTCTGTAGTGCTGTTTACCGATGAGTCCCGATTCGGATTTCATCCTGATTTACGAAGAGTACGTGTATGGCGAGCTCCTGGTCGTGACAACCGTCTGCGACACCGTCAGGAAGTCCAGCCATACCACGGCAAAACAATTATGGTTTGGGCGGGAATTCGTATCGATGGAAGAACAGATCTCGTTTGGATCAGAAACACCATGACTTCTGAAAAATACCGTAATCAGGTGCTAGCACCAATAATCTATCCCCATCGACTGCAAATGGACCAAGTTTTCACGCTCATGCACGACAAAGCCCGTTCGCACACTGCGCGAGTGGTGACCAGCTGGCTACAAGAGCACGATGTGTCGATCTTAGACTGGCCCGCTGAATCACCAGACCTAAACCCCATAGAGCACGCATGGGACATGCTCCAAAGAAGGGCTTTGAGGAGTTTTCCTCCGAACATTGCGACTGCAAAGCAACTTTTTTTGCATCTTAGCAGGACCTGGGACAATATCCCACAGCAAGACTTTGATAACTTGATTCAAAGCATGAAAAGCCGTTGTAGGACCGTGGTTAACGTCCATGGGTGGTTTACTGACTACTAATTTTAAATAATTTTTCACGTAACTGCAAAAAACCTGATAATTTTGCTAAAATTATATTTTTTCTTAAAAAGACATCTATCCTTAAGTTTACCATCATTTCACTTTTTGTCTTTATTTCAATAAAAAATTATTTACACAAAAAAACTAATTCTGTTTTATTCTAAAAGATAGTCTGATAAATAGGCTTTACAAAAATATATACATATTGTATGTTAGTTACAACCAATTTTGAATAAATTGAGAAAATCAGAATATCCCTAGACAGTGTTGATGTGTGTATAAGTACGTTAAATTGTCATAAAATACGACTTTGTCCAATCAAGATTGTGTTGGATGTGGCGCGTGTCAAATTAGAGAGCACTATTATTTAAATAGGTAAAGTACCTACGTAAACAAAATCGAAACATAATCTATAGGTACATATAATAAAATCGTAGACTTGCCGTATCTGTACATTGAAGATTTTTGCAAAATAATAACTGGGGGATGTTAGGGATAAGTAATAGAACGTAAAAAAGCTATTTTTGAAATTTTTGTCTGTTTGTCTGTTTATCTGTTTGTCTGTTTGTCTGTATGTTTGTGCGCGCATCACGCAAAAACTTCTGAATGGATTGAAATGAAACTTGGTATGATTTAAGTTCATACTACGGAGTAACGTATAGGATACTTTTTATCCCGAAATTCAGCACGGTTCCCTTGGGAGAGGGGATGAAAGTCAAAATGTGTACTTAGCTGTAATTCATTAACGCGTGGTCCGATTTCATTCATTATTTTTTTGTTAGAAAGGAAATACTTTAAAGATAATTGGCTAATCTCTCAAAGGCTGGATCGATTTTGATGGGACTTTCACTGGCGGATGTTTACATTTTGATCTACCTAAACATCCGCCAGTGAACTTTTGACAGTTTTTAGCAAGGTATGAACTCAAAGGAGCTTAGGAAGGACAAAATGATTCCCACGGGATGTTTAAAAACCAATATCCACGCGAACGAAGTCGCGGGTTTCCGCTTGTATTATAATATGCTTAGATTTTGTTTACGTTTGTTACATTATTTTAAAGACGTTCGTAACAAGAAACGCATGCAGATGTTGCAACTAATAAACATAACAAAATTCATAGAATTCCATTCCTGGTCCATAATTAATTATTAAGTAACAAGCGTTCAATTTTATTTCGATTACGCATTCAAAAACTGTGCATATCTAAATTTATATTTAAAAAATGTAAATCTCTATTTTCGTGAATATTCAAAAAGAAAGCACTACTTTGTCTCACTGTATCATTGTATTGATATTCGGACACATTTTAACTCGAACACACAACATTGAAATAAAATTGAAATATTATGTACATTGCGTATTAATAACGCAAAACATAAAAATGCTTCTTTACAAAGTCAACAATGTATTAAAGGCACTTTCGTATTGAGTGAAAGAGTCGTAACTTCGACACTTCGTGGTACAAGTTTCAAACGCACCTGTCTTGCGCACGCGTTGAAAAACAACGATAATTCCAGACAAATTACTCCCGTACACATGGCGACATACTAACGTTTTAGAAGGCGCGTTAATTCTCAATCGATTATACTCATTAAGTCGAAATCTGAAAGGTGAAGACGGTAAATTAACATAAATACACAATAATACGATAAGCTAAGTGGTACATGTTTGTATAGGTGCATACTACACCTTAAAGCTGCTAAAGGATTTATGTTCATTTGCTTTCTATTAACTAAACAATTTATATTTCATTATGATGAAGTAAGTCGTTTTTAGATGTATAGTAGGTATCCCGGGATTTTATTTTAATTTTTGCATAATTTCAATCGCCTACACGAATTTAATCAAATAATAGACAATTACTTACCACATAATTAGTTATAGGTACGGTTTGAAATCAAAAGGTTGATTTAGATATGAAGTTCCGTTACAATTTTGATTAAAGAAAACACTCTAAAATATGAATTGGATTAAATATACTTTTCAGCTAATATAGCTTAGCGAGTTTAGCTAACTTTATCGTTACTAGGTACATTATTCGATATCCCAGATACAGCAGTAGATATACTTATCACCCTTGTTTTGCGCCTTACCAGTGAACTAGAAAATCCCTGAGAGTTCACACGCACTTTGTAGGCGTGATACAGATTTTGACTGACAACAGCTTTTTATTATTGTACAATTATTTTGAGGGGGATCTCACATGCTAATACAATTAACCCAACCAGTAGGTAATGTGCCATTATAATTTATAATCCGCGCGTAAATATTAATCGCGGCATCGTACCGGAACGCTAAATCTCTTGGCGGCACGGCATTGTCGGTAAAGTAGTAACTAGCCACGGCTGAAGCCTAACACCAGACCAGAGGAGAGACAATTTAGAAACAATGAATTTCCAAACTGCCCCTGCCGGGAACCGAAACCGGGACCTCCCACTTATATACCAGTGCTCACCCCTGCGCCAGGGAGGCCGTCAAAGCAAACAGCAACGGATTTTTTCTTTGTATACAAGTATAAATTAAAAATTAAAAAAAAACTCCGATATTCGCCATTTTGTGGCGATGGCCATTTTGGATTTGTATAGTGCTATTGTACTTGTCAAGCTCTTTCATTTGATACCCATATTGAGGGAGTTGTGAAAAAATATATAATCCGCCATTTTATAGCGATAGCCATCTTGGACCGATTCACATCAAACATAGCTAAGAACACTTTCGACTTATTCACCTTTCAAACAAAAAAAAGAACCGCATTGAAATCGGTTCACCCATTTGAGCGCTACAGGGGAACAGACACACACACACACAAACACGTCAAACATAACACCTCATGGTTTATGCGTCGGAGCGGAGGTTAAAAATATCTATTTACAAACATTATAACTTTGTACTATAGCTGGTGAATAAAATGTTCCAATAAATCGTTTACAATGTGTCGCGGACACATAAAATTAACGAAAATATTTACGGCGAAAAACGCCTCGCCGCGACCGGTTGCCCGGTTGTATGGGAACACGAAATACTTCCACTCGCATTATACGGTAGAAGCATTGGCAATTATCATTCGAGTTGCTCGCATTTTACTCCAGAAGAAGTTATTTCAGACGTGTTTGTATTCAATCAATCCATACCTATAAATAAAACTGAAGTGTATGTCTGTAATTTTAAAATGACTTAAGATTATTTGAACGATAGAATAACCGAAAGATGCGTTTTAAAAATATTTTTCTGTCTGTCTGTCTGTCCGTAAGGGCTAATCTTCGAGACGGCTGAACCGATTTTGATGGGACTTTCACAGGTAGGCTGCGAGTTATACAAAATCTGGACTACTGTTTAACGGAAATATACAGGGTGTCAGGGGACCGCTCTCGGTAACGAAGACAGGTGATAGTACTGATGATTAATGATAAGATTTCATTAAAAAAACGTGAAAAAAATTCATTAAAAAAAAATACACTTTTTATTAAATACCCGTTTTGGGGGGTTAAACAGAACTGTAATTGCAAAAAACTTATTTGCTGTATTTTCTAAAAGTTTGTTACGTAATTAAAATAAACTCAGCTGACGCTGGAGGTCAACGAACTTTGTGTGACCTATTTACGTATCGTTAGGTACCTACGAAACCGAGCTCGCACCACAGAATATATAATAGTACTACATAATACATAAATATTTTTAAATAATTAATTTATGTCTTAATAATAACACCGCAATTTTTGAAGCTCATTTGGGATTGCCAATTGTTTTCTTGTTTTCAACTTGGCAACATTTTTAGGGTTCCGTAGTAAACAAGGAACCCTTATAGTTTCGCCATGTCCGTCCGTCTGTCCGTCTGTCCGTCTGTCCGTCTGTCCGTCTGTCCGTCTGTCCGTCCGTCCTCGGTTAATCTCAGAGACTATTAGTGCTAGAAATCCGTAATTTGGCATGAGTATAAATATTAATCACGCCGACAAAGTGGTGAAATAAAATTTTGATAAATATTTTTTTTTAGGGTAGCTCCCCTACATGTAAAGTGGGGATGAATATTTTTTTTCTCGTCTACCCCATAGTGTGGGGTATCGTTGAATAGGTCTTTTAAAAATACTGTGGGTGTGGGAACATCATTTTTCGATTTCTAGATCCGTTTGTAAAATATGATGTTTTAAAGTGCAAATTTTTATTAGAGTCAAGTGTCCCCCCCCTCTATCAGCCAAATGGCAGTATATAGGAACTTGAAAAAATTCACAGCAGTAGGGTATATAATCAATTTTAAAGGAAAACTATCACGGCTAAGTAGGGTTCACAGGTTAAGGAGTTATATCTGTTTTTCGAGGATTGTGACTACGGAACCCTACACTGCGCGTGGCCCGCCACGCACTTGACCGGTTTTTTAAATTAAACATAAGAAGTAAAAAAATGATGTAAAGCTGAAAACACGAAAACTATTGACAGACCCAAATGAGCTTCAAAAATTGCGGTGTTATTATTAAGACATAAATTAATTATTTAAAAATATTTTAACAGGATCCCTAGGAATGCGATGACAGCTTGAAGGTGGTCGAATATTTCTATAATAATACTGTATGGTTCCATTTATCGAGCCTAGTAAAGAATTTGGCCATAATTTTTGATATCAGTACTTTTAATGGCCGAAACTTTTTGATAGGAACTTGCCCTTATTATTCACATGAAATGTTTTTGTTTGGGATACATATAATAAAATCGTAGACTTGCCGTATCGGGGCGGACCGCTAGTAAGAAGAATATGAAGATCATATTCGAGTACGAGTAGAGATGAAAACCAAATAACCATGGCCCATGGGATAAAACTTCTTATAGTTACTAGTATTTACTGTTTCTTTGTAATTTATAATAATATATAATTTACTTATATAAATAAAAAAAATAGAGCATATAGTACATAATTTACTGCAGTAAATTAATTATATCAAGTACATTTTAGATCTCAATAATACCTACATACGTCATAAAGATAAGACTCAATAGTAGAACTTGACAAAAAAATATAGTGGATTAATAATTATTAATAATAAGACAAGATAAACGGAAATAAATACCGGATAGTAAATGTGATATGATAATATATAACTCTTGTCTCTCAGCAAGAAAATATAATTACAAGAAGATAATCAGGACAATAATAAAAGTGATGATCTCTTAGCAAAAAAAAATTAGATATAAGTAACTAGCGGTCCGCCCCAGCTTCGCCCGTGGTACATAATATATACCCTATAGCACTCAGGGATCACGTACATATCCAACGGTGAAAGAATTTTTGAAATCGATCCAGTAGTTCCTGAGATTAGCGCGTTCAAACAAACAAACTCTTCCGCTTTATTATATTACTAGCTTTTGCCCGCGGCTTCGCCCGCGTGAATTTCGATTTTTCACAAATCCTGAGGGATAAGTAGATTTCTGGTCCACCCGCCCCCCGCCGCGCGGCGGCGCGGCGTACCGCGGTACCGCGTACGGCGGGCGCAGGGCGCAGGGGCGCGCCGCGGCGCGGCGCGGGGAGCGCGAGCGTCGGCCGTCGCGATCGCGCGCAGCGAAAATACTTATCAGGGCGTTTTTAACATCTGTATTTACCGATTTCAACACAACTCCTTTTTTGAAAGTCGGTTAAAAAGTAGCCTATGTTACTCCTTGGTTAATCCTCTACTTGTCTGTGAAAGTCCCGTCAAAATCGGTTCAGCCGTTCCGAAGATTAGCCCGTTCAAACAGACAGACAGACAGACAAAAATTTTAAAAACGTGTGATTCGGTTATGGTATCGTTCAAATAACCATATGAGCTTAATATGTGGTAGTTATTTCGAAATTACAGACAGACACTTCAATTTTATTTATTAGTATAGATAGTATAGAAGTATAGATTATACTTCTACACAGCAGAAAAATTAACACACTATCGACCATTAACCCAGACGAGCAATAAACCTGGTAACATAACCGTCGGGGGACGTGGTCATTACGTCAAGATGTGAACAAGCTCGGTCAAGTGATACCGGCGGCGAATTAATTTTGTTTGCTTTGCGATTAATTTGAATTTTAAATGAAGAGCAATTGCTTATGAGAGCACATACTTAATACGAGATAATAACTGGTTCGCGAATGAAACAGTTTCAAGGTTAAAATACAAGTGATGAGTGAATGAAATTACATATCTAAGGAAATCATATCATATCATAATTATATAAGGTATGTAAGAGAATTGTTTTTGTCAGATCAACAATATATACGCGAAGATTTAATCTCACGTTGATCCCATATTAACTCGTTGGTCTAGTGATTAGCATATTCGACTGTAGATCACGAGGTCCCGGGTTCCATTTCCGGGTCAGGCAAATAATCGTTATTGGGTTTTTCTGTCAAGAAATTCTCAGTGCCAGCCCGGAGTTGGTATAGTTGGCGGTGTTTCGCCTCCGTGCCTCGGAGAGCACTTTAAGCAGTTGGTCCCGATTATTATCACTATCATTTGTGACAATAGTCGTTATAGCCCGCCAACCCGCATTGAAGCAGCGTGGCGGGACTTAGCTCTAAATCTTTCTCTCGTATAAATTGTTAACATTATAAAAAAGACTCCGTAAAAGATGGCGATCTCAAATCCATTTTACAAGCAAATGTATTAAAAATATTCTATCCGTGTGTGATAACCTTTATACGCACATACGTGTATGTTATATATAGGTAATTATGTTTTAACAATTGTTACACTAATGTAATAGCAGCCCGTATACCCACTACAGATAATATGCGCCTCAGCCCGGAGGCGTCGCGCGCTCGCAATTACATGCATGCGAACTGCACTACCGGTGGTCAGCTCACAGCTGAAGCCTGCACTGCCAGTGCCACACTTGCTACTCTCTATACAACAGTTTTGCACGCGGAATTACTTTTGAGCGCATTAAATATACCTAATTGATGTATATGTTACAGCCAAAGTAATAAATAAGGATATTATGTATACTATCCAGCCATTATAAATATTATCAACTCAATTTGGATAAAGTAATAATTGACACAGAATTATTAAAATTATCTAGCTATTATAAATAATATTCAGCTATTTTATATAATATCTTGGAAGACTTGGATAAAGTAACAAAACAAGGACTTATGTTTAACTGATCACCAGATATTGCAAAATATAACGTCAAATAAACAGTTTATACCACCCAAAAACATAGTTACTTCTGCAACAGCTTCGGCGCTGGGGGAAGTGCAGCCCCATCGCCCAGGTTGCGTAGCAAAGCCCAGGCACCCACGCTCACCACCGCAGCTTCGGCTTGCTGGTCGCCTTCGGCGACCTGCCTCATCCGCTACGGCTCGCGCGGGTGCCTGCGATTTTCTACGACGGCGGGCGGGGGCGCGTATTTACATAATATACATAGCCAGAATGCACCCATAGGATTCTGCTTATGTATACATTGTAATGCAGTTTTCAAATTTTGTACTACAAAGTATACACGAATTTTGCGTACTACTAGTATATATTTTGTAACGTGGACGCGCGCGTGCATCGTTCCAATATATACAAGGCCAAAACGCAACCATAGGATTTTTTTTTTCAAAATTAATTAGGTAACTGTTTGAACTTAACCGACTTATTGCTTTGGGTTGGGGTGCTCAGATTTCGTTTTGGACCACATTCTACCTAGGATCCAATAAAACCTAAGTGCCCGGCCTGCGGCCGGGCACCTCAATATTTATGTTCTAATCTAACCTAACCTAGCTTCTGTAAGTGGCACGCATCTACTAGTTCATTAATAATACTTATTTTCGTGAGGTACTTATCTTCTGAGGTGTCTCCGGAGAAATTACAACAGCTATGCATATAATGTTTCTATCATCAGCTTTGGCACGGTCTACATCAGGAATTTTAGGCTAGGTTAGGTTAGGTTAGGTTAGGATAGGGTAGTTTAGATTACGAGATCGTGGTGATCACGCCACACCACAAAGGAATGAGATGCGAGAGGGGAAGCCAGGTATTTATCATTTTGACCAACGTTCATCTGCTATTATGAATAATGTCTGGTTTGACATGATATTATGAATAATATCTGGACAATTTAGATATTATTTATAATTGCCAGTCATTATGAATAAAAGCTAATTAATTACTTTGGCTGTAACATATACATATATGTATCTTCTTGGCAATAAAGATTTTTTTTTTCTATCTCAGAGTCCTAGGTCGAGTCCTGGACCAGGTCCGTAAAATTTTTCTGTCAAGAAAAACCAAAAAGAGATAAAATAAAATAAAAAGTTGACAGTATTGCACCCCTGTGTGCATCAGTGAACACGTAAACACGTAAAGCAGTCGGTCACTCGCGTCTCTTTTGGGTGGTGTCAGATTGCCATCTGATCAAACTTTGAGTGAGGGAGTGAGGGAATAAAGTAACTGTGTTTGCGCACACAACTGTACTCTAAAATATGTATATCCTACGTAGATGGCTAGTCTCTGCTGAGATTCGCCGCCGTGGCAGGAATACGTGGTAGGAATATAGGAATAGGTATTTGAAAAGAATATAAGTTGATTCTACAGCCTATGAGCTTGAGTTCTATGTTCAGGTATTTATGTGGTTCGCCTTGGCTGCAATCTGTACGATGGTAATGGTTTGAATCTCTGCACAAGCAAAGAAAGGACGCAACGGGCATACAATAAACTGTTTAACATACCTCAATACGTATGTATTTGGTTGGTCAGTAGAGACATGTTTTCCATGCAGAAAAGATTGAAGAATCGATACCTAAAGGAATACATTCGAATGTAAGTATTTAGAGAGCTATAACATGACAGCATACTTATACGTAATCTATTTTGTTAACAAAATAAATAAATACTACAATTTTCTTAGGCCAGGCACAAATCTAATGGGATTCCGTGAGCGGAAAAACGCAGGTGATATTTTCCGTCGGCATTTTGTCCGCGCAGATATTGGCGTTCTCCTAGCATTTTAATTCTGGTAGATAAAATTAAATTTTAAATCTGGTAGATTCTTGACATGTCATAAGAGCCACACGTTGGCCTACATGAAATAAATGATTTTGAATTATGAATTTTTTTTGAATAAGTCACATAAAAAAATCAGAATTTCATACGTAGATTTCTACAATGAACACAAAATTACTTTGCTATAATCCGCTAACAGTGACGTAGGCACAACACCACACAAATTCACCACAAATTTAACTCGACGATCGTTTCGCTCCGACACCGGAGCATCTTCAGGAGATGTCGACTTTGCAATCGTCCGTTGTGAAGTCGACATCTCCTGAAGATGCTCCGGTGTCGGAGCGAAACGATCGTCGAGTTAAATTTGTGGTGAATTTGTGTGGTGTTGTGCCTACAAATTTGTCACTGTTAGCGGATTATAGCAAAGTAATTTTGTGTTCATTGTATAATATCATGGTATTCCGCAAAGTAACGCCTGCTTCTATTCAACGTAGATTTCTGCTCATGGAATTGCCATCCGATAGAACTTTGAGAGAGTAAATGAGGAATAGAACGTGTACTTACCTGCGTTCGAGCATAGAATAAAATAGAATAGAATAGAAAAGTTTTTTATTCAAATAAACTTTTACAAGTACTTTTGAATCGTCAATTGAATCTACCACTGGTTCGGAATGCCGCGGCCGTTCCAATCGAGAAGAACCAGTAAGAAACTCGGCGGTTGCTCTAGCTTACATAGAAAAAATTGTTAGGATTCTGTCAAGAAATTCTGGCTGGTACAGTCACCTGGAGTTGGTAGTTGACGGTATCATCCCCGTGTCTTGAGACTTGCCGTGAGACTTGAGAGCAGGTTAAGCCGTCGGTTCTCGTTTTTGTCACTGCTTTGCTGGTTTTTGAAATAAATTAATTATTATCATTAGTAATTATTAACTTTGGTAGACACATATTGGTTTAAATGAGTATTTTGAAGTTTTGAATTATTGAACTTTACGTCTAATGAAATAATATTTAAAATTGGTACAAGCCCTTTGTCAGGACCATTCTGCAATGCAGCTAAACAGTTCACTTCTAAGAAGCAAGAATCATGGTCGCCTCATTCCTAAATTGGGCTAAGGTTTGTGGCATCGCTTATTGTACAAGCGGAGCGGTTAAAACCATTTTTCTACCATACAAAAACAGCAACAGTTTACAAAAGTCTAAATAAATATGAGTAAGCCTACATTTTCACTTTTGATTTGAGGATATAATTTAATGAATTTAAAAATAAGATAGATCTTTAAATTGTTATGCCTTTGCAAGTTAGGATAGAAATGCAAAAGATTCAATTATGTACTAAAACTCAAATAGAATTGAATACAAAAAAGATATGAAAATGTCTGCCCGCGGCTTCGCCCGCGTGAATTTCGGTTTTTCACAAATCCTGAGGGAATCGTGGATTTCCAGTTCCCGTTCCCGCTCCCTTTTCTAACCTTTATACCTACTTTAAAGGAAGTTTGCTATAGTAATCTACCTATAGCTGTAGCTATAGATTTCGGTTTTTTCAAAATTCCGTGTGAACTGTGGATTTTTCCAGGATAAAAAGCCTATGTTTTAAGTCAGAGCATAATCTATCTCCATTCCAATTGTCAGCCTAATCGGTTCAGTAGCTGCAGCGTTAAAGAGTAACAAACATACACACACACATACAAACTTTCGCCTTTATAATATTGGTGTGATTTGTCCGCGTCGCCTATCACCAACATCACACATTTAGGAAGCATGTGCGAAACCGACTGCTCCCGATCACGCGACCGTTTGCTCTAATTTCTCCACGGATCTTCTTCACCCCCCTTCACCCCCGGGAGACGCCCGGAAATCGGTCATAATTTTTACGCCTAAATCGATTTGTTTTTGTTTGTGGTTAGCTATTCTCACCTGTTGTACACGTCACGGGTTATTTACTGCACGAGATCGCTTCCTCTAGAACATATGATGATTTTTAACCCCCGACACAAAAGCGACGGGGTGTTATAAGTTTGACGTATCTGTGTGTGTGTGTGTGTGTGTGTGTGTATGTGTCTGTCAGTTCCCCTGTAGCACTCAAACGGCTTAATCGATTTGGATGCGGTTTTTCTTTTTCGCTTTAAGCAATTAATAAATTCATCGATATTAGTAGATATCTGGTGTTCACTAAACTAACATTTAGTGATCTATTAGAAATCGTCGAAGTTGAATGAGATTATTTGCATTATAAGTTTAGTACTTAAGGTCTGTCAGTAATATTGCCCCTTTTCCCGTGTTTTCGCAAATTCCAAATAGAAACTTCTTGATTATTACTTATTTACTTATAATTCACAGTAATATTTTTTTACATGGATTTTGTCGTTTTATTTCGAATTCTATAGGATCAAAAAATCATCTGCAATAAAGTAAAAGACCAAGTAAAGTGTGATGGATAAGTAGGTACTTTAACACTGTCCCCATCTCAATTATACAACAATTCCTGTCACGTTCACGCCTGGGAACGAGTATCACCATAAAGTATTAGATTCCAGATATTTTTCCCTATTTCGCACCTTCCTAATGGTCATAGCCCTATTAATTATCCCATATAAAGGACGCAGTATAAATAAATTTACCGCTTATTAAAACACTTCAAATTTCACAACTCAAAGAATCGACTGGAGATTATTTTTACTTTACGATATTTCTGTACGATATTATTGTATCTCTGAGACCACAGGACAGCTATGATCGAGGCATATTTCCCTCCTTTGGACTTAAAAATATTTGGAATTGGCTCATAATCTGCAAGCCGCCTGCAAATTGCAATTTGAGTAGAATTATATTGTAGTGGACACTGGACTTAGACACATCGCAACTGTCGGTTGTAGATATTAGAACTGCACGCCGATACTTAAGTAATTTTGCAATTTTATAATCGGCCAAATGCTGTATTTCGGAATAGCCAATTACATCTGGTCAGAGGAGGAGATTGAATTAAATCATTTTTCACACAGTTCGTGAAATTTTGTTTATCAACATGAAAACTTCTGTGGATTGCTAGGCAGCCGATGGGCCAAAAAAGCGCCTAGTTGTGTGGATCCATTTCTGAGACAGCATCAGGGAAATGTTTGATATCGGATGACCACGGCCCAAGGGTCTAATACACAAGCTCATTCGAGTTAGCACTTAGAACTGACTCAATTCATTAAATCTTTCAAGCATCCATCCATCCTTACTAACAAACGATTCTGACGATAGGTGTTTTGAACACAACTTTGGTATAATAGCGAGCTTTTCTTGTAGTAGGTGCTGCCTGCTGGTCGCGGAGAGTAAGGCGGCTTACATAAATCTCAGAGCCACTCTTGACACCACGTTCCTTTCTCAATCGTACATCGTTCGACTTTTTGTCGTTTCGCCGCACTCGGTATTCCGCGGGTAAAAACAACCGAATCAAAATTCTCCGATCGCCACATCTTTTATTTATGCCCACCGTTTCGACTAACAGGCGTAATTTTTTCCGCTAAACAATCAGTTTTGTCCGAAAAATGCGAGACGGGAAGAAGACATAAAAAGGTACGTTGGATTGCTTCGAATTTTTTCCCGTCTTACGCTTCACTCATACATATCGAGATATGATGAGCGGCGTCTAAAAGGGGTTCACTTGTTTATTCTAGAAAAAGTGCACTCCCGAACCGCCCGCCCATTGTTCTCGCATCCAGGCTGCGTTGATCATAGATTGTTGCGCATTCCTTGTACATACATATTATACATTTCAATTTTAAATTGAAATCATATTATTTTTAATGACGAGCAGATGCCCTCGAGTGGGTCAGAGTAAAACTCTACCAGTGTGAGTTGATCTTCGACTTCGAATTGCTTGTAGCCTACAAAAAGGTCAATTAATAGCTGTGTTACTTGACATGCAAGCAATATAACAGTTTTCATAGCCTGACATAGGACCATATCTAATATGCAAGATTTATGTTCTAAAAGATATTTAGGTAAATATTTATTACAATTCTTTACAAAAGTCTAAAAGAATATTATATTCTATGTGCGGAATAACTTGTCAAAGATTCGAGTTCAACCGGCGGCCTTTATTTTAGCAGATAGGAACCTATTGGCTTCTGATGGCACAAGATTTTAAGTATAAGAAGAAAATGGAAAGTAAATCCAATATATCAGTTTGTTCGTACTTAATTGTATTATCAACTGGTTCCACATTTTACTTTTATTCGTCTTCGTTTATCAGTTGTCAGATTAAAAAGCCAGTTCAGTTGGTATCATTAACAACAGAATAAGAATCATTAGCAGAATCTTCGATCTAAACCCTTGTCCCATTTAAACTTCCTAGTTTTTACGATCGTAAAGCTTTCATCTGCTAATGTGAGAGCATCGATACGAACGATTTTATCTCTCTCGCTTATCAATTTAATAAACAACTTTCCAAATATGAAGCAATAATAAAATTGCTAGGATCTCATCAAAATACCGATCAGCAGATCATATTACAATGGCATCGGTTACGGTATCTCGATGAAAATGACTTCCACGTTCATGTCTATCGACACCTGTAACATTTGTGTCAAAATGCATCGCAGGGAACAAGTCTGTATTACTGTGTACAAAAGCCTGAATTCGCTTGAACCTTTATCGGACATAGTATACTGTCAGAGGTTGTTTATTGTATCCACCGGTTTATCGACAAGAAACAGCGTGGAATATTGCCGTGTGCGCTAATGACGTGCGTTTCTGCGCTTTAATTGCGATCAAACAGACAAACTTACTTACTTGAGCTCTTTTATAGTCTCTATTCCGTTAAAATAAGACTCATATTCACTAGCACGAGTGTACTGTGTATGTTTGTCGAGAGAGTCTGGTCGCATCGTCCGCATGAAAAATGTATGAAGTCTCATCTCAAGTTGTGAGTAAAAACGTTTCGTATTGAAGTCCATTTTGATTGGTGTTCGGATTCAAGGGGTTTTATATTACACCTAAGAAATGTCCAGCGGTACCGAGTAACATGATTAAAGTGTTCCTATTAGAGCTGGAACTACAATAATAAGGCAGTAAATTAAAAGGCTTCGGTAGTCTCATGGTTGCAATGGGGAATAATGTAGTTATTACTACATGTCTCAGAAAATAGCAGACAGACAAATACAAACAGAGTAAAAATATAAATAATGAACCTCACCTACTATATTTATTTATATTAAACTATATAATAAGTTATTATGATAATTATAATAAGTAAATATGAATTTTATTAGACGTAGGTAGGTAATATTTTCTCCTGGAAATAAAAAGCTCAAAATGCCGATTTCACCGGTTATCGTCCACTAAATCTAGTTATCGTCCACCCTTGTACCTGTTATCCGTCCACTGATTTTTATGAGAAATTTACTATGAAAAAGTATGCATGTAATGAGTAAGTAATTGAATATGTAATATTAACACCACTTTAATATGTATTTAATATCTATACCAATTAAAATTAACTTCCTGTCGGTCTTTACGAAATATATGGGTTTTTATTAGTGAACTTATGTTTACTTATACATTATTAAAAAGCTACATAACCGTTTATAAAAAAATTGTTTTCTGTTTTTTGTCTATTCGTAATATGTACTTACTTTTCAAAACAGCTGAACCTATTTTGACAGAACTTTCACAGGATGATAAAGAACTTTATACAAAGTGATGTGGTCTTTCTACGCATACGCAATAGCGGTCAACTGCTTGTTTTAAAATAAAACAGATAAAAAAACTATTGCCTTGTTAACGCGGTTTATAGAGTCTACAATATGACATAATTAATATCTTTACCAACTTTGCGCCTATCTATCTTGCATTGTCTTTTACCACATCGCACTTACATTATATAAAAGTAGGTACATATAATTTGGCAGCCTCCCTGGCATGGCGCAGGGGTAAGTCTTATTAGTGGAAGGTCCTCTACTTGATTCTCGGCAGACCAATTTGGTAAATTCAATTTAATAATTTCAAAATTGTCTCTAGTCTAGTATGCCTTACTTCCAAGTCATTTAGCGTTTAAGGGTACGGATTTTGCTGTACCTCTTTCAGGATATCTCGCATCCATCTTAGACTGCATCGTCACTTAACATCAGATGAGATCGCAGTCAAGGACTAACTTGTAGATGAATCCTACTAATATTATAAATGTGAAAGTTTAGATGTTTGGATGTTTGGATGTTTGTTACTCAATCACGCCGCAACTACTGAACCGATTTGGCTGAAATTTTGAATGGAGATAGCTTATGTCCTGACTTAAAACATAGGCTACTTTTTATCCCGGAGAAGTATTCGTATGGGACTAAAATAGATATAGACTTCCAAAAACACGATAGATGGCGTTGACTGTTCTTAGGTAAATCACGCTCACATAGCACATTATTACAATAGTTGCATGCATCTGTATGCGTATGCACTTTTTATCCTGGAAAAATCCACAGTTCCCACGGGATTTTGATAAAACCGAAATATATATCTACAGTTATAGGTAGAATACTATAGCAAACTTCCTTGAAAGTAGGTATAAAGTTTGGAAAAGGGAGCGGGAACGGGAGCTGGAAATCCACGATTCCCTTGGGATTTGTGAAAAACCGAAATTCACGCGGGCGAAGCCGCGGGCAGAATCTAGTAAAAAATAAATTATAGATATGAGTAATAATCAAAATTCGCCTAAATAATAACATAATATTAAAAAATATATGTTTTTCATACAGTTTAAAATATAGGTGGACGGATAACCGGTACACTTCAGATTCTCTATTTTAAATTTCGTCCAAAAATTATAATGATCGACAATACTATCTTAACTTATAAATATATCAAAGTTCCAAGGAGAAACACATAAAATATAAGGTAATTCTTTTGTCAAACAAGTTTAATTATTTATATTTTTACTAAATCTATTTATTTTCAAATAATAGCTTGGTGGTCGAAACTTAGAATATTTATTCAGTGCAAATTTAGATATCGTCCACGCGTGATTTTGAAGACCCATAGTTTTATATACAATGAGAAAAAAGTGGACGAAGACTAGTCACTAACTAGTGTATGTGTATAGGATTCGAATTAATAAACTTAATTCCAATTTTGTGCACACCTCGATTGATAGCAAGACTACCTAAAATTAAGACGCTAAACCTGTGTTTGACCGCCCGGACGATAACAGGTTTTCTTAAGAAAATAGTGAACTAGTTGTCGTCCACCCCTTTCATTTGTATTCTAATGTAATCAAAAGTAAAAAAACACGTTCACAGTATTTTATGAAACATAAGTAAGTGCTACAAAGAAGAATCAAACTAAATCTTATAGTAAAATGATTAGTAACTTCCCGTGATAGTTGAAGCATGCCACTAATTTTTTTGCTCCACACGGCTCATTTTCATTCCTTAATTGCATACTCAAAATTCGATCGCTTTGTTTTCTAAGAAACTTAAGTAAAATAGACTTTTTTCTTTCTCTGTGTCTTGATAAGACATTCAAGTTGACATAGAGATGCATTATTTTTATGTAAGTCTTATAATGTTTCTATTTTTAAGCGTTTCTTAAGAGTGATCCGCTCGGTGGACGATAACAGGTGGGTGTCCGGAAACCGGTGTTCCTACCCTACTTACTCAAGAAAGCATTGCAGTCACAGACAGTTTTAAAAACCTAAGAAATGTGTCAATTAACCGTCTTTGGTGATACTCCAAAAAGAGAATTAAAAAAGAAATTTTCTCAAGATCACGTCGTCGACTGTTATTTTTGTGAGGCCATCGTCACAACAGTGCTAACAACATTTTTAACAATCGTCCTGTTCTGCCCATCCAAGGTTCATTACGAATTAGTTCCGCGTATCGCCACCCGATCCTCGCCGGCGCCACACTTCGTGGTCCCAGAGACAACCGTAAAATATCCTCTCTACAAGTAAAATAAAAGTTGATAGTAAACTCTAAAGTACAGTAATCTACAACGAAATAATTAATTCTACCTTCATGCTGCCATTCCCGCTTGATCAAAGGAAAACAGCGTTGATGCAAGCATGTCTGTCATTTTTAATTCATGAGACTTTAGCACTCACAGCTATACCTATTGATAACATATTTCTATGTTAGCACTACTTGCTACAATTCACAGCTTTATAAAAGAGTCCGTAATTAAATCAGCATGTATGATTGTCGGGAGACATAATTATGGAAAACCGCTTTAGGTAATAATATCTATGCATGCAATGAAGTGCACAAAATTACCGCGTAGACCGAGTTTATTTTGTTAGACACAAATAGCAGTCAATCTTCTTGTAGAATGATTTAAATATTGTATTATGTATAACAACCTCTTAAAAAGTTACAGCCTGCTCTCACTCTAACAGTTCTTGAGAAATTGACATCTCATTGCAGGATTTCAAAATATCGGAGACTAATTGCTCCTTGAAAAAATGGGACATGACTTGTATGTAAGATAGATAAATGCCATTGAAATTTTGGTGGTTGACGGTGCGCGGTGGTCGGTGAAACGACTTTTTGTTGCGTACGCAAAGCTATTTTTGTGAAAATGGGTGTTCCTGTCGGGATTCGCTGATTCAAGTTATATGTAACGATTATGGTTCTGTTTTGCAAGTTTAAAATATTTATTTTATTTTTATTAAGCATTTCGAAAGCACTTGTAAAAGTTTATCTAAATAAAAAAATATGTCTATTCTATTCGGCTTTGCTTCAGCTGTCCACAAGATAATTAAACTACTTCTTGTAACATTTTGTTTTGGAAAAGAGCAACTGCTGAGTTTCTTGCCGGCTCTTCTCAGCAGAACCAGCATTCCGAACCGGAGATAGATTCTTGACATGTCATAAGAGCCACACGTTGGCATATGTGAAATAAACGATTTTGATTTTTTTTGAATTAAGATTACTTTATTTTACAACCAAAAAGAAATATTTGAAGAAAATTTATGCTCTACAATTTTACCTGCAAAGGTGGTCTTGTTTAGGGCGTAGTTTACACAAGCTCATAGTAACACATTTCCGGCTCAGATATACTTACTCGTCTTACTATACTACCAGCTATAGATGTAGCAAGATGCAGGTATCTATTAACTCTTGGGTGGGAAAGTAACCAACCATCAATCATCAGTACAACATTGACAATTAAATATATAGAATAGTGGCATTGTCGCATCGTGTCTCTATTACTTCCATATTCCATAACTGCCTCGTTGGTCTAGCGGTTAGCACGTTCGACTGTGGATCACGAGGTCCTGGGTTCGATTCCCGGGTCGGGCCAAAAAAAATGAGGTATTGGGTTTTTCTGTGAAGAAATTCTCAGTGCCAGCCCGGAGTTGGAAGTTGGCGGTGTTAGATACACCCCCGTGCCTCGGAGAGCACGTAAAGCCGTCGGTCCTGCGCCTAATCTCTCTCCGGTCGTGTCGCATTGGCGTCCCATCGGACTATGAGAGTGAGGGAATAGAGAGTGCACCTGTGTATGCGCACACACTTGTGCACTATAATATCTCCTGCGCAGATGGCTAGTCTCTGCCTCGGTTGAGATTGGCCGCCGTGGCCGAAATTCGGCCGAAATTATTACTTCCATATTTTTATCATTACATTTCACTCGAATAGCTCCTGCAAGGCATGCCCTCGTCTCTTTAATTTTCACGCCGTATACCTGCGCCCTGGCTGATTATATGGAGTATGCTCCTAAAGATATACTCTTTCCAAGTGATTTACTACTCATATTTTGGTAATGGAGCTGGAGCTACAGGATGATGTGAAAGTTAATCAATCAGATTTGTTTCTGTGAACTGCCTCGGTGGTCTAACCGTTATTCGACCGTGGATCACGTCTTGAGGTCGGGCCAAAAACTGTTAGGAATTGGGATTTTCTGGCTTGAAATCCTCAGTGCCATCCCGGAGTTGGTAGTTGATAGTGTTTGAACCACCGAACCTCGGAGAGCACGGTAAGCCGTTTGGTTCGATTATTATTTATTATCGCTATCATGTGACAATCCGCATTGGAGCAGTGTGGCGGGTCTGAGCTCTAAATATCCCTCTCTCCTATAGTAAGGAAACCCGGACTCGGCAGTGGAACATTGCATAGCATTGTAGTGGCGATGCGGTGGTTTCTTTGAAAATTATCAAGAGTCGTATAGTTGTATAATTTTTCAACGTTTTTCTTTTATAACTTACATATAACATACATATGATTAGGATGCATTAGCAGTAGATGTGACAGACGACAGTGGGCAGGTCATATCCGTCGCAAAACTTACGACCGCTACAGCAGACGTATTCTAGTGTGGAGACCTCCTTCCAGTTAGCACAAGGACTGGTCATATCCATCGTAGAACTTACGGCCGCTACAGCAGACGTATTCTAGTGTAGAACCTGCTTCGAGTTAGCACAAGGACTGGTCATATCCATCGTAGAACTTACGGCTGCTACAGCAGACGTATTCTAGTGTGGAGACCTCCTTCCAGTTAGCACAAGGACTGGTCATATCCATCGTAGAACTTACGGCTGCTACAGCAGACGTATTCTAGTGTGGAGACCTCCTTCGAGTTAGCACAAGGACTGTTCATATGAGTCGTAGTACTTACGGCGGCTACAGCAGACGTGTTCTAGTGTGGAGACCTCCTTCCAGTTAGCACAAGGACTGGTCATATCCATCGTAGAACTTACGGCTGCTACAGCAGACGTATTCTAGTGTGGAGACCTCCTTCGAGTTTGCACAAGGACTGTTCATATGAGTCGTAGTACTTACGGCGGCTACAGCAGACGTGTTCTAGTGTGGAGACCTCCTTCCAGTTAGCACAAGGACTAGTCATATCCATCGTAGAACTTACGGCTGCTACAGCAGACGTATTCTAGTGTGGAGACCTCCTTCGAGTTTGCACAAGGACTGTTCATATGAGTCGTAGTACTTACGGCGGCTACAGAAGACGTGTTCTAGTGTGGAGATCTCCTTCCAGTTAGCACAAGGACTGGTCATATCCATCGTAGAACTTACGGCTGCTACAGCAGACGTATTCTAGTGTGGAGACCTCCTTTCTGTTAGCACAAGGGCTGGTCATATCTGTCGTAGAACTTACGGCCGCCGGAGCAACCTGTTCTGATGTGATGGTTCTACTTTGTTGCAGTAAGAGGTCGAGGATAACCTCAAGCCCAAACGTATGATCCTTAACTAGCAAAATAAATAAGTTGGATGAGCAAGATGAAGGTCTGTATCTGATGACGCGTGCAGGCTGAGAGATAGATGACTCTCGCTAATCCTTGCTAATCATGCCTATTTATGTGATTATTTATTTCTTCCTTTCGTGTATGACTGAAATATTTGTGATGAAACCTAAAGAAGTAGACGCTAAACTTTTATAAATACATCTGTATTGATCTGTTATCTACAATACCGTTTAACTTTAATCACCCTCAGTTAGCTTAAAAGGCATGTCCAAGTACATCCGATTACGCCAGAGTTAGTGGTTAACCAAAAAATCTATGCAAATTTGATTGGCTTGTGTGTTAAGCGGCAACTTTTTATATCAAAGCGAGCGGCGGCTAATGACAGGGCATTACTTAATTTTATTATTCAATTGCTTGTTATTGAGACACCGCCTGCACCCTGGGGCGAAATTTCGAGTTGTATTCGCGAAATGTGGTACTTAGGAATTATACGTTTTATAACTAAGTAGCTATGCTACAGGATGGATTTTACATTGTAGGTAACTACCTAGGTATCTTTAAGAGGATCTGAACTGTACATAATAAACCAGTTGTAATTCCTTTTAATAACTACTTGTTGCTTGTATAACATTGAAACATTTCATAGGTAGGTACCTATAAGATCTTGGTTAACGCTTTCCGTCATCATTAGCTCAAGACGTGCTAAAATAGGTAATCTATACATATAATAAAATCGTAGACTTGCCGTGTCTGTACATTAAAGATTTTTACAAAATAATAACTGGGGGATGTTAGGGATAAGTAATAGAACGTAAATAAGCTATTTTTGAAATTTTTGTCTGTTTGTCTGTTTATCTGTTTGTTTGTTTATCTGTTAGGTCTGTATGTTAGTGCGCGCATCACGCAAAAACTACTGGATGGATTGAAATGAAATTTGACTTGATTTAAGTTCATACTACAGAGTAACATATAAGATACTTTTTATCCCGAAATTCAGCACGGGTCCCTTGGGAGAGGGGATGAAAGTCAAAATGTGTACTTAGCTGTAATTCATTAACGCGTGGTCCGATTTCATTCATTATTTTTTTGTTAGAAAGGAGATACTTTAAAGATTACCGGCTAAACTCTAAAAGGCTGTATCGATTTTGATGGGACTTTCACTGGCGGATGTTTACATTTTGATCTACCTAAACATCCGCCAGTGAACATTTAAGCGTTTTTAGCAAGGTATGAGCTCAAAGGAACTTAGGAAAAACAAAATGATTCCCACGGCATTTTTAAAAACCAATATCCACGCGAAGAAGTCGCGGGTGTCCGCTTGTTGAAAATAAAACTAAATTGGTAGCTTTATTATTACCCGACTGGGTTATGTGTTTCACCTGTGTGTATGTATGTCCATTCCTATGTCCGCGTGTAACTAATCAACGGCTCTACGGATTTTGATAAATCATACGTCATTAGATTTGTCTCAATGACGCGAGTGTTATAGGGTACCTAAATTTAAAAAAAAATCTAAATGGCGGACTTTATGCGCCTTAATGTGCGAGCTGAAAAAAATTTTTTTCTTCAAGACCCTCGAGTGGGGTATCAAAATAAAGGGATTCAAAAGGCAAATACGAAAATGTATAAATTTATATATTTGGAAACAATTTGGAGTGATAAATCGTAGAATATGACCGTTTCCTATGTCAGTTCGTAACTACTTAACGGCTCAACCTATTTTGATAAATTATACGTCATTAAATTTGTCTTGACGGCGCAAATGTTACTGGGTACATAAAATTCATAAAAAATCAAAATGGCGAATGTTATGCACTTTAATGTGCGGGCTGAAAAAAATTTTTTTCTTCAAGACCCTCGAGTGGGGTATCAAAATAAAGGGCTTTAAAAGGCGAGTACGAAAATGTATACAATCTATATGTTTTAAATCAATTTGGACTGACAAATCATGAAAAACAAAATAAATAACAACTACACTGTAAGTGGTACGGTGGTAGTTTATTAATTTTTTAGTTCGTTTTTTAGCATGGCAGTCGGGTTTTTTTAATTTTTAAATTATAGCTTGTTTTGTTTAGTCAGCATTTTTCTTATTTGTTGCGTGATTAGGAATCCAAACATACTTTATTATTTTTCAGAATCAAAATAATTCTTTCTCTACTAAAACAAAACGTTAATCAAGGTCAGAGTCTGACCAAATTAAATAAAACAAAATTAGTTCAAAGTTAAAAGGTGTCATAAATTTAACAATATCTAAACGGTTTGAATGGTTTAATCATTTAACAGTTACCCAAAGCAAATCTAAATCCAATAGTCCCAATAACCCTCCAACACAACTGCAACCTGTCATGGGGTGCCCTCGACCACCCGTGGGACATTATCTAATCCAAATAGGACTTTATTGCTAAAGCCCCTTCACGTTGGCCTGTATTACTAAATTAAAGGAAGGGAACTGCATTTCTCTAGGTTTTTCCTGAAGATTTAATTTGTATGATTTAGCCCGAAGCAGGAAATGACATCAAACATGTCATTTGATTGATTAGATTTCATGGGCATTACGTATTGTTTGTTAAAATTATTTTAATACATTTGTTATTATTACTATTCTATTCTATTAAGGTATTACTCCTGGATAAAATTGTATAACTCCTTGTAATTCGCTTTTAAAGGACACGTTGTTATTAATTGACAGAGTAAAGTATTAGTTATTTATGCAACTGTTGTGTAAGGGGTATTAAAACACGAATGTGGGTTTATCACATGAGGCGAAGCCGAATGTGATAATAGTGTAATAGTAACATAGTAATAGTAAAATCACATGAGTGTTTTAATACTTAATTATCAACAGTTGCATACAAGACTTTATCTACACCCATAATATGAATCCTCTATAAGATTCTAAAACAGTTAGCTTACTGCTAAACCCCCGACATTCGCCATTTTGTGTTGAAGCCATGTTGAATTTGAATTGTGCTATTCTACTAGTCAAGCCCTTTCATTTGATACCCATATTGAGGGAGTTGTGAAAAAATATGTAATCCGCCATTTTGTGGCGGTCCAATTTTCATGAAACATAGCTAAGAACACTCCCGACTAATTCACCTTTCAAACAAAAAAAAAACGCATTCAAATCGGTTTACCCGTTTGAGCACTACGGTGGAACAGACAAACAGACACACACACACACACACACACTCACACACCCACACCCACACCCCCATCCCCACCCCCGCATTCAAACCAGTTTGAGCGATACGGGGGAACAGACAGACACACACACACAACACACACACACACAACACACGCACACACAACACACGCACACACAACACACGCACACACACACACCCACAACCGCATCCACACCCAACTCACGCCCAACCCACGCCCACGCCCACGCCCACGCCCACACCACCATTCCCACCTCCGCATTCAAACCGGTTCACCTGTTTAAGCGCTACGGGGGAATAGACACACACACACAGACACGTCAAACTTACCACCCCGTCGTATTTGCGTCGGGGTTAAAAACGGATGATGTAATATTGTACCGAATTTCATTACATCACTCGTTTGGATGATGTAATGGTTGTTACAACATTGGGTGTTCTAAAGTTGGCAATAAGCTAACTGTTTCAGAATCTTTTATAGAGGATTTAAAGCATGGGTGTAGATAAAGATTTTTTACAGTGGTAGCATTCTTTTTGCAGCGCTCTTAACTACTTGCTTACATTACCGTTGCAATATTTATGAAAAGATTTAAAACCTTTAATTATGAAGATCATTTACCCAAAGTTCTTCGTAAATAAACTAAATAGCTAGTAAGTAAATTTTGGAGTGGTATCAACGTGTTAGAGCCCCTTTACTAACCGAAAATCGCTCTTGTTAGCGAATGCACCCTCAGATAACGGGAACTATCAATGATCGGGATTACATAAAGTTAATTTGGTCGCGTGGCAGCTTTCGACCCCAATCGCATTTTTTTCACGTTGATCCTTGTCAATCAAACTGTTAGGCGGAAGATTCAGATATGGGAACTCACTGGTGGATTTCTCGTAATTGAAAGAGATAAGCCAATTTAGAAAACGTTTATCGGGCGACTAAAAGGCACGTGTCTTAAAATTATTTAAGCCTATGGGTGGTTTAAATGATAATGATTTAAAAAAAATAATTACCTATTTTAATTTGTTATGTTTACATGAAATATGGTAGGTAGTACGGTAGGTAAGTAGGTACTACATTATTTAACAGCTTATTTAAACATTTAGGTTATGCAAAACAAGGTGGATAGATATTAATAAACGTATAGTTGAATACCTATACCGAAAACCCTTGATAATGTAGTAATAAGTTTAACGCACGCCACACAGCAAACTTAACTAACTTGGCTTGATGTAGATGTAACTAACTAAGATGAGGATGTAACGGGTTGCCAGAATAGCGACATAACTAATTCACTTAGCTTAGCTGGGATCGTTGTGCAGAGTAGAACGCTAACTCACAGTTTAGTCAGATAGTTCAGCTTAAATCTATAGTTTGAGGTGTGAACTGAATTATAAAAAGATGCCGAAGCTACATAAGTGACCTAAGCTAAACTAAGTTAGTTTATTTCGCAGTGTGGCTTGCGCTTTTATGGCAGGTGTCCATAACATTTTCAAGACAAGTTGGAAATAACGAATCCGAATTTCCATTCGAGCTCGCATGTTTACACCGCAAACAGTCTATTACATGCACATTTGTGAAGCTCGTAAAGTCGTTAAGCAACAATGGCAACATGTCGACCTGTCACCACACCATAGCATCTGTAATCGCCATTAATAACACCAGCCTCGGAAATGCCGCATCCCTATGCAACGCGCCATATGATTTTTCGGTCAGTGGTAGTGAGAGTAATCTATTACTTTGATTTATTTATTAGGTTTTCGCAAGTCCAATTTATTTTTCATGATGACAGGTTCGCAATAGATTATCAGACGATCCATGGTGCAGTGAAGATGATAAGTTTCTTGTATAAAACAGCGAGAATAAATTACGGCTTAGAAAGAAAAATAAAGGCACACTTACACTTACGCTCTACATATTTTTAAAATTAATAAACCTTCCATAATAATTAATGTACGTACATACTTGTAAAATTTATTGACATTCAAAACAACAGTACAATGTAGGTACCAATTTTGAAATATAAATTTTTATAATTCAGTATTTTTAAATGTATGTTCCATCTAATGACGGAATTCAATTGCAGAGTTAATTATAGAAATCTATAGTGGAGTATATCCACTATAGACCAGGGTAGATACCTTTAAAAATAATAAAAAGTGAAAAAAATTACAGTAGGATGAAACCCATTGGAAAAGGAGGAGAATATTATAAAATTAAAAAGAAAAATAATTTACGGGCGATCTGAGCTCGGGAAGGGGAAAGGGGGGAGTTTTAAGGGTAAAATACGGTTTATCTCGATTTCCGGCAAAACTACAAGTCCTATGAAAAAAAAAATTAAATGGCAAAGTTGTAGGTAAGAAAAAGATCTACAACTTTTGTATTTACACTTTTTTCACATAACCTCAAAATTTATGTGAAAAGTCCAAAATCCAAGTTTTTGGTTTTTAGTTTTTATCTTTTACAATAAATATTTTTTTTCACGGAATTTGGTGAAAACTTACCTTTTTATGTCTCAAATACACTGTAATTTATTTGATTTGAAATATTTAGTTTTTCTCCTTATTTTGACTTAATACTCCCGAGAACCGTTTTTTACCCTTATAACTCCCCCCCTTCCCCTTCCCAAGCTCAGATCGCCCGTAAATTATTTTTCTTTTTATTTTTATAATATTCTCCTCCTTTTCCAATGGGGTTCATCCTACTGTGATTTTTTTTTTTGGTTTCAAAATTATCGACACTGGTCTACTATAGATTTCTCTAATTGATTGCATAATTATATACACCGTTCAACAATATTCTTTCAGTCATCCTTGCTGTCAACCACATCTCTTCACTCAGTATGAAAATTCAGCAAAAGTTGAGAAGCTCCATACTGGTAAAATTTGAAAGAATAAGATATACCTACATAAGATTACACTAGTCATTTTAAATCCCATATGGGTATATAACATGTAAATTATAATTATTAACATAAGCAATAGTTAAGTAATTTCAAATCAATATACACACTGTTTTGTCAATTTGATTAAGTTTGTTATAAACAAGTGTGTGAACGCGGGCGACAAAAGGACGTGTCACACATAAATAATCACGTAATTGGGACGGGTGAGGGTCACAACACTGCTCCCCCGTGCCGGTGCTCGTTTGTGGTGGAAAGGGGTCATACGTTGAGTGTTGTGTGGATATCTTAGTAAAACAAAGGAAAACTTTGCTTTTTTTACATCATGGACTTTTTTAATGAATAATATGACGCTGAAAAATGTTAGAATCATCCGCTTGACCTCATTGTATGGATTGTTTTTTGTTTTAAAACGCCTTGTCCTCACTAGAGAAGTGAGGACAAGGCGTTTTAAAACAAGGTGTCAAATAAAACAGATATATTTTTATAATAAAGATTGTATAAACATTATCCTAATATAGCGTGGGGGACATTCAGAGGGTAAGCTTGAGCTGTAATTATTATCATAATTCGCAACGCTGGATTGTTTCATGAGACGCCTAGGAACTTAATTGGTACGTAGTACGTACACATAAGATGTTGTAACTGTATAGTGATATAGCATCTTTTAGTATAGAAGAAATCAACCACCAAAATGCTCTTGAGATTATATTGACGATAGGTAAGTATTATGACCATTATTTAGTTCTGAACTGCCGCACTCATACATTCTTGAATTAATAAGCTTTCATTTTCTGTACGAATACTAATAAAACATTAACTGACTCTGAAATACTCTAAAATTTATTTTGACAAATGCTAAGAAAATCTTATGTTTACCTTTATAAATCTAAGGTTTGCTCATTCGTCTAGTCTAGCACTACCCGTGACATGCTCGTGATTTTGGAAATTATTGAACAGAACCGTTTAGACGCTACGCTCATGCAAAATAGCAAAACCGCTTCGAAGTGAATTAAAAGTTTCAATAAACGAAGGCACCATCTAAAGGCACATGTATATGAATGAACGGATGAATGTTCCACGTTTAATAAATGGCACGTAAGTAATGTCACCCAAGTAATGCCTGAGTATCTAATGCAGTTTATAGAATGTGATAAAAGAACTAGGTAGATAAGAATAAGGAATACCTATGTAAGAAAAAAGAGCAACTTTCGTACAGTTACCAAAATCATATTTTTATGAATGTTTAATAAATGGCACCTAAGTAATGCCACCCAGGTAATGCCTGGGTAATGCAGTCTGATCTAGAATGCGATAACAGAACTAGGTAGAACAGAGAAGAATACGGCAAACGTAAGATTAATAGAACAGCATTCTTACATATTTACCAAAATTCCAGTAAAAATGCCGAGAACCCTGCGGAGACTAGAATAGTTATGACTTGTAATAGGACAGAAGTTGATGTAGAAAATATTCAGAAATAGTCAATATACACCTACATAATAAAAGGCAAAGGAAATATAGATAGGCCCGAGCTTAAACATTGTTTCCACTAAATGCCTCACGACAGCTATAAATTGGCCAACAAACGAGCGTTTAACTAAATTATCCGGACCCGTTGACGACTCGGCGGTAGCGCCGCCCGCTGCGAAGCGCGCATGCTGTAAAAAATCGACATCTATCTTTGGACGTGAGACCAACGTTGTAGATACTTAATTACTCAAGTCCCGTACATCAGAATCGAACCTCATTTGCTGCCTGAATATGAATCCACTCCAGAATTGGTCTTTGCAGCCCATAAAAGAAGTCTTCTTTATTATGCTGTTGAAAATGCCAATTCAGTCAATTTCACATGTACAACAATCTTCCGGTGACATTTTCAGTTTCTATCAATAAATCCTACCTACAAGCTAAATTTGCTTATTTTTTACTTGAATATATTTATTAATACCATGAAAAATATACGTACCTACTATGAATATAACACTGTTGTTATTAGTTACGTTTAATGTACAGAAAACAGGATGAGAGAAATGGTCTGTCGTGAAGTCATGATACTATTAAATTTCACTTATTTACTATTATAATTTATTTATTGATTTATTAATCTTACTACTTAATCTCTTAAATATGTACATATAAGTATTAAGTTAAAGGTAAGAGTAAGAGTATACGCCTGCAATAATTTTCTAGATGAAGTCAACTTTTCTCGTCAAACATTATACCTTTATAAAATCTAGGCCGTAAATCATTGCCTCTGAGTTCCAATCAGACATACATTGATTACTGAACCCAAAAGTCTACTAAAATGCACTGATTCTGATCAATCCTGACCACCCTCTGAGGGCATCAACCGACAACCACCAAAAACAATCAGAACCCCCCAAGTTGAAGACATTCGTTCCATCTTAATCGTTCGCGAAACATGTCGTCACGATATGAAACAGCAGGATAGCAGGTACAATCATCAACTCCACCTGCAACCAATATAATATAGCATGCTAAATTAGCTCTTATTAATGAAGAAATTAAACCCCTATCTCGTTGAGGTGTTATCCAGGACTGATGGTGCAGTTCCACGGCGGGGGTCATGTAGAGAGATATTAAGAGCTCGTCACATCTTTGTTATGATAATTTCGATTTTATCGGTTTACCCTCAGCTACCTATTAAATTGTTTTTTTTTTTATAATACCTATTAAGGGACTTGTAATGTCTCTTTTTATGCATCGATATTTATTTATTTACTGAAGTCTATTAGATACTAATTATGAGACAGGACATTAATTGTTTTTGATAATAATTAAATAGGCATTTCTATAATATTTATTTAGCTTCAAATGATAAAGTCGTCTGGTACGAAGGATGTATTGTTACTAAACTTTTAGAGTTTACAATACTATATCCCTTATACATATATAAATAGCTCCGGTATTCCTGGTGCAGTAGGCGAATATACAAAAAACGCCTGGTATTGATTTCATTGAGACCTATGAAATTTTTTGCTCCCTTAAAAATATGGGGGTCAGTTAAAACGGAAAAAACGTTATCAAAAAAACGAAATTGTCAAATGACCGCATCCCATTACCGGCTTTAAAATATGTCGCCAAACCTTATCTGGAAGACATCAACAATTCGAAATGAAAGGACGCCGACGCGACGTATCGTCTATATTAAATTAGATTTACAAGGCATTTAGGAAAAAAACTGAAATTTTAGACCGTTAATGTGAACTGTGATAAGCGTGACAAAGGATTCAATTTTTTTTAAATAGGGAAGACGTTGATTTTGCGTTAAGTACCTACAGTATCTTATTTTTTACCATTTTCGGTAACAAAAGGATCTTTATTTTACAAGGTAATTTTATTGTTACGTTATTATTATTTTTTACAGTAGATAGGCACCTTTCTAACTATATCTTTACGCAGGATTTCATGGGATCAAATTTTCCTTCGTCACACCTAGCGGTATGTATGTAAGTGTATTAACTTAGAAGCAGTCTAATCAGACCCATAAACGATGCTGCGTAAAACTGTTTATGGATATTGGTATAGATCGACTAGAATCTCATGAAAAATAGGGAAATTAAATTTTGTAGTAAGCAACACTAGGTTAACTGGGCTGCCCTAGTGATAAACACAGTAATTACATTCAGAACACCTTAACTGGGATCGTTTCACGAAACGAAAAATCAAGCAACTGCATTTTAAATACAAAAACAAAGTAATCAACATCCAATTACTTTGTTTTTGTGTTGTGCTTGTTGTTTACTTGGTTTTGCATTTATATTCCGGGTTATTGTGTGCAGTTACTTTGTTTGGGCAATTCAAATTTCAGTAGGTAAACGGTTTAAGTTATTTGAAATATTAAACTGTGGTAAAAACTACTCAACATAAAACTTTTGTTAATGCAAAAAAGTCAATTTCACAAAAAAATGTCAGTTACTTTGTTTATCGCTAGGGCAGCTAAATTTGCTAAGTTTGGAATTTTATTTCCGTATTTTTCATGAGATTCTGGTCGACCTTTAGTTGGTTTTTCTCGACATCGTATAAAAAGCCTCCAACTTAATCAGACCAGAGACAATTTTAATCATTATTTAACTAAATTGCCTCTGCCGGAAGCTGAACCAGGTATCTCCTGCTTATAAGACCACAGTGCTCACCACAGCGCCAGGCAGATTCTCGATAGTAAGACATAGTGCAAAAAATATCATCTTGTTACAAAATCGTGTTTAGGTACAAAAAATAACAAGTATAAATTAAAAATTTAAAAAACCCCCGACATTCGCCATTTTGCGGTGGCAGCCATCTTGGATTTGCATAATTCTATTCTACTAGTCAAGCCCTTTCATTTGATACCCATATTAAGGGAGTTGTGAAAAAATAAGTAATCCGCCATTTTGTAGCGGCGGCCATCTTGGATCGATTTCCTTCAAACATAGCTAACAACACTCTCGACTAATTCACCTTTCAAACAAAAAAAACCGCATTCAAATCGGTCCACCCGTTTGAGCGCCACAGGGGAACAGACACACACACACAGACACGTCAAACTTATAACACCCCGTCGTTTTTCGACGGGGTTAAAAATTTTGTTTAAAAATAGAAGAATGAAAGTCTTCCATGTGAAGAGATATTTGGAAGCGAACAGAAGCGGAACATTCCTTTAGATTTATTTATATGTTTTGGTCGGTATCAACTAGATTTCATCTAAATAGCTTCAAACCATTGATCTGTGAACGTAAAGGGTTATTTGTCAGTCACTTTTATTTCTTTTTTCATACCCTTTGCATCTTTGTGACCATTTAACTGAAATAGCTTTAAATACACTGTAGTGTAATACACACCTGCCACAGCCCATCTTTATTTAAACATTTTCGATCAGTTACCTTAATTACATACTTTAAAATAATGGTACTGTCTCAATACCTACTTAATACAATGCTGGTTTTTCATGAAAAAAAAAAACAAGTTATCTTCATTGTTCTCTCTAAATTTTTAATACCCGACGCAAATGGCCCCTCTGTTTAAGTTTGACCGCTATGTGTGTCTGTGCGTCTGTTCGTCGCACCGTAAACAATTTGAATGCGGTTTTTTATTTAAAAGCTGGCTTTTTAGAGATGGTTCTTAGATATGTTTTATCAAAATCGGTTCAGCCATTTTAAAGTCATCAGCTTTTTTGTTAGCTGCGGTAGGGATCTTAGATGCATACTTAGTGGATATTTACACCGATTTGAATGCGGTTTTTTAACTCTCGACGCAAAACGAGGGATGTTATAAGTTTGACCGCTACGTATGTGTCTGTCTGTCTGTTGCACTGTAGCTCTCGGGTGAATCGATTTGAATTCGATTATTTTATAGTTAGATTTGTCTGGACGAGTAGGTACTTGGTAGTGATCAAGGGTCTGACGTTTGGAGTGGGAGGATGGTGGGATGGTTAGTTTTCCCAAAGGTCGGGGATTATTAAAATTTTGAATTTACAGCTGTTATTGTACCTATTCTGCTCATAAAGAAAGCTTATTATACAATTGAAGATTATATAAACGATAAAAAAGCTTGGATTGAACTCGTTCCAGCAATGCGCGAGACGGCATTTCAATAATGTACATTAATAATAATAAAATTGTTATAATGTTATATTTTTAAAAAGAGCAACCGCCGAGTTTCTTGCAGGTTCTTCTCGGCTGGAACTGCATTCCGAACCTGTGGTAGATTCAATTGACGATTCAAAAGTACTTGTAAAAGTTTATTTGAATAAAAAACTTTTCTATTCTATTCTATTCAATGTTCACCGGTTTTAAGGTGTAGCGAAATGCGATTTTTTGCAATTTAATAATATTTATTAGTTATTTTTAGCTACTGACTTTATCTGTAGGTTAGATTATATAAAAAAAATCAGCCAAGTGCGAGTCGGGCCTCGCTCTTTCAGGGTTCCGTACATAATTATGAACAATATAATATTTTGGGTCTAAGAAATATTTAATTTCCGAGTTAGACATCGCAAGAAACCGTGAAAGAAAAACGCAAAATAAGCTCGTTTGTTTTGGTCACAGCTTATGTCAGTTAGTCTGTGGCACTCATGTGTCTGTATCCTATATTTTCATTTAGTCTGTGATGCGGTAGGAGTAATATGTGGTCTGTGATGCGTATCTGTGGTTTTTTGTTTTGTCAAATGTCATTACTCATTATGAATTTTCGCCGTGTAAAAATATTCTAGAAAAAAAGGGAACAATAAACCAAGTGCATTAAATAAAGAAATCTATCGTTTTATTGAGCTATCGGAGTTAAACATGGTCCATCGAACGGGATCTTTGTGAAAAGTGTGAAATAAAGTTGCGTGTATCGTAAGTTCCTGTCAAACTGTAAGTACTTTGAAAGTTTGAACTTTACAATGGATCTTGTCGTAGTCCAAACGGATTTAAAGTCTCAGATAGACAAACTCAGAATTAACTACAAGAAGTGCTCAAAAGAGAAGTTAACACGTCAATATCTTGAGACTAGATTGCAAGCTTTAGAGTCTAAATATAGAGATTTTACAAAAAATCACGTGGAGTTGATTAAGAATATTGGTTCTGTAACAAATGACTATTTCAATGAGGACGCATTCGGAAATGTAGAGGAGTTTTATTTAGATTTTAAAACAGAATTAAAGGAAAAGCTTGAAAGGTACACGGTTAAACAACAGAAGGACAATTCTTTAAATATTAGTGCCTCTGGAGACTGTCATAGCACTGTAAAATTACCAAAAATCACTTTGCCTGTCTTTTCTGGTAAATATATAGAATGGCCCACATTCCATGACTTATTTATGTCCTTAATTCATCAAAATTCAGCTTTGACAGACGTAGAGAAATTACATTACTTAAAAACACACCTTTCAAGTGAAGCGGAGCAATTGCTGAGGCATATACCAATTACTGCGGGGAACTACGAACAGTCTTGGGAGCTTCTAAAGAATAGATACAGCAACAAGAGATATATTGCTAATTGCATATTAACAAGATTAGTGGGACAAAGGTCATGCACTACCGAATCTTCTCATGGAGTAAAACAAATACTAGATACAACAAGTGACTGCCTTAATGCGCTCACAAATATTGGAGTGGATGTTTCTTCTTGGGATATACTTATTATACATCTCACTGCGCTAAAGTTGGATAGTGAATCCAGAAAACAATGGGAACAGAAAGTTAGTGAACATTCAGATGTTTTACCTACATTGAAGGAATTCAAATCATTTCTGGAATCTAGATTTAGAGCTCTTGAGTTTTTGGAGCCAGTGAGAAGGGAGAACACCAAAGAGAAGGTTGAGAGAACAAAGGCATTTACCGTCACAATTCATCAATGTCCCTTTTGCTCAGAGAATCACTTGTTATATCAATGTAAGGAATTTAGTAAACAAGGTTACACAGCACGGCGAGAATTTGTGGAAAAGAAAAGGCTATGCTTTAACTGTTTTGGGGATAATCATCCAGTTTTTCGGTGCAAGAAAAGCACTTCCTGTGTGAGATGCAGACGCCGGCATCACTCACTTTTGCACCCTGAAGGAAATATAGGCACTCCTACTACGAGGATTGCAAGTACAAGCAGTGAAATTGAGCCATTGGCACAAAGTGGTATCCCTAAGGAACAGAACAATGTTACTAATATTGCTACACATTTTGCTAATAGTACTAATAATTTTTCAACTGGTCATGTAATGCTAGCTACGGCTTTAGTTAAGGTTGATTGTTATACAAATAGTTATACCCTTAGGGCGCTACTGGATCAGGGTTCTCAGGCCTCATTCATTTCGGAGTATGCTGTTCAATTATTAGGACTTCGAAAACACCCCGTACAGGGCATAGTTTCGGGCCTGGGGGGAGATCAACTTAGTTTGGAAATTAAATCTATGGTTAATTTTGAAATACAGTCTATTCATTCTCCATATCATTGTAAAATTGAAGCTTATGTTTTAACAAATTTGTCATCTACATTACCTGCCCGCCAGATTGAAATTACTGATTGGCCTGAAATTTTACAATTACCACTAGCCGATCCTGGTTACGGTAAACCTCAAGGTATAGACGTCTTGTTGGGGGCAGAGGTCTATGGTCAGATTCTGATTGACGGATTGTTAAGGAATTCATCGGGTACTTTAACAGCTCAAAATACAACGTTTGGCTGGATTCTATCAGGTCGGGTACTGAATCCAGATAGTTATTGTTTCAAAAATATTATAAGTATGCACATTAAAGATGAGTCTGTGAACTCACTACTTCGCAAATTTTGGGAACTGGAGACAGAAGTACAAAGAGAGCTGATGTCCAAGGAAGAGGAAAAGTGTGAGGCATTTTATTACTCAACTACCAAAAGGGATGACAACGGTCGTTATATCGTTAAATTACCTTTTAAGGAAGCTGATCCGAAAAGTCAATATGGAGAATTCAAGGGCATTGCAGAACAAAGATTAAAGTCTTTAGAGAAGAAATTTGAGAGAAATCACTTCTTGAAGGAAGAATACACTAAAGCAATGAAGGATTATATAAACACAAATCATATGGAGCGTATTACTGAAGCAGAAGAGATTGAAAAGCGTAACTGCGTTTATTTGCCGCATCATGCAGTGATTCGGGCTGACAAAACAACTACTAAGGTCAGGGTGGTTTTCGACGCATCCTGCAAAGGTATCCATGGAAAATCATTGAATGATGACTTGCTAGTGGGTCCTAGATTACAAGAGGAGCTACGCCACCTCCTTATGAGGTGGAGGACTCACCCTATCTGTTTCACTGCTGATATTATTAAGATGTACCGCCAAATTCTGGTTGATAAGGCAGACACAGATTTCCAGCGATTGTTATGGCGAGAGAAACCTGACAGTGACATTGAAGTCTACCGTATGTTGAGAGTTACATTTGGTGTTACATCTGCACCATACCTAGCAGTTAAGACTCTGCAGCAAATCGCAAAGGATGAAGGTCACGCTTTTCCATTAGCAGCTAAAATTGTAACAAGGGATTTTTATATGGACGATTGTCTATCTGGTTGCATGAATGATGACGAAGCTATAGAAATCTATCATCAGATGACTGCTCTTTTGAAAAAAGGAGGATTTGAGCTCCAGAAGTGGATGAGTAATAGCTCTAAATTAATGGAACTTATTCATGGGAATGCAAAGGCAGTCAAAAGTTTCAACACAAAAGATGAGGAAGTGGTAAAAATCTTAGGCCTTTCTTGGAATGCTAATAAGGATGTCTTTCAATACACGGTAAATTTACCGAAGCAAGCCAAGTCAATAACTAAACGAGTTATTTTGTCCGATATATCTCGCCTATTTGATCCTTTAGGATGGATCGCCCCGGTTGTTATTCAAGCGAAGATATATATGCAGAAGTTATGGTTGAAAGGTCTTTCCTGGGATGAAGAAGTACCACAGAGTCTTTTGGAAGAATGGAGTAAATATAGAAATAATTTACCTTTACTCAACAGTTTTCAAATTTCAAGATGGGTCGGCTCAACTACAGGTGCTGAACTACATGGATTTTGTGACGCATCGAATAGTGCTTATGCAGCAGTAGCTTACCTGAGAGTGATCAATGAAAGGGGTGTCCATGTAGCCTTGATTGCTGCACGAACCAAGGTAGCACCGGTGAAACAAGTATCAACACCCCGCTTAGAGCTTTGTGGTGCAGTGCTACTCTCCAAGTTGCTCTCAGAAGTGTCTGAAGTACTCAGTATACCTCAAGCAAAACTATATGCATGGACTGATTCCACAATTGTGTTGTGTTGGTTGAAAGGAGAACCGACCCGCTGGAAGACATTTGTAGCAAACCGAGTCACTGAGATTTTGAATGTTCTCAACAATGATCAGTGGAACCATGTGCAGTCTGGAGATAACCCTGCAGACATGGCTTCTCGCGGTCTCACTCCAGAAGAGTTGATGACCCAACAACAATTTTGGATGAAGGGACCTCAGTGGCTGCAAGAAGACAATATTCCAGTGTTTGGTGGTGTTACTATAAATACTAACTTGGAAGAAAAGAAAATCAAATCACATATGGTGACTGCTGATGACAATCAACCTTTGACTGTTTGGGATAAATACTCCTCACTGAAGAAGTTAATCAGAGTTATAGCATATTGCAAACGATTTATTTCAAAATTGAAGGATAAAAATAAACAATTTTTAAAACATCTAACCGTTAAGGAATTAGAAGAGGCAACAACAGTGTGCATCAGGCATTGTCAAGCAAGTGCGTTCCAGGACGAAATAACTCAATTGCTCAAAGACAAATCTGTGAAGAAGACTAGTAGCACCTATTCGTTGTGTCCTTTTTTGGATAAGGATGGTGTAATGAGAGTAAAAGGTCGTATTCAACAAAGCGTGGAAGATTATGAAACAAAACATCCAATCATACTACCTTATGGAGATAATATATCTAAACTTATAGTAGCCAATGCACATGCTGAGACATTACATGGAGGTCCACAGTTGACCTTGAACTATATTCGCTCCAGGTATTGGATCATAAATGCTAAAGGTTTAGTACGGCAACATATTAAGAAGTGTCTTAAATGTACTAGATATGGTTCGTCTCTCCAGAAGCCTTTCATGGGAGAACTGCCCAGTTCAAGGGTAACTATAAGTAGGCCTTTTAGTCGTAGCGGTGTGGACTATGCTGGTCCTGTGAACATTAGGATGTCAAAGGGTAGAGGCTGTAAAAGTTATAAAGGATACATTTGCCTTTTTATCTGTATGGCGACAAAGGCAATTCATCTGGAAGCTGTTACAGATTTAACAAGTGAGGCCTTCCTTGCCGCATTTAAAAGATACGTGTCTCGTCGGGGACATTGCCAGGAACTCTGGAGTGATAACGGGACTAATTTTGTTGGGGCTGCCAAGGAGCTGCGGACTTTGTTTGGGGCTGAAGATGCCAGTGTGATGAGTGAAGTTGCTGCATCTTTAGCGAATAAAGGCACTGAGTGGCATTTCATTCCACCGCGTGCTCCGAATTTTGGAGGATTGTGGGAAGCCGGAGTGCGTTCCACTAAGTATCATCTGAAACGGGTTCTAGATGGGAGCACTTTGACTTATGAAGAACTGTCGACTGTTCTGGCGCAAATCGAAGCATGTCTGAACTCTCGCCCCATGTATAGACTGCCGTCAAATCAAGAGGATTCCTCGCCCCTAACACCAGGTCATTTCTTGATTGGTGAGCCGCTACTGACCGTACCAGACCATAATTATGAAAATTGTCAAATCAGTAATTTAAGAAGGTGGCAAATGACACAGAAAATGGTTCAGCAGTTTTGGCGAAGGTGGTCTCAGGAGTATCTTAGTACCCTGCATAACAGGTATAAATGGACTAAGATTACCCCAGAGCCTAACGTTGGTGATATTGTGTTAGTAAAGGAAGAAGATCTCCCTCCGTCCAAATGGTTACTTGGTAGAATAGAGACTAAGCACCCTGGTCCAGATCAAATAACTAGAGTAGTAACTTTGAAATGCAAAGGATCTAAATTTAAAAGACCTGTTTCCAAATTAATTGTATTGCCAGTAACAGATTAGTTGATGAATTTTCATTTCTGGATTGTCAGCAGTTTTGTTTTATTTTTGGCTAACTGAGTTATATAATTGTAGAAAATATTGCTTATTATTTTTATCAGTCATTTGTTTGTTATGTTGTAAAAATTATGAGTTGAACATTAGATTAGTTCCATTTCTATTTATATGTTGTTTTTAAGCTCAATGTTTTGGTTTATATTCCATATTGTCACTTATTGATATATAGGGATATTCTGTAGGGTTTAAGGACACCTCAGCTGTCCTTGGTGGGCGGTATGTCAGTTAGTCTGTGGCACTCATGTGTCTGTATCCTATATTTTCATTTAGTCTGTGATGCGGTAGGAGTAATATGTGGTCTGTGATGCGTATCTGTGGTTTTTTGTTTTGTCAAATGTCATTACTCATTATGAATTTTCGCCGTGTAAAAATATTCTAGAAAAAAAGGGAACAATAAACCAAGTGCATTAAATAAAGAAATCTATCGTTTTATTGAGCTATCGGAGTTAAACAGCTTATAAACTATTTTATGAATCGTTGTTTTCAGTATTTGTTGTACACATAGAGCATATAGTACATAATATACCGAAATATCATATTCCTAACTAGTTTAGTTTTTTAGATAGCCCCCGTCACAAAAATGGTCTAAAACTGACAATTTTGATGACCCCCCATTTCCTTACTGTTTAAGCAAAAAATTAAAAAAATATATATTCGTACTCTACTCAATGAGCTCTAAACAATGACACCCCACAAGCTAGGGTAAGAAAAAAAATTTTTTTTCCGGCTCTTTTCTCATGTATGGGAGCCCCCCTGAAAAATAATTTAATTCAATTTTTAATTCAATATTTGATTTTGGGTCAACGTTTTACACAAAATACCAAAATTTCAGGTTTGTAACTCATTTCGTCAGCGAGCTAGAGACCTGTGACCGGCGGACAGACGGACAGACAGACAGACAGACAGACAGACAGACAGACAGCCGAGTGACATTAATAGGGCTCCGTTTTTACCCTTTGGGTACGGAACCCTAAAAACGACGGGGTGTTATAAGTTTGACGTGTCTGTGTATGTGTGTGTGTATCTGTCTGTTCCCCTGTAGCGGTCAAACGGGTGGACCGATTTGAATGCGATTTTTTTTGTTTGAGAGGTGAATTAGTCAAGAGTGTTGTTAGCTATGTTTGAAGAAAATCGATCCAAGATGGCCGCCGCTACAAAATGGCGGATTACTTATTTTTTCACAACTCCCTTAATATGGGTATCAAATGAAAGGACTAGTAAAATAGCACTACTGCAAATCCAAGATGGCCGCCGCCTAAAAATAGTGAATGTCGGGGGTTTTTAAATTTTTAATTTACACTTGTATTAAAATCTATCTAGTTGTCTATAATATAATAAAACTGTAACAGATCCAATTCTGTACATTGAAGATATTTTGAAAATTTCTTTTAGAAGGCACTCTATAATCGATACTGAAGCCAAAACTGTAATTTTTTTCATTTTTGTCTGTCTGTCGCGCATCACGCCGAAACTACTGAATGGATTCGAATGAAACTTGGTACGATTTGAGTTTATACTCCGAGGTAGGACATAGGATACTTTTTATCCCGAAATTCAGCACGGTTCCCTTGGGAGAGGGGATGAAAGTTAAAACGTGTATTTAGCTGTAATTCATTAACGCGTAGTTCGATTTCACTCATTCTTTTTTGTTAGAAAGGTAGTACTTTATATATTGTCCCGTAAATATTTCAAGGTCATAGGTTTTTAGTTCAGAAATGACAGACATTTATATTGGGTTCAAATAACTTGGGACCCGGATCTTTGAACGTACGGGTTATATACGGGTAAACTGGCGTGCGCTTAAATTTATGTTTGTCGGTCTGTCTATTTGTTCCAGCTAATCTCCGAAACGGATTACGAACGATTTTAATGGAACTTTCAATGTTATAAGGAGTAGCGTACATTTAGTTTAGGTACATAAAAGAATTATGGGATCCGATCCGATCCTATATAAAAACCTATATCTACGCGAACGAAGTTGCGGGGATCAGCTAGTATGAAATAATTAAGTGGATGAAATATACCACAGAGACTCCTTTACAACTTTCGAGAGCAATTCTTTTTACTTTCACAATTGCTTTATCAAATCAATATCATGGTGCTTGATTTATTTCAAAGTTTCCCTCTATTTTTCTTTTATTTTTAATTAATAAACACATTAACACTACGAACAGACTAATCCTATCCACAAAGCCTATTACAACTAAATTGAAGTAAATAAAATTCCATTAGAGCGAGGCCGCACTGCGAAATTTATTCGCGCAAATTTTTTCGCAGTGCGGCCCCGGCCTTATCTATGTCAATTAGTTTATAGCCGTGTATTAAGATTGTCCATTGCGTGTTAGGTAAACGTATCCTTTGTGATTTCTCATCGCTATTATAAAAATTAATAGTTGTAATATTAGCCTACTTTCCTTCACTGACCTAGAGTTTCATTATTTCATAACTCATTGATGGATGGATATTATTTTTTTTTTGTTAAAAGTTACTTTCCAAGAGAAACTAAGTAGACTCACATTACCTAAGGGCTATTTTTACGGATATCAGGCATTTAAAGTAATTTTACCGATAAAGGTAAAATTAGAACACCAAAATAAATCCACTTTGAGATGCACAAATTTTTTGACGTCTTAGCAAAATTTTGCCGTCACTTTGCTTCTTTTTGGGTGTGCTAAAATAACATAACTGTAACTTTATTTGAGTACTAGCTGACCCCCGCAACTTCGTTCGCGTGTTTATAGGATTTATATAGGATCGGATCGGATCCCATAATTATTTTATGTACCCAAACTAAATGTAGCCTAAGTTACTCCTTATAACATCATCTATCTGCCATTGAAAGTTCCGTCAAAATCGATCCAGCCGTTTCGGAAATTAGCTGGAACTAATAGACAGATCGACAAACATAAATTTAAACGCACACCAGTTTAAAATAAGCCGTACGTGCAAAGATCCGGGTCTCAAGTTATTTGAACGCAATAAATGTCTGTCATTTCTGAACTAAAAAACCTATGACCTTGAAATATTTACGGGATAATACTTGAAGTACTACCTTTCGAACAAAAAAAGAATGAGTGAAATCGAACTACCCGTTAATGAATTACAGCTAAATACACGTTTTAACTTTCTTCCCCTCTCCCAAGGGAACCGTGCCGAATTTCAGGATGAAAAGTATCCTATGTCCTACCTCGGAGTATAAACTCAAATCGTACCAAGTTTCATTTGAATCCGTTCAGTAGTTTCGGCGTGATGCGCGGCCAAGATACAGACAGACAGACAGACAGACAGACAGACAGACAGACAAACAGACAGACAGACAGACAAAAATGAAAAAAATTGCAGTTTTGGCTTCAGTATCGATTATAGAGTGCCCTCCAATAAAAATTTTCAAAATAACTTCAATGTACAGAATTGGATCTGTTACAGTTTTATTATATTATAGATGTCACCGGAAATGTATGTAATCCGTCATTGTATACAATTCCTAGGAAATGTATGTATGTACTTAATTCCTAAAATCGCACGGAAAAGTGTATTAAACTGTAATAAGTGTGTTTAACTGTATACTGTAAAGTATTAGACACATTTCCTAGGAAATCTATACATTTCCTAAATAGCAATCGGAAATGTAAAACATTTGGAGATATCAACACAACAAGATATCAATCGGTACGCGGGGATAGCGGGGCGAGGGGAGGGTATTGCATCGTCTGATCAGGCGATTGCGCTAGTGCCGCATAAACTGTCAGTGCGCGGAAATCATATTTTTTCAAAATTATTTCTTTTTTCAGAAGTTAGGTTAGGTCAGGTTAGAACACAAAGATTTACGTGCCTGGGCCCCGGCCGCAGGCCGGGCACTTAGGTTCTATCGGGTCCTAGGTAGAATGTGGACTACATTTTACCTAGGACCCAACATTCAAAAGAAAACATTATTTTTATACATTTCCTAATACGATGTAGGAATTGTATATAATTCCTAGGAATTGTACACATTTCCTAGGACATTTATATAATAAATAGTTTTTGAAACAATATTTTATACATTTCCTAAATAGCTTCGGAATTGTATAAATTTCCTAGGAAATGTATACAATTCCTAGATTACATACATTTCCGGTAACAAGTATAAAATCCACATCAGTTGAGCACCTCTTAATTTTTGAAATCGGTTAAGTTCATTAAGTTCCTAGTAGGTGTAAACGAACCTTCGACGTAATTTCGAATTGGGTGAACGTTTACACAGCGATAGCATCTCGATACAATTCTGTCTAATACATTCTGAATACAAGAATGTGGTCGACATTTTCAGACTAAAGATCTTAAATTCGATAGAGTTGGGCAAACAGGGTAGGTTCCCAAATATGACCATAGAGCAAAAAAAAAGTAAACTTTTTTGATTTGTGATTAGTGTTGAACAAGGCGATTTTGGCATGCGATAAACTATCCATAATACTTATTTCACTTGCATAATATACATATTGTGGCTAATTCTATTGTACACAATCTCTAAACTAAACTAAATTGACAGGTTTAAAAATAGTGCTATCTTTTTCAGCAGGTATCGTTGTGAAAAAGATAAGAATATTATTTAGCCCTGTCATTTTAGTTTAGGTTTAGAGATTGTGAACAACAGAATTAGCCACATTGTCATGTTAAAATTATGGGTATTTTGAACTATAAAAAAATGTAATTTAAAAATACCTAATTTACAAGAGGCCTTCGTTTGTTACAAAGTTTCAATTTATGACTAGACCTGTTGCCTACATATGGGTTTTATGCCTGTTCGACATGACGACTTAGGTACATCCATTTTCGTCATAAGCGAAAAGTACTCACCAGAATTAGAACACTGAACCAAAGAAAGATAATTTAACATCTCTACTATTATACAAGTATAAATTAAAAATTTTAAAAAACCCTCGACATTCGCCATTTTGTGGCGGCGGCCATTTTGGATTTGCATAGTGCTATTCTACTAGTCAAGCCCTTTCATTTGATACCCATATTAAGGGAGTTGTGAAATAATAAATAATCTGCCATTTTGTAGCGGTGGCCATCTTGGATCGATTTTGATCAAATATAGCTAACAACACTCTCGACTAATTCACCTTTCAAACCAAAAAAACCGCATTCAAATCGGTCCACCCGTTTGAGCGCTACAGGGGAACAGACAGACACACACACACACACATACACACATACACAGACACGTCAAACTTATAACACCCCGTCGTTTTTGCGTCGGGGGTTAAAAATAGTAACAAAAAAGTACGTTTCTATTGGTTTGTCTAAACATTATTCAGTCTGCACAGAAACTTCACAGGTGCAAGCGATCGGCAGAATAGACTTTGTGTAGCTCCCACTGGCCACTGCTACCTCGAAATGGGCACTGTCAATTAATGTCGCTAGAAATACCTCTCAATAAGGGACTCTAATGTGTATGTATCACGTAGATTACACAATTATTAAAAACCTATCAAATTGTACATGAATTCGTAAGGGTTTGTACCTACCTACAATATGCAATATATAGGACCTGGATATATAATGTATTCACTAGGTATATAACGATGACAATGTGCTTTGTTATAATGGACTGTAGTACGTAGAAATGTAATTGACATTGGTACTTTACCTGTATAATAATATATCAAATAGGTATTGAACATACTGACCATAATCTCATGTAAGTATGTATGGTTTACCTTATTTGATTTACCAAGTAAAGTAGGTACTTTTAATTTAAAAATACCCAGATGGAAGGAGGAAGATCGAGAGGTAGGTTCAGAAAGAAGAAACGTGCTTGAAGCTTAGTTGTTAAAATACCGATGGCTGTACTGCACTGTCTAGTGGTATTTAAAAAAAATACCCCTAGGTAGGTATCTCACAAAACTAACAAAACAGAACAGACGAAAGTTAACAAGAAACCAATTAATAGCCGATATCTATTAAACTTGTAATAAAACCATCCAAACGACAAACATTAGTCCAACAAAGACAGGTGTAACATCTAGTTAAAATAGAAATATTAGGACTAATAAAGTCATTTTATTTCTGTAAACGTTTGAGTTTCCGCCCCACGATATCACCCCAATCATCCCCAATCTTTCTGATTAATACGCAAGATAACTGTGTGCTTAGTCTAAAGCGGAGCACTCGAAAACGAACTCGAAAACTATTGATCGATTTCAGAGTAAAATAGACCTAAAATGGCTTGTATTAAGGTTTGAGTTCGCCAATACATTCAGCATTCGTTCGAATGCTGAATGTACTCAAACCTTAATACAATACATTTTAGGTCTATTTTACTCTGAAATCGATCAATAGTTTTCGAGTTCGTTTTCGAGTGCTCCGCTTTAGACTAAGCACACTGTTAACACGGGCTAAAAAATACACACACGAATAAAATAATTATTATTAGCTGCGGCCGATATTATTATTTAATGGAATCTCTCTAAAGATCGACTTTAGAAACTCTCGTGAAAATATTGACCATTTTGTACCTACCTATAAGTCAATTTTATTGTTATAGAAGACTAACGTACATAATATTATTATAGTCAGTAATTATTACAGGAACCACAGATCAAGGAAAAATAAACAGGAACACTAGAATATAGGTAACTATGGAGCTAACCTATAGAGCACCTTTAGAATATTAGAATAAAATACAATGTTCCAACATAAGTATTGAGTCCACGGAACCTTCTGTAATATAAGGATAAATTAAATATTTCTGATACATTGATGATAATTAATCTTTCATTTGCAAAAATGTAGAGACGAGATATGGTCCAGCAGCCGCCGCCAATTTTTTTTTGGTGAGGAATCTTTGGGAGTTGGTTCGTTTCGACGATACGACCAAGTTTTTCCTCTGTAAAAATTCTCGATGGATTTGCACAGAGGAAAAACTTGTTCGTCTCGTCGAAACGAACCTCCTCACGAAGATTCAGCCTATTCATTAATCACTAAAAAAAAATAGTCGGCGGCTGCCTGACTAATAGTGATGGACATACCTAATTAACGAAATACGAATTTAAATAATTTTATTATAATTATTGGTGTATGACACTCAGATAAAACATAATATTTTGATTCAAAACATCATTTGAATACCAAGAATTGCTTAATATTTGGATGAAAAATAAAAATCAGCCAAGTGCGAGTCGGGCCTCGCTCTTTCAGGGTTCCGTACATAATTATGAACAATATAATATTTTGGGTCTAAGAAATATTTAATTTCCGAGCTAGACATCGCAACAAACCGTGAAAGAAAAACCCAAAAAAATGTTCGTTTATTTTGGTCACAGCTTATAAACTATTTAATAAATCGTTGTTTTCAGTATTTGTTGTTTAAATAGAGCATATAGTACATAATATACTGAAATATCATATTCCCAACTAGTTTAGTTTTTGAGATAGCCCCCGTCACAAAAATGGTCTAAAACTGACAACTTTGATGGCCTCCCATTCCCTTATTTTTTGAGATAGAAATTAAAAAAATATATATTTGTACTCTACTTAATGAGCTCTAAACAATGATACCCCACAAGCTAGGGTAAAGAAAAATTTTTTTTTCCGGCTCCTTTTTCATGTATGGGAGCCCCCCTGAAAAATAATTTAATTCAATTTCTAATTCAATATTTGATTTTGGGTTAACGTTTTACACTAAATACCAAAATTTCAGGTTTGTAACTCATTTCGTCTGCGAGCTAGAGACCTGTGACCGGCGGACAGACGGACAGACAGACAGCCGAGTGACATTAATAGGGCTCCGTTTTTACCCTTCGGGTACGGAACCCTAAAAACCAAAACCGCTTATCTGCCAATTTCTTAATTCATTTTAAAGTCCATCTTTTTATTTATAATATCATAAGTCATTATTATTAATATTCACGTAGCGGTGCAGATGTGGCGTGCAGCGTTGCACAATGATCTCGTAATACGTGGAAGTGTTTAACGGCGGTTATTCATTTGCTGATGCGACCGGCGCCGCTTTCATTTGCGCAAAATCTGTCGCAAGAAAGGAATAATATATTTCATCAGTATAATTGTAATGAAACTACTACATGAAACATGCGAAATGTAGGTGCCTTGATTTTAATATTAAGTATTTAGATACATGTATCTAATAAAAATTACTTATTTATTCTAGTTTAGTCATACCCGAGTCAACTAAATAATTTCCTGGGGGTTCTACTCGGTAAAAGAAAGGATTCAAACATTGCTAATCGAACTAAAATTGTTTATTCTCCTTGTTTTCAAAAGATAGAACCGGTGTTCTATCTCTTGAAACCAAGGAGATTACATAATAAAAGTTTGATTAGCAATGTTCGAAGCCATTCTTTTACCAACATCTAGGTATGATTCTACCATGCACGTTAAAATGTATACAGAGACGTAAAGAGTCAAAATGCGTCAACTTCAACTGTCGCGTACTGAATGGCAGGCCTTAACGTGATCATAGCTTGACGGTACTTGGACCAACCTGCTGGAATATCTACTTCCTACCATTAACGTGAATTGTAATCTCACTGAGCACTTGCAACATTTAAATATTAATATAATTAGATGGTTAGCCATACTAATATTACCGGTTACGGTATGAACCAAAGTTACGAGTACTATATTATGTTTCACAGGCATTGTTTATCGATTATTATCAGGTAGGTACTCCAACAGCCAAATCGAGAAACGTCTCTTGATGCGGCTATAGTATTAAGTAAGTAGGTATCTGATCTTTTATACAGATTGTTCATACAGCAAATTAATGCCAAAGAATAGTCAGCGTTGCACAACTTGCATTTTAGCGTGACCTACCTACGGCATTTAAGCTTTTTACTTGAGAATGTGCGTATATTCTGTTTTATGTGTTTCGTTTTTTTTATATTACTTAAGTATATATGAATATTTACACAAACAATCCAATCATCTGCATACTGTACAACTTTACACAATATTTGAAACAAAAATTCAAAAATCATACGAATCATAAATCGAACGTTCTCTTTATTGATCAATACTAAGTAAGTAATTAAAATAAAACAATTTTCATTGCCCAAACCAACCTTGATTTGAACACCAAAGCATTACATGTTGCGCAAAGTGTAACTCAAGCACCTACGAGCTAACATCGAGAGCGTGCATGATTACAGTTTTGTTATTACTCAATCAAGTAAAATAACGAGTCAGTAAGTAAGAAAAAATATATCTTTTTCTTTAAAGATTACCAACAAACTCGGTTACTTCGAGACCTTATTTGTTTAATAAACCCCATGAATTGTAGTATGAAAATTAGTATCAAGTATTACTAAGTAAGTAATTAATGAAAGCTGCTGACGACCATTGCAAAGGAAATTTGCAATTTTCGACCATCTACAAGAAGGATGTCTATTCCATAGTTGCTCTTAGATAGAGAGATACCCAGATAAAGAGCATCTGGCAAGTGGCACATAGATGAACTGGAATGCTAAGGCGGTACTGACCGCTACACTTTAATTTGAAGATATCACTCGACAATGATGATGATGATCATCTTACAATAGGCAGATCTCAGATAGATCTTAGGCAATATCAGTTCATATAGAAATAGTAAAAGACTCATAGATTATTTTTAGTGACTGCTACACTTTAATTTGAAGATGTCACTCGATGATGATGATGATGATGATGATCTTACCCCTAGGCAATATCAGTTCATGTAGAAATAGTAAAAGAGTCATAGATTATTTTAGTATAGTCATAGATTCTTAGTAAAAGTTTATTCAAATAAACTTTTACAAGTTTCGAATCGTTAAGCGAATCTATACCTACTATTGGTTCGCAATCGAATTTTCTGAATAACTACCTTCCTAAAAGAACCAACAAGAATTTTGGCAGACACAGAACCATAATCAACAGAAACCACACGTATAGTATGTTGTAGACATTAATCTGCACACAAACACAAACTCCTCGCCCAATACCTTCCATCATATTCGCCAACGTAAAAAGGCGCCTTTATGGGAACGAAAGTGTGCATAGTTCCATAAGAATCGGTTCAGTAGAAATAATAGAAAAAATTGTTACAAGAATTAATTCTAGGATAATTAAATAATATTACGAAAGTGAAGCTAGAATATTTAAAACAATAGCTACATCAAACAAGTGCATTCTATGCCTAAGTCAAACTTACTTTTTATGCAAATTGCATGTCATCAAGTATTGCATCTATTTCTAACTTACCTCGTTCGTAAAATGTGGATAGCTAATCTCGGTAAACACTTTACGCTTGCAGTCGAATGAATCGACATTAATTTTACTGAGCATTAATTTACAATCTTTTGTGTAATACCTACTTACTTAGCTTGTGAAACTTATCTCTATCTTAAGTTAAGAGGGAATGCGAAATCTAAAACTGATACAGCATTTATCTTTTGGGAACCATGAAACCTCCCCAAAAGATTCCAATATCACTTCCTTGCATACAGTACGAGACAGTTATTCGACATAAACTACATATCTGTTATATCTATCGACAGTCTATAGTGCAAACATTTTATAGTGCTCTAAGAATAAAGTAGGGTGTGCAGTTTTATTTAAGTACCTATAATATGGAGTCAGTACACGTACTATGACGAATTCACTACTCGTCATTTCTTCTTCCATTTTCTCCTTTCCTGTATCCTACATAATACCAACTATCTGTGTATCTAATTTCCTCACATTAAATGAAACATAATAGCGCTTACTTATTTCGACACACTTAAAACCGTCATACTCATAGTAATAGTCTGTTTGCGTAACAATGTTTACTATTCCTCCGTGCGTAAGAAAACCAGGTCAAATCTCGCTCGACATCACCATACAAAATGCATATCGTTTGTTTTGCATACACCATAAAATATTAACAAACGTATGCAACGTAAATTATGTAGAAAAGTGCCTGCCTATAGAACATAGAATATGCCATTTTTCTTTCATGTTTAAGGACATAAGAAATACCGTTTAGAAGAAATACCGTTTGGATATACACATATTAAGTGATGCAGCTTTCGAGAAATAAACCGTAGCTACCTGCTTGTACTTAAAAGAACTCACGAATACGATAAAACTCTCACTTTTATTACTGCGTCGATGCAGTTACATAGATCATTAGAAATAACATTACGTAAGATTCTCCATAAAATCTCAATACTGCAGATTAATGCGAATAGCATATATGTATAAACCGTGGTGCTTTTTGTAGCCTTGAACTTATGATGCAAATGGCGCTCTAGATACCATAGACGCATAGAGCTTTATGTTTTTTACTACCTACTTAGTAAACAATCTTTTATCAGAATTTCTTACGCTAGTCCTTGTATTTTATTTAAACTATCGTCTAAAGTCTAAACCAATAGCTAGTAGGTTATAATCTATATGTTAATAACTTTATAAGTCTCTCAAAGTAGTACACCTACTAACTTACTATGCAAAAATAATAAGAACTCGTCCAAAAGCCTATCTTAGTTTTACCTTGAATTAAACAAATCCGTTCCGTCTAAAACCACCAGCGCAGAAACCTATTCCCTCATATCAGATCATGTGATGCACCAATTGGGGTAAAGAGTAATCACTGCAATGATTGCAAATTAAATCATTGCAAAACGTTTCTTACGTAATCATAATCATTACATCTGTGATTAAACGCATTAAGCAAACTTTGAACGCTTAAAAATATGTTTATTATATAGCGATATGGATATGAATTATGATATAATGGGATTGCTTCATTTTGGTATCGATCTTGGTTATAGATACTCTACCTACACTAGAACAGTTGCCATATTTCAATTGATAGGCTACTGTCTCAAATGATAAACATAAAACGATAAATCTGTTGCATTATAATAGACTATGGGTTTTGCAGTTGTACCTATCTAAAGACAAATTCAGGGTTCGTAATTAGACAGAGCTAACATAGCATAGCACATATTGTTTTAGACTTTATCTTTATTTCGGTAAGCGTGTGTTCCTAAATATTCTACTATAAACAGCTTGACCGATTTTTTTGGTACATTAATCTAATTTTGACAAGCAACTTGTAACTTTCAAAATATTGTCCTACTTTATTATTTGGTTCAGATGATTTTGTACGGTTGCGCTAATGGACAATATTTTGAGAAAGTGTGCGTGTGTAATTGCTATATTGCAAACTAGTTTACACAATATAATATAATCTTATGTAGTTGTAAACAAAAGTAATAAAAATGAAATTCAAGTCAATTTTATAACACATTTTATTATTATCAGCCTCAACATAAGGTTCTTGCAAAAGGAGACCTTTCACAATTACGTAAAACAAAGCATATTATACAAAGAGATAAACAAGTAATAACAGATCGATCTTTAGTTATCGTATACTCAATGATTCGCGCATTGTAACACAATGCTATGCGACATCAATGTGAAACTCGGAAAGATTAGGCGAAACATTCTCAATCACGTCACAAACATTTCCATTGCCACGTGCCAAAGCCTGCAGCAACAATCCCAAATTTTAATAATATTTATTTCACTACGAATACTAATTGATCACATTTTGAACTTAGCCTATAAGGTACTGGTGAGAAACCTAAGTTAGATGTACTGGAATCAATTCCAGCCATGGCCGTGACCGTAACCGTGCTGTATCTGTTCCTTCTTGAAGTATATGGGGTAGTGTTCCTTGACTGGGTAAGGCACTTCCTTCACTAGGGGTACTTGGACTTCCTTGTAGACGGGGTAAGGCTTGTCAATGGGCACTTTCACTTCATAAGGTACTTTCCTCTCGACAGTGTAAGGGATCTTCTTGTACACGTCATAGGGTTTAGGAACTGGCACTTTAATATGGACAGGGTAAGGTTTCTCAACCTCCACCTTGTAAGGCCTGTCGACTGGGACCTTGACTTCGTAGGGCACAGGTTTGTGTACTGTTACCGGGTAGGGCTTCTCTACTGGCACGGGGTAAGGTTTTGGCACGTAGACGTGGTAAGGCTTATCGACGGGTACTTTGACTTCATAAGGCACCTTCTTGACGACTTCGTAAGGTTGAGGTACTTTCACTTCGTATTTTACTGGGTAAGGCACCTTCTTCTCAACAGTGTAGGGTTGAGGGACGGGCACCTGTACTTCATAGGGAACTTTCTTTTCGACGGTGTAAGGAGTGGGCACCTTAACCTTGACTTCGAAGGGCCTGTCGACTGGTACTTTCACTTCATAAGGTACTTTCTTCTCGACTACGTATGGTTCGGGGACGTGAACGGGGTATTTCACGTATTCCTTGACAGTGACTGGGACTTTCTTTTCAACAGTGTAGGGTTGGGGCACGTGCACTTTGACTTCATAGGGAACTTTCTTCTCAACTGTGTAAGGAACGTGTTTCTCGACGGTGTATGGAACCGGGACCTTCTTGATCACTTCGATTGTTTTAACCTGGTGATGGCCGTGGTCACTCGAGATGGGTCTCCAAGAATCGCCACCAGAGCTTCCGCCGTAATCACCACCACCGTATCCACCGCCGTAACCGCCTTGACTGTAACCGCCACCTTGACTGTAACCACCGTCTCCGTAACCACCACCTAGGCTATAACCACCGCCTCCGTGACCGCCGAAATCACCACCAGAGATCTGTCCACCGTCACTCCCGCTAAAACCATGTCCACCGTCCCCTGATTCGTAACTACCGCTACTACCATAGGAGCCGGTGTCATAAATTCCTCGTTTATCTTGTTTCTTCTCTTCAGCTACAGCCTCTTTTTGCGAAGCCTTCTCCTCGCTCGCATAGGCCACTACGGCCAACGAGGCTATTAAAACAACCTGGGAACAAAAATAATATATAAGTGAGATTCAAAAATTGATAATATTTTAATATTAATGATAAAGGGAATAGAAATGGAAAGTTCATCTGGATATTATTGATAAAAGTAGTAACTGCTTAAGAGGTTGGCTATGAATCTACTTCCGTAAGTGCTCGTACCGAGAAATTGTTAGCGTTACATTTATGACTAGATGATGCCCACGGCTTCGCCCGTGTGGTTTGTAAAAATCTCGTGGGAACTTTGATTTTCCAGAACAAAAAGTAGCCTATCTGTAGTAAGTAGTAACCCGTCCACAAAACGGAAAAATTCCGTGGGATCCTTACGATTTCGGAATGCAATTCCTTACAGCATCAGGGTTGAGGAGTTGGACATGTAAGTACTTACTCGAGGTCATTCAACAATAAAGTCTTTAATTGGTATCCCCAATATCAATTTAAATAACCGACAGTGCCTAAATCCCATTAGTGTTGGGGATCAGATCCCCTAAAGCATCAGGATTGAGGAGTTGGAATCCATATTTTTTGTAGGACAGTGTCGCAATGTTTCTCTATCGATAAAAAAAAAATTACACAAATTGGTTCAGAAATCTCGGAGATATCGGTGTACATAGGTAGAAAAACACAACTCCTTTTTTGAAAGTCGGTTAAAAAAGCAGCCTATGTTACTCCCTGGTTAATTCTCTACTTGTATGTGAAAGTCCCGTCAAAATCGGTTCAGCCGTTCCAAAGATTAGCCCGTTCAAACAGACAGACAGACAGACAGACAGACAGACAGACAAAAATTTTAAAAATGTGTGATTCGGTTATGGTACAGTTCAAATAACCATATGAACTTAATATGAGATAGTTATTTCGATATTACAGACAGACACTTCAATTTTATTTATTAGTATAGATGCAAAACGATCAACATCACGTGCGTATCACGTAAACTAATAGAAGACGCGGGTTGAATAATTTTGTAAGATAACTAAGTTGTATTGTTCTTGAATAAAAGGAAGTACACTCGAATTATATGGACGTGGTTATGTGATTTGGATGTGTAGGAAAATAAATGCGAAAAAGTGAACGACCCAGTTTATCCACGGATCTAAACTACTTTCTAATACCCATTACAATTGCAAATACGTTCAAATCCGCTTAAGTAATACATTGTCTTAGAATGGATTTCGAATAATAAATTCACTGCTGGACAATATGTCTATTCCGAAAGACAATATGATGATAGAAATAAGAGTAGATATTGATATTTAATTTTAAGTTTCAGTTAATGTGGCCGATCTATTACAGGTAGTAATAGTAAAATAATATGACGGAAACTGTAACAAAATCACACCATTTCGTATTTCTGACAACTTTTTAGGGTAATTGCTGATAGTTAGCACGAAACAATGGGTGGAAACAATTACGTACAAGAACATTGTGTTCTCCAATTATCTCCACATCAATGGATTGGGCAACATCGTCATGGTTGCAATTAGAGCAAAAGTGACAAATATCTCTGTGTTTTCTAACGGAAAATTGACTTTCTGCAGCAGCGTCCGAAGGACTACTTTTGATTAAATTCTAGTTTGAATCCGACAACTAAAACTTTGATATCAACTGATAGAGAAGTCCTGTCTCCTTGATTCTCAATAAGGTAAAGGAATCACTCAATCACAATAAATCAAGAAGTCATCCTATGTTGCCGTTTTTGCTAATTTATAATACTCGTAGCTATTCAATTATTGTTTTGTACGAGCATTTGATACGTTAGTATAGATAGAGCTTATAATATGTGTAATGTATATTTTTATTTACTGGTAAACACTAGTACAATGGCCAACATTTGAATTCAAGTAGCGATTACGAAATTACTTTCCTCGCTTATCTCGAGTGACGTGTCTGTTTATTTCTCACACGTGATCTACAAAACAATACGGCTAATGCCGTTTCGCACGTCGCTACTCTACTATATAATATATTAGTTAAGCTTAGTGTACACAATATGCCACTTGCGGCGAAACATATATTAAAAAATCAATTTAATTATTGCAGTAACTTTAGGTATAAATAACTTTGTATTGAAATCTTAAACCACCTTGGTAAAAACCTACATGATCGTTTAGAAAATCCGAGTAATTGAAAACATAAGATTATAGTTAATAGCAGAAAGCTAAAAGGAAATGAAAATAAATAATCAGAATCACAGATTCTGCACTGACAAGTAGTATTATCGTGGCCATAATACACCCACTGCCAACAGGAATAGTGCCAACTTGATCGCTATCTCTAACGAAAGTAAAAGATCAACATATTCAATCGTTCATAGAACGGGTTATCAAAGTTACGCTGAAGTTGCATTACGGACAACGACCTTGCACAACTCGATTTGCTCTAAAACTAGATAGAGCTAGATTTATAGAAAAGCCGTCTGCTGTATCTATCGGCAATCGGAAATATGAGGTTAATAACCTTTTAATAAGTAGCGGAATACTAAGAGATTGGAAACTACAACCCTTATTATCGTGTATAGCTTTTTAAGGGCAGATTTTTATTTTACCTACAACAAAACAAATGAGTCCAAACATGACTGTCCTAATTTTTTTTCTTTCTATCCCCACCATCACGTTCTTGTCATCGTGTATCATGTGTATTCTAAAGTACTCATGGAACAATACACATGAGTAAAACTGAACTGCTGGGTTATTCTGTAACTTAGTTAGCAACTGAAAATAGTTGCCAACTGATTAGTTTGATATACATTGCTGCTTTACTGTGGGAAATATAAAGTGTTTTCATAATTTTACACAGTGAAGCAGCAATGTATATCGAACTAATTCGTTGGCAACTATTTTCAGTTGCTAACTAAGTTACAGAATAACCCCCCCTGGTCTAGCAATTGCCGTCAAGAAGATCCAGTACCCAGCTCAAAACTGCATTATTAGTCAGTCTCGGTGGTACCATAATCACCTATTGTCATCCAAACGTTAAGTACCTATTTATAAATCAGGTCGGTCGGAAACTTTAACTTTGGTTGAAAAAATCGGTTACCAATTTTGACGGAAACACAATTTAAGTACGAAAAAAGTAAGCTAATAAATAAAAAGTTTCTAAAAATATATGAATGAAAAGAAACTTATGTGATAAACGACTATAATTTAGCCTTAGGTAATCGTATAAACACTTGGATAACACTAACACTAATTTATAATAAACCGTGAAATACTATGAACTAATTAAATAATATGGGCGTGTAAACTCGCCATTATTCCAATTTATTTCGGAAGTAAAACAGGGAAACTTCTCAAATGCAAGTCATAAACTCTTAACTCTCTACGCATGTTTTGTCACAAAATATAATCTTTCTTTCTTTATGTAAGCGAGTTTCTTGTGGAAATTTAACCATTAATATAGGAAGTAATAACAGCTATAAGTTATTGAAACATTAGAATTTATTTATTGCTCAAGAAAGTGGATTCACAAATATGGTGAGATACATACTGCCAAGGACAGGGACTCCTCATGCTTGTATGCGTATGTTTGGATTAAGGATATTTTTCGTTAGGTTTGAGGGTTAAGTGAGGACACCGGTGGCCACTGGCAACTGACGTGAAAAGAGGAACTGCTGCATTTACAGCTGGCTTTTACTCAGTTGAATTTGCATTCTGAAGGAATGGTAGAGTCACTACGAACTAATCTCCAAAATACATTAACTATAACTATAACATAATATTGTGGCTAATTCTGTTGTACACAATCTCTAAACCTAAACTAAATTGACAGGTTTAAAAATAGTGCTATCCTCGTCAGCAGGGAGGATTGTGACAGAGACAGGAATATATTTAGACCTGTCATTTTAGTTTAGATTTAGAGATTGTGTACAACAGAATCGGCCACATTGTATTATTTGTTAGAGAAAACTCCTATAAATAACATACCTAATTAAAGTAAAAGATTGCGTAACAATAACTTTTTAATTAGGCTTTAATTAATGTGCTTGTTAGAAATAGCTTCATCTTTTTGCTCGCGGAAGCGATTTCAACTTCGTATGACGTATTATAATATCTTACGAGAATGTTAATTATGAAATCTTCTACCAGAGTCCACAAAGTATGACAATGTGAAATTAGAGCATAAATGTACGAATAATATTTAAAAAAAAAGTATTGGTTTAAAAATAATAAACCGATCTAAAGTCAATGTGAACTATAAAAATTAACAATTAAGTAAATTATTGTGGTAACTTGATAACTGCAGAGAGAGCTTACTTAGAGCGGCTTGAAATTGAGATATGTCGCCATGAATCGATGGTCCTTAAAATTCGAAAATATACTGTAGTCATGTGAGGTTTGCATAACGCGATTATTAACAATGGCGGAAGTGATTTGACTATTTTGAAGTAGAGATAAAATCGTCACCAATAGCCTATTTATAACTAGCCTGATCAATCTCTCTAGGAAAGATTATCCAACATCTAAAGATCCCATTTCGAAGTTATTTAAATTGGATTATTAAAATTCGAACCAAACGCCAGTGATAGTTACCAATAAAACATTGTAGTCAATTCGCAACACTCTATTCTGTATGCAAATCTGTGCGGAAGAGTAAGTTAAGTGGGTAAATGCAAATATTTATCTCATGTGTGTTTGTTTAATTCAATAATGATCTTATAAAGTTACATAACGCGCAGGAGTAAGTTATGCACAATCGATTTTACCGTCCATCGGTGCGTACCTACCTACTCTGTGATTATCGGGCGAACGCTTCACGTGTTGCAATACGTAATGAGAACGTAACTTCTCATATGCCTCTTAATGAAGCTATTATTTAACTGAAATGATTCTTATCATTTATGCCTTCATAGGTAAATAAATAAATAAAAAAGCGTTAGGAATGTAGAAGTTACAACGTCTTTATGTTGTACCCTGTATCAAACTTTCCACATATAATAAGAGCTGATCTAAAATTTAGTCCTGACACGGAGTGGCATCGGTGTCGAGTGATTTTTTGGTTATGATAAACTACCATCTCGCCCCGGCTTTGCACGGGCACAAGCTTTAATTAGACGCTACTATAGGTCGACCAGAATCTCATGAAATAACTTGAACCGTTTACTGAAATTTGAATTGCCTAAACAAAGTAACTGCACACACTAACCCGGAATATAAATGCAAAAACCAAGTAAACAACAAGCACAACACAAAAATAAAGTAATTGGATGTTGATTACTTTGTTTTTGTATTTAAAATGCAGTTGCTTGATTTTTCGTTTCGTAAAACGATCCCAGGTAAGGTGTTCTGAATGTAATTACTTTGTTTATCACTAGAGCAGCCGAGTTAACCTAGTGTTGCTTACTACAAAATTTAATTTTCCTATTTTCCATGAGATTCTGGTCTACCTATATCCCACCATACATTTTTATTACTATATCAGTTTTGTTATATGTATCTCAAATATATTACGCAGCGTTTTCGATGAAAGCTCCCTTTTCAACAATTATTGTCGTTATGAACAATATATAAACCGTAACAAATAATACCTCCAGTTAAACCTTCCTCATGAATCACTCTGTCTATTAGTGAAAACCGCATGAAAATATGGTCAGTAGATTTTGAGTTTATCGCGAACAGACAGACAGACGTGGCGGGGGACTTTGTTTTCTAATATGCAGTGAAAAGTAAAACATAATTACCTATATTTCGAAAAAGCGGTTGTAATTGTTCGTTACATATTTAATAATTTATTTTTTCGTAACACTAAAAATATTTGTTTTTATTTTTTAATAAAATGCTTAGGCAAGTATCAAGTTTTTAATTTCATGCACAAAAATAACAAAAGGTTTAATTTTAAATCGCTTAACATTTAAAGCACTAAGTATAACTAATACGCGAATATCACTTAAAACTTTACATAGCTTTCTCATATTTAAGTATAGAATTTTATTGACATTAAGAAATTCAGCGACGACAAACTAAAAAAGGAAATGTAATTATATGCGGATTCTATACTTAGTCAGTAAAAAGTGGTTTATTGTTGACTCCATAATAGCAGTGCTAGAACTACAATCACAAAGCTTTTTCATGGCAATTATTCCGTAATTTCACCATGCATGCTAGAAAGTGAAAAGAAAATTACTGGGATCGTAGCTAAGAAAATTGGCTAAACGGTTCAATTACTCAGGAAACCACGACTGTTCCGTAAACAAATAAGTACATATAGTTAGCTTACAGATTGTGTTAATTAATGTGAAACAATTTTACTTTAGAATTTTTAAAATTCCTTTTCTAAGTACCTAATAATTTAAAATGCAATCTATAGCTGGAATTAGGATTTTAACTCCATTATTTTCACGAACAGCTAAGTATTTTGATAATACATAATATTTATAAATATTTGTTTTTTTAATATTGAATTGGTACTGGATATTTGTGTTACAATACGACGTATTTTTTTAGAGGGAAATTGGACAAATTTTTTGATTATTTTTGATTATTTACGTAAAATCATTTATTTTTTATTTAAGCAATATACCTACATTTTTTATCAAACCTTCTAAAAACCTACTTCACCCTGCGTACCAACACATATTATTGTAACCAACACAAATATTTAAATAGATACATTACATTTTTAGACTTTTTCGAAAAAAGTACGCGTTACACCTGTTTCCTTTTCTTTTTTGAAAATCCGCACAGATCTTATCCATTCCTAATTCAAATATCCGTTTGCATTTTCTTTTTGAAACACTAATCATATATTTTTTTAGACTTCCAAAAAAGTACGGGTTACACAATAGTACTAACTACCTACATTAGCGAAAAGCGCGTTTCTTTTTTTGGAAAACCGCACAGATCCTATTCGATTCCTAATTCAAATATCCGTTTCCATTTTCTTTCTGAAACACTAATCACTGTTCACTTCACTGAAACTCACCGATAACTTCATGTTGTCGAGTCTCCGTTCGCCGAAGACCGGTTGTCTATGGTGCATACTATGCTCCTCGAGCGGGCTTTATACCTTCCCTCCCACTTGTGCATTAAGAAGGGTGAATGTAGGCATAGTTGTGATTATTGTGATATGTATTTTATTTGTTAGGAATTGGAGCGATCTTTGAGATCATCGAAATTATCATATAGTTTCAGTCGAGTTACTGACCTAGGTGTTTTTTAACCCTCGACGCAAAAATGACGGGGTGTTATAAGTTTGACGCGTCTGTGTGTGTGTGTGTGTGTGTGTGTGTGTGTGTGGCTGTCTGTTCCCCTGTAGCGCTCAAACGGGTGGACCGATTCGAATGCGTTTTTTTTTTGTTTAAAAGGAGAATTAGTCGAGAGTGTTGTTAGCATGTTTGATGAAAATCGATCCAAAATGGCCGCCGCTACAGAATGGCGATTTACCTACATATTTTTCACAACTCCCTTAATATGGGTATCAAATGAAAGGGCTTGACTAGTAAAATAGCACTATTGCAAATCCAAGATGGCCGCCGCTAAAAAATAGCGAATGTCGGGGGTTTTTAAATTTTTAATTTACACTTGTATTTTTTATGACCTAGACCAACTTTTCCAACTTCTTTATTTATAAGTGTAATAAGGAAGATGTTTTTGCATAAATTATACATTTTTCTTAACAAAATTTCTAATTGACCTCTTTTGTTACATATATAATGATAATGAAATGATATTTAATATATAAACTAGCTGATGCCCGCGACTTCATCCGCGTTTTAAGAAATCCCTCAGGAACTCCGGGAATGTTCCGGGATAAAAAATAGTCTATGTCCTTCTCCAAGGTCTAGTATACCTCTATACCAAATTTCATCAAAATCGGTCCAGCCGTTCACGCGTGATGCCGTTACCAAGGAAAATAGAGATTCATTTTTATATATATGCTAGCTGATGCCCGCGAATTCATCCGCTTTGGATATTGAAAAACCTAAATCTACAGCTACAGTTATAGTTCGATTACTATGATACTACACGATTTACGGTGTGTTTTATGTTTCGTAAAAATGCTCTTGTTAAACGAAAGATGTGTATCAGAGTTCACTAAAATATACGTCTAATACTAGTCATTACCATTTCAAATGGCTTCTTACTGCAAACACGTTGCAGCTACGGTGGTGAACATCAGGAATTTTCTTAATCATTACCATGATACTACATATACGAATTTCGAAAGAAATGTAGCTCAGAAATGAATGCGTAGGATATTATTAAGATAACTTCTTACAAAAGTTAATTTAAGTCCACTCTAATCAATCAGTCAATTTGCATAACTCTTAATACTTAACTACAAACTCGTTATAATTAGATAGTACACGTAATTAGGTGGATGTTTCCTCAATGTAACAACATATTTTTATTAAATATATAGGTATAGGACTTTTTGTCTGATACATAGTGTTATACATATAAAGTATTCAATACCTTCTTCCATCTAACTTCCATCTAAGATAAAGTCGTAGACGGTTGACCTCATCTGATATAACGAAGTGATGATGCTATCTTATGATGGACCATCATATTATGAGATTGTAAGCAAGTTCAATCCATCAATAAAAATAAGACATTACTTAACGCTCGTTTGCTGTCGGTTGTTAAATAGCAGTCACTGTTAACAATGATAATTTTGATCCATATTGGAACCTTGTGTGTAATGATTCAACTATCATTCGTAATTTGAACGGTCGGTGGTGGTACCAACCGACCGTTAATATCAATCAAAATATATAATTTCAGTTTTACGAAATCTGACATTCTGACTCCACCCAGAATAATAAAAATAGATAAATTTAAGCTAAATATCAAGGATGCTGCAGCGTGTGCTATTGCGACGCCCAGGCTAGCTAGCCGACTTTCATAGTGACGTGAACTATGAACTTATTGAGTACATCATACTGATCCAACCGAGTGCAACTGACGTGCGTAAGTACCTACTTCAAACAAAAATACAGCGTAACCGTTCGACAGGAAATTAACAGAATTCATAGACTTCGATCGACCTAGCGACCTATCGAGATCAGTAAAACAATGATGTAACAATAATTCTAATTAGCAAAATTATAGAATTATCGTGATAGACTTCGAGTTCGACAGTAGCTAGAAAAATCATTACGCTATGCTTGTAAACATGACTTTCGACCTCTGTAAATATTACGTGAAAATATGATCAATCTTACTTGTGAATAATTTTAATTTTAAATTTCAAAAATTTGCTGCCCAAATGTCAAGTCAGGATAGTCTTCAGTCTTTTCATGTGTATTTTGTCAAAATTCTATCTGAACTGGAGCAGTAATATGTGAGCACAAATATTTTGAATCTCAAGTGTATCGTGAATCGAGTAATTATACTTAGTAAAACCTATTCGATATTTTAATCTTTAACCCAAACCTCCGATAGTTCGAAGGTCAAAAATTTACTCACAGAAACAAGAAGTAAGTTCCGATGCTGTTGGGTACTATTTGTTTTCACAAGAATCATTGCTAGATTTATAGCTAGAATGTTAACTAAACTGGAAATGGTGATGAATAAAAAATATGTCTTAGACTTGCCTTTACACAAGTTTAAGAACTCTATTAAAAGTATGCTCATAAAAAAAGCTTATTATACAATTGAAGATTATATAAACGATAAAAAAGCTTGGATTTAGCTCGTTCCAGCAATGCGCGAGACGGCATTTCAATCATGTAGGTACATTAATAATAATAATTGTTATAATGTTATTTTTAAAAGAAGAGCAACCGCCGAGTTTCTTGCAGGTTCTTCTCGGCTGGAACTGCATTCCGAACCTGTGGTAGACTCAATTGACGATTCAAAAGTACTTGTAAAAGTGTATTTGAATAAAAAACTTTTCTATTCTATTCTATTCGATGATCATTTTATAACCTTCAACTACGAGTAGATATTAAGAAGCTTCGTGTACCTATAAGCGAGGCTTTGATATTTATGTTGCAAGCTTTTGACCTCTGCGATGGTAGAATCAAATTAGTCACAGGTTTTATACATAAGTCAATAGTTACTATTATTTCGACTGAATAATTATAAATTAAAAAAAAAAAAAATTTTTTTGGTGATCTTCTTCTTAGGATGTCGTGCTTTGGCGAGCTATCTCAACTGAGTTGGGTTATGAATCGTAACGCGAATAAACGTCTTATTGCATCGTCACTTACCTTCTAAATCTGTTCAATAATTAATGCCTACTTCACAAGAAAGAATATTTCGGATCATCAATCCTATCCTGTCTATTGAGTATATTGTTATTGATATTGAATTTTAGTCTATGCTCATCTAAGCTCATACATAATAAATGATTATTTGAAATGTAGCATGCTGCATGACCCAAACACATGTAGACGGTTCAAACCCCACCAGTTACACTGTTGTGCCCACTTTTAGCACAAGTAAAGGAAATATTAATCATGTTCACAGTTCATCATGGCTAATATTCTTTATTAAACAAGTATAAATTAAAAATTTAAAAACCCCCGACATTCGCTATTATGTGGCGGCGGCCATCTTGGATTTGCAATAGTGCTATTCTACTAATCAAGCCCTTTCATTTGATACCCATATAAAGGGAGTTGTGAAAAAATATATAAAACACCATTTTGTAGCGGCGGCCATCTTGGATCAATTTTCATCAAACATAGCTAACAACACTCTCAACTAATTCACCTTTCAAACAAAAACAACCGCATTCAAATTGGTCCACCCGTTTGAGCGCTATGGGGAACAGACAGACAGACACACACGCACACACACACACACACACACACACACAGACACGTCAAACTTATAACACCCCGTCGTTTTTGCGTCGGGGTTTAAAAAAGAACTTTATAATAGATTATGTACCGATATTGTGAAAGAATTTTAAGCTTTTAAAGTAGATCAGATGACCATACAAAGTTCCCTTATTACATAAAATAAATACCTGTACAAAGTAGCAAATGTATCGCACCGCAACACTTCACTTCACACGTCAAATAACGGTTGCACATTTCATAAGCGTTACTCGATATACCAATTGAATGTCTCAATGTCCAAGGTGAATTGGTATAGAAAGAAAATTTTGAAAAATGAGAATTCGGTATTATGCAGTTGTTTCGATTCATCATCATCATCATCGCTATCAACCCATTACTGACCCACTTCTGGGCACTGGTCATCTCTCCGAGAAGGGCCGTAGTCCACCACGCTGCAGCTGGCCAAATGTCTCAAGTCTTTGAGAACATTATGGAGAACTCTCAGACATGCAGGTTTCCTCACAATGTTTTTCTTCACTGTTAAAGCCACGCACATAACTCCAAAAAGTTTGAGGTGCGTGCCGGGGATCAAACGGTCCCCCCGACAAGGAGGCCGAAATCTTAACCACTATTTTCAAAACGAGTTAATTTGATCTCTGTAGGATTTAAGGAGCGGTATATACAACTGCGAATGGCTTGGTTGGTTAAGTCGACGTGGCGGCGTATAAAATAACATACGTGGTATACTTATTTTATCACAAAGGGAAGGGCAGCGTTTTCAATGAAAGCTTAGAAAACTCAGACAACCGCATGAAAATCTGTTCAGTAGTCCATCCGTAGATGGTTCAGTAGTTTTTGAGTTATCGCGAACGGACGACTTTTGTTTTATAATAATACTTATGTAGTGATGATAATTAATTAGTTTAAAAAATATTTTGCCTTGAAGCATATTGTTAGAGGTTTATTGATTAAAATAAAATGTTTTGTATATAGAAACCGAGGCAGACAGGCGTCTAAAATTTGGATTTAGACATATTTGCATAATTATGTGTATCGGATAGTTATAATTATATGTTTATATAAAATTTTAATTTAGATGTATTATTTAAATTTTGCTTTAAAAAGGATAACCTTCGCTGATACTCTAGCAGTTATATTTTAATAAATAACTGTTAAATTTCGTAACACCTAATAGGTACGTGTATTTATATTACGACTGTCTTGTTAGTCTAGCTTATTCGACTGCTGATCATGAGGTCTCGGATTGAATTCCCGGGTCGGACAAAAAAGTTATTTGGTTTTCTATCTAGAAATTCCCAGTAACAGCCCAAAGACTTGGCAATATTACAACCCCCGTGTCTCGGAGTGCTCGTAAAGCAATCGGTCCTGTATCGGTCTAATCTATTTTCGGTCGAATAAAATTGAGAATATTATGAGAGTGAGGGAATAGAGAGTGTATTGTGTTTGAACACACACTCGTGCACTTTAAAATCTTCTGCGTAGTTGGCTGGTCTGAAACGAAAGACCTCACAGTCAGGTAGGTACTGACCTACCTTCTTTTTGACGCATTTGTTGTATCTACTCATTAGATACAAATAGGTACGTAAATGGAGCTCTTATTAAGTTTCCTCTTGTTACATTGCTGTGTGATGAGCAATGATGACAGACAGCATATTCGACTGCAGATCACGAGGTCCTGGGTTCGATTCCCGGGTCGGGCAAATAATTGTTAGGTACTGGGTTTTTCTGTCAAGAAATTCTCAGTGTCAGCCTGAAGTTAGAAGGTGGCGATGTTTCACCCCCGTCCTTCGGAGAGCACGCAGTGCAAGCAGTGGGTCCCAGTTATTATCACTATCACTATAATATAGATATAACACAATAGTCGTTAAAGCCCGCCAACCCGCATTGGAGCAGCGTGGCGGGTCTAAGCTTTAAATACCTCTCTCCTATGAGAGAAGAGGCCTATGCTCAGCAGTAGCACGACTTGTAAGCTAGTGCTCCAGTCAGGTACATTTTTCGCGGCGTGCAAATTCAACATATTATATTTCAAGATTTCAATAAGTTATTTGAGACTACTTACTTAGAAGCTGAAATGTGGAGGACGGAGGTCATATTTTATAAAATATATATTTTTTGTGTTTTCTCGAATTGTATTCGGTAGCACCAATTCCATTATTCAGAAGCTCTAGCACCTAGGTATAACCTTTAAGTTTATTTTGACTGTGGTTTTATCATTTAGTATGCACGGAAAAGGGTCGGTTAACTTGAAAAGCCTTACCAATAGATCCTTCATTGTCACGGTTTATATTATGAACAATGAACATTTGAACTGAGAAGTTGGAAGTCGAAGTTTATTTGACATAGTCTATTCTAAATGCCCCCCACAATATGAATTCACAATCCCGGGTTTACATTTTCTTGTATTTCCATGAGAATCACTTCAGTATATTTGAACTCCACATTTAAAAATGATACAACAAACACAAGTGCGCCCCTTCAACTTTAAAACCTGTTGAAACCACTTCTGAAATTATATCTGTGTTACATAATAAACCGCATCAAAATCGGCTCAGCAGACTTTCAGAAAAATGGTAACGAAGTAAAAAATTAAAAAGACGATTGTCACGCCCCTTTGTAGCCCATGATTGCCTGAAATATATCTAAGGCCCTATTTAGGAGTTGTATAATGCACAAAACCGCATCAAAGTCGACCCAGGCGTTTTTCAGGAAAATGTTAACATACAAGCTATATTTCCGGAGGTAAAAAATATCGGAAATTTCATGGAAAATTCGACGAAAAATTTCACCACAGGGGAACCTAGAATCATGTACTGAATCCGTGGGACGCGTTTTGGACAACATGTCTGACACACCCTTTATACTAAATGCACTATGATTAAGATAGAAAAAAATTACTATGTACCTAGATTAAGATAGAAAAAATTTATCAAAATCGATTCATTGGGTTTTGAAATAATCGCGAACATACATACATACATACATACATACATATATAGGGGTCCAATACAGAACCTCCTTTTTTGAAAACGGTTAAAAAACGCACAGATACCAAAACAAACAAACACACAATCTCTTACGTTCAACGCATATAATATGCTAGTCTCATAAGGTATAGGTAATAAGTGCAATCTTTCACCGTTACGATCGTAAAGTTTAATGTTCGTAACGTAAAGTGTGCTATGGGCGTTCTGATGAATTGCTCAATTAACACCTCGCATCAACGGAAAATTATATTAACTTTTCGCTAATTCACGTAAAAGCATGTTTGCCATATATTTTATATAATAATACTAGCGAACTGCCCCGGTTTCGCACGGGTAGTTTATTACAATTTTCGCAGGGATCTCTAATTTTTTTGAAAATAAAATATAGCCTATGTCGCTCAGGAATAATGTAGCTTTCTACTGCTGAAAGAATTTTCAAAATCGATTCAATAGATCCAGAGATTACCCCCTACAGCCTTACAAACTCACAACCTTTACCTCTTTATAATATAAGTATATGTAGATTAGATATCTACTAACTATTTCCTCACGGTTTCTTATTTACTCACAACTACTGAACCTATTTAGATGAAAAATTAGGAGACATGACATTCACGACGATGGTAGTATCTGTATCTTTCTCAAAAGCAAAACGAGATTTAAATAGCTGCCGCTACGGTGCTTCTGCGGCGCTCCACATTAGAATAAAAACCGGCCAAGGGCGAGTCGGAATCGCGCACGAAGGGTTCCGTACCATTATCTATAAAAACGACAAAAAATCATGTCTGTTGTATGGGAGCCCCCTTAAATATTTGTTTTAAATTAATTTAATTTTTTTTTAAAGTAAATATATAACTAAATAGTCTGTGAATATTTCAAGCGTCTACCTGTTGCCATTATCAATATCATGTTTGTTGTATGGGAGCCCCATTAAATATTGATTAATGATTTTATTCTGTTTTGTTGTTATAGCGGCAATAGAAATACATCATCTGCGAAAATTTCAACTGTCTAGCTATGACGGTTCATGAGATACAGCCTGGTGACAGACGGACAGACAGACGGACGGACAGCGAAGTCTTAATAATAGGGTCCCGTTTTTACCCTTTGGGTATGGAACCCTAAAAATGCAGAATAGAATAGAATAGAATAGAAAAGTTTTTTATTTAAATAAACTTTTACAAGTACTTTTGAATCGTCAATTGAATCTACCACTGGTTCGGAATGCCGTTCCAACCGAGAAGAACCAGTAAGAAACTCAGCGGTTGCTCTTTTTAAAAAATAACAATAACTATAACGATTTATGTAAGTACATCATTGCAGGGTGGTTTATTTGTCAAAGGCGGTTTGTAGAGAATCGCAGGATGTGACGCTGCATAGCCTGCATCAGCTGTGTTGCGTACATACAGACAACATCATTATCTACCTGCGTAACGGCGCGGCGCCACGCTGTGTGACATCAGGTTAGATTTTAATTACCCACAAAAAAAATTCAAACATTATTCATTTATTTACATATTATCTTCATTGCGTACATAATTACAAAACTAGAGGAAACATAATTATTTTACTAACATTAGTTTTTAAAGATTTTTTTTTAGTTTATCTCTTAAGTCCTCAAATGTGATATGTAACAATAAAACTAAAATCTTACATACATCCACTATGTACTTAAGATTATAAATGTAAAAATTTGCCTGTTACTTATCTTTTTATGAGTCAACCGCTGAACCGATTTTGACGAAATATGGCACAGAGATAGTTTGTATTCTGGAGACGGACATAGAATACTTTTTATCCCTTAAAATCGAGTTCCCGCGGGAATTCAAAAACTTAACCATGGAATCTCGCGTGCGGTTCGCGCGTACAATATAGGTAAACAATATAAGTATTGTACTGTAAACAGTAAAATCAGTTTGCGAGTATATCAGTGGGTCATTAGTAATATTATAGTGGCCGACTGTCGATCGCTAATTCCCCATTATCGCTCCATCTGCCCACATAACAGGGTAATCATAGGCCGCGTTGATCGCCGGACTTCGCACAATAACTGGAGTCTGGAACTTAGTATATTGGTACTTACTACTTACTTGCTTAAAAGTTGAAAATCATTGCTTAATAGTCGTATCTATGTGTCTATATTTCACGACAGTTAGTAGTAGGTACCAAAATCTATTCGAGAAGTGAGAACTCAAATTACAGAAAAAATCATCAGGAGCAAAAAAACTGCTCTAACATTTTACTTCAGGTTTTTAGTCTCGGAATTATTATGTATTTACTTTTAAGATTTAAGATTAAGTCCACTTTAGGATTAGACCAACAAGAAATTAGTTACCAGTTTCTTTATCTTGTATTGACAACCTCCTCCTTTCTTGGAAGTCGATTAGTTGTTAAATCATTACTGATGCATTTCAGCCCAATTAGCTATGTCAAATAAAAGAAACGATAGAAGATGTTTGCGAAATACTCTTATAAAAAATTCGTGTGCCAACTCTTCGATCCTGATGATGCCGGGCTATACTGCCCACCTTTACTGTGCAGATTTTGGAACTGTCGATTGTGGATTGATATTTTAGATACCAAATATAGACTTCTAAATATAGACCATCTAAACTCTAAGTCATAACTCCTCAATCCTGATACTGCTGGGTAGTGAGTACTACACTTCTAGGGCGTGGGGATTCAGGAATCATTTTAGGTACCAAGTATAGAATTCATCATCGAAGGATGGAAATTGACTTAAAACTTTTTAATTAAAATGCTTACAAGTATAAATTGAAAATTTAAAAAACCCCCGACATTCGCCATTTTGTTATCGCGGCCATCTTGTATTTCCATAGTGCTATTCTACTAGTCAAGTACTTTCATTTCATACCCATATTAAGGGAGTTGTGAAAAAAAATATAATCTGCCATTTTGTAACGGCGGCCACCTTGGATCGATTTTCATCAAACATAGCTAACAACACTCTCGACTAATTCACCTTTCAAACAAAAAAAACCGCATTCAAATCGGTCCACCCGTTTGAACGCTACAGAGGAACAGACACACACACACACACACACACACACACACACACACACACACACACACACACACACACACACACACACACACACACACACACACACACACACACACACACACACACACACACACACACACACACACACACACACACACACACACACACACACACACACACACACACACACACACACACACACACACACACACACACACACACACACACACACACACACACACACACACACACACACACACACACACACACACACACACACACACACACACACACACACACACACACACACACACACACACACACACACACACACACACACACACACACACACACACACACACACACACACACACACACACACACACACACACACACACACACACACACACACACACACACACACACACACACACACACACACACACACACACACACACACACACACACACACACACACACACACACACACACACACACACACACACACACACACACACACACACACACACACACACACACACACACACACACACACACACACACACACACACACACACACACACACACACACACACACACACACACACACACACACACACACACACACACACACACACACACACACACACACACACACACACACACACACACACACACACACACACACACACACACACACACACACACACACACACACACACACACACACACACACACACACACACACACACACACACACACACACACACACACACACACACACACACACACACACACACACACACACACACACACACACACACACACACACACACACACACACACACACACACACACACACACACACACACACACACACACACACACACACACACACACACACACACACACACACACACACACACACACACACACACACACACACACACACACACACACACACACACACACACACACACACACACACACACACACACACACACACACACACACACACACACACACACACACACACACACACACACACACACACACACACACACACACACACACACACACACACACACACACACACACACACACACACACACACACACACACACACACACACACACACACACACACACACACACACACACACACACACACACACACACACACACACACACACACACACACACACACACACACACGTCAAACTCAAACACGTCAAACTTATAACACCCCGTCGTTTTTGCGTCGGCGGGGGTTAAAAATAAAAGTTATTTTTCAAAAACCGATTAAGTATCTCCCTCCACAAATGTGAAACATGGATTATCTGAAGCGTCCATGCACAGTATGTAAAGTAACGAGTAATTAGTAACTGCAGAGTGTTATGAACAAGCACTATTATCTACATTACGTGACGCTAATATTATTTTCTATTAAATAATAATTATAGTTGCATGTAACACTTTATAAATTTTGTCTGGTATCATTAGACAGGAGCAAAAAACAGCTGTAATATTTCACTACAGGTTTTTAGTCTCGAAATTATTATATGTATTCACTTTTTTATAATTTAAGATTAAGCCCACTTTAGGATTAGACCAACATGGAAGTTTTACCTACAGGTCTATTTCGTACCCTCAGAGGATATTTTAATTTAGTTGCATTTTACGAAAAGTATATAAATGACTGCGTTACAGTCAGAGGTGGCTTTACTATGGTGCAGGGTGTGCGGTGCACACGGGCGCAGCGGTGTTAGGCCCTGCGCACACCGAGCGCAGAGCATTTTCAGAGAAAACTGAATAATTAACTTAACGACTATTGACATACGGTCAATAATCGCATCCAAAAAGAAATACGCGCGCACGCGTGCACGCCCCGTATGTCAATAGTCATAAAGTTAATTATTCAGCGTTCTCAGAAAATGCTCTGCGCTGCGCTTGGTGTGCGCCGGGTTTTGGGGGGCGCTGGGCCTCGGTACTATTTATATTTGTACCTATTCCATTTTGACTGCGCGCTTACTTAAAGGGCGCTATGGTTATTATTGCACTCGGGCGCTACATGGGCTAGAGACGCCTCTGGTTACGGTGTCCACTGTCCATAAACCATACCATTCCTGCCGACGACCGACGATGTCTATCACCGAGTCTACTACTTGTAATGTCATCTCGATTGGATCATCCTAGTATCTGAGCTAAGACTGTTATTTAAGTATTATTGGGTAGTTTACGGAATAACATTTGCATACAAGGAAATTAAGTACGTAGCTACTAAAATACTATACCAAATGTTTAATTTTATTAACAAAATAATAATATTATTAATTATAGATATAAGTAAATTATATATTATTATAAATTACAAAGAAACTTAAACTATTGAATAATATGTATAATGATATTGTTTTTTTTTTTTTTCCTATTCAAACAGTCCGCCCCTGGTTGCTCCTGGGCCAAAGGTGCCCATCAAACTGGCAACCAAATAGATATATGCCCGTTTCATTAAACTAAGTATCTACCCCATATTTAATTGATTTCTACGCCGCATCGTACCGAAACAAGAGAATTAGTGCGTATGCAATGTTAAGTTATAATTATAATTCTTGTTCTATTTCATAACTTTAATTAGTGGATTTCGCCACGTGCAAAACTAATTGCTTATATAACACACTGCACAAGAAATTCTATATTCTTAAAAAGATAAAAATGTAGAAGAAAATATACGTCACGTTTTCCAAAGTTAATTTCCATACTGATTTACGCACAATTAACGGTAACTTGAAAAGTTACACTAGATCTTTTGATGCTATTTAATATTTATTGAGAAACAAGCTGATGCCCGCGACTTCGTCCGTGTGCATTTTGACCGGTTTTTCCAGGATAAAAAGTAGCCTATGTTCTTTTCCAAGGTGTAGTACCAAACATCAAAATCGGTTCAGCCGTTCACGCGTGTTGCCGTAACAAGAAATAGGGATTCATTTATATATATATTCCTACGGGATATATATATATATATATATATATAAGATTATATAAGCAAAACAATCGCTATGTCCTATGTGACTGAAGAAATAATATGTGAATTTAATACGACAAAAATAGAAAAGAAACTTAATTAAATTCCGATCATGGAGATTGGGTGAAATTGTGCGAACGAAGTAAAAGGAAAATACGTAGGACATGTTTATTTTGTTAAACTGTATCTACCCAAAATACAGTCTTCAAAATTGAGGTAACCTACCTAATCTGCTTGCACTTGCATCATTTTAAGTTTCCATAGTACCTATTATATCCGTTAGTGTGACACGGCCATTATATTCAGAAACTGCAACTTGGTCACAGTGGAAAAAAATTAGTTACATATGGGTGTTAGAAAAAGGGGTTAATTACTAAAATTTTGAAAAAAAAATTCAGAACGTGCACCTACCTAAAATAAAATTGTGTGCATTCTATCATACTAAATAGGACTATGTACTAATCTCGTACCAATATTTCAATAGTTACTCTTTGATAATTACTTAAATATGGCGTCTATCAAATTCCAATGCTATGCAATCCTAAATAACTACCTAAAATTTTAACGTACGGTTATATAATACCCCTAAAATAATGTAATACTTTTAATTGCAGTAGTTGTTTGCATAACAAATGCACTGGCACATATCTACTCTGTTACTAAGAACATCTAACCTACTGTTTCCAATCGGAGAGCCAGCGAAATGAGACTACCATAATATTAAACGTTCACTAAATACAAGTGCATACTTTTAAAACAATATCATTTTAACCCCCGACGCAAAAACGACGGTGTGTTATAAGTTTGACGTGTCTGTGTGTGTTTCTGGCATCGTAGCTCCCGAACGGAAGAACCGATTTTGATTTTGTTTTTTTGTTTGAAAGGTGAATTAGTTGGGAGTGTTCTTAGGTATTTTTAATGAAATTCGCTACAAAATTGCGGATTTTGGGATTTTGTCACAACTCCCTCAATGTTGGTATCAAATGAAAGGGCTGGACTAGTAGAATACTATACACTAAGACAATTTTCAAATTCAGCATGGCTGGCGGCCATGCTGAATTTGAAAATTGTCTTAGTGGCTGATATTTTGACGGATGATTTTTCGATTGAAAATTAGGGTGCTTTTTCGATATTGAGTAAAAAATAAGGAGAAAAACCAAATATTTCAAATCAAATAAATTACAGTGTATTTGGGACATAAAAATGTAAGTTTTCACCAAATTCCGTGAAAATAAAATATTTATTGTAAAAGATAAAAATAAAAAACCAAAAACTTGGTTTTTTGAACTTTTCACATAAATTTTGAGGTTATGTGAAAAAAGTGGGAATACAAAAGTTGTAGATCTTTTTATTACCTACAACTTTGCCATTAAATTTTTTTCCATAGGACTTGTAGTTTTGCCGGAAATCGAGATAAACCGTTTTTTACCCTTAAAACTCCCCCCCTTTTTTTCCTGAGCTCAGATCGCCCGTAAATTATTTTTCCTTTTATTTTTATAATATTCTCCTCCTTTTCCAATGGGTTTCATCCTACTGTGATTTTCTTTTATTTTTTATTATTTTTAAAGGGATCTACCCCGGGCTACATGTGTAATCAAAATTGCTGCCATATCTTTATCAAGTAGGTATTAATTTAATATATTATGACTTCACGTGGAAACGTATGTACTTAATAATAATCACAAATAGTATTTTGTAAAGTCATTAGCTACACTTTGTTTCACTTTCCCATATTTAAAGCTGACCCATTGTGCGAAATCTCATTAAATCTCTCAATTACAATTACATAATCCTCAAAAATACGTATTGTATCACATTGCTATTAGGTACATAGACATCAGCTATGTTCACATAACAAATTACACATCAATAGTCTCAGTTTCCCACTGAAAATATGAGTGATAAAATACTTAACATTTAAAGTATCGGTGTAACATATAATATTATTAAAGAACCTCCAATAAACGAGCAATGTGGTATAAAAAATAAAGCTAAGTATGAAAATATTTGGTTTTTCTTAATCTATCTATCTATCTTCTATCTTCTATAATATAATAAAACTGTAACAGATCCAATTCTGTACATTGAAGATATTTTGAAAATTTTTATTGGAGGGCACTCTATAATCGATACTGAAGCCAAAACTGCAATTTTTTTCATTTTTGTCTGTCTGTCTGTCTGTCTGTCTGTCTGTCTGTCTGTCTGTCTGTCTGTCTGTCTGTCTGTCTGTCTGTCTGTATCTTGGCCGCGCATCACGCCGAAACTACTGAATGGATTCGAATGAAACTTGGTACGATTTGAGTTTATACTACGAGGTAGGACATAGGATACTTTTTATCCCAAAATTCAGCACGGTTCCCTTGGGAGAGGGGATGAAAGTTAAAACGTGTATTTAGCTGTAATTCATTAACGCGTTGTTCGATTTCACTCATTCTTTTTTTGTTAGAAAGGTAGTACTTTATGTATTATCCCGTAAATATTTCAAGGTCATAGGTTTTTTAGTTCAGAAATGACACACATTTATTGGGTTCAAATAACTTGGGACCCGGATCTTTGAACGTACGGCTTATTTTAAACTGGTATGCGTTTATATTTATGTTTGTCGGTCTGTCTATTTGTTCCAGCTAATCTCCGAAACGGCTGGATCGATTTTAATGGAACTTTCAATGTTATAAGGAGTAACTTAAGCTACATTTAGTTTAGGTACATAAAAGAATTATGGGATTCGATCCGATCCTATATAAAAACCTATATCTACGCGAACGAAGTTGCGGGGGTCAGCTAGTCTATAATATAATAAAACTGTAACAGATCCAATTCTGTACATTGAAGATATTTTGAAAATTTTTATTGGAGGGCACTCTATAATCGATACTGAAGCCAAAACTGCAATTTTTTTCATTTTTGTCTGTCTGTCTGTCTGTCTGTCTGTCTGTCTGTCTGTCTGTCTGTCTGTATCTTGGCCGCGCATCACGCCGAAACTACTGAATGGATTCGAATGAAACTTGGTACGATTTGAGTTTATACTACGAGGTAGGACATAGGATACTTTTTATCCCAAAATTCAGCACGGTTCCCTTGGGAGAGGGGATGAAAGTTAAAACGTGTATTTAGCTGTAATTCATTAACGCGTTGTTCGATTTCACTCATTCTTTTTTTGTTAGAAAGGTAGTACTTTATGTATTATCCCGTAAATATTTCAAGGTCATAGGTTTTTTAGTTCAGAAATGACACACATTTATTGGGTTCAAATAACTTGGGACCCGGATCTTTGAACGTACGGCTTATTTTAAACTGGTATGCGTTTATATTTATGTTTGTCGGTCTGTCTATTTGTTCCAGCTAATCTCCGAAACGGCTGGATCGATTTTAATGGAACTTTCAATGTTATAAGGAGTAACTTAAGCTACATTTAGTTTAGGTACATAAAAGAATTATGGGATCCGATCCGATCCTATATAAAAACCTATATCTACGCGAACGAAGTTGCGGGGGTCAGCTAGTCTATAATATAATAAAACTGTAACAGATCCAATTCTGTACATTGAAGATATTTTGAAAATTTTTATTGGAGGGCACTCTATAATCGATACTGAAGCCAAAACTGCAATTTTTTTCATTTTTGTCTGTCTGTCTGTCTGTCTGTCTGTCTGTCTGTCTGTATCTTGGCCGCGCATCACGCCGAAACTACTGAATGGATTCAAATGAAACTTGGTACGATTTGAGTTTATACTCCGAGGTAGGACATAGGATACTTTTTATCCCGAAATTCAGCACGGTTCCCTTGGGAGAGGGGATGAAAGTTAAAACGTGTATTTAGCTGTAATTCAATAACGCGTTGTTCGATTTCACTCATTCTTTTTTTGTTAGAAAGGTAGTACTTTATATATTGTCCCGTAAATATTTCAAGGTCATAGGTTTTTTAGTTCAGAAATGACACACATTTATTGGGTTCAAATAACTTGGGACCCGGATCTTGGAACGTACGGCTTATTTTAAACTGGTGTGCGTTTAAATTTATGTTTGTCGGTCTTTCTATGTGTTCCAGCTAATCTCCGAAACGGCTGGATCGATTTTGATGGAACTTTCATTGGCAGATAGGTGATGTTTTAAGTTAGTTTAGGTACATAAAAGAATTATGAGATCCGATCCGATCTTATATAAAACCTATAAACACGCGAACGAAGTCGTGGGGGTCAGCTAGTACGTAATAAAATGTATAAACTAGGTACTACGGTACTAAAGTTTATGAATTTTTGTTTCTTTGGGGTAATCACTGGATCTAGGTACCTACTAAATCCATTTAATTTATAGTCTGGTATTTACAATGTACTACAATTACTTACTTACAAATGGGATGTTTATAGTATAGGTAGTTATAATAGGTAAGTTTATATGCTATGCTTTTTGGACAAAAGGGGAAAATATAAAACAGTTGCAAGTAAAATATAAATAAAAATTAAATTAAATTTTTATATACGAGTGGCAGCTTTAAATCTCAAATGTTGGTTTTAAATATTTAATATTAAAATGCTTATAATATGTAGGTAACCATAAGGTGTGCACAACAAACATCAACAACAACATCGCCTTTTGTTGAAAGTTTTTCCTCTACTTTAGGTTAGTTATAATTTTAAGCAATAAAGATGTATAAATAAAAATCTATCTATAATATAATAAAACTGTAACAGATCCAATTCTGTACATTGAAGATATTTTGAAATTTTTTATTGGAGGGCACTCTATAATCGATACTGAAGCCAAAACTGCAATTTGTTTCATTTTTGTCTGTCTGTCTGTCTGTCTGTCTGTCTGTCTGTCTGTCTGTCTGTCTGTATCTTGGCCGCGCATCACGCCGAAACTACTGAATGGATTCGAATGAAACTTGGTACGATTTGAGTTTATACTCCGAGGTAGGTTATAGGATACTTTTTATCCCGAAATTCAGCATGGTTCCCTTGGGAGAGGGGATGAAAGTTAAAACGTGTATTTAGCTGTAATTCATTAACGCGTTGTTCGATTTCACTCATTCTTTTTTTGTTAGAAAGGTAGTACTTTATATATTGTCCCGTAAATATTTCAAGGTCATAGGTTTTTTAGTTCAGAAATGACAGGCATTTAGTGGGTTCCAATAACTTGGGACCCGGATCTTTGTACGTACGGCTTATTTTAAACTGGCGTGCGCTTAAATTTATGTTTGTCGTTCTGTCTATTTGTTCCAACTAATCTCTGAAACGGCTGGATCGATTTTAATGGAACTTTCAATGGCAGATAGGTGATGTTATAAGGAGTAACTTAGGCTACATTTAGTTTAGGTACAAAAAAGGATTATGGGATCCAATCCGATCCTATATAAAACCTATATCCAGGCGGACGAAGTCGCGGGGGTCGGCTAGTAATATAATAAAACTGTAACAGATCCAATTCTGTACATTGAAGATATTTTGAAAATTTTTATTGGAGGGCACTCTGTAATCGCTACTGAAGCCAAAACTGCAATTTTTTTCATTTTTGTCTGTCTGTCTGTCTTTCTGTCTGTCTGTCTGTCTGTCTGTCTGTCTGTCTGTCTGTATCTTGGCCGCGCATCACGCCGAAACTACTGAGTGGATTCGAATGAAACTTGATACGATTTGAGTTTATACTCCGAGGTAGGACATAGGATACTTTTTATCCCGAAATTCAGCACGGTTCCCTTGGGAGAGGGGATGAAATTTAAAACGTATATTTACCTGTAATTCATTAACGCGTTGTTCGATTTCACTCATTCTTTTTTTGTTAGAAAGGTAGTACTTTATATATTGTTCCGTAAATAATTCAAGGTCACGGGTTTTTTTAATTCAGAAATGACAGACACTACAACCCTCAGTATTGGGTTCAAATAACTTGGGACTCGGCTCTTTGAACGTACGGCTTATTTTAAACTGGTGTGCGTTTAAATTTATGTTTTTCGGTCTGTCTATTTGTTGCAGCTTATCTCCGAAACGGCTGGATCGATTTTAATGGAACTTTCAATGGCAGATAGGTGATGTTATAAGATCCGATCCTATATAAAAACCTATATTTACGCGAACGAAGTTGCGGGGATCAGCTAGTAAATAAATAAAACAAATAAGGTAAGTATGTACCTGTAAAATAAAATGCAAACTTATCATTCGCATATATTGTAGATCCACACTAAACAAACTAAAAATGTGCTAGAAAGTGTGCTACAGCGAATGATGTTGGAGCAAGTGAGATCAGCTGATTATTATAAATTATTACATGTACGGAAGTTATTCATCACTAAGTTACTAATAAATATATTAAACTAACTTACTTGGATACTATATACTTATCCTATAAATAATCACTTTATAATATTTCTTTGTTATATTATATTATACTAGCTGTTGCCCGCGACTTCGTCCGCGGTATTAGATTTTTCAAAAGTCCCACGGGAACCCTTTGTTTTCCCGGAATAAAATAGTAGCCTGTCACTCTGTAGTTAATCACGTCAATCTGTAGTTATGTCCGATAATAATTAATATAGGATCCCTGTTTTATTATATTTAGGTTCATAAACTGATGTCGTAATATAAGTAAACCATCTTACCCAAAAATTGGACTACCAAATGCAAAAAGAATTTTTCAAATCCGACGGGTACTTCCAGAGATTAGCGCGTTCAAACAAACAAACAAACAAACAAATTATTATATTGAGTACTAGCGGACCCGGCAGACGTCATCCTGCCCGCTATTAGCGCCACCTACCGGGTCCAATTTTTCTACTTATAAACCTTTCTCTTGAATCACTCTATCTATTAAAAAAACCGCATCAAAATCCGTTGCGTAGTTTTAAAGATTTAAGCATACATAGGGACATAGGGATATAGGGACAGAGAAAGCGACTTTGTTTTATACTATGTAGTGATGAGTATAGATTCACAGCGAGCTTCGTGTGATTACCGCAGCCCATATCTGCAGCATCACGAGAAACGGCCTGTATGGCTCAAGGTTACCATACGTCCCATGAATAGCTCCATATTGTTGTTTTGAGTGACAGCAGAGTGTGGAGAAGGTGATTCCACACTTTGCGAGTAGGTACGTGGCAGAAATTAGGTGCCTGGAGGCTGGAAGAACCTGAGGAGGTAAAAGAATGCCTGTCATTCATGTGGTGAGGATGAAATTTGTGATAAGTTTTACTTTAAGTTGTGCGTAATTCCTTTATAAGCTTATTAATTTCAATGGGACAACGAAATAAGTAGGTAAGTAAAAATAGGAAAGTAAAAATTATTGAAGACCTCATTGGCGTAGATGTGTGAATACTTATTGGCTTCTCTAGAATTCTTAGGTTCGTCGATTTCGACGTGAATTCAATTAGAGCAACCATTATAAACTTGACTATATTATTGTTATGTGGCTGGACATTATTTGCTCTACTTTTACGTAAGAACTGTAGTAGGTGGCTATTGTAACTTTATCTTTACTCGACCAAGTGTTACTTGACGCCTAGGTATTACGGCATACGACTGAGACCCGATACAATTCCGGGTTTCAGGGATTGATTACCAACAGATATTACCTGAATTTGAATTAGAACTTTCTCTTTGGTACTTTTATTCATTCCATTTTCCAGGTCAATAAAAGTACCTAATAAGTTAATAAGTTAAGTACTAAGTTATCAGTTAACGAGTTCCAATATTCAAAAATAAATACATTCGGAAATAAGAATCCACAATGCACCCACTATGAATCACAATCATTTTATTATTGTCTTACTTGTTCGTAACTCGTAAGCACATAGAGGTCTGAACGTCGAGCTTCTCTAAAAACACGTTCAAGATACTCAGGTGTCGACGGCATGCATCTCGTTCGATGAGGGCTCCCTTTTGCCCTTTGAATACGGAACCGTAAAATCAAACACATAGGTAAATCTGATATAATATCTAACTTTTCCATTAATAATTGCTGGTACATTTTAAAAGGCGCTTCTATCTACCTACTGTGTGATATTGCCGAACAAAAACCAATGATTAAAAATAAATTAGTGGATTTATGTTTATTTGATACAATATATTTTATTATTTGTCACAATTGGCACACTATTCAATTATATACAAACAATACAAAGAATGAAATCTTTTACTACATAATTCAAGAATTTCAAGTTTAACTAAACATTTGAAACAAAAAAATTAGGTAGATATGTATAGTTCAAAGCTCACTTGCGGTCCTCTTGTTTGGTTTAAAAATACACACTAAAAATTTAATGCACTTCAATGCATCTTTCATCCACTCTAACTAAACCAGTCGGACATTGATCACCATTGAAAGCAGTTATAGGCAGAATTGCTTCACTTAATACACCATTCTCTCCAGGACCAGGAATTAAAAAAATCTGATTCTGGTCAGTGGAATATTCTAATTTGGATTTTTCAGTCAGAATTTCTCCATTTTCATTTGATGGTGGTATATTTGGTTTTTGCTCAGTATTAATTTCATTTTGTGTTGAGTTTGGTCTAATTTTCTCGTTTAGAGCGTTGTCCAAAGAAATAACTGAAGATTCCGTTTGATCAAGTTCTTGACAGTTACTGTTAACTAAGGCCATTACACAAACGATAATAATTATACTAAACATTATGCAATTCTCCGTTTACCTTATTTGAGCACTTCACAAAAACACTGTCTACTGATTGTAGAAAATATATATTATATGCGGCTATATAAATGCTGATTTTGTCAACAATATATGCTTACTAGGCAACAGATGGAAGCGTAATTCCTTGCGTCCTTGATGATTGCTTGAGTTCGCCGAATATAATCGCATATCTACTTTTGTAAATATTTATTATCGAAGCTCAAAGGTCAGCTCTTAAAATAATTATTGACTTTTGTATAAATTATGATGATACTTATGTAAGTAATAGGTAGAGATCCTCTGAATATTTTTTCTTAGATTAGGATATTCGTATGACTATTCAGTCATTCTAATTTTTTGGGTTCATAATATGTCGGTTCAAAAATATATTCAGAACTGGATATTACATGTTATAGTTTTTTCGATTTTATTTGTTGAATAATCTTGAGTTGTATAAGATTTGTACGTTTTCATTATTATCAATTTCAATTTTGAATTTCAGAAAATAAAAAAATTGTTTATAGGCTCTTTTCTTAGGTAAGGTAGGCACTTACGCTTTAAATGCTTTTAATATAAAGGACTCATCTCTAGTCAGTGTAGGCAATGACTCTAATATTCTTCTACGCATTGTTTGTTTATCCTAACCTGGCCAGTTGGACATTGATCACCATTGAAAACAGAAAGCTGCCTATATGGGTTTTTATTTGAGTGTGCTTTGTATTCCTTCTGGCTAAGTTTCGTAGGATCATGTATCTGATTTGATGAATATTCAGATTTCAATTCTGCAGTCGTATTTGCTTCATTCTCATATTTTGGTGAATTATCTTGAGGCATATGACGAGGTGTTACGTTTTCAGCATCACTCTTTCTGACTTCAATTTGAGCAGCGTTATTTGTTGTTATTTTCTCGTTCGTCAAATATTTTATTTGCTCCGTATCTAAACAACTTATATTGACGACTTCTTTTCCACACACGATGATAATTAGGATTAACCAATAATCTGCACGTAAAGCGTTTAACATAATTATTACTGTTGTTATTTCTTCTCTTTATAGAAAATCTATATTTATTTGCTTTTAAATACGATATTGATAATAATGTGTATTTGTTAGGCAACAGATGAACAAGTTATGAGGCTTCAATGGTTGTTTTCTCTATTATAGTCGTACCTACCTGTATTGCACTATTGAAGGTCAACTTTAATATTATTATTGATCCTCATGATCGCAGTTATTGGTCAAATATTTTATTTGTTCCGTATCTAGGCAACTTATATTTACACTTACATTTAAACAGACACTAGAGATGCCTATAATATTATGTAAGTACGCAGTTCGTACAGCAATCATCAGTTTAGTACAGAAGTAGGTATCTAGTTTGTCTAACAAAGAATTTCGTTTACATCACTAGGTTTAGTAGGTACACCCTACATAGTCTTTTCTAACTCAATATTATAGAAAATATGAATCTTATGTCTATTGCAATAAGCGTCACTTGTAAAGGTGTAATGAGCAAGGCTCTGAGGCTATCAAATTAGTTCCAGAAGACAAACTGGAGCGGATGTTCATTTTGATACAAGCGAAACGAACTTAATTTAAAATCCTTCAGTATAGGTATAATGTCTAGGCCATTACAGGTCGACTAATTTTATAAGTTGCAACTTACAGTGAACTTATAACTACCAACTTACTTATCTTCGTAACTACTTAGTTGTATTTTTTTGGTAGACGCGTTGGTACATAATGTAATATTATCGTCATCCGCTGTTGGTTGTTCCGTATGCGTAATGGAGATTTCATGAGTCTCTTGTTGATTTATTTTATACCTTAACGTAAATAAAGCATCAAGTTCAAATTCAAATTCAAAATCATTTATTTCATGTAAGTAGCTAGGCTGCAGTGTTCATATACCTACTTAATAGGTACGATAAGTCAAGATTCGTCGACGCGCGTCGTTTAGTCGGCGAGCTTAGTGATGGTTGGCGAGATTACTCCTTTCTGAACCAACGAATATTGTCGATGTAACTTATTATATAAGTACCTTACCGTACCCATATGAAAAACTATAGGTACCTGACTGATATTCATATTATAATATAATCACTACATAGTATAAAACAAAGTCGCTTTCGCTGTCACTATATCCCTATGTCCCTATGTCCCTATGTATGCTTAAATCTTTAAAACTATGCAACGGATTTTGATGCGGTTTTTTTAATAGATAGAGTGATTCAAGAGGAGGGTTTATAAGTAGAAAAATTGGACCCGGTAGGTGGCGCTAATAGCGGGCAGGACGACGTCTGCCGGGTCCGCTAGTCTATCTATAATATAATAAGACTGTAACAGATCCAATTCTGTACATTGAAGATATTTTGAAATTTTTTATTGGAGGGCACTATATAATCGATACTGAAGCCAAAACTGCAATTTTTTTCATTTTTGTCTGTCTGTCTGTCTGTCTGTCTGTCTGTCTGTCTGTCTGTATCTTGGCCGCGCATCACGCCGAAACTACTGAATGGATTTCAATGAAACTTAGTACGGTTTGAGTTTATACTCCGAGGTAGGACATAGGATACTTTCTATCCCGAAATTCAACATGGTTCCCATGGGAGAGGGGAAGAAAGTTTAAACGTGTATTTAGCTGTAATTCATTAACGCGTAGTTCGATTTAACTCATTCTTTTTTTGTTAGAAAGGTAGTACTTTAAGTATTGTCCCGTAAATATTTCAAGGTCATAGGTTTTTTAGTTCAGAAATGAAAGACATTTATTGGGTTCAAAGTGGGTTCAAATAACTTGGGACCCGGAACTTTAAACGTACGGCTTATTTTAAACTGGTGTGCGTTTAAATTTATGTATGTTGGTGTGTCTATTTGTTCCAACTAATCTCCGAAATGGCTGGATCGATTTTGACGGAACTTTCAATGGCAGATAGGTGATGTTATAAGGAGTAACTTATGCTACATTTAGTTTAGGTACAAAAAAGGATTATGGGATCCAATCCGATCCTATATAAAAGTCTATATCCACGCGGACGAAGTCGCGGGGGTCAGCTAGTAATATAATAAAACTGTAACAGATCCAATTCTGTACATTGAAGATATTTTGAAATTTTTTATTGCAGGGCACTCTATAATCGATCATCATCATGATCAACCCATTACCGGCTCACTACAGAGCACGGGTCTCCTCTCAGAGTGAGAAGGGTTTTGGCCATAGTCTACCACGCTGGCCAAGCGGATTGGCAGACTTCACACACCTTTGAGAACTCCATAGAGAACTCTCAGGCATGCAGGTTTCCTCACGATGTTTTCCTTCACCGTTAAAGCTAGTGATATTTTTAAATACTTAAAACGCACATATGTAACTCCGAAAAGTTAGAGGTGCGTGCCCCGGGATCGAACCCACGACCTCCGATTAGAAGTCCGTCGTCCTAACCACTAGGCTATCACAGCTTATAATCGATACTAAAGCCAAAACTGCAATTTTTTTCATTTTTGTCTGTCTGTCTGTCTGTCTGTCTGTATCTTGGCCGCGCATCACGCCGAAACTACTAAATGGATTCGAATGAAACTTGGTACGATTTGAGTTTATACTCCGAGGTAGGACATAGGATACTTTTTATCCCGAAATTTAGCACGGTTCCCTTGGGAGAGGGGATGAAAGTTAAAACGTGTATTTAGCTGTAATTCATTAACGCGTTGTTCGATTTCACTAATTCTTTTTTTGTTAGAAAGGTAGTGCTTTATATATTGTCCCGTAAATATTTCAAGGTCACAGGTTTTTTAGTTCAGAAATGACAGACATTTTTTTAGGTTCAAATAACTTGGAACCCGGATCTTTGAACGTACGGCTTATTTTAAACTGGTGTGCGTTTAAATTTATGTTTGTCGGTTTGTCTATTTGTTCCAGCTAATAACAGGCTACATTTAGTTTAGGTACATAAAAGAATTATGGGATCCGATCCTATATAAAACCTATAAACACGCGAACAATGTCGCGGGGGTCAGCTAGTTTTTAAATAAATGTATAAATACATAATACACCCAGACTCGGACTGGAAATCGAACCCGCAACCCCGGAGCGAAAGACAGGGTCACTGCCATCCGCGCCAACAGGCCAATCGTATAAACAGTCCTAAAGCGGTGTTTACACAAGCGACCCTTCTGGTTCTGGGGAGGGTTAATTCGTGCTGAGCTGGGGGCGCCCTCCGCCCTCGGCGTCTTGACTCAAAGTCAAGTGGCGATAACGTCACAGGTTCGGCTTAGCGGTTACGAGTCGCGCTCGGCGCTCCGCTCGCAGGGATGGGGCTTTGCGTTATTGCCGACATGTAGGGTTGACAGTAATAACATTTAAATAAATATAGTATTAAAAAAAAACAAAATTCGACTGAGTAAACGGCGAACTAATAATAAAACGAAACCTAGCTTAGTTAGACGAATCGATATTGATCGCAATCTATCCAAAAGTTTGATGCTTTGAGGATATATGTAAAGAATCCCACGATACATACATGCCCACATACTTAAAAGGTGCCATAATTGCGCTTTTGTCCTCAAAAGTGGATATTTGAAGCGATTTAGGGGTTGTTAAATATAATGTATGAAATATCTAGACAAACAATTAAAAGTGCACCTTCCCAACCACATGATAAACACACGTCATGATGGACACTTTAGAATTCGTAGGACATATCCTCCTGTGTGCTTAGTCTAAATCGGAGCACTCGAAAACGAACTCGAAAACTATTGATCGATTTCAGAGTAAAATAGACCTAAAATGGCTTGTATTAAGGTTTGAGTTCGCCAATACATTCAGCATTCGAACAATGCTGAATGTATTGGCGAACTCAAACCTTAATACAAGACATTTTAGGTCTATTTTACTCTGAAATCGATCAATAGTTTTCGAGTTCGTTTTCGAGTGCTCCGATTTAGACTAAGCACACTGATTTGTGGGCAAAAGAGTCAACAAAAGCATAATAAGTAGTAAAATCTTAAACTTGTCTGTAAAAGATGAAATCCTGTCAAAATGAAAGATGTCCCGTCAAAATCGATTCAGTCGTGCTGAAAATTAGCCTGGACGAACGGATAAAAATTTTAAAAACGTGTGTTAGGATTATGCTATCGTTCAAATAATTATGAGTTTATTAGGATATAGTTATTTAACAATCACAGACATACACTTCAATCTTCACCCGACTGCGTGACGCAAGGGAGGGTAGCTAATAATGTGTGTTTGTGGCGTTCTAGACACCAAACGCGTGGACCGATTTTGATGATTCTTACGTCAATCGATTTGTGATAAATGATAATCTTGCGAGTGTCACTAAAGACATGACATTAATTAAATAATAAAGTTGCGATTTTATTATTACGCAGTCGTGTTTTTTATTTTCGTGCCAATATTATGTATTTAGTTTCTATCGACAAAGGTGGCAGCCCTACATGGTCTCGTTACGTAGTTACGGAGCCGGCAGACGAGGCGGGCTCAAGTTTAATAATTGAATCCTAAAGTTTCCCCCGGGCGGCCCTGATTGGCTTGCGCAAGACATTGTTCGCTTCACCCCGCGCTGCCGACAGACCAGATACCGCTTTGTGATGGACCTGTTCATAATAGTGCTTCATGTACCTTTGTTGTATTAGCTTCTCCATTTTTTAATATTTATTTACCTCCTAATAATAACGTTTTCCTGACCGAATTTTAAGCTCATTGGAGACAAGTCAACTATCTATTAAAGTACACAAGTATCAGAAGCATATCCGCAAACTTGACGACCTCCCTGGCGCAGTGGTGAGCGCTGTGGTCTTATAAGTGGGAGAGTCCGGTTCGATTCCCGGGAGGGGCAATTAGGGGATTTTTAATTTCTAAATTGTTTCTGCTTTGGTCTTTAACCGTGGCTAATTACTCGTACCAGTTACTACCATACCGGGAAAACCGTGCCGCCAAGAAATTTAGCTTTCCCTGTACGATGCCGCATAGATGCTGTCTGTTGTCATAATTCTTCCAGGTTAGCCCGATTACTACCTTAGACTACATCGTCACTTACCATCAGGTGTGATCAAGAGCTAACTGAAATGATTAAAAAAAACATGGTGCACTCGCTATTCCCTCACTCTGATACTCCAATGGAACGACAATCCGATGAGGTCACCTTTTTTCGAGGAACGGTTAGCCACAACATCAACGAGACGTAGCTTAGTTACCTATCTTTGATAGTAATGCAAGGATATTCGTATACTTATGGTAGTCTAGACTACGAAGTGCCTCAATACGTTTTTATATTTAGGCATAACGACTGCTGCTGCTAGACGAACGTTCGCTTCCAACTATGTAAGCGTGAAGGCCGTACTATGAAAGTCCAATAGCTAGGTTTATTTGCTAGGTAGGTAGGTGTAAAATCCGAATCCGCAGACTAGGTAGGTACTTCTTTAGGCGCGTCGAGCACTTTTTAGGTGAACAAAAATCATGAAACTCGCGTCATCGTCACCGAACGCTTCCCATGAGCTAATTATATGTAAACTATATACCTACTTATATGTGTATTTTTTGGGTGAACAGAAAGCTCAAAGCGTGAAACTCGTGTCATCGTCACCGCACGCTTCCCATGACCTACCTACTATGTACTTATACCACTTCTTTCGGCTTTAAACTTTAATTCAGTTTTCACTCATATCGGCATTCGGCAGTCCCCAAGGACTGCCTCGCTTTTTTTTATTCATGTACAATTTAGACCTGCGATCTCATCTAAGAGAAGATGCAGTCTAACAAATCGGACTAACCTGGACTAGGTATGGCAGTTTTTATTATGATCGGTTTCTACAAGGCTTCGTACCGGAACGATTAATTGCTTGGGGTTACGGCTCCTGCCGATACGGTGATAACTATCCACGGCTGAAGCCTCCTACCAGATCCAGACCAGAGACAATTTGGAAATTATAATATACTATAGTTCCAACATTTGCCAATAACTGTAACAGTTTTTACTTCCACAGCTCAGTAGACAGGGCTTCATAATATTAATGTTATTATTATGTACGTTAATAAATAAAGATTATTATTATTATTATTGTTATATAACATTGCATTATTATCTATATATAACTTGTCTAGGACGTATTCGACATCCCTACATCGTTCATTTGCCGTTCCTGCCACATCCATACTTAGTACCTAAATAGATAAGTACTAGGTAGTTATATTAGTTCTATGTCCCCCATTGGGACGGGAGGCGTTTAAAGTATTGCACCATCTCAGGAGGCTTTGCTCGTGTCATCCCTATCCACATTACACATAGGTACCGCCACCAAGTTTGTTATAGGCTGAAGACGCTTTCTTCTTCCCTGAAGGTTCCAGTCGACAGCCTGTTCTCGCTGATATGTTGTTGGATACCCTGCGCATGGTGTGGACAGACCGAAATCGATATCCATAGACATCCTAAATGATTTTTTCGGGACTAATTCTGTTTTACACTATCTCTAAATTAAAATGACAGGTCTTTTGTTCCTATCTCTTTCACAATGCTCTTGCACAAAGTGGAAAAGGACACCTTAGAAAAAGTCAATTTATTTTAATTAAGATAACTGTTTGCAACAGAATTATCCACAATTAAGTAGGTAGGTACCTACTAAGTATAAATAATAATTATTACGTAGCGAAATAGTATAGGGCTTCATAAGTAATTTAGTTCAGTTATCCGAGTATCCGAAAGGCCCTTACAATATCAGGGGATAATCGCACTGACTTAGCGAATAATTTCATGGGATAAACTAAACCGTAAGACGCTGCGAGTGCGGCGCGCTGATAAGCCTGTCAACTGCGAGTACTGCGACGCGGTCCCTCGCGGCTGCCCGGACTATTCACACCTAGTAGGTACCTATCCCTCTATCTATACAGACTGCAGTGCTACAGCCTCCCTATACCACAGGATACTTAATTGAAAGTAGCTATTGGTACTAATACCTAATATCTGGTGATTATTCACTTTATTCTGAGAGTAACCCATAGATTAGTTGGTTGCCTATCCTACTAATATTATAAATGTGAAAGTGTGGATGTTTGGATGTTTGGATGTTTAGATGTTTGTATGTTTGGATGTTTGTTACTCAATCACGCCGCAACTACTGAACCGATTTGGCTGAAATTTTGAATGGAGATAGCTTATGCCCTGACTTAAAACATAGGCTACTTTTTATCCCGGAAAAGTATTCCTGTGGGACTAAAATAGATATAATCTTCCAAAAACGTCATAGAGGGCGCTGACTAGGGTTCAGAACCGGGAAATCCCGGTCTCGAAAGTACCGGGAATTCCCGGTTCTTTTGTCAGTAAAAAGAACCGGGAAATAAAATTTGATTCCCGGTTCTTTCGGTACTTTCGGGAATTTTATTTTAATTACATGATTCACGCTACTACTTACATACATAATCTTTACAATACTAACTTTACTTTTTTATACTTCCTACTGTTGAATAGTTCAAAACTAACGTGAATTCAGCGCTAAAATAAATGGCGCGCGGTAACTTACAAGTCTACTTACCTCTCTCGCTGTTGTGTGCGATCGCTCGCTTACTCAGTTTTCGGAATGCAATATTTAATCCACCTTGGGATAGAATTTTCAAAAATGCTGTTTATATTTTTTATGTTTTATCGAAAGCTCAAATACCTATTTTCATGGATATAACTTGAAAAATGACAGACTTTCATACAAACTTTCATCCCCTATTTAACCCCCTTACGGGGGGAATTTCCGATAGTCCTATCTTAGTGTGGGCCATTATAAAAGGAAACAATGTGAAAATTTTAAGTTTCTGAGGATGTTGCGCCATCTGTTCGGCTTTCAGCGTTGTGAACCGCTTCGGCAACATTCATGTTGAGATTGGTGCGGATCTGGTCAGTCCAGTGAATTGGACTCCTACCTCTCGATCTCTTGCCGTTCACTTTCCCGGTAACTATAAGTTTTTGTAGGTTATCGCCATGTTTAAGGGGGATATGGCCGAAGAACTCAAAGATCCTCCTCAAGCATATGTATGTTGGAGAGCCTCGGCTTTTTGTCAATTTTGGATTGTTCTTCGCGGATCGATTGGTTAGTCCTGAATGCAGTAAAAGAGATTCTGAGCATTTTCCTCCAGCATCACATCTCAAAGGCGATGCCGGTCTCCAGATTTTAAATCCATGTCTCCGCCCCGTATAGGAAAATGGAGAAGACTAAAGTGTTGACGAGTATAATTTTTGTCATATTACTGATGTTACGATCATTCCATATTCTATCGAGCTGAGACATTGCAGCCTTGGCCATTCCGATTCTCCTGCGAACTTCAGCTTCACAAGAACCGTTATTGCTGATGCTAAAACCCAAGTAAATGAAGTGATCAACGGGTTTTAAATTGACTGTTCCATTGAGTTCTAGCTTAGAAGCACGATCCACCACCATGATCTTAGTTTTAGACCGATTTATGGCCTGTGTTGCTCCATTTTGTTCAGGAGTTGGAACATTTCAGCTTCATTAGCTGCGAAAAGGATGGTGTCATCGGCGTAGCGAATGTTTTGAATTTTAATGTAATTGATGGTAATTCCACCATACCAGTCTTCGCAGGTCCGGCGTATGATGCTCACTCCGTAGATGTTAAACAGAATAGGGGATACGATGCATCCTTGACGAACTCCTTTGCCAAACGAGAAAGGTGTTGATGTCGTCTTGTCAATTCTTACTACCCCCTGACTATCTGAGTATAGGCTTTGAAGCACTCCGACCAGATGTTTTGGGACTCCTATTTCCTGGATAACTGTCCATAGTATAGGAGCTTCCAGTTCACACAGTCAAAAAGGGCTTACTGTAGTTGACGAAACACAATGAATGGTACATTGAATTCGTAAGCTTTTCAACGTAGGCGCACACTAAGAAAAGATTATTGAAAATTCCACCCCTAAGGGGGTTAAATAGGGGATGAAAGTTTGCATGAAAGTCGGCCATTTTTCAAGTGATATCCATGAAAATTGGTATTTAAACTTTCGATAAAAAATAAAAATTTGAATTTCAGGATTTTTGGAAATTTTAACCCCAAGTGTGTTAAATAGGGGATGAAAGTTTAAATGACAATAAAAATTACATAAATATTTCATTGTGGTTTACTTTTAAAGTGTAAAACTTGTTTTATAAAAAAAAACTACAAAGAACCGAAAATCCCGAAAGAACCGGGAATTCCCGGTTCTTTTGGGTAAAAGTACCGAAATTCCCGGTTCTCAAAAACAGGACCGGTTCCGTAAACCCTAGCGCTGACTGTTCTTAGGTAAATCACGTTCACATAACACATTATTGCAATAGTTTGCTGTGTTGCATGCATTGGCAACACATAGGCTACTTTTTATCCTGGAAAAAATGCACAGTTCCCATGGGATTTTGAAAACCCCGAAGTCTATATCTACAGCTATAGGTAGATTATTATAGCGAACTTCCTTGATAGAAAGTATAAAGGTTGGAAAAGGGAGCGGGAACGGGAACTGGGAATCAACGATTCCCTCGGGATTTGTTCAAAACCGAAATTCACGCGAGCGAAGCTGCAGGCAGAAGCTATCACACATAATCACAATACCAATCCTACTAATCCTACTATAATATTATAAATGTGAAAGTGTGGATGTTTGGATGTTTGGATGTTTGAATGTTTAGATGTTTGGATGTTTGGATGTTCGTTACTCAATCACGCCGCAACTACTGAACCGATTTGGCTGAAATTTTGAATGGAGATAGCTTATGCCCTGACTTAAAACATAGGCTACTTTTTATCCCGAAAAAGTATTCCTGTGGGACTAAAATACATATAGACTTCCAAAAACGCGATAGATGGAGTTGACTGTTCTTAGGTAAATCACGCTCACATAGCACATTATTACAATAGTTGCATGCATCTGTATGCGTATGCACTATTTATGCTGGAAAAATCTACAGTTCCCACGGGATTTTGATAAAAACGAAATATATATCTACAGCTATAGGTAGATTACTATAGCAAACTTCCTTGAAAGTAGGTATAAAGTTTGGAAAAGGGAGCGGGAACGGGAGCTGGAAATCCACGATTCCCTTGGGATTTGTGAAAAACCGAAATTCACGCGAGCGAAGCCGCGGGCAGAATCTAGTATTAAATAAATTGTCCTTTGTATCTGGTCGTTATTCTCTTTATTCTGAGAGTATCTCATAGACTAGTTGTCTATCTAGGTAAAGTACGTGACTTTCCCTCTAAATCTCATGGCATTTGGTTTTGAAAGATCCTACTAATATTATAAATGTGAAAGTGTGGATGTTTGGATGTTTAGATGTTTGTATGTTTGTATGTTTGTATGTTTGGATGTTTGTTACTCAATCACGCCGCAACTACTGAACCGATTTGGCTGAAATTTTGAATGGAGATAGCTTATGCCCTGACTTAAAACATAGGCTACTTTTTATCCCGGAAAAGTATTCCTGTGGGACTAAAATAGATAGAATCTTCCAAAAACGCCATAGAGGGCGCTGACTGTTCTTAGGTAAATCACGTTCACATAACACATTATTGCAATAGTTTGCTGTGTTGCATGCATTGGCAACACATAGGCTACTTTTTATCCTGGAAAAAATGCACAGTTCCCATGGGATTTTGAAAAACCCGAAGTCTATATCTACAACTATAGGTAGATTATTATAGCGAACTTCCTTGATAGAAAGTATAAAGGTTGGAAAAGGGATCGGGAACGGGAACCGGGAATCAACGATTCCCTCGGGATTTGTTCAAAACCGAAATTTACGCGAGCGAAGCTGCGGGCAGAAGCTATCACACATAATCACAATACCAATCCTACTAATCCTACTATCCTACTAATCCTACTAATCCTCCTACTATCCTACTAATCCTACTAATATTATAAATGTGAAAGTGTGGATGTTTGGATGTTTAGATGTTTGTATGTTTGTATGTTTGGATGTTTGTTACTCAATCACGCCGCAACTACTGAACCGATTTGGCTGAAATTTTGAATGGAGATAGCTTATGCCCTGACTTAAAACATAGGCTACTTTTTATCCCGGAAAAGTATTCCTGTGGGACTAAAATAGATATAATCTTCCAAAAACGCCATAGAGGGCGCTGACTGTTCTTAGGTAAATCACGTTCACATAACACATTATTGCAATAGTTTGCTGTGTTGCATGCATTGGCAACACATAGGCTACTTTTTATCCTGGAAAAAATGCACAGTTCCCATGGGATTTTGAAAAACCCGAAGTCTATATCTACAACTATAGGTAGATTATTATAGCGAACTTCCTTGATAGAAAGTATAAAGGTTGGAAAAGGGATCGGGAACGGGAACCGGGAATCAACGATTCCCTCGGGATTTGTTCAAAACCGAAATTTACGCGAGCGAAGCTGCGGGCAGAAGCTATCACACATAATCACAATACCAATCCTACTAATCCTACTATCCTACTAATCCTCCTACTATCCTACTAATATCATAAATGTGAAAGTGTGGATGTTTGGATGTTTAGATGTTTGGATGTTTGGATGTTTGGATGTTTGTTACTCAATCACGCCGCAATTACTGAACCGATTTGGCTGAAATTTTGAAAGGAGATAGATTATACCCTGACTTAAAACATAGGCTACTTTTTATCCCGGAAATATCTACAGTTCCCACGGGATTTTGAAAAAAACCGAAATCTCTAGCTACAACTATAGGTAGATTACTATAGCAAACTTCCTTGAAAGTAGGTGTAAAGGTTAGAAAAGGGAGCGGGAATGGGAACCGGAAATCCACGACTCCCTCGGGATTTGTGAAAAACCAAAATTCTCGCGGGCGAAGCCGCGGGTATTCTCTAGTTTTGTTTATAAAGTCTACCTAATAGGTATGTAGGTGTACAAAAACGTAACCGATTTAATAGCTGGTACTCTTAATATATCTCTTAAGAAATCTCATATCCATAACGATTCCTAGTCTAGATTGGCAGTATTTTTTTCAGTCCGGCGAAGAGCCAGTACCACGTCTGCGCCACGTCTCCTTAAAATTATTTCCAAGGATCTTACTTCGAAGTATGTAGGTACTTACCTACTTACCAAGTTACCAACTCTATTTCGACAACTTGCCTAAATTCATTGCGAAAATCTAACTTCGAAATAATACCCAGGTACCTACCTATCTACCAGGGTTGTTACGGATGCAAAAATTTAGACATCCGCGGATGCAGATGCGGATGCGGATTATTAGAAATTCACATCCGCGGATGCGGATTTGATGCAGATGCGGATGCGATGCGGATGCGGATGCGGATTTTGGGATTAAAAAAATACAATTATTTAAATTTTAAGTGCATAAATAAATGAAAATCAATTTAAAATAACTTTTTATTTATGTAATTATATTTCTGGAATAAAATCACACAAGTTTGTTTTACTTATGACACAACAGAATTTAAAGCTTTAAGTTTCATAATAAAAAATCTTTGTTTAATAATTAGACTTAAAAATTGGTGAATTATATTTAATAAATAGCAATATTGTAGCTTCTCAGTTTCCAATCTGTTTCTTAGTGGATTATATTAACCCGGCTCCACTAAATAGCTGTTCGCTGGGAAGTGGGAACACTGGCTGGTGGAGGTGATAAATAACTGCTTTTTATTGGTGGCGACATTTCACTTAATGTTTATATATCAAAATATGTAATATTCATTAAACACGCAATAAAATACACATTGTGTGTCTGTGTACTACACACACAGTAAACACTCACTGTAACTATAATTTATTGACAATGAGATAAAACACAACAAACAAAACCTGTAACACATACTACTCGTGTGCCTGTAAGATCTTGTTACGCGCCTTCCTGCGCGTCCCGAATGAAGTTAGCAATTACCAAAACAAACGCAAATAACGTGCCACTATGACTCCGCCCACTTTCTTTACGTGTTGTTACTTGTTGATGTGAATCTGCATCCGTAAAAACTCCGCATTGATTGATGCGGATGTGAATGCGGATGCAGATGTCTGAATTAATGCGAATATTCCGCATTTACGGATGCGGATGCGAATATTCGTAACAACACTACTATCTACTATGTTGCCACAAACCTTAACTTTTTATCCCAAGATCTAACTTCGATGTACATATCTAATAGGTACCTACATTTATGTCTCAGGCCAGCAAGCGAAAAAACTGCTGGAAAAGTCTCAATGAAAAAATAATTCTTTGTAACTATAAAGTTAATAAGTATTGATAGGACAAGTTAGTGGTAGATAGGTAGGTACTTATTATCCACAGATGAATAAACTTTCGTCTGTGTTATTATCTGAGCTTTACTTTGCAAGCCAATTTATGAAGGCTGTTTCACGTTTGCAATTATTATAATTATTATTTTTATCTCTTCATTATCTCGACCGTCCAACTATTTATATCCCACTCCAATAATTAACAAAATATCTCAATACTCAACCGATATTAAATTCGGGTGTCATATTTCGGCAAAAGTGGATTTCGATGAAAAACCACAATGCTAAGCTTATTGAAGCTACAATAGGTATTAACATTTGATCCATTGCAAACGAATTTTATTTGACTGCAATGGAAATGTGAGTTTATAGGGTTCGTATTTGGAGTTGCGCTGTTGGCTTAAAAGTTCAGAAATGGATAAAAACGAAAAACGTTGACAGAGCTGAGAGCCGTGATAGCGCGCTGAAAGCGTGGACTGAATCATCTAGGGTTGACAATCTTTACAAAATTATAATTATTTTATTCTTGTAAAAAGTTAATTAGCATCACAAAACTTAATATCGTCCCTACTAGGTATTCATATATTATATTTTCCGGTGACTGATATATAAATGTTAAAGTTTGTAATGTAATTTATGGGTTTCAAAGGGCAAAACGAACGCCTATTAGTGCCACTCTGCTGTTTGTCTGTCGGTCCTTCCATCTGTACGTCACGCATCTCTTGCTCGAAGAAATGAGTTACAAACCTGGATATTTGGTGGAATGTTAACCCAAAACGAAATATTGAATTCAAAATTCAATCAAATTATTTTTCAGGGGGTCCCATTAAAGAATTAAATTATGTAGAAAATAGGAACCGAAAATATTAATTTGTTATCTGACCATCTGAGACCATGAAAGTTTTAGACTATTATCTCAATTTCTGAGATTTCTATGGGTAGGGAGGTACCTATTTTTACTAAAACAGGGGCAGTCATTGTAGCCTTTTAGAAAGACTGAAGGAAGAAAATATACCATCTTATGATTTGTTCGTGTCTCTATTTTATGTTCCTTAAAAATGTTAAACACGTATCCAAAGTTACCCACATTAACTGTAGGCGTTTTATTAGTGCATCTTGAATTGTAGAGGAAAACTGGCGCTGAATGACAACCCTGACAGGAGGCTGGTACCTATCTGGCGCGGGCGCGGCGGTTGAATGGAAAAATTAAAAAAGCTGTATTGGCCCCGCGCGTTCAATTATCAGAGGGATTGTGCTTGCGGTCTGCCCGCCCGCTGACAGCGCCAGTTCTTTTCACACCTGAGTTAAACCCTTTTATTATTGGCGATTTCATTGAAAATATTATTGAGTTTAACAAAGATCTCAGTTAGTAAGGTAGTATATCTGACTTTAGGTCATTGAGCATTGAGCATTGAGTTGAGCTAAAGATTGAGTAGATCCCTCGTAAAAGTATGTAATACCTACCTAGTTATGTCAGACGTAAAACATGGGACTGTGGATGTAGGTACTTACTGTGAACACGGCCGTGTGTTTTACATGAATACGTGTAGACCGAATGTAAGGCTTAGCACGCACCGCGATTAAAAGCCCGCATTTAATCGCAAGTCTGAAACCGCAAAAAAATTTAACAAATTGATTTCTATACAAGCGCACGCATTAGCGACTTTTTTCAGTAGTTAACTGATTTTAAAAATGTAACTTGCTACATTTGGATTGCGGTTTGTAAACGCGCGATTTTTAGGGTTCCGTACCCGAAGGGTAAAAACGGAGCCCTATTAATGTCACTCGGCTGTCTGTCTGTCTGTCTGTCTGTCTGTCTGTCTGTCCGTCTGTCCGCCGGTCACAGGTCTCTAGCTCGCAGACGAAATGAGTTACAAACCTGAAATTTTGGTATTTAGTGTAAAACGTTAACCCAAAATCAAATATTGAATTAGAAATTGAATTAAATAATTTTTCAGGGGGGCTCCCATACATGAAAAAGGAGCCGGAAAAAAAAATTTTTTCTTTACCCTAGGTTGTGGGGTATCATTGTTTAGAGCTCATTAAGTAGAGTACAAATATATACTTTTTTAATTTTTATCTCAAAAAATAAGGGAATGGGAGGCCATCAAAGTTGTCAGTTTTAGACCATTTTTGTGACGGGGGCTATCTCAAAAACTAAACTAGTTGGGAATATGATATTTCAGTATATTATGTACTATATGCTCTATTTAAACAACAAATACTGAAAACAACGATTTATTAAATAGTTTATAAGCTGTGACCAAAATAAACGAACATTTTTTTGGGTTTTTCTTTCACGGTTTGTTGCGATGTCTAGCTCGGAAATTAAATATTTCTTAGACCCAAAATATTATATTGTTCATAATTATGTACGGAACCCTGAAAGAGCGAGGCCCGACTCGCACTTGGCTGATTTTATTTATGTTAGTATGGGGCCGCACGCACTGCGATTAATCGCATTCAGTTCTTATTCAGTCTCTACTGGGCTAGCGCAGAGCCACAACACATGTTGTTCGCTAGAAATCCATGGTGGTACCTACTGAAATATAATTAAGCAAAACGCCATCCGCAGTGCGTGTTTGTACGCGGTTTGGCGATTTCAGCTTTTCCTAAACCGCTTGCGTTTTTTAAAATCGCGGTGCGTGCAAAGCGTAAGACCGATCGCAGGGCTAATTTTATATGAATAATTAAAGAATTAAAGAATAATTAAAAAATAAACAATTAGGTAAGTAGGTACGTAACGTAGTAAAATCATCAATCTGTGCGTTATATGCATTTTAATTTATCTTCATAGAGTAAGTAGTAAGTAAGTGAAGTGCACCAAGTGCACATAAAATATCTACGGAATACCTAGACATAAATCCAATTTTTATTTATAATCCATTGAAATGTTACAATTTAAGGACCGAATATTGCATTTATTAGAGGACGCAATTTTATTTTTGGGGCATGTGTGGGGGGGTCCATTATAGAAGCTTAACGTCAAGTTTGTGGGGTCGCCAGTCACCTTTGTCCCCCGGCCGCCATCTTGGAAAACTATATAACTAATTTATATAACTTTTTGCCCTAAATTAAAAATTAAAGAAGTTATAAGCAAAAAAGTGAGAAATTTTTATAAAATCTTTTTTGCTCCAAAACTTTTTTTATACATTTTACAAAAAAAAACTTCAGACCAATCTTATACTGTTTTGTAGGCCTACTCCACGGACATCTTGCTTACAAGGTAATCTTCAACATCATCATCATCATCATCATCATCATCATCAGCCTATTTCCGTCCACTGCTGGACGTAGGCCTCTCCCAGGGTGCGCCACACCATCCGGTTCTTTGCCTTTCGCATCCAATCCCGGCCAGCGACCCTTTTAAGGTCGTTGGACCACCGAGCCGGGGGTCTTCCTACGCTGCGCTTGCCGGTTCGCGGTCTCCACTCGAGGACACGTCTGCTCCAGCGGCCATCGGTCCTCCGACAGATGTGACCTGTCCATCGCCACTTCAACGAGCTGATCCTGCGAGCTATGTCGGTTACTTTAGTTCTTTTCCGAATAATCTCATTTCTGATTCTATCCTTCAAAGAGACTCCAAGCATAGCTCGCTCCATAGCCCGTTGAGCGACTTTAAATCTGTGGACAAGCCCCACCGTCAGTGTCCACGTCTCGGCTCCATATGTCATCACAGGTAGGATGCACTGGTCAAAGACTTTTGTCTTCAGGCATTGCGGCAGAGATGACGAAAAGACTTGACGTAACTTCCCAAATGCTGCCCAACCCAGACGAATCCTCCTGTCGGCTTCCGTCTCAAAGTTGTCTCGACCTAGTTGGAGAGTTTGCCCAAGATAGACATACTCTTCGACGACTTCGAGTGTAGTACCACCGACGGTTATTGGTTCCGGCATGACACGTGAGTTAAGCATGACCTTAGTCTTCTCAAGATTCATGCCGAGACCTGCACAACGGGAGGCCCCATCAAGGTCCCGCAGCATTCGGGCTAATTCAGCCGGAGACTCCGCGAATAAGACGATGTCGTCAGCAAATCGAAGGTGTGAGATGTACTCACCGTTTATATTGATTCCCCGTTCAATGTTTTAAAAACGTCCTCCAATGCTTTAGAGAACAGTTTCGGTGAAATAACGTCACCCTGTCTCACACCTCGGCGCAACTGGATTGGTTTAGTTTGGGAATTTTGAATTTGGACGGTCATCGTAGCGGCGCTATACAGACATCTCAACACCTCGATTTATCGCCAGTCAACACGGCATCGTTGCAGAGAATCCAGAACAGCCCAGATTTCGATTGAGTCGAAGGCTTTTTCATAGTCCACGAATCCCATACACAGCGGCTGATTATAACTATTCTTCTGTCTTTTGGATAATCTGCCGAACAGTATAAGGATTGTGGTACATGATACTATAGCCTTGTCAAAATCCAGCCTGCTCCGGAGGCTGAAACTCGTCAAGTCTTTTGGCAAGACGGTGATTGGTCCGAGGTATTTTTTTTTGTAAAATGTATAAAAAAAGTTATAGAGCAAAAAAGATTTTATAAAAATTTTCTCACTTTTTTTGCTTATAACTTCTTTAATTTTTAATTTAGGGCAAAAAGTTATATAAACATATTTGTAGGCAAAAGAATTTGCTACAAATTATGTCTTTACGAATTTTTTGTAAGACGCATAGTTTCCAAGATATCGCGAAAAAAGTGTTTTCCAAGATGGCGCCCGGGGGACAAGGGTGGCGACCCCACAAACTTGAGATTAAGCTTCTATTAACCCCCCAAACATGTCCCAAAAATAAAATTGCGTCCTCTAATAAATGCAAAGCTCATGTAACATTTCAATGGACTATTATAATTATTTTTGGGGTAGTTTACTTGTCTTTTTTTTTTTACTGAGTTCTAGTCTTTTTGAACTCGAGTTGCCACTTTAGTATTATTCCTCAAAAGAATGGAATGGAATGAAATACAATATTATATAATACAATATTATAAAAATAACAATTGATAACAGTATTTTTGTTCACGATACTGTTCACCGTTTTGTTACAACCTTTCTTATATTAATTTAAAAATATAGTACTTGTCAAATAGACCTATTAAATAAAATAGGATGTGATATTTATTTCACACGTAATGTGCTGTAATGTGAATCGGAATGACACGGTACTGATGGTATCAATACTTTTACTCAATACTGTATTGGTGAGGAGGTATCGATAGGTGGTGATCAGTATTAAATCAGTAGGTGCCTTAAATAAAAATAAAACCACTTAGTCCTAACAGACTGTCATATTTGGCATCAGAGTTGCTTTTTATCTTATGAATTCAGTAATAGTGTTACGAATGAACCTTATTACTAGTGCATTAAGGTTCATAATCGCTCGTCACCTAATAAATACCTAACAACCCATGTTGTAAACAACAAACAACGCGGCTGTTCTGGAATAAACATCGATAGGGGTGGAACTTTCTAGAAAACGCTTAGTCACGCGGTAACGGGTATATAAAGGGACCGGCGAGCTGACGGAGGGCAGTTCAGTTCTGAGAGCCGAGCGATATACAAGTGAAGGAAGCGATCGGAAGCGAAGAGGATTGGAAGCGAACAAGCGAAGAGGAAGTCTACAAGAAGATCAGGAGTACCTAGTGGAATACGGAAGTGCGGAATAAAGTCTGATCAAGGGTCACCAGGTGTTTTATTCCAAATCTTCGAACCCCAGCACGTAACAATTGGTGACAGAAGTGCGATTTGGAAGCTATGCCATTGACTCCGAGAGACGACTTCGGCAGCGAGGGTGTCAAGACCAGGGCCCAGCGTGCAGCGGAATCTAGCCGAGCACCTGTGGAGGAGCACCTGGAGGAACCAGCACCTGGTGGGTCCCCCCAGCTGGCCCCGCCCACTGGCCACGCCCACCAGACCACGCCCCTTGAGGCCACGCCCACTCAGCCGGAGGCCCCGCCCACTGGCCACACCCACCTGGCCACGCCCACTGAGCAAGCCACGCCCACCGTTGACTTGTCGAGTTTGATGCGGATAATGCAACAACAGTTTGCAGCGATACAGGAAAATCAAGATTGCAAATTTGCAGCGATACAGAAAAATCAAGATTGCAAATTTGCAGCGATACAGGAAAATCAAGCAGCGATACAGGAAAATCAAGATTGCAAATTTGAAGGGGTGCAGCGGACTGTTTTGTCGGCCGTTCACGAAGTCGGCGGCATGGTGGCTAAATTGCGAAAAGAGTTGGACCTCATGGACGAGCGAGTCACCTGCCTAGGAACGGACATAGATGGTGTGAAGACTGGCCTCAACGAGCTACAGAAAAAGGTGATACGTCTTGAAACGACAAGACTAACGTCAAGTGGAGCGATGGGCGCAGTTCAGGGACCTAATGTTAAGGTACCCCCATACGACGGTAGCACCTCCTGGCCCGCGTACCGGCAACAGTTTCAGACTGTTGCTACTGCCAACGGATGGACGGACGAACAGTGCTTGACTGCCCTCACTGTCGCATTGAGAGGGCAGGCTCTAACTGTTCTGGAGGCCTTTCCTACTTCAGGCTGTGGATACAAGGAACTGTTGGATGCACTCGAATCCAGGTATGGGGAGCGACATCTGGAGCATGTGTTCCGCGCCCAGCTGCGCGATAGAGTCCAGCGATCTGGAGAGGGTCTCCAGCAATGGGCGTTGGAAATAGATAAGCTTGTGCGGAAAGCTTATCCATCGGCCGACGATAAGATGGTAACCGCAAACATCGTGCAAGCTTTTGTCGATGGAATTAAAGACCTGGAGGTAAGAGCTGCCGTGAGGCTTCGTCACCATGCCTCATTAAAAGAAGCATTGGCGCATGCCTTAGAGGTCGAAGCAGTTCGACACGACATTCGGCAGACTCACAGACTACGTGAAGTTGTCGAGGAGGTGAAAGAGGTTAAGACCTCATTCAGGAAGAACTTTGGCGCTGTGTGCTATAGATGTGGTGTGAAAGGGCATCTGCAGCTGAATTGCCCACAGAAAGAGTCGCAGATGTCCCGACTAAAGAAAATAGAGGAACGGTTGGAGGAGCTTGCGAAGAGAAGTGAGGATGCAAGGTTTCCTCAAAATCAGGGAAACTAGTAACAGCCAGGACTAAGGGGCGAGTACTGGCTGGCACGGAGGGAGCCCCAGCAACGGTTATCTCACAGGGGGACATCGTCGGAAAGTGTGAAGAAGTTGTGTGGCTGAAGAAATGCACTTCAATGCCAAGCATGGAAAAATCAGGTTCTGGGAAGGATCCTACAGTCTATGAGCTTCTTGAAGACTGCAAAAGCAACCTGACTTATTCACAAAGCATCAAGGTAAAGAAGTTTCTATTACGCCATGCGGACATCTTTTCTAGTCAAGAAGGAAACCTAGGGAGAACATCGTTAGTGCAGCATAGAATCGATACCGGAAATGAGGGACCCATCCGTCAGCGGGCGAGACGGCTACCAATCGCGAAGGAAAAAGAAGTCGAGGATATGCTGAAAGAAATGGAAAGGAACAAAATAATAGAACCATCCGCAAGTCCCTGGTGCTCACCGGTTGTGCTTGTGAAGAAGAAAGATGGAAGCACACGGTTCTGCGTGGACTATAGGCGGCTCAATGACATCACAAAGAAGGATAGTTACCCGCTACCTAGAATCGATGACACTCTGGATACTTTGAGTGGCATGAAATGGTTTTCGACTCTAGACCTAAAATCAGGTTACTGGCAGGTAGAAATCCATCCAAAAGACAAGGAGAAGACAGCGTTTTCAACGGGAAAAGGATTATGGCAGTTTAATGTTATGCCTTTTGGATTGTGCAACGCACCTGCCACCTTCGAACGACTCATGGAATGTGTGCTAGCAGGGTTAGTAGGAGATGCCTGCTTGGTGTATCTAGATGACGTCGTTATCATGGGTCGAGACTTCGAGGACCATTTGCAAAACATGGAGCGAGTCTTCGCCAAAATACATGGGGCAAACTTAAAACTTAACCCGAAGAAGTGTCAGCTATTCAGGAAAGAAGTGAATTATCTCGGCCATGTCATCACAAGTGAGGGCATCCAGACTGACCCGGCGAAAATTGAAGTGGTTAAAAAATGGCCTACCCCTAAAGACAAGACAGAGGTAAGGGCATTTTTGGGTTTGTGCTCTTACTACAGGCGTTTCGTCAAGGGGTTTTCTGAGATCGCAAAACCGTTACATAGACTGACGGAAGAGAAAAGACCATTTTGTTGGGATGAAGCCTGTGAGGATTCCTTTTCAAAACTGAAGAAATACCTGTGTGAAACACCAATTTTGGGATACCCACAACCGGAAGGCCAGTTTATCGTCGATACCGACGCGAGCAACACCGCGATTGGAGGAGTGCTATCCCAAAAGCAGGGAGATAGAGAAGTCGTTATGGGGTATTTCAGCAAATCACTGTCAAGACCGGAACGGAACTACTGCGTGACACGGAGGGAACTTTTTGCCGTGGTAAAAACATTGCAACACTTCAGCAAGTACCTAATCGGCCGAAAGTTTTTACTACGTACGGATCATGCAGCATTGAAATGGCTACTGCAATTTAAGAATCCCGAAGGTCAAGTTGCTCGGTGGATTGAACAACTCCAGGAATATGACTTCGAGACTCAACATCGCAGCGGGAAGTCACATGGAAATGCAGATGCACTTTCTCGGAGGCCATGCCCGGAAGAATGCAAACATTGCATCAAACAGGAGTCGACGGAGCTATCATTGAAACTTACCAGGACGAGTTCCTTAGGACCCTGGGAGGATGATGCAATGAAGATGGCTCAAGAGGGTGATGAGGATCTACGGCACATCATCGTGTGGAAGAAAAGAGGAGACGCCAGACCAACATGGAGTGAGGTTGCACCTATGAGCGTTATCACTAAGGCATACTGGGCACAGTGGAGCAGTCTTACTCTACAAAATGGAATACTCTACCGAAAATGGGAAAAGACTAACGGTAGGGAGTTCCATCTTCAGGTAGTCGTTCCGAGAGCCAAGGTACCCGATGTCCTACGTGAAGTGCATGACGGAGTTTCGGGAGGTCATCTTGGCGTCAAGAAGACACTAACGAAAGTACGGGAGAGGTTTTACTGGCTCCATTGTCGGGAGGATGTGCAGGACTGGTGCCGTAAATGTACCATTTGCGCTGCCGTGAAGGGACCGCAGACAAGGAGTAGAGGTAACCTGCAGCTGTACAATGTTGGTGCACCCTGGGAACGTATAGCTATTGATGTAGCCGGACCATTCCCTGTGACTGAATCAGGGAACAAATACTTCATGGTTGTTATGGACTACTTCACTAAGTGGCCGGAAGTATTCGCGATACCTAACCAGGAAGCTACAACTGTTGCAACTAAGCTCGTTGAGGAGGTTATATGTCGCTTTGGTGTACCATTGGAAATCCACTCAGACCAAGGAAGGAACTTTGAATCGCAAGTGTTTCAGGAAGTATGCAAAATTTTAGGTCTGCATAAGACACGCACAACTGCATACCACCCGCAGTCTGACGGAATGGTTGAAAGATTCAATCAGACGCTTGAAAGGCATTTGGCAAAGTTGGTTGACGCCCACCAAAGAGACTGGGACAGGTACATTCCACTGTTTCTCCTCGCCTACAGGACTGCAGAGCATGAGAGCATAAAGGCGACTCCGGCGTTAGTCAATTATGGCAGGGAACTACGGTTACCAGTAGACTTATTGATGGGAGGGACACCGGATGAACCTTGCACCGTACAAGACTACGTCGCCAATCTGAGAGAGAAAATGCGAGAAATACATGCTACAGTCAGGGAAAACGGATTGCAATCAAGTGAGAACATGAAAACCAGATACGACCGGAAATCGAACACGAGCGGATTCGAGGAAGGCGCCTTAGTCTGGCTGCATAATCCGACTCGTCGAAAAGGGAAATCTCCAAAATTGCAAACCAGATGGGAGGGTCCATACAAAGTGGTTACCCGTATTAACGACGTCACGTATAGGATTCAACGTCAACCAAGGGGAAAATTTAAGGTTGTACACATCGACCGCTTAGCAAAACATTACGGAAGCAACAGTGATGCTCGGGACGAGCATCGCTAAGAGGGGGGCAGTGTTACGAATGAACCTTATTACTAGTGCATTAAGGTTCATAATCGCTCGTCACCTAATAAATACCTAACAACCCATGTTGTAAACAACAAACAACGCGGCTGTTCTGGAATAAACATCGATAGGGGTGGAACTTTCTAGAAAACGCTTAGTCACGCGGTAACGGGTATATAAAGGGACCGGCGAGCTGACGGAGGGCAGTTCAGTTCTGAGAGCCGAGCGATATACAAGTGAAGGAAGCGATCGGAAGCGAAGAGGATTGGAAGCGAACAAGCGAAGAGGAAGTCTACAAGAAGATCAGGAGTACCTAGTGGAATACGGAAGTGCGGAATAAAGTCTGATCAAGGGTCACCAGGTGTTTTATTCCAAATCTTCGAACCCCAGCACGTAACAATAGCCATTTTGGAGAATATTAATTTGTTATCACATAATATCATTGTCATTGTAGGTATAACCTCCGGCATTTAAAGTCGAACGCTGACCGAGTGCGCGCAGCGTCGTGCGAGTGAGCGGGACACAGTACGATTGGAGTCTGGAGAGCCAATCAGCGCTTACGAGGGATCCGCGAGAGCTAATCAGTGCTTACGAACGATCCCCACGCCCTCCCCGCGACCCCCTCTGTTAGAAAGCAGGTAGCTTGTATACTGGCCAGGAACGTTTTATTTATAAGATAAATTTAAGATTAGAATGTTCTTGTTCCATTGTCCTCACATTTTGTTTAGATGTCAACATGGTAACAGAGCGTTGCTAAGGAAAATTTAATTTTCAATTTTTTTTTGAAAAATATAAAAAAATTTCGAGATGTCGGCGAACCAAATTAGTTTAGAGAAACTGGAGGGTTCGGCAAACTACTCTACTTGGAAGATTCAAATGGAGTTATTACTCATATCAGAGGATTTGTGGGAATATGTGCTGAAGACGCCTGTGCAAACCGATACGGCGGGGTTGCAAAGAGATAACAAAGCAAGAGCTAGGATTTTATTACAAGTGAAACCACATTGTCTATTACATGCAAGAAAAGCCAAAACAGCAAAAGAGAGCTGGGAAGCTTTACGTGCAACTTTTGAGGACAAGGGAGTAAATAATCGCTGCATCTTGCTAAGGAAACTTATAAGTCAAAAACTGAACATGCATGAATCTCCTCGGCATTACGTAAATGAGATTATGAACATTGCTCAAAAGCTTGAGGATATAGGTAAAGAGTTGGATGATGAACTATTGACCGCTTTAATGTTACAAGGCTAAGCCTTGTAACATTAAAGCGGTCAATAGTTCATCATGAAGAAGAGAAGAGTATGCACCAATGAGAATGGCTATAGAGAATAGTAATATTATCTTGACAACCGACTATGTGAAAACGAAACTTCTACAGTTAGAGATGAAGCAAGGAAAGGAAGATGAACCGTCTACGAGTGCTTTAGTCTCTACAAAAAATAAGAAGTTTCAGAATAACAAGAGCAAGCAATTAAAGAAGAAACTTAAATGTTTTATTTGCAATGGAGACCACAAAGCTATAGATTGCCCCTCTAATCCTTCAAAGAAGAAGACGAAGGACTGAGATACCTCATTTTCGACTTCTGCGCATTGAAGGTCAACGTTCAACTTATTTGCTGTGACTTGTAGGTGTAATTTTGTTCGAACAGACGGGGCAATTTTTTTTACAAAAATGGCAACATTTTACGAGTTTTATTGTCTTTGTCATTTGTCAAATTATTGTCATTGTCATTTGTCATCTATGTCGTATCTTAGGAATTTTGATTTTTAAATGATTTTTATTTTGATATCATTTGTATTTTGTTATCATTCGCGTCGGTGCTCAATTTTTTGTTAGTTTGGACTTTGGTTAACTAAATCTGTGGTTTTGAGGTAGGATTGCATTAATTTACTAATGCTACGTCGTTTTAGGTTTTATAAAAAAATAAAAAAGTGTTTCACGTGCAGTTTGTTTACGAATTACCGGTAAAAAATCTACCTCTTTATAATGGCTAATAAATTCCCAAAAAAGGATACCAAAAAGAAAAGTAGTCACGATGAGAGAAGTGGTAGGACTTCGACAATGTTTTCGCTTACGGTAAGTGCTACCTATAATTATTTATCAACAAAAGTAAAAATAAAACACTAATAAAATATGCATGGTAAAAAAATTAAATTTACAAATTAAGTACTGTGTGTGTACTTTTATACATACTTACATAATTTCTTTTGTTTTTTTTTTTCAGTTTGGAAAAGTCATCTTTATTTCCGCTCTACTAGCAGGTCTATCCTCCTTTTATGTGTACAAAGTATTGACAACTCCTCCAGATATGCCTAAAATAGACCTTGATGAACACTGGGGACCTTATCCTATGGATCCAAAACCAGACTTATCCATACGACCATATGAGATAGAGTTTAGTGACATAGTGAGTAGCTATTCTCACATTTCATCATGAAATTAATGTAATAAAAATATTTGTGTAAAAAGTTTTGGAATCTAAGGTGAAATCACAAAAGTTGTGGGCATTATAGCTGAATTTTGTTGTTTGAAAATGACATTATTGCATATGAGAATTGATATTATGTACATATGCATCTTTCATACAAAATAGCCATTTTTAATAGATAAAAACAATGCGTAATGTTGTATATTATTAAGGATTTTGTATATATAATGAAAATTTAAATCCTAATTATGTTAAAAATATTTTTTTACAAACAAATCATTCAAGATCTCAGTACATAGTTGCTCTTTTTAAAATTCAAAATATTTCAATATAATATGTAACTACATGGTATTTATCTATGTAAGTAACAAATTACCATACTATCTTGTGGGCAGCTGAATCCAAAGCCTTCTATGCCACTTGTTGATAAGAAAGTGTTGTGTAATAAACCTTGACTTAAATACTTGATTGCAGATGATAAATGATTTAAAAGAAAGACTTCTACACAGGAGGCCTTTCCCCCCACCGTTAGAAGAAGCCGGTTTCACATACGGATTCAATTCACACTTCCTGACGAGGGTGCTTGATTACTGGCAGAACAAATACAATTTTAAAGAAAGAGAACGCTTTTTCAATAAGTTTGACCATTTTGTAACTAATGTGCAAGGATTGGATCTACACTATATGCATGTAAAGCCACAGGTTTCTGCTGATATTGAGGTACCTATATTTTATTTATTTATTATCCTCACAATCTCAAGATATATATATATCATTGACCGATATGTATAGCAAATAGGCCACTTGTCCCTTACTTAAGCCATTAGTCTCATCATGATCAACCCATTACCGGCTCACTACAGAGCACGGGTCTCCTCTCAGAGTGAGAAGGGTTTTGGCCATAGTCTACCACGCTGGCCAAGCGGATTGGCAGACTTCACACACCTTTTGAGAACATTATGGAGAACTCTCAGGCATGCAGGTTTCCTCACGATGTTTTCCTTCTGAAAAATCGTGAGGAAACCTGCATGCCTGAGAGTTCTCCATAACGTTCTCAAAGGTGTGTGAAGTCTGCCAATCCGCTTGGCCAGCGTGGTAGACTAAGGCCAAAACCCTTCTCACTCTGAGAGGAGAGACCCGTGCTCTGTAGTGAGCCGGTAATGGGTTGATCAGGACAGGAGGAGGTTTTCCTTCACCGTTAAAGCAAGTGATATTTAAATACTTAAAACGCACATAACTTCGAAAAGTTAGAGGTGCGTGCCTCGGGATCGAACCCACGACCTCCGATTAGAAGTCGGTCATCCTAACCACTAGGCTATCACAGCTTTTTAGCCATTAGTCTAGTAAGGTCCAAAGTAAAAGGAAAAGATTAAGAACAGTAAATAAGCCAGTGATAAATAAATCAATCTGGAGAAACCAATTCAAAAAGCAGTTTATTGTATTAGTATTGTATTTGTTTGGTGCAATGACTTTAATCTAGATTCTGAGCTGTTCTACACCATAAAACAAAGTTCAAGAAAGGAGAGTAGTGTATAATGTATTTTTTTACAATTATTTTGCTACTTAACTATTTTTGAATTTTTAACATTCAAATTCAAAATAAATTCAAAAACTTGCATTCTTGCTTGAATTCAGAAGACGCTTGGCATCATTATAATGATAAGTATAACTTTTATTTATATTGTAGGTAATACCACTACTAATGTTGCACGGCTGGCCGGGCTCTGTCAGGGAGTTCTACGAGGTTATACCAAAGCTCACGACGCCGCAGCCGGGTTACAAGTTCGTATTCGAAATCATAGCACCTAGCCTTCCTGGATTTGGATTTTCCCAGGTAAATGTGTTAAAGAGTTATACCCAATTTATGGGGTAATTTCATCTAGAGGTACAAGTTAATTTTGAATTTTTTTTACCAAGCAGATTACACAAGTCGGTATTTGTAGTGTCCATGGTTAAAATGTACCCCTAACAAAAAAATGTTTTAGTAGAATATTTTTCTTTGTTTTTAGAATTGCATAGGCAGATTTTATGCATATTTATAACACCAATTAAAAACAGCATTCACACGGTTTGTAGGTGAAATGTTGAACTTTCAAATTTTTTTAGAAGTTGTTTATTCATTTCTTACATGTAGTTGACAGTGAGTGAAGGACATTTATCACAGAAAATCAAATAATTAAAAAAAAATTGCTTGTCTGTAAAGTTGGTTTACGGACAACAATTTTACGTGATAACGTCTTAAGAAAACAAAGAGAGAGATGCATCACAAGCCGAACGCTTGCATGCGGAACGTGACGGATGAGTCATCCTTTTCCGTGCGTGTAACCGTTCATCGATTTATAAGACGTTATCACGTCTAAAAACAAGCCGACGAAGTCGTGGGTATCTGAAAGTAAATAATAGTCTTTTGTGATTGTGATTGTCTTTTGGGCACTGCCTCGATTTTTTTATAGTCCATTATATACAGGTGAGTTTCCATTCCAGGCGCCGGTGAGGCCCGGCTTTGGGCCAACAGAAATGGCGATCATGATCTCCAACCTCATGAAGCGGATCGGACACGACAAGTACTACGTGCACGGCGGCGACGTGGGTCACATGCTGGGATGTATTTTGGCCACTTTCTTCCCACAAAATGTATTGGGTTTCCACACCAACACACCTCTGCTGTTGTTCCATCCTTTGGAAAATATTTTCACTGTGCTAGGTAAGTTGACAAGTTATTGTCGGCGCGAGAAGTTATCAACGGCGAAGGCTAAGGGCGAAGGAAAATACCTGCACGCCTGAGAGTTCTCCATAATGTTCTCAAAGGCGTGTGAAGTCTAACAACCCGCACTTGGCCAGCGTGGTGGACTACAGCCCAAGCCCTTCTTCTGGGAAGAGACCCGTGCTCTGTAGTGGGCATGTAATAATTTATGAAATAATTTTATTTCAGACAAAACTTGTAATGAGTTGATACTGATGATGAGAGGTCATCACTATAATAAATCATCACTAGTAAAAGATAAATAAATTAGAAATTAGATCTAATATAGACCAAAATGCTGACTATGAATTTTCCTAGGAGCATTATGGCCGAGCCTGATAGTTGAGCCCCAGCTGCAGAGCCGCATGTATCCGCTGAGCGAACACTTGATGAGATTGGCTGAGGAGTCCGGATACCTCCATATTCAAGCCACCAAACCTGACACCATTGGTAATTTCTTTTCAAATTATTTAATAGACAAAATACAATTATAATATAAAGGTTAGAGGTATGTAACAAACAACAAGCTTATTTAGAAAAAAAATTAAACTGACTTCACTCCATGTGGTCGTGAAATACGGGTAGTTACATTTATGCGTGTAAATTCGTAAACACGTAGATTACGATAGTGAAAAAATCTTCAAAATCGGTTCATTGGCTTTTGGAATAATCGCGAACATACATACAGAACATCCTTTTTTTGAAATCGATTAAGAACAATGGAGAACACCAATGTATTAAAATTTTACATTAAATTAATATAATTATTATATCAGAGCTTACATACTACGCGTATCACACCTTGGCGCTCGCCTTCTTATTCCAACACCCACACCTGACCACAGTGATGGCAGTAGGTTGGTAAGTCACTAATATTTTTGATTGGCACACAGAATTCTCTAACATTTCCGGGACGAAGTAGGTTTAATTTTTTCTAAAATACAACCTGTTCTCCCACAGGAATAGCGTTAACGGACTCCCCGGCGGGCCTAGCGGCGTACATCCTGGAGAAGTTCTCCACGTGGACCAACGACGCGTACAAGAGGGCGGGCGACGGCAACCTGCTGGCCAAGTTCAGCTTGATGCACTTGCTGGACAACGTGCTGGTCTACTGGAGCACCAACACCGTCACCACGGCCATGAGGATACACGCCGAGACTCTGAACAAGAGGTTCTTCGCCATGAGGCTGGATGAGTGAGTAACACATTAATTATATTATGTAGTTTAAAAAAACTAAAAAAAAAGCTTCTACTTCTTAGCTCCATCATCAGACTCCTCTGCACTGAATTGTACTTTGTAAATAGGACTCGTCAAAAAGAAACCAAATGAGCCTAAACTCACTAGCCTTAACTGTAGCGGTAAAATTCGAGATATACTTACTCTATTATAAATTCGAGATCTATTTATTTTTATTATATAACACTAGCTTCTGCCCGCGGCTTCGCCCGCGTGAATTTCGGTTTTTCACAAATCCCGAGGGAATCGTGGATTTCCAGTTCCCGTTCCCGTTCCCTTTTCCAACCTTTATACCTACTTTCAAGGAAGTTTGCTATAGTAATCTACCTATAGCTGTAACTATAGATTTCGGTTTTTCAAAATCCCGTGGGAACTGTGGATTTTTCCACGATAAAAAGTGCCTATTCAAAATTTCAGCCAAATCGGTTCAGTAGTTGCGGCGTTAAAGAGTAACAAACATTCAAACATCTAAACATCCAAACATCCACACTTCACATTTAAAATAATAGTAGGATGTTTTGTGCCTTTAAAATAAAAGTTGTGCTTATAATTTATTTTACTATAATATGTAAGGCGATGTACAGACCGAGTAGCAAAGGCAAATGAAGGCGAATTCTAGGCGTTTGCCGATTGAACTTTCGCTGTTGCTGCGTCCACATAAACAGCCGAAAGAGAACGATGGCTAGCAAGATTGAAATCAAGCGAAGGTGCTTTTATTTTTGCTGCTTGGAACAGAGAAGAGAAGAGAAGGAACAGACCCATTATTGGGCCTTCTTTCGCTTGCCTGCGCTGCTGTCTGGACGGCTGAAAGCGAGCGAGGGTTCGTTTGTACTATCTTATAAATTGAATATTTATTGATTTTTCTAGGATCCCAACAGAGGTTCCGACGTGGGGTATAAAATTCAAGCACGACCTAGTGTTCCACCCGGACTCCATGCTGAAGCTGAAGTTCAAGAACTACCTCCACAGCACCATAGTGGAGGACGGCGGGCACTTCGCCGCGCTCGAGAACCCCGACATACTCGCCGCTGACGTGCTCGAGGCGGTCAGCACGTTCCTGCAGTTCCACAACCATAGCAAGTGAGTATGAAACTTGGCTCTACAATGCCTCGACATTTGAAGTCAAGATAGTGCTACTGTCTAGACTAGCGGCTAGACAGTGATAAGTAATCTTACCTTGTAGTAAATGACGATAGTCAAATGGAAACGCGTTAACTTGGAAGGTACATTTTTATGTGGCAGTATTAAACATGTAGTTATCAACTTATCGACCCATTACCAGCCCATTAAAGGGTAAAGGTATATCCTCTCACAGTGAGAAGGGTTTAAGCCGCTGGCCAAGTGCGGATTGGTAGACTTCATACGCCTTTGATAACATTATAAAGAACTGAATCTGAATTAAAAATATGTCTATTCTATTCGGCTTTGCTTCAGCTGTCCACAAGATAGTTAAACTACTTCTTGTAACATTTTGTTTTGAAAAGAGCAACTACTGAGTTTCTTGCCGGCTCTTCTCAGCAGAACCAGCATTCCGAACCGCTGGTAGATTCTTGACATGTCATAAGAGCCACACGTTGGCCTACGTGAAATAAACGATTTTTTGAATTTTGAACTCTTGGCATGCAGGTTTCCATACACATAGTACCTTAACGTTAAATTACCTAGCGTGGAATCGATCCCGGGATCTCCTATCATACAAATCCACAGCGCACGTTACAATTTCACAAGACCACCTTTATCACAATTCCCAGGACTGCAGAACCTCAACAAAACAAAGCGCAAGGAAACCACGATACAGCGCTAACAATATACGAATTTACTGTAAAAGACATCTACGGCAGGGAGGTGAAACTCGACAAATACAAGGGATACGTGCTGCTGATAGTCAACGTGGCCTCGCAGTGCGGTCTCACGGACACCAATTACAACCAGCTCAACGAATTGTACGAGAAATACGCCAAAAGCAGGGACCTGCGCATACTCGCCTTCCCCTGCAACCAGTTCGGCGGCCAGGAACCCGGCTCCGAAAGGGAAATAATCCGATTCGCGCGAGAAAGGAACATCAAGTTCGATATTTTCGAGAAGATCGCGGTGAACGGTGAAAACGCGCACCCGCTGTGGAAATTCTTGAAACGCACCCAAAGCGGCACGTTCGGAGACTTCGTCAAGTGGAACTTCTCCAAGTTCATCGTCGATAAGAACGGGGTGCCTGTCGAGAGGTTCGCACCCACCGTCGATCCGATCGATTTGGAACCACATTTAGCCAAATATTGGTAGAGTCAGTCAAAAAGAGAATCAGCGTGGCTAAACAGTGAACGCGCGCCATACACTTCAGACACCATTCCCTACAACTATGCCAAAAATGGCTTTTACACGAATTATTTCCCCTAATTTTGCTTCATTGAGTGGGCTACCATAGTATTGTATTGCCCGCTAAACAAAAGCACAGCAGCGCCCTCAAACCTCACGCCGATTCTCTTTTTGAACAGACTAGTCTTTTTTTCCTTACTTGTCTTAAAGGGTAAACAAGGCCATTCTCGCGTAAGAGACGCGTTTTGCACGGCGCATAGTACGTTCTTACCGCGAACTATCAACGAAGTCATGATTTAGGTGAAAATTCAAATACAATAACGACTAAAGCGCCGGGGAAAGAGCGTTACTAACGCGTCTCTCCGAAAAGATTTTTGTGATTTGTTTACCATTTAAGACAACTAAGAAAAAACAGACTGTAGAACTATGTTTTAAGTGTAACAAAATATTATACCCATGACAGATCCTAATATAATACTATCCTTTTCACAATGTTGCCTGCAGAAAAGGATAGCATTATATTTAGAGCCGTTAATTCGCAAAACAGAATTGACCCCCTTGATTAGGCGTTAGGGGCTCTTCTAAGTTATTCCACCGGTCGCAAAGTTTTGATTAATTGATTTGGTTTAATCGAACAATTCTTTTTAATTTATTCTTATAGTTACTTACGTACTAAAATGCAAATATCTTATAATTAATAAGCGGTATAACTTTTTTTTAATAATACCTGTTCTAAGATAAAAATGAAAAATCTCTTAGTTAAGTAAGTCGTTATTTTAATGTAACTTACATACCTACTATTATTCTTTCTGTTGTGATGTACGAAGCATTTATCTTTTATTAATTTGTGACTATTACATTTTATGACTAATGTTACTTTTTTGAGTAATATAGAATTTATTGCAAATAATAGTATATAGGTAGATACTTTTTTACAGTTTTTCAATTAAAAAAATAATATTTTTTAAGTAGTTTCATTTCTCACTCTACGGCTTTGCTTTGTACTGCTCATTGTTGCGGGTCGTAACCCCTTAGAACTGCAATTGCAATTTTGAAGTTCAATGCAGTCCATCTGTCTAGATCTTGACTTAGGTACCAAAAACTGAAAATTTATATTTGATAATTCGCATCGGAACCAATTTTCTCAAATAGTTACCTCATGAAAGGTATTTTAAAAACACAATATGTATTTGTATTAGGAACTTTATTAAGCAAAAAATTATAACAAGGACAATAATTAACAATTTCTACACAGTCTGCCTCCCAAGTCTGAGGCGCGAGAGGTCTTTTTGTATGGTATTCCTCGAACTGGTCTCGCTCCACTGGAGCTCTGGTATAGCTTCAATCAGCTGCACAAATTATATATGAATTAATAATACTCACAAGCTATATTTTAGGAAAATGAAACAGATTTAAATATACTACACATATGAATATTTCCCTCGATTTCTCCAGGATCCCATTATCAGTTCTTGACACGATGACCATAGGACCACGTGGGAAGGATATAGGACATACCCTTACAAACAAAAAGCATATTCCAAATCGGTCCAGGCGTCTTTGAGTAATCGGGGAACATACCTACATAAAAAAAAACCGGCCAAGTGCGTGGCGGGCCACGCGCAGTGTAGGGTTCCGTAGTCACAATCCTCGAAAAACAGATATAACTCCTTAACCTGTGAACCCTACTTAGCCGTGATAGTTTTCCTTTAAATTTGATTATATACCCTACTGCTGTGAATTTTTTCAAGTTCCTATACTGCCATTTGGCTGATAGAGGGGGGGGGGGACACTTGACTAATAAAAATTTGCACTTTAAAACATCATATTTTACAAACGGATCTAGAAATCGAAAAATGATGTTCCCACACCCACAGTATTTTTAAAAGACCTATTCAACGATACCCCACACTATGGGGTAGACGAGAAAAAAAATATTCATCCCCACTTTACATGTAGGGGAGCTACCCTAAAAAAAAATATTTATCAAAATTTTATTTCACCACTTTGTCGGCGTGATTAATATTTATACTCATGCCAAATTACGGATTTCTAGCACTGACACCCGTATTCTTAGTTCTAAACTCATGATTTACTCGACTCGACTCAACCTCACAGAGGTGTTTTGATATTCATAGTTGTAATTTTTGTCCTTACCTCAAACACTTTCCTCACTCGAGGTGAGTTGAGTTGAGTCAAATGTAAGGTTGATCGGCATCTACCTTGAGGATGTTTTTATGTGATTGTTAGCTACAAAAGAAGTATTTTATTAATTTTTTATAATGTCTTTTGATAGTTTTATTGAATACTAGCGACCCGCCCCGGCTTCGCACGGGTAGTAGAGCATATTATGCGTAGGTACTACCCGCTCAGGGATTAGGCAGCGTTTTCGATGAAAGCTCCCAGGCGGCTTGACTTTTTACGATATTTTCCACAATGAACTTACTATATCTCACCTTATACCCGAATTACTAATTTCGTGGAATTCTGACGTTTCATAATGTTACCAGAGATAAAACAATTCCCACAAAAAAGATAAAAAATTCAAAACTTATGCAAATACAAATCAACTGCTGCATGTATATATGACAAATGCCTGACAGACACTTCATGGTGATAATGTCATTCGACTTCCATTTTTGAATAAATTTTTTCAATGTGCTTCTTTTGTTTTCAATTGCTGTTAGTGTGCACTTTCTAGTTTCCATTCTTAGCAATTTCTAGTTTAGGGCGAAACAATATTATTAAGTGGCTTAGAGCTTTATATGTTGACAGGGAATTAAAGTAGTTTGGGGTAAAATCGTACTTCGTAGATGTTAACCCTATTCTCCATATAAATAACTCATATGTAAATGACAATGACAGCTGTCAGAATTAAGTCGATATTAAGTCAAAAATAAAGAGAAAAACTAAATATTTCAAATCAAATAAATTACAGTGTATTTGGAACATAAAAAGGTAAGTTTTCACCAGATTCCGTGAAAAAAAAAAATTATTTTAAAAGATAAAAATAAAAAACCAAAAACTTGGTTTTTTGAACCTTTCACATAAATTTTGAGGTTATTGAAAAAAGTGTAAATACAAAAGTTGTAGATCTTTTTATTACCTACAACTTTGCCATTTGATTTTTGTCCATAGGACTTCTAGTTTTGCCGGAAATCGAGATAAACCGTTTTTTACCCTTAAAACTCCCCCCCTTTTTTCCCGAGCTCAGATTGCCCGTAAATTATTTTTCCTTGTATTTTTATAATATTCTCCTCCTTTTCCAATGGGTTCCATCCTACGTACTGTGATTTTTTTTTTGGTTTCAAAAATTATCGACACTCATGGGCTATAGGGAGAACCGCAGCCACCGACGCGCTTATAGGCACGCTCCCGCCGCGGCCGCCGCAATTTTTAAATCTGTAATATCTTCGAAAGTATTCATTTAAATCATATGCTGTAAAGGGCCATGTGGATTTATATTAAATCAACAATGTATTCAAGGTATTTAATTAGATAAGGATTAATACTGTATTGGTTGAAATCGCTTCGAAAATTAGCCATTATTTGTCGTAAAAAGTAAATGACAAAAAAATGTTATTGTGGGATATCCATAAGAGATAGACATATACCATCGCGGACTTTTCTGTAGACCTTTTTAATGTGTACAATACTTAGTACATTATTTTGATAAATCTCGTAGGGTTCAGCCTGCGTTTGCGATGTAAGCGGAAAAAATTTAATTATTTACGACATCACATTAGAAACCTCAAAAATAACAGTATTTCTCCACTATTTAATGGATGTTATTATACATATAAACCTTCCTCTTGAATCACTCTATCTATTAAAAAAAACCGCATCAAAATCCGTTGCGTAGTTTTAAAGATTTAAGCATACATAGGGACATAGGGATATAGGGACGGAGAAAGCGACTTTGTTTTATACTATGTGGGTGAGGCCGCCGTTTTTTAGGGTTCCGTAGTAAACAAGGAACCCTTATAGTTTCGCCATGTCCGTCCGTCTGTCCGTCTGTCCGTCTGTCCGTCTGTCCGTCTGTCCGTCTGTCCGTCCGTCCTCGGTTAATCTCAAAGACTATTAGTGCTAGAAATCCGTAATTTGGCATGAGTATAAATATTAATCACGCCGACAAAGTGGTGAAATAAAATTTTGATAAATATTTTTTTTAGGGTAGCTCCCCTACATGTAAAGTGGGGATGAATATTTTTTTTCTCGTCTACCCCATAGTGTGGGGTATCGTTGAATAGGTCTTTTAAAAATACTGTGGGTGTGGGAACATCATTTTTCGATTTCTAGATCCGTTTGTAAAATATAATGTTTTAAAGTGCAAATTTTTATTAGAGTCAAGTGTCCCCCCCCTCTATCAGCCAAATGGCAGTATATAGGAACTTGAAAAAATTCACAGCAGTAGGGTATATAATCAATTTTAAAGGAAAACTATCACGGCTAAGTAGGGTTCACAGGTTAAGGAGTTATACCTGTTTTCCGAGGATTGTGACTACGGAACCCTACACTGCGCGTGGCCCGCCACGCACTTGGCCGGTTATTGCTGATATGGCGCAGAAGTATTACGATGGTAGCGTAGAAACTTCTACGCGTCGGTGACGTTGAGTGGCGTATAATAGTGACGATTAAATGTAAAGGGTTGCATACATCAAATTATTTTGATGTAAGTATGTTATATAAATAAATAATATAACCTATATTATGTAAATGAAATATGCACAAGGAAACCCATTGAATTAATAAAATCAACTTTAATTACTCCTTAATTTTACAACAAAAGCTTATTATTTATCATATACTTATTAAGATATAAAATATAATTATACACGTAAAACCACTATCTTTCGCTTTACATATTCTCTTGTAACTATTAAATAATGTACCTATTAATATGTACCTTTTTTTTCATACTTATTTAAACTATATATATATATATATATATATATATATATATATATATATATATATATATATATATATATATATATATATATATATATATAATTTTTACATATTATGTATATATATTATATTTATTAATATTTAAGTAATTATTTATTATATTATTTATGGTATGTATTTATTAGAGTGGTATGTAAATAGTATAATATGTAATTTATTATGTACTTATTGTGATTTCCCGTCTATTATCTACTACAATGTTCTTACGTATAGGTTACCTGGAAGAGATCACTCTTAGTGATAAGGTCGCCTTTTGTTGTAAGTTTTTCCTGTACCTTAGGTTAGTAAATATTCTAAGCAATAAAGTTGTATAAATAAATAAATAAAAACTACAGTATGGATTTGGTTGAAATTTGGAATGAAGATAAGATTGAATACCCTGAATTAACACATGCACATAGGCTAATTTTTATTCCGAAAAATCAATGAGCTTCCACAGGATTTTTAAAAAACCCATATCCACCGCGAACAAAGTCATGGGAATCAGCTAGGCAATTGTTTAAAGTTTTTAAAATCATTCGTGTTTTGCAAATGGCCATTCAATCACTTAATCCATGAGTATAGTTCGTATAAAATGAGAACTCACTCGCCATTTTAAGTTTATGTCAGTTTATGTGTCAACTGTCATGTCAAAAAATACGGTTCACCTATAAAATAAGGACTAAAGTCGTACTTTTGACATGACGGTTGACATATAACGTTAAGATGGCCATTTTCGTCTAATGCTTTCAGTTTTTCTTTGTAAGTTTTAGCTGATCTTGCTCTGCTTTTTTCTTTAGAGATCTTAAATTTTTCTGGATTGCTTTTCAGTCGCTCCCTGTAAAGAAGGAAATTTTAGATTTTTCTGCTGTGGTCAAAGGCATCTGTAATAAAATAAAAACTTATTTATTCTAACAGCTTATAACTGTTAATATATAACAAAACGAGTGAATACTCACCTTTATTTGGTGGCGTAGGGGAAGTGGCGAATATCTACGCCACCAGTGGCGTTGAAGTGCCAAAATGGTGGCGAATTCTTTCTTCTACGCTGTCGGCGCGTTGAGAAAATCACATAAATCTCTGAAAATAACGTACGATTTGACTTACATTATAGCTCCAAATATAGCTTTCACTTCAACTCACATGGTGCACTGATAGTTTTAAGTGTAACAGTTAAACTTACATTTTTATGCGCAAAAATCTTTTCTCGTAAAAAGTGTGTACACAATCTGAATCTTACATTCACGAGTCAACTGTCAAAATAATGACCGCTATCGAGCCGCTGGCCTTATACTATAAAAACTCAGTGGTGCCACCTCCCGATTTAAACATCCCTGACTCCAAACTTCAATAGGTATGAAAAATATTGGTGGCGTTGGCAAAGTGGCGTTGAATTAAAATTTTTGACGTCATAACTGTTTTGACCAAAAATTCAAGGAAAGTCTTAGGATACCCCTTGTGAAATTAAAAGCATAGATAGCCATTTATATAAGTATTCTTAATACATAAGCCGTTTCTCAAGAATTCTCAAACTTTTTGCTACAGTGAAGGTTAAAGTGCACCTCTACCTCGGCGGATAAGAGTTTTTGTGGAATTTTCGTCCCTTTTTAGGGTTCCGTAGTAAACAAGGAACCCTTATAGTTTCGCCATGTCCGTCCGTCTGTCCGTCTGTCCGTCTGTCCGTCTGTCCGTCTGTCCGTCTGTCCGTCCGTCCTCGGTTAATCTCAGAGACTATTAGTGCTAGAAATCCGTAATTTGGCATGAGTATAAATATTAATCACGCCGACAAAGTGGTGAAATAAAATTTTGATAAATATTTTTTTTTAGGGTAGCTCCCCTACATGTAAAGTGGGGATGAATATTTTTTTTCTCGTCTACCCCATAGTGTGGGGTATCGTTGAATAGGTCTTTTAAAAATACTGTGGGTGTGGGAACATCATTTTTCGATTTCTAGATCCGTTTGTAAAATATGATGTTTTAAAGTGCAAATTTTTATTAGAGTCAAGTGTCCCCCCCCTCTATCAGCCAAATGGCAGTATATAGGAACTTGAAAAAATTCACAGCAGTAGGGTATATAATCAATTTTAAAGGAAAACTATCACGGCTAAGTAGGGTTCACAGGTTAAGGAGTTATATCTGTTTTTCGAGGATTGTGACTACGGAACCCTACACTGCGCGTGGCCCGCCACGCACTTGACCGGTTTTATTTCAAGTTCTATTCGAAATATATTTTTAATTTACTATCTAAACTTAAATTATTATAATGTACACTTGAGCCCTTTTGTTGCTTAATCCTACGCTGTTATCGGAAATTAGATAGATATCATACTTTTCAAAATACTAACAGCGGAGAAAAAAGTTTACGAAATCAGCAAAAAACTACGGCCTCACCCATGTAGTGATAATGTACGATAGTCGCGATAATTAGTCGTAAGGACTATCGTTTGCGCACGCACCGCACGCAGCGCACGCACCGCACATAGCGCACGCACCGCACGCACCGGACGCAGCGCACGCACCGCACGCAGCGCACGGACCACACGCAGCGTATGCACCGCACGCAGCGCACGTACCGCACGCAGCGCATGCAGTGCACGCAGCGCACGCACCGCACGCACCGGACGCAGTGCACGCAGCGCACGGACCGCTCGCAGCGTACGCACCGCACGCAGCGCACGCAGCGTACGCACCGTGCGCAGGGCACGCACCGCACGCAGCGCACGGACCGCACGCAGCGCACGCAGCGTACGCACCGGACGCAGCGCACGCACTGCACGCAGCGCACGCACTGCACGCAGCGCACGGACCGCACGCAACGCACGGACCGCACGCAGCGAACACACCGCACGCAGCGCACGCACCGCACGCAGACATGCACCGCACGCAGCGCACGCACCGCACGCAGACACGCAGCGCACGCACTGGACGCAGCGCACGCACTGGACGCAGCGCACGCACCGCACGGACCGCACGCAGCGCATGCACCGCACGCAACGCACGGACCGCACGCAGCGCACGCACCGCACGCACCGCACGCAGACACGCACCGCACGCAGCGCACGCACCACACGCAGACACGCAGCGCACGCACCGCACGCAGCGCACGCACCGGACGCAGCGCACGCACCGGACACAATGCACGCAGCGCACGGAACGCACGCACCGGACGCAGCGCGCACGCACCGGACGCAGCGCACGCACCGGACGCAGCGCACGCACCGGACGCAGCGCACGCACCAGACGCAGCGCGCGCACCACCACCACCACTTTGTCGGCGTGATTAATATTTATACTCATGCCAAATTACGGATTTCTAGCACTGTCTCTGAGATTAACCGAGGACGGACAGACGGACGGACATGGCGAAACTATAAGGGTTCCTTGTTTACTACGGAACCCTAAAAAGGTTCCGACGAATTGAGAACCTCTTCTTTTTTTGAAATCGGTTAAAATTGACAGAAATATCGTTAAAGCGTTGTTCGCACATCGTCACGCATGGTCTGAAACGTTCCGTACACATACATGACGTCAGGTAAAAATAACTCTACGTTGAACCTGCGCAGTGTGAGCAAAAGTACGCAGAGCCGATTTCTCAGAGAAGGGCGAGCAGACGGGGGGCTTGTTCGACGGAATTGCTCGGGCTCAGTATGCTTAGTCTCAGTTTGCGCGTAGTTATATTCATATACTTTATATACATATACTTAGTAGTTATATACATATACTTTATGGTTTGCGCAACACCAAAACTTTACCAAATACTACGTATCGAAAAACTGTATTATGTAATGCAAAATGAACCCAGACTCATTCAACAAATTTTAAAGTCTTAATTCAATACTTGGAATATTTGAATGTGGAAGTGGAATATGTGAATTAGTCGAGTGTTGTTAGCTATGTTTGAAGAAAATCGGTCCAAGATAGCCGCCGCTACAAAATGGCGGATTACATATGTTTTCACAACTCCCTTAATATGGGTATCAAATGAAAGGGCTTGACTAGTAGAATAGCACTATTGCAAATTCAAGATGGCCGCTGCCACAAAATGGCGAATGTCGGGGTTTTTTAAATTTTTCATAATTCATTTATACTTGTAGGTAAGGAAAATAATCTTATTACGATGTATTTATTATGAATACAGAATTTATTTCCTATAATGAGGATGGGAAAATAATGTTTACACAAGCTAAGTATTGTGTCAATTTATACTCGTATCTACTACCTACTTTCTTTAATAATGTGGTAAATAATTACACATAAGTTATGAAAAAAGTTTTTATTACTTAAGTTATTTTATGATTCATACACATATTATTGAAAAAAAAATATTATAGAAGATTACCTGTGCAACTTATAGGTATACATAGTGGCCAATTCTGTTGTACACAATCTCTAAACCTAAACTAAATTGACAAGTTTAAAAATAGTGCTATCCTTTTCCGCAGGGAGCATTGTGAAAGAGATAGGAATATATTTAGGCCTGTCATTTTAGTTTAGGTTTAGAGATTGTGTACAACAGAATTAGCCACATAGTGGCCGATTCTGTTGTACACAATTTGCTTGCTTGCTTATGGAAAGCAACATCACCACTTTATCAGCGTGACCTTTGCCCTGAAGCTCAGTGTCATGTGATCCCGGGACATAAAATTTTTAAATAAGCTCCCACACCAAAGTAATTTATAAAATAAATTGCTTTACATAAAAACTAAATATTTTTTACATTGAGAATGAGGGTAGAAATATTGTATTAAAGTTTGCAGTGAAAATAATACCTATTTGTTTACAACATAATATTTAATGAGCTAAAATTCTAAAAACAAATATTTTCTAAAAATACATACATGAACAACCAATGTATCAAAATAATATAAAACAATTTATTGTAAATATTACTTTTACATACTTCATACATAATCTAAAACTGACATTACATAGAGGTTTGGTTTCAATTTTCTGATAGGTTTGTTCTCCAAACTCCAATTCTGTTATTTTTTTTAATAAAATTATATCAGCTGTTTAAAGTACATTTATGTTACTTTTTACCAAATATATTTTCCTAATTATACATAAATAATATTCAAGATAAATTTGACATGGTGAAAGCACTATTTAGATTGAGTGGAATGGTCATACTTACAATTTTCTAGTTGCTAATGCCCGCAACTTTATCTGCATGAATTTAGGTTTTTTATAAATCCTGTGGGAACTCTTTGATTTTCCAGAACAACAAGTATCAGTCCCGCGTCCATCTCGAGGATGCAAGTAATCTTTATGCTAAGCAATCTTTGTGCCAAATGTCAAAATCGGTTCCTTAGGCAGTGAAAATGTATTAACCATAATAATAATAATATATTGTGGGCGATTCTGTTGTACACAATCTCTAAATCTAAACTAAAATGACAGGTCTAAATATATTCCTGTCTCTTTCACAATCCTCCCTGCTGAAGGGGATAGCACTATTTTTAAACCTGTCAATTTAGTTTAGGTTTAGAGATTGTGTACAACAGAATTAGCCACAATGTCCTACCAAGTTATTATTTTTTTTACACAGCAACCCTAAATATTTCTTGAATAAAATGTGGCCTAGAGCATCCTTTACGTCACAGACTTTCTGACCACTAGCACAAACGAATGGACAGACAGACAAAAATTTCAAAAAGGTATACTATATTGTTCAAATAATAATATGAGCCTAATAAGGAGTATTTATTTCGAAACCACAGGCAGACACTTCAATTTTATTCATTCCTATAGACTATAGGAATGAATAAAATTATATATTATATAGAATTTTATTATATTCCATGAGAGATGAGACATTTCTGATTTTGATTAAAATATGCTTTTGCTACGAAAATTGTATGAAAATTGAAATTAAACCACGCTGAAGTCAGTCTACACTCTACTCTACTCAAGGTATATCTTTAATAACCTCGGCCAGCTGTTCACGAGTGAACATGTGGAACAACGAGCCCGGGGTCATCGTCACCACCTCCACATTGTTCTCTGACAGCTTTTCCTCCATCACCTGCTTGAGGATGGTGAGCGCAGACTTCATGGCCTCCTTGAGCGTCATGGACTTGTGGTACACCTCCTGTGTACAACATTATTTAGATTTATTTAGTCTTCACATAAGAGGTTACCACATTACAATGGTGCCACATGGAGCAACTTGCCTCATTCAAAACTAATTTTGAACTGCTAAAAAACCAGAAATGTATGTACTGATGGAATTAGTTATTATGAGAAAGTTGAAAACTGACCTCATGTGAGAAAAGGCTTACATCAAGTATAGACAAAAGGAGTGATTTGAGAATATGCTGTCATTGCAAATATTTTTTTTTTGTACAGATAAATGAGTGCAGCAAACAGGAATTTAAGACCCTTGGAATACTTAAATATTTAAAAATACACAGAACTGCCACTCCCAATATTGGCGCTTTACTTTTGTCAATCCACATGTTGAGCAAACAGAATTTGAGCCACATGTGAAGCCAGCCAGAAACCGACACAGATTGGTTAACTCCCAACATTGGTGTGAGTGTTGATCCCTACACTACTTTGTCCATGCACATGTTGGACAAACCATATTGTGAGCAGCATTTAAGCCACCACTTGAAGCTCGAGGAGTATATTAGTCATACACTGTACCTTCAAACTCTGTTGAGCGCCTTCGCTGCCAGACCCAATGGCTTTGGCTTCGTATTGAACAAACGTGCCGCTGGGGTCCATGTGGAACAGTTGTGGGCCTTTCTCATCAATACCTGGACAGACAATGACAAGTCAAATTAAATTGTCAAATACTTAGAATAAAGTAAGCCCAATCCACCCACCTACACCTACACCTACAGCCAGCCACCTCAGAGCCAGGATGAATCAAAGGTGTAAATTATATTGAGCCATGACTGTCATTTTAGTGTGACCTACAAAAACAATTCTGTAATGATTTAAGTTTCAAGGTTGAAACATTATACAGGATATTATTTTTCTACTCAAGAGTGAGATTACATTAATTTGTGTGCAAAAAATGTAAAGTAAGCCATCATACTGTTTGTATTTTTTTGTATAGTTTATTTACATGTGAAGTTTACTTAAAATTTGATCCTTCTGAAAGGGGATCCTTCCTAGGGTTGTCGTAACTTTCAAAATAAATCTTAATGGTTAACCGAACTCTATCAAGACCGCTTAACTCAAAATATCAAAAGGCACAAAATGTGTGTTGTCTCATTTAGTAGGTATTTGATAGTTGTAATGTGATAAAATGATAGTGAATCCTTTATAGAAGACTTTTTCAGTGTGAGATAGAAGATAGATGTTTATGTGGAGAAATAGTAAAAAAAAGGAATCTGTTAAAAAAAAAGTAAGTTAGGAGGTCTTGGTTTTAAATGTCAATATAACAACTATTTTACTATTTTGATAAGATAAACTAGCATAATTTTGCATAGTTATAGATCTAGAACAATAAAAAATAGAATTATCAGCATAATGAGGCTGTGTGGAGAAGTGCACAACTAGTGTAGTAACCTTCAAAGAAAGAGAATTTTGGTGACGAACCTGCAAACATGACGGCAACACCAAAAGGTCTGGACATGGCCGTGCCGCTGTTATCATCACTGTCCCCGAACTGTATGGCCAGGTTCGACACAGCCTGTGCACACGACTCCACGCTCATGCGCTCGTTGTACACAAACCAGTGATTCTGGCACTCCACACGAGCTCTCTCTATTAAAATTCTGAAATAAAGACATTGATAGGTTTTCCAACTATACTATTAGAAACTTTACAATACTCATTTTGCTATATAATACAGTTTTATTTTTCAACTAGCTGACCCCCGCAACTTCGTTCGCGTGTTTATAGGTTTTATATAGGATCGGATCGGATCCCATAATTATTTTATGTACCTAAACTAAATGAAGCCTGTTACTCCTTATAACATTGAAAGTTCCATTAAAATCGATCCAGCCGTTTCGGAGATTAGCTGGAACAAATAGACAGAACGACAAACATAAATTGAAACGCACGCCAGTTTAAAATAAGCCGTACATACAAAGATCCGGGTCCCAAGTTATTGGAACCCAATAAATGTCTGGCATTTCTAAACTAAAAAATCTATGACCTTGAAATATTTACGGGGCAATACTTAAAGTACTACCTTTCTAACAAAAAAAGAATCAGTTAAATCGAACTACCCGTTAATGAATTACAGCTAAATACACGTTTTAACTTTCTTCCCCTCTCCCAAGGGAACCGTGCTGAATTTCGGGATAAAAAGTATCCTATAACCTACCTCGGAGTATAAACTCAAATCGTACCAAGTTTCATTCGAATCCATTCAGTAGTTTCAGCGTGATGCGCGGCCAAGATACAGACAGACAGACAGACAGACAGACAGACAGACAGACAGACAGACAAAAATGAAAAAAATTACAGTTTTGGCTTCAGTATCGATTATAGAATGCCCTCCAAAAGAAATTTTCAAAATATCTTCAATGTACAGAATTGGATCTGTTACAGTTTTATTATATTATAGATAAAAAATACTGTTCATCGTCACTGGTATCTAGATAATATATAATATTGGTTATATCTATTGATCATAAATAAAAAATTGGTTTCTACTATTTCTACTGCATAAAAAGGAAGAAAATGTTTTTATTTCTGAAAAACCTTATCCAATTTTAATGGGAATTTCACAGGCTGGTAAAGTATTGTAAAAGGAAAGATCTAGGCCACTTTTCATACTGTAAAATCAAAGAGTTCCCATGTGATTTTTAAAAAACCTTAATCAATATATATGCATATACAAAACATACGCAACCTCCTTTTTGGAAGTTGGTCAAAAGTAGACTTATAGCCCCCACACACTCAGCCACTCGAACGCTCAGTGTGGTGGTACCATATAAAATGTATGAAAAATCTCTTCCGCGGCTTGTGGCCGGCCACTGCCCACTAGTCGTCGCCACTAGTGGCCCAGTGTGCGGGGGCTATTATAGTTATGTAGGTATCTCTGTCAGTCTGCCACACCAACACTATTGTATAATGTACCTCGAGTCTGCCGCCAGACCGGAGTAAGCGCACGCAACATGTCGGTCCACTTCAACAATTTTCTCTATGGTAGTCGTCTCCATCAAGGGCGAGGTAATCCTCTTTTCTACAGCCAAAACCACCCCTTCTGAAGTTGAAATACCAATCGCCGTTGAACCCAATTTTATGGCTTCAATCGCATACTCCACTTGGAACAACCTCCCTTCGGGGCTGAATGTGTTGACGCCGCGGTCATACTCAGATCTCGTGAGGAACATCTAAAAAAAATGCAGAATTAATTCAACTTTTCGTGCCGGTCAAGCAGGTTAGCCTCAATATGAAACACAAAATGTATGATGCTCATTGAAATCAAGAAAATATATTACACACCTTGAATTTTAAGAAATACTTTGATTAGGTACAGCAATTAAATCTAAAGCGTAACAGAAAATTATTGTAAAAAGAAATTGCAAAGTTGCTTGCTTTCGTGAGTAATCAAAAATTTTGTTGAGCACAGATTAATAATTGACATTTGACAATTGTTAATGATTACCTAGTAGTGATGTGCGGAATCGATTAATCGATTATTAAAATGATCGATTGCAATCGATTATGATTTTGAATAATCGATCATGATCGATTATGAAGAAACTAGCAGTTGCCCGCGACTTTGTTCACGTGAATTCATACAAATCTCAAACAAACTTGTATTCTCTATCCTCTATCTATTGCTCAATTGTCCTCTTTTTTGTCTCTCTCTCTCATACTAACATTTCTCTTATATCGCAAGCTGTGGCAATCTATAAGTGGGTCTACATTATAGCAATTTTTTTTTGTATATTTTTATTGTCTGTTTAATCATGTTTTTTTTTTGTAACATGTTGATTGTCCTTTTCAAATAAATAAACAAATAACTAAATCTAACTGCCTTGGGGGTGAAATTCCAGAAAATCCTGTAACACCTGAGTATTTATTTTAACTGAAAGCCGAAATACCAATTTTCATGGAAATACCTTGATTTGACGGAGTTTCTATATAATTTTCCATCCCCTATTTAAACGCCTTAAAGGTGGAATTTCCAATAATCCTTTCTTAGTGTGCGCGTGGTGTGCGCATACGTTTTAATAGGAACCAACTGTCAAAATTTCAAGTTTCTAACTTTACTAGTTTAGGCAGGTTTAGGCGTTGATATCTTAGTCAGTCAGTCAGGACTTTATATCTCTATACTTTATATATCTATATACTTATATAGATAGATATAGATACATTAATTACCAAACTTTACCAGCTTTCTGTTATTAATTTGCTTGCTATAAAGATATTGTATGGTTTGGCAACACCATCATTCCAAAAAGGCGATTGCCTCAAAGTTAGTTTTAGGCTTTGTTCACACCAAACGGATAGCCAACCGCCGACTGTGAGCGAGCGGTACGCTTAGTGCGCTGTGCGTGTCTATACTTACATATATACTAGCTGCGTCCTGTGATGTTACCCGCGATTAATAAGTTTGTACACATAAAAATATTTAAACAGAATCTTCTAAGAGTAACTTAGCAACATGAACGACAGCAAACTATTGCAATAATGTGCTATGTGAGCGTGATGTACCTAAGAACTTTACTCTTGTGCATTTCGCGAACGCATCTGCGCTTCGCGACACTACTACTTCCTGGCCTTGGCATATTCAAAATTTGTGTAATCGAATCGCGCAGGTCAGTTTGAAGTGTGGGCATAAGTATGAATTTTTTTCATCACTATTAATATCTGCTAATAATAGTTGAAGAATCGTATCTAAAGTAAAAAATAATATAAATTATTTTTATGTTGTAAAAACTAAAAAATAAACTTAAAATATTAGAAACAAAATATATCGTTATTACTAACCATCGTCGATGCAACGAGTCATGGTTGCTCCTCCGACACATACAGGCCTCCCACACAAAAAAACACCACCGTCCGTCGAGGGGACAAGGGGCCAATTGAGATTACACGGGAGCTGCAATGGGTGCGACCGCGCAATCAAAATTTACGACACTTTTTCCGAATTTGCGTCGTCGATTCGACGAAGCTTAGTGTTCTAGGCTTTGATAAATTACTCTCAAGATAGAGTGAAGCGCTGCAGTCGCAACAAAAATAACAGGCCAACTTTGAAAGCGCTGTGTGCGTATTACGCACACACGTGTACGTAGGCGCGTGTTTAACAAGCCTAGGAACAAGTATCTATGGAACCGAAATATTTTAGACGAAATCAAACATCTCTTTGACTCACTCACTCGTACCGATTTTAAGCATAAGAAAGAAAGAGAAGTCTGCTACTATCAGTTGTCCTACTTTAAACAAAAATAACCACTTTTTCCTAGAGTCTGACGTAGTTCAACCGTGGATGTAGTTTAGCAGAAAGGACCCAATCCACAAAATGGTAAAAATGAGTTATACAGGGTATAAGGAGACCGCTTCCGAAAACTTGTCGCTATTATTAGACTACCTAAACACAATCCAGTATAACCGCAATAACCTTATAGCGTAGGTATCACGCACAACAACGTGACTGCGCGAGGTCAAGGTAACGCAAAGTTCGCTGTCCTCCAGCGTCAGCTGATTTTATTTGGATTACTTTTAACTTTTAAAAAATACAGGCAATATTTTTTTTATTCCCCAAAAACGGGAATTGCACAAAAAATGCATTTTTTGTAAAAACGACTTTTTTCACATTTTTTTTAATAATATCTTATCAGTAATCTTTGGACACAATGATGTATTACCTTAACAAGATCAGCATTCTAAAGCACCGACTCATTGCTACTTCGCTGATGTCCGATGACATCTACGACTTCAGTTGCCAGCCCGACGTCCGAGTGAACACGAACGTAACTGTTACTTGCCACACAATTTGTCAAAATGGTGAAATGTGTTGTTAAAATTTGTTTGTCACGGTCAGAAAAAGATAATAAAGCAACTGGTGTTACTTTTCACAAGTAAGTTTGTTTTATTTAATTCCGATTATCCAAAACAACACGTAATAAAAACATAAATTTACCGCGCATTATTTTTACTATAAGTGTTGCCAGTAAAAACTATTTTGATTTTCCCTACATTGTTGGGAAATTAGTGAATGAAAAAGCGAATGATGAACGTATGTATGTACCTATAAGGCAAACGTAAGTAAATCAGTAATTTATGTGATCATACTGAGTCATTATAAAATAGTTAGAAGTAGGTATAATGATTTCTTACTAAGCCGTATGTTCGTGATTATTTCAAAAACCAATGAACCGATTTTGATAATTTTTTCACTATAGTAATTTACAAACATTCAGAAAGATATTAGTATACATATACATACCTAGTGATCATTCTTATGTATGAAGTTACTAACATAAACGTACCCATATGTAACTAATATTTTTGCTTGGTTCAAAAATTTTCAAAATATCTTTAATGTACAGAATTGGACCAGTTACAGTTTTATTATTAGTACTAAATGATGCCCACGGCTTCGCCCGTGTGGATTTAGGTTTTTAAAAATCCCGTGGGAACTTTTGATTTTCCAGAACAAAAAGTAGCATATCTGTAGTAACCCATCCTGAAAACGGAAAAATTCCGTGGGATCCCTATGATTTCGGAATGCAATTCCTTACAGCATCAGGGTTGAGGAGTTGGATATGTACATACTCGAGTTCATTCAACGATAAAGTCTTTAATTGGTACCCCCAATATCAATATAAATAACCGACAGTTCCTAAATCCCATTAGTTTTGGGGATCAGGTCCCCTACAGCATCAGGATTGAGGAGTTGGAATTCAAATGTTGTATAGGACATTGTCGCAATATTTTTCTATCGATTGAAAAAGAAATTACGCAAATCGGTTCAGAAATCTCGGAGATATCGGTGTACATAGGTAGAAAAACACAACTCCTCCTTTTTTGAAAGTCGGTTAAAAAAGTAGCCTATGTTGCTCCCTGGTTAATTCTCTACTTGTATGTGAAAGTCCCGTCAAAATCGGTTCAGCCGTTCCGAAGATTAGCCCGTTCAAACAGACAGACAGACAGACAAAAATTTTAAAAACGTATGATTCGGTTATGGTACCGTTCAAATAACCATATGAGCTTAATATGAGGTAGTTATTTCGAAATTACAGACAGACACTTCAATTTTATTTATTAGTATAGTAAGTATAGTATAGATAGATAGATGAAAGATTTAAATAAAGTTATTTACGTTCACGCATTTAAATATTTTTTTCCTATTAATAAAATCCTTATTTAATTCTATATGGTTTATATTGAAAATTTTAATAAATCTAATATAATTATTAAATCTCATAAACTCAAATATTTTTTTGGGGGAAATCGTTCTTTTGTGGGAAATTATTCCTGATACTGGTAACTCTAATCGTTTGTCTAATTGCAATGTCTTGTCCTTTTCTAACGTAATTAGTTTGAGGGCAGAAGAAACGAGACAAATATAGTTTACTCAAAGTTTACTTGGCGTATTTGTCAGTTTCAAAGCTACGTCTTTGAAACTCAAAAGTGGTTACGTTTTTCTGAAAACAGTTTATATGACGCTTCTACTCTTTATTTATTACACCTCACTGTTTGGACACGTCTCCCAACGTGAGAATGACTCCATAGAGCGACTTGTCGTACAGGGCAAAATAGAGGGCACCAGAGGGCGAGGAAGGTTGCCTATGCGATGGACCGACCAAATCAAATCAGCTGTGGGCGGTTCCTTGCACGATTGCACCAGGCTGTCGGCCAGCAGGGAGAAGTGGCGAACACTCGTGTGGCGCATAAATCTGCCCTTAAAGACGTCACTTCTGGATGACCACGACCGCTCTGTTAAGAGTGAAACGAAGAAGAAGATCAGTACTTATCAGTACTATCACCTATCTTCATTTTCGAGAGCGTTTCGCATACACCTATTCAAAGAGATCCTAAAGGTTGTTTCTTTCACTCAGAAAAAAAGATCCCTGATCCTACAATGTTATCATGGTTTTTTATGTTATGTATGAAATTATGTGTGCGTTGGGCGTTTGGGGGTGCCTAATAAACTCGTATGTTTGCTACGAGAATTTCTTATAAATCATACCTTCCGTTACCGCCTGGACCAAGAGCGTCACCAGCTGATGGGCAAAGGGGGGGACTAGATTAATAATATATACGGAGGATGGAAAGAAAGAAAGAAGAAGAAGAAATGAATTTTAGGTCCAGTCGAGAGGTTATGAAGGTGTAAAGCAAGTATTACAAGTTCTTGAATTGACGTGAAAATCATCATCATCATCATCATGATCAACCCATTACCGGCTCACTACAGAGCACGGGTCTCCTCTCAGAGTGAGAAGGGTTTTGGCCATAGTCTACCACGCTGGCCAAGCGGATTGGCAGACTTCACACACCTTTGAGAACGTTATGGAGAGAACTCTCAGGCATGCAGAAGTGCTAACATGCGACGCACGAGAAAATTATCTCTACACTTTTTCTCGACGAATACAATAGAATTTGACGAGAAAAAGCGTAGAGATAATTTTCTCGTGTGTCGCATGTTAGCCCTGCAGGTTTCCTCACGATGTTGTCCTTCACCGATAAAGCAAGTGATATTTAAATACTTTTAAAACGCACATAACTCCGAAAAGTTAGAGGTGCGTGCCCCGGGATCGAACCCACGACCTCCGATTAGAAGTCGGTTGCCCTAACCACTAGGCTATCACAGCTTTTATTTGGAAGACGTGAAAATAGTTATTAATTATAAGTAAAGTGAGTGAATTTAGGACTTTGTTTGCATTTGGCTATACTCTGATTTTTAATTCGGTGGAAATCTGACGCACACACGTGTACGTAGGCGCGTGTTTAACAAGCCTAGGAACAAGTATCTATGGAACCGAAATATTTTAGACGAAATCAAACATCTCTTTGACTCACTCACTCGTACCGATTTTAAGCATAAGAAAGAAAGAGAAGTCTGCTACTATCAGTTGTCCTACTTTAAACAAAAATAACCACTTTTTCCTAGAGTCTGACGTAGTTCAACCGTGGATGTAGTTTAGCAGAAAGGACCCAATCCACAAAATGGTAAAAATGAGTTATACAGGGTATAAGGAGACCGCTTCCGAAAACTTGTCGCTATTATTAGACTACCTAAACACAATCCAGTATAACCGCAATAACCTTATAGCGTAGGTATCACGCACAACAACGTGACTGCGCGAGGTCAAGGTAACGCAAAGTTCGCTGTCCTCCAGCGTCAGCTGATTTTATTTGGATTACTTTTAACTTTTAAAAAATACAGGCAATATTTTTTTTATTCCCCAAAAACGGGAATTGCACAAAAAATGCATTTTTTGTAAAAACGACTTTTTTCACATTTTTTTTAATAATATCTTATCAGTAATCTTTGGACACAATGATGTATTACCTTAACAAGATCAGCATTCTAAAGCACCGACTCATTGCTACTTCGCTGATGTCCGATGACATCTACGACTTCAGTTGCCAGCCCGACGTCCGAGTGAACACGAACGTAACTGTTACTTGCCACACAATTTGTCAAAATGGTGAAATGTGTTGTTAAAATTTGTTTGTCACGGTCAGAAAAAGATAATAAAGCAACTGGTGTTACTTTTCACAAGTAAGTTTGTTTTATTTAATTCCGATTATCCAAAACAACACGTAATAAAAACATAAATTTACCGCGCATTATTTTTACTATAAGTGTTGCCAGTAAAAACTATTTTGATTTTCCCTACATTGTTGGGAAATTAGTGAATGAAAAAGCGAATGATGAACGTATGTATGTACCTATAAGGCAAACGTAAGTAAATCAGTAATTTATGTGATCATACTGAGTCATTATAAAATAGTTAGAAGTAGGTATAATGATTTCTTACTAAGCCGTATGTTCGTGATTATTTCAAAAACCAATGAACCGATTTTGATAATTTTTTCACTATAGTAATTTACAAACATTCAGAAAGATATTAGTATACATATACATACCTAGTGATCATTCTTATGTATGAAGTTACTAACATAAACGTACCCATATGTAACTAATATTTTTGCTTGGTTCAAAAATTTTCAAAATATCTTTAATGTACAGAATTGGACCAGTTACAGTTTTATTATTAGTACTAAATGATGCCCACGGCTTCGCCCGTGTGGATTTAGGTTTTTAAAAATCCCGTGGGAACTTTTGATTTTCCAGAACAAAAAGTAGCATATCTGTAGTAACCCATCCTGAAAACGGAAAAATTCCGTGGGATCCCTATGATTTCGGAATGCAATTCCTTACAGCATCAGGGTTGAGGAGTTGGATATGTACATACTCGAGTTCATTCAACGATAAAGTCTTTAATTGGTACCCCCAATATCAATATAAATAACCGACAGTTCCTAAATCCCATTAGTTTTGGGGATCAGGTCCCCTACAGCATCAGGATTGAGGAGTTGGAATTCAAATGTTGTATAGGACATTGTCGCAATATTTTTCTATCGATTGAAAAAGAAATTACGCAAATCGGTTCAGAAATCTCGGAGATATCGGTGTACATAGGTAGAAAAACACAACTCCTCCTTTTTTGAAAGTCGGTTAAAAAAGTAGCCTATGTTGCTCCCTGGTTAATTCTCTACTTGTATGTGAAAGTCCCGTCAAAATCGGTTCAGCCGTTCCGAAGATTAGCCCGTTCAAACAGACAGACAGACAGACAAAAATTTTAAAAACGTATGATTCGGTTATGGTACCGTTCAAATAACCATATGAGCTTAATATGAGGTAGTTATTTCGAAATTACAGACAGACACTTCAATTTTATTTATTAGTATAGTAAGTATAGTATAGATAGATAGATGAAAGATTTAAATAAAGTTATTTACGTTCACGCATTTAAATATTTTTTTCCTATTAATAATCCTTATTTAATTCTATATGGTTTATATTGAAAATTTTAATAAATCTAATATAATTATTAAATCTCATAAACTCAAATATTTTTTTGGGGGAAATCGTTCTTTTGTGGGAAATTATTCCTGATACTGGTAACTCTAATCGTTTGTCTAATTGCAATGTCTTGTCCTTTTCTAACGTAATTAGTTTGAGGGCAGAAGAAACGAGACAAATATAGTTTACTCAAAGTTTACTTGGCGTATTTGTCAGTTTCAAAGCTACGTCTTTGAAACTCAAAAGTGGTTACGTTTTTCTGAAAACAGTTTATATGACGCTTCTACTCTTTATTTATTACACCTCACTGTTTGGACACGTCTCCCAACGTGAGAATGACTCCATAGAGCGACTTGTCGTACAGGGCAAAATAGAGGGCACCAGAGGGCGAGGAAGGTTGCCTATGCGATGGACCGACCAAATCAAATCAGCTGTGGGCGGTTCCTTGCACGATTGCACCAGGCTGTCGGCCAGCAGGGAGAAGTGGCGAACACTCGTGTGGCGCATAAATCTGCCCTTAAAGACGTCACTTCTGGATGACCACGACCGCTCTGTTAAGAGTGAAACGAAGAAGAAGATCAGTACTTATCAGTACTATCACCTATCTTCATTTTCGAGAGCGTTTCGCATACACCTATTCAAAGAGATCCTAAAGGTTGTTTCTTTCACTCAGAAAAAAAGATCCCTGATCCTACAATGTTATCATGGTTTTTTATGTTATGTATGAAATTATGTGTGCGTTGGGCGTTTGGGGGTGCCTAATAAACTCGTATGTTTGCTACGAGAATTTCTTATAAATCATACCTTCCGTTACCGCCTGGACCAAGAGCGTCACCAGCTGATGGGCAAAGGGGGGGACTAGATTAATAATATATACGGAGGATGGAAAGAAAGAAAGAAGAAGAAGAAATGAATTTTAGGTCCAGTCGAGAGGTTATGAAGGTGTAAAGCAAGTATTACAAGTTCTTGAATTGACGTGAAAATCATCATCATCATCATCATGATCAACCCATTACCGGCTCACTACAGAGCACGGGTCTCCTCTCAGAGTGAGAAGGGTTTTGGCCATAGTCTACCACGCTGGCCAAGCGGATTGGCAGACTTCACACACCTTTGAGAACGTTATGGAGAGAACTCTCAGGCATGCAGAAGTGCTAACATGCGACGCACGAGAAAATTATCTCTACACTTTTTCTCGACGAATACAATAGAATTTGACGAGAAAAAGCGTAGAGATAATTTTCTCGTGTGTCGCATGTTAGCCCTGCAGGTTTCCTCACGATGTTGTCCTTCACCGATAAAGCAAGTGATATTTAAATACTTTTAAAACGCACATAACTCCGAAAAGTTAGAGGTGCGTGCCCCGGGATCGAACCCACGACCTCCGATTAGAAGTCGGTTGCCCTAACCACTAGGCTATCACAGCTTTTATTTGGAAGACGTGAAAATAGTTATTAATTATAAGTAAAGTGAGTGAATTTAGGACTTTGTTTGCATTTGGCTATACTCTGATTTTTAATTCGGTGGAAATCTGACGTTTCGTAATGTTACCAGAGATAAAACAATTCTCACAAAAGAGATAAAAAAATCAAAACTTATTGTTATAAAAATCAACTGCCTCATGTAGCAAGTGCCAAGCGGGAGCAGATAGACATCTGCCCCCCTAGAGATTTGATAAAATTCATAATTTTATCAAATCTCTAGGGGGGGCAGATTTCCCTATCTGCTCCCGCTTGGCAACACCCATGGCCTGGACGGCATCTTATCATCTCCGAGACCACTTGGTGCTTGAGTCCCCCGGCAGTGCTGTTTTCTCTCTTGTATGCGCTATTTACCAGCGACATACATTGCACCCCAGATGTTATGTTAGCCTAGTTTGCGGACGATAAGATGACATATACGACCCATAACCAATTCTCGGTCATTCGATCTCGACTCCAAGTTACGGCTAACATCTAGGGTCTAGGCGACTGGTTCCGCCGCTGGAGGATAGAGGTCAACGGTGAAAAAACGGAACTGTGCTTTTTACAGGAAAGCGTGGTAGCAAGTACTCCGGCAAACGTGCCGAAATAATTTCTATACGGCGTTCTTTTCCCCTGGCAAGACAAAGCCAAATATCTAGGTGTGAACTTAGATGATAAGATGAACTTTGCCGCTCAAAGACGTAAAGCCCCAAAAGGCAGCATTTGTGCTCAAGTTGTGCATTGTGATCGAGCAAAGAACCTGTAATCGCTCAATAATGTCCTGCACATGCATAGTATTTGCACATATCCCTCCCTTCTCGATTAAAGCAGACTAGGTAGTTTTGCAAACACTGCAGAATAAGTTTCTGCACACGGCAATGGGTGCCCCGTGGTTTGTGCGCAATATTGATCTCCAAGATCTCGATCTCCCTGTTCTAGCCCAACACTTTAAGCAGTTTTCAAAGAATTACCTTGAGAAAGCTGCCCGCCATACTTTGACGTGAATCCCTTCCTCTGTTACGGGGACGTATGGATTAGTCTATTGCAAAACTAGCATTCCAACGTCACGTAAGCCGAGTTTCGAGACTCACAGGAGACGCCCTTAAGACGATGTTCTCCCCGATTTTTTTCAAGCTCTTGGGCTCTAGCTCCGCTGGCAGAGTTTCTGCGCTCGCTTCCCCCTAAGGGCCTAAACATTCCGAAATAAATCATTTTTATTTAAAAATATCAATTTGTTTAGAAAGTTTTGTTTTTAGTTCCTTTCTGAGCATTAAGAAAAATACGCCGTAGTGTTAAAACCAATTTAGCAGAAACGACTCAAACCCAAATTTTCCCCGATAACCGTAAGATACGTCAGTCTTTGAAGTACAATAAAAATATTAGTATTTTTGCCCATATTTGACAATATTTTCAACTATTCCAAAGACAATATCATTGCAGCAATTACCATCCAAACTTCAAACCTCGATTACTCAGAATAACTTTTTATGGGTTGGGTCATTTCTACTAAGCTACGTCCAGTTGACTGTCAATTTCTCGTAGGGTAAACGGCAAGTATTAACGACCCCCTTAAGATAATTTTAAAATCGATATCAGTTATTAACAGTAGTATATTACTAAGTAAATTACAAAATAGCACTAGCTTTCACATTTTTATTTGTTGTTTATGTTATTTTATGTTACATATTTCTATAGTTTATTTGCACTACCTTAAATACTTTTAAATATAAGATTACGGTATAATAAATATCCATATGCCTATTTGTAGGTACTAACTATAACATGTACTAATTAAAAAGCGGTGATAGCCATCATTTGCTGTAACAGTGAAGAAAAACCTGCATGCCTGAGACTCTGCATAATGTTCTCAAAGGCGACCAATCCACACTTGGTCAGCATGGTGTACTACGGCATAAACCTTTCTCATTCTGAGACGAGATTCGTGCCCTGTAGTGGGCCGTTAAGGCGTTGATAATGATGATGATGAATTATAACGTGTCTGAGAAGTAGTCTTTAATAGAATCATATCGCGTTTGAGCATTAGTGAAACTTAACCGCGTGTTATTCTCTCTTATTACACCTATTCGACTTTTACAGCGAAGCTGCATAAACCGTGACTAATTAATAAAGGGATTGTCAGATAAAAAATTTCGCACAACAAAGCACTTAGAACTTAAAAAATTACAAAATAACGTAATTTGACTTAGTTATGTGGATGCTCTATAAGTCGGCAGTTTAACGTCTGTGTCACGTTTAAAAATTCGTAGACATGTCAAACGAAGTAATTTCAGTACAATATTTTTTCTTCTAATACTTGATTCTTTTGACTTTTTGAGTCAACTTATAGTATTTGCTTTTTGTATAAAGAAGTAATTTTCAATTTATTTAAAAAATAAGTACTAATTTGCCTAAGCTCGGCACCTTTGTGCCTTTTTCCAGCATTTGTGTCCTCAAAGTCGGCCCTCACGTGTCTGAAAGAAAATCATATTTTACCCGCGACTTCGTCCGCGTAAATTAATGTTTTTCTTAATATTTATAGGAACTCTTTTCTCCTTTTCATTTTATTTTATTTTCCCGCCAAATAAATACCCTTCTCCAAAATTAATAGAACTTTTGAAGAAATGGATAGAATTTTTTTCAACAGACAATTTTTTTGTATAGACAACATCAAGTTTATCCAATAGGATAAACAGGATACCTCACAATAGGATACCTTAGAAATAACCCAAATTCTAAAAGGTGGCACCCCCTGCCGACCCCAGGTACCTCATATTACTGGTTTTCCTAAGTCCACCACCCTTGTTTTTTCTTTAAATACGTAAAATAATCGTGTTATACTACTATTACAAGACATCAAATATTATAACAAATTAAATTGCAACAACAAGTCTTAAATATTATTCATACGTAATTTATATCTTGTCAAACGACGCTCGGAAAGCAGAAATTTTATAAGAAATTAAGCGATTTATGCACTTGCATTCGTTCTAAGCGATAATTGAGGGATAGGGATGCAAAAAAATGCTGCCTTATTCTAAAACTATTTTCCCATTAAAGCAAGCTATATGTACACATAAAATACTCAGTGTGCCTAAGCGGCACCCAAAATGTTAATATTTACAAACATAGAACTGAGTGCCGACTTTTGCTGGGCGGCTTTAGGAGCATCCACCCTATCACCAGACGGTTAGCAAAATACAAAATTATTCACAATCTGTCTTTCAAGATGACACTGAAATTATATTGCGATCTTTTTTTTGACTGTGCATATTGACATAAGCAAAAACGAAAGATATAATAACTATTTCTTCGTCTTAAATACACGCCATCTAGGAAGAAGAGGAGGTACTTATACTTTATCTTAGTAACAAGCGCGCTGATTCATGTGGGCGTGCGCTGAGTGATACCAGTTCTTGAATATTTCCCATCAAGTAGGGGAATATTATATTTTGATTTTGAGGTGCATATTATCTATTATTTGTTTTAAATTTAATTATTTTACATACTTATTAGGAGTTTTTTTACAGTTTATTTAAACACTAGCATCTGCCCGCGGCTTCGCCCGCGTGAATTTCGGTTTTAAGCAAATTAAAAAAATAAAAGCTGATCAAGGTTTATATACCTACTATCCATGTATGTGGACGTATGTTTCAAAAACGGAAACTCTAAGTATGGACTTAAGGGAATATAGACGCCATTTTGATTTTTTTTGTTAATGGACCGAATTCTCTCAAAATCGATATCTGAAGTTCTTTGTGATCGTAAAAAAGAAAACTTATGTCAAAATAGCAAAAAATGGACGCCATTTTGATTTTTTTGTTAATGGACTGAATTCTCTCAAAATCGATATATGGGGTTCCCTGTGATCATAAAAAAGAAAACTGATGTCAAAATAGCAAAAAATGGACGGCATTTTGATTTTTTTTGTTAATGGACAGAATCCTTTCAAAATCGATATATGGGGTTCCCTGTGATCATAAAAAAGAAAACTGATGTCTAAATAACAAAAAATGGACGCCATTTTGATTTTTTTTGTTAATGGACAGAATCCTTTGAAAATCGATATATGGGGTTCCCTGTGATCATAAAAAAGAAAACTGATGTCAAAATAACAAAAAATGGACGCCATTTTGATTTTTTTTGTTAATGGACCGAATTCTCTCAAAATCGATATATGGGGTTCCCTGTGATCATAAAAAAGAAAACTGATGTCAAAATAGCAAAAAATGGACGCCATTTTGATTTTTTTTTTGTTAATGGACCGAATTCTCTCAAAATCGATATATGGGGTTCCCTGTGATCATAAAAAAGAAAACTGATGTCAAAATAACAAAAAATGGACGCCATTTTGATTTTTTTTTGTTAATGGACCGAATTCTCTCAAAATTCTGTTAACCTTTGCGTGCCGACCCCCTCCGCACCGTCAATAGCGGCAGGACCGTCGCACTTGAAATTTGACACGCGCCACTTGACACTCGACTCGATCATAACGTATTTTTTACGACTTACACAAACAAAGCTCTACAATGTTTATATTTTCAGAACGCTAATGAAATAAACTAGCTGACTAACACAAAATAAATACGTTTTGTTTATATTTCAAGCGGAAATATGAGCTTGTTCTTAGAAGAATTGAAAAATTAACTACTTTTGTAGAAAAGATGGAATATATTAGCTACCGAATGTCATTTTCACTAAAAAACATTTTTTTATTAGATTATGCATATAATTCCCTAAACAAATTGGTAATTTTTATAAATATTGTAAATATAAAACTACAACTATTTGAAAACGCAAAAAATTCGCGACGGAAGCAATTCGCGCGGGCTGACTAACGGTTTTTTCGAAACGGTCCTGTGTCATAATTATAAGATATATCTTAGCAAATTTTCGTTTGAAATATCAGTAATTTACATATATTGAATATCACGACAAAACTGTATCGTATTATCGCAAAAAAAAATCACAAAAAAAAATCATGGAAAATGGAAAGTCGGAAAAATTATAGGTTTTACTTTTTTTTTGTATTCGAATTATTCAAAAACTAAAGAATAGATTCGTGTACGGTTTCTTTTAAATATAAGAAAGATGTATAAAGAATTGAGAACATACCCATTTTTTAACTTCTTCGAAGGATTTCACAAACAAAAGACACTCGAAAGTCAACATGTGGTCGAGACCGCCGACAGCGCACGAGACCCGAAACTCGAATGGTGTTCACGGAATGAGTATTGTTTTATTATGTTGGCAATTTTGTTGAGTGGAAAGGTTTATTCGTTCTCATTCTTTTAGTATACGATACAAACCATTCTGATATTAATAATTTAAACTATAAGGTCGAAACTAGGACAACATAGTCTTGTCGCACCGGTCCGACAGCCGGCCCTGAGGGAGACATTTGTCCGTCGGACAATCCGGCACTCAAGAGTTAATGGACAGAATCCTTTCAAAATCGATATATGGGGTTCCCTGTAATCATAAAAAAGAAAACTGATGTCAAAATAATAAAAAATGGACGCCATTTTGATTTTTTTTGTTAATGGACCGAATTCTCTCAAAATCGATATGGGTCAAAATCACCAAGGTGGCGAATTTGCAAATGTGAACTTTTGTAAAAATTATCACGTCTTAGAAATTCAAAAAATAACTTACAATGTACACGATATTATCAATAACTACGCTGTAAAAGAAGCGCGCAAAATATACACATTTTATTTTTTTATCCAGGATTTCAATTTTTAAGTAATTCCAATCATTTCCTACTACAATTTATGAATTTAATCATTTAATTAGTGTAAATTTATGAAATAAAAGTACTTAAAAGTAAAATCCTTAGAAAACATTATTTTTGAAACGGGCGTTTTCATAGTTCCCGAAATGAGTCATTTCGGGAACGTTCACGAAATGACCGTTCCCGAAATGATTTTTCAACGCATCGTATTATTTTAAATAGTCGTAGACAATCTTGGACGCCAATATACAACACTAGCGGAAATAGAACAGCATTATTTAATGGAATTAAGACTAATTATCGTCACTTATTGTTATGTTAATAATTTTGAGCCGTTCCCGTTATGATGATTTATTGATGTACGGTACCAAAATACACAATTGAAATATTCATAAAAAAAAAAATTATTATTGAAAACTGCCATAAAACAACCGAAAGCTGTGTACATCCAAGAGATTCAATCGTGCGACTGCACAATAGCTCCTCGCTTGACATGATTGGGCACAATTTTTAACAAAATAGAGTGCATCCACGATGTGACCTACAAACTATCGGACAGAGTTATACGTAAGATAAATGTAAAGTTACTTACATTTCCTTTTATTTGTAATAGTGATTAAGCTACTGTAATACAAGTGTATCAAGCATGATTCAACATTTTATTTTTAAATGAGTATTTCAATGTTTTGTGAACATTTCAAAATACGGAAATGCGTTTTGGGACGCGTTCCCAAATGACATTTTCACTAGTTTTATGAGGAAAAAAATGTGTTAGCATAATTTTGCAAAAAACAATGAAGGGTTTAGATAAAATTAACTAAATCTGATAATTTAAAATAATTGTGACCCAATTATTTCAAAGCTTTATTAGGTAAAATTGTGTCAGAACCAAATTTCCCACCTTGGTGATTTTGACCCATATATGGGGTTCCCTGTGATCATAAAAAAGAAAACTGATGTCAAAATAGCAAAAAATCAAAATGGCGCCCATTTTTTGTTATTTTGATATCAGTTTTCTTTTTTATGATCACAGGGAACCCCATATATCGATTTTGAAAGGATTCTGTCCATTAACAAAAAAAATCAAAATGGCGTCCATTTTTTGCTATTTTGACATCAGTTTTCTTTTTTATGATCACAGGGAACCCCATATATCGATTTTGAGAGAATTCGGTCCATTAACAAAAAAAATCAAAATGGCGTCAATTTTTTGTTATTTTGACATCAGTTTTCTTTTTTATGATCACAGGGAACCCCATATATCGATTTTGAAAGGATTCTGTCCATTAACAAAAAAAATCAAAATGGCGTCCATTTTTTGCTATTTTGACATCAGTTTTCTTTTTTATGATCACAGGGAACCCCATATATCGATTTTGAGAGAATTCAGTCCATTAACAAAAAAAATCAAAATGGCGTCCATTTTTTGCTATTTTGACATCAGTTTTCTTTTTTATGATCACAAAGAACTTCAGATATCGATTTTAAGAGAATTCGGTCCACTAACAAAAAAAATCAAAATGGCGTCCATTTTTTGCTATATTGACATAAGTTTTCTTTTTTATGATCACAGGTCTAGGAGGAGGTACTTATACTTTCTCTTAGTCACAGGTATATAGATTTTGAAAGGATTCTGTCCATTAACCAAAAAAATCAAAATGGCGTCCATATTCCCATATTCATACTTAGAGTTTCCGTTTTTGAAACATACGTCCACGTACATGGATATAGTATATAAACCTTCATCAGCTTTTATAAAGACAATTAATTACTATTGAACCATACGGGTAAATTCGCAATCCAAACTTGACAACACCAAAAAACGACGCGTTGGTTTTGTGAAAAAATGTATCAATATATTAGTTTTGTTTTTGTAAATTACTATTAATAATTATGAGTTACTTACTGATGGTAGGAGATTTTGTTAGTTGCTCGTAAACGTCCTTTGTAATTTCTGCAGATTTTTATCGCGCAAGTAGTCATTTTCACCAAAATAAACGAATGCAAAAAATAAGCCGTGCGTGCGTATCCCTTGAGGTTACAATCGACACTGCGGAGCGGGGAGCGCTTGAAAGACTAGGAGTTCCCCCATATTTTTATCTACGCTGTGGAACCACCGTCGCTATATCTTGAGAGTAATTTATCAAAGGTTCTAGGGTTAGAGATTTGTACCTACAACAGAATTAGCCACATTGAGCTAAGATATATACAATCACGTGTATACAATTGAGGTTATTCTATTTTGCACAATCTCTGAACTAAAGAAAAATGACAGTTCTACATCCATTTCTGTCTATTTCACAATGCTCCCCGCGGAAAAGGATAGTAATATTTTGAAACCTGTCAATTTAGTTTAGTTTGGAAAATGTGTACAACAGAATTAGCCACAATTGCCTAATGTTCTAATAATGTACTTACCTACCTAATTCAAAATCAATTAAACTAAATAACTTTGTTTAAACTAATTACCTACTCTGCCGTCCTAACGAAGAGTGCAATAACTAGGTTTTGACTACTTTCGAGATATTTGCAGTTAAAGATTTAATTTTTGTTTTGTGTGTATCTTCGTAACTATAAAAGCTATTGGTTTGAAACTTTTACTGAATGACAGATAAAATAATGCTTAATTTTATGTAGTATATTATATTTGTACATAAGTTTATATACACACTAAAAACGCAATAATGTATTTATCATTAGGACTTATGAATTGTTTTGATATAGCATTCCTAATCATAATTGCAATAACTACACTACTTATTGCAGTTTTTGTTAGTAAACCTACATACTACTTATTTGTGTAGCACAAACTATATGATGCCCTATAGTTTCTTCCAACCATATGTACGGTTTTCCTTAGTGAATTATTTTAATTAGATATAAGGTGATTGCAAGAACATATTTTAATATGAATAAAAGAGATTTACCAAAATAATTTAAATAGGTTTTTATTATTTAAAACTAATAACTTGCATGACGATTTTCGTATCTGTAACTGAATTCAAAAACATAGAACTTTCATATAACCGTCCTACCCCCATTTTACCCCCTTATATATTTTACATAGGGAAGAAATTTCCTATAATATTTTCTAGGCTGATATCTACGCCCTAGAAAGAACCTACCGTCCAAATTTCAAGATAATAATAACAATAATTAAAACTTCACAAAAACTTTCATCCTCTTTTTTACCACCCTTAATGGGAGATTTTCCAGAACAACTTATACAAGTTTTTATTATTTAAAATTCATAATCTAAATGCCTATTTTCATATCTGTAACTTCAAAAACATAGAACTTTCATATAACCTTCCTACCCCCATTTTACCCCCTTAGGGGAGGATTTTCGTGAAATCTTTTCTAGGCTGATATCTAAGCCTTAGAATGAACCTATCTTCCAAATTACAAGTTGATAATAACAATAATTAAAACTTAACATAAAAACTTTCAACCCCTATTTTACCACCCTTAAGGGAAGATTTTTCAGAATAAAATATACAGGTTTATATTATTTAAAACTAATAATCTAAATGCCGATTTCAGGTCTGTAACTTTAAAAACATAGGACTTTCATACAAACTTTCTACCCCCATTTTACCCCCTTAGAGGAAGATTTTAGGAATGTTAAATAGCCTATAACCTTTCCGGAAAACTGTACTACCAAATGCAAAAATAGTTTTTCAAATCCGACTGGTACTTCCAGAGATTAGCGCGTTCAAACAGACAAACTCTTCCGCTTTATTATATTAGTATAGATATCTAGTTTTTTTTTATTTTTGATAATTTTCATTTGTCTAATTCTAATTCTCTCCAATCAGCTGCATGTTTTTCTTTGACTTTCAATGAAAATTGTCCCCTTTCAGCCAATGACTTTTGACTTCCAAAATTTTCTTTAAGTGGTTGTGTTTCTAATTTTGTGCTTGTAAAAGTAAAAATCTACGAATTTGACAATTTTACAACATCCACAAAATCGTCAAAATCAAAAACTTTTTGTTTATTTTAACTTTACTTTAGTATAATACATTTAGTAAGCTAGACATTTTAAGAAATAAGTTTCCTTATGATAACTGCAATAACTCTTACTTCTTGCGCTTATGACTAGTAAATGTGCCAAAAATTTATAAAACGTACTATAGTCATAAGTGCAATAACTGGACTTATTGCGATTATTTTATGTAATATTACAAAATATCAAAGCTATCCAAGTCATAACTCAAGATATTTCGGTTATGCTTAGCTCCTTACACATCGTTATATTAGATATTGCAGTTATGGTAACCAACAGAACCGAAACTATTGAAGATACAAAAAAACCGGTCAAGTGCGTGGCGGGCCACGCGCAGTGTAGGGTTCCGTAGTCACAATCCTCGAAAAACAGATATAACTCCTTAACCTGTGAACCCTACTTAGCCGTGATAGTTTTCCTTTAAAATTGATTATATACCCTACTGCTGTGAATTTTTTCAAGTTCCTATATACTGCCATTTGGCTGATAGAGGGGGGGGACACTTGACTCTAATAAAAATTTGCACTTTAAAACATCATATTTTACAAACGGATCTAGAAATCGAAAAATGATGTTCCCACACCCACAGTATTTTTAAAAGACCTATTCAACGATACCCCACACTATGGGGTAGACGAGAAAAAAAATATTCATCCCCACTTTACATGTAGGGGAGCTACCCTAAAAAAAAATATTTATCAAAATTTTATTTCACCACTTTGTCGGCGTGATTAATATTTATACTCATGCCAAATTACGGATTTCTAGCACTAATAGTCTCTGAGATTAACCGAGGACGGACGGACAGACGGACAGACGGACAGACGGACAGACGGACAGACGGACAGACGGACGGACATGGCGAAACTATAAGGGTTCCTTGTTTACTACGGAACCCTAAAAAGACGTCTAAGACGAAAATATAGAGCTCATTTTCCTGATTACGGATATGGTCTTAAGTCAATTTGACCAAAAACTCGACTTATTGCACTCTTCGTTAGGACGGCAGTACTTTAAGTAGTAGGTACATAAGTAAATAGGTACATTTAAAAAGCGTAAACTTATAAAGTTATCGTTAACCTTAATTTCTACATCAATGATAATATATCAACCTACCAACGTATAATCTTGCCGTGTAGAAACATGCTCACGTTTATGCTATTGCTATAACGTCATCGGTCGACTTAGCAAGTTCATATAAACCGGAAAATCCTTTTATTTTGCATTCACAGTCAATGGACTCCGCTTAGTTAATAGTTTTATGGAAAATAATATTGAGTTGAAAATAAAACAATTAACATTTAGGTAAGTAACTAGTTAAGTATTACTGATACTTTGTAGTTTGTTTTATATTATTATTTTAAAAACAAATACAATATAATTAAGTGTGTACCTACATAAGTATGTCCTACATTGATTAAGTAGGTAAGTACTTACTTATGTTTTTGCACATCAGGCAATTTCTGCAATTGATCCTATCGATTAATTTTATTACTCATCGATTTGTATTTTACCGCCTTTTAAGTAGGTATATGATTCCCGAACATTGAGCCTGGACATCGTTCAATCATTGAGCTACAGTGGACGGTGATTGGGTGCCTAAACATGACAGCTAACAATATTAAAGGCCTGTTTCACCACCCTCTGATAAAGTGTCGGACAGCCTAAACCTAAGTCACTTCCTTTGTCACTTTCTTACTTTATGTCAAGTGACAAAGACAAAACTTGTGAATAAGCTATCTGACACACAGCAGAAGGTGGTGAAACAGGCCCCTAATACGATAACTGATAAGTGACGATCGCATTCACCTCTGATCAGCCGACACTCACTCGTTAGTGGTAAAATGCAATGTTGCAGGAAGAATTTCATAAATTCAGTGATTATACACAATATACGTTGGTATAAGTGACTCCTATTAATGAAATGAATACAATTTTATTAATACAGGTCAGTGACATGGTATGCTACGGTAGTATATAAGGTGATACCTATCTACCTGCCGAATTTTGCAATCCATTTTCAACGAAAGAATATACTTACCTACGTAACGATAACCCATTTTTAGGGTTCCGTAGTAAACAAGGAACCCTTATAGTTTCGCCACGTCCGTCCGTCTGTCTGTCTGTCTGTCTGTCTTTCCGTCCTCGGTTAATCTCATAGACTATTAGTGCTAGAAATCTGTAATTTAGCATGGGTATAAATATTAATCACGCCGACAAAGTAGTGAAATAAAATTTTGATAAATATTTTTTTTAGGGTAGCTCTCCTACATGTAAAGTGGGGATGAATATTTTTTTTCTCGTCTACCCCATAGTGTGGGGTATCGTTGAATAGGTCTTTTAAAAATACTGTGGGTGTGGGAACATTATTTTTCGATTTCTAGATCCGTTTGTAAAATACATTGTAAAATATGATGTTTTAAAGTGCTAATTTTTATTAGAGTCAAGTGTCCCGCCCCCTCTATCAGCCAAATGGCAGTATATAGGAACTTGAAAAAATTCACAGCAGTAGTATATATAATCAATTTTAAAGGAAAACTATCATGGCTAAGTAGGGTTCACAGGTTAAGGAGTTATATCTGTTTTTCGAGGATTGTGACTACGGAACCCTACACTGCGCGTGGCCCGCCACGCACTTGGCCGGTTTTTTTAAAAGTAGGTTATAAAATAAATATGATACAAACTTATTTTTCGCTTGACTATCCAACTATACTAGTAGTACCACCTACAGCAAATTCGGTCATTTTTTAACCTAAATGAAGGCAAGTCCGGCATCAGTGGTCAGCATATAATATAACGACCACTGTATCTACAGGTATAAAATTAACGACTTCAAATAGTGTTTTAAATTCAAAAATAATCTTTTTCAGATACCTACCAAATTCAATACCTAAGTCATGGCTGAAAACTATAACAAGGTAGTTGGAGGAATAAAGCTACTTCAAAAAAATAACAGTCACTATATAATTAAGTTTGAAACAGGCGAAGATGCGAGGCTTAATATCTTAAACGATCATGTCTTTAGATACTACCTGTCTCCCAGCGGAGTGTTCTTAGAATATCCAAAACCAATAAACGCTGATGATGTCGCAAAGATGACTGTTAAAACAGAAAATGATTACGGTTTTGCAGCGTTCAAGGAATCTACTCTTACAGATCTAGTCGCCCATTACATTGTGCAAACAAAAGAAATACTAATAGTATTTGATAAGATAAGAGGCACTATCAAAGTACGCAACACTAGAACCGACAAAGAGATTTTGAGTGAAACAAAACCTTTATCTTACGTTGATTGCAAATCGACACAATATTTGCATCAGAGAGAAGATGAATATTTTTTTGGAGGTGGAATGCAAAATGGTAGATTTACCCATAAAGGAGAAGTAATATATATTGTGAACAGTAACAATTGGGATGACGGCGGAGTGGCATCTCCCTGTCCGTTCTACTGGTCCTCCTATGGTTATGGTGTATTGAGAAATACATGGCAACCAGGAGTTTACGACTTTGGGAAGAAATCACATGATTTTATCAAAACTGTTCATAGAGGCGAAGATTTTGATGCGTATTTCTTTATAAATACTTTACCGAAGGATATATTGAATGACTATTATGAGTTAACAGGAAAACCAATTTTAATGCCGGAATATTCATATTACGAAGCACATTTGAACGCTTTCAATCGAGATTATTGGGTTGAAGTAACCTCTGATACGTACAGAGCAATACTATTTGAAGATGGGAAATACTATAAATGTTATCAACCCAGTGAGATTCAAGATGAGAAAGGAATTTTGGAGTCTTTAAATGGAGAAAAAAATAATTATCAATTCTCGGCTCGCGCTATGATTGACCGGTATAAACGGCACGATATGCCTTTAGGTTGGTTTATACCCAACGATGGTTACGGTTCTGGCTATGGACAAACAGACACTTTAGATGGTGATATCCAAAACTTAAAAGCTTTTGTCGAGTATTCTCAAGAAAACGGCGTAGAAGTCGCTCTGTGGACGGAATCTAATTTGCATCCAGAAGATCCTTTAAATCCTAAAAAAGGTGAGCGTGATTTAAATAAAGAAGTCGGTATAGCTAAAGTGGTCGCTCTTAAATGTGATGTAGCATGGATAGGATGTGGCTATTCGTTTGGACTCAGTTCTGTTGAAAATGCTGCTAAGATATTTGTAAAAGAAACAAAGCATAAAATTAGACCGATGATCTTAATGGTAGATGGCTGGGCTGGCACACAACGCTGTTCTGGCATCTGGAGCGGTGATCAAGCGGGCGGGGAATGGGAATACATTCGATTCCATATTCCTACTTATATTGGAACGGGCTTATCAGGACAGCCTGTAGTTGGTTCTGATATGGACGGTATTTATGCAGGAGGATGCAAAGAAGTCAATATTCGAGATTATCAGTGGAAGGCATTTACTCCATTACAATTAAACATGGATGGCTGGGGTAATACTCAAAAAACCCCTTTTAGTTTCGATGAAGAAGCTACGAGAATTAACAGAGCGTACTTAAAGTTGAAGAGCATGTTGATGCCTTATAATTACAGCATAGGATACGAGTCTATTCATGGCCTACCAATGGTGAGAGCGATGTTCCTCGAATTTCCGGAAGAAACCCCAGCTTATACAAAAGATTCTCAGTACCAATTTATGTGGGGGTCAAATATACTAGTTGCTCCTATTTATAATGATTGTACGGATGAAGAGGGGCATTCTACACGCGATGGCATTTATCTTCCAAATCCAAATCAAGTGTGGGTAGACTTATTGACAGGTGAAAAATATCAAGGTGGGAAAATATACAACAATATTATTACACCCCTATGGAAAATTCCTGTTTTTGTTAAGGATGGTTCAATAATACCAATGACAAATCCAAATAACAATCCCCACGAAATTAAAAGAGACTGTCGAATGTTTACAATATATCCAAATGGTGCTTCAAATTATCTTGTTTATGAAGATGATGGTATATCTTCAGACTATTTACAAGGTATTTCAGATTATGCCACCACTAAAATTGAAGCAAACGGCCCAAAATCGAATGAATTAGGAGATTTAATAATAAAAATATTTAAAACTACTGGAAATTACAAAAACATGATCAAGGAGAGACAGACTGTATTACAAATAATGGCTTCGCTAGACGTTAAACGGATAAAAGTTGATGCTAGTGGAGAACCGGTCACGGTAACGAAAGCTAAAAGTATAAATGAATTTGAAAGTCGAGAAAACGTATTCTTTTACGAGAAGGATTTCATTTTAAACCCATATCTGAACGAATATTCTAAATCAAAACAAAAGTGTTTGTTAATAAAACTGGAAAAATTCGACGTAACCGCCACTGAAATAACTGTAAAAGTACATAATTATACTAATAAGGGTGCAATATTTGGAAAGCTACGAGAAAATACCAAAACACCAGAAACGATACGCAATTTTCAGAGTAACAACTCCGTAAATACAGCAACATCGATTACTCTTGATTGGGAAGACGGCGAAAGATCAGATTTCTACGAGATCGACCGGGATGGTGTGGTCTTTACCAATATCACAAAAAAATCATTCACATTCAATAATCTTGCTTATGAAAGTAATCATGAATTCAAAATACGATCGGTTTCAAATAACGTAGCTTCAGAATGGAGCAATGTTATTACCGTTTCAACACACCAAGATCCTTACAAACATATAATATTAGGAGTGCAAATTACATGCGATTTGCCTTGCCAAACAAATCAAGAAGTTTCTAATCTAGCAGATGTTACTTCAAGGTCAATGTGGCATACCGATTGGGGAAAGTCTGGCCAGGCAAATCCAGAAGAAGGAAAATATATAAAGCTCCTTTGTGACTTGGGAGATGTATACGAATTAGACAAAATTGATTACATACCTCGTGATGACGCAGGCAATGGTACTTTTCTCAAGATCCAATATACATATTCGACGAATAATACCGACTGGACTCCATTATCGGATGCTATTAAATTTGAGCGTGACAGTTCAATAAAAACTATACCATTCGATGGAAAGGAAGTAAGATATTTGCAACTTATAGTTTTAGAAGCCGTCGGTAACTTTGGATCGGGAAGAGGAATTTTATTCTACAAAAAATAAGTTGACATTTGTCAAACAATTCTATAATCACCAATATCAAAGCAAATATAAATATCTAGGCAGTCGAGCACGGAGTAAAACTTAATATCTAGGAGAATATCAATTTTGTAAGTCTTCAGCACTCCTCACTGCCATAATCGTACAAACACAAGCGTTTTCATCAAAAACACAACTAATAGAGAGATCTTCCAACACACAACTGTACTCGTGGTCTGGATATCTGGTCCTGACGTAGACCGATCTCGGGTCCTCGGACAGGAGACTCTGTATGTTCGCCTTGAACGATTGAGATCTGTCTCCGATGAGTTCGTTGATTCTGTCGTGAGCGTCGTTCGTGAAAGTGACTTGATATGTCCTCGAGGGCGGATTGGTGACCCAGGAGGCGACGCGGATTCCATCCTGATTGAGATTCAGAGCAGATTGCGGGGGAGTAAATCTTTCTTGGCCGTCGGGGGCACCACGCTCAGCGTCAAGTCTTCGTATAGGAGACGTGATCGGTCCGTCCATTAGATCCTCACTCAACGGTGATTCCGGCGACGGGGAGACGGGCGTCAGAAGATTCTGCGTTATCGTGACATCGCCCGCGGGTGAACGAGATAACGGACTCGTTGTATCAACTCTCACAGGCTGAACTGAACGTGGACTTGTACTGTAACAAAATGTAGGAATATTATTTTAAGTGTACTACATTGGTACTAATTCTGTTGTTATAGATTCTCTAAACTAAATTGACAGGTCTAAAAATAGTATCATCTTTTTCACGAAGATAGTATTTATTATTCTTCTTCTTTTTCTTCTCTTGCTTTTTATAGTGCCAAAACAGATAACATTAATCAATCTCTAAACTAAATTGACAGGTATCAAACCTGTCAATTTAGTTGAGAGATTGTGTACAATAGAATTAGTACCATTAATTTTCTGAATACAGAATATAACTTTTATTTATTGAAATTATTTACATTGTATACAAATATTACATTTTTATGAATACATAGTATTACTTATAATAAGATATGAATTTAACCAACTTTTTATGGCTTTTTGTCTTTGTATAACTCCGGCAACTCTTTTCGACTAAAATGTTTCAGTTATTGGCTTTTCATCAGATTTTTAACCCCCGACGCAAAAACGACGGGGTGTTATAAGTTTGACGTGTCTGTGTGTGTGTGTGTGTGTGTGTCTGTCTGTTCCCCTGTGGCGCTCAAACGGGTGGACCGATTTGAATGCGGTTTTTTTTGTTTGAAAGGTGAATTAGTCGAGAGTGTTCTTAGCTATGTTTGATGAAAATCGGTCCAAGATGGCCGCCGCTACAAAATGGCGGATGATATATTTTTTCACAACTCCCTTGATATGGGTATCAAATGAAAGGGCTTGACTAGTAGAATAGCACTATTGCAAATTCAAGATGGCCGCCGCCACTAAATGGCGAATGTCGGGGGTTTTTTAAATTTTCAATTTACACTTGTTTTGTTTCTCGACAGGTCAGCATTTTGTTTGCACCTTCAACTAATGTATATGCAGTCTATGAGGGATAGTACAATGGATAGATGAATTAACAAGTATAAATTAATAATTTAGAAACCTTCGACATTCGCCATTTCGTGGCGGCGGCCATCTTGGATTTGCAATAGTGTATTCTACAAGTCAAGCCCTTTCATTTGATACCCATATTAAGTAAAAATATGTAATCCGCCATTTTGTAGCGGCGGCCATCTTGGACCGATTTTCATCAAACATAGCTAACAGCTAACAACACTCTCGACTAATTCACCTTTCAAACAAAAAAAACCGCATTCAAATCGGTCCACCCGTTTAAGCGCCACAGGGGAACAGACAGACGCACACGCACGCACACACACACACACACACACAGACACGTCAAACTTATAACACCCCGTCGGGGGTTAAAAACATGAGAACTGTAGCCAAAACTATGACCACTATTATGAATGTAATTTCTGAAGTATAATTTTAATAACAATAATAATTATTGTATATACCATCTGTCAAAATAATGTAAAATAAATACCTGCTATTGGGCAAAGATTCATCATCAACTTGCAAGGTGGCCATATTGTCAGTTGCATCGCTGATCCCCTCGGTGGGAGGCCGCTCTGACGTCACGGGCGTCGCGTACGCCGGCGGGTAGTCGTACTGCGGTATGTACGGCTTGATGTCCAGCACTGGAGTGCCGTTCACCATGTCCACTCCGTTGAAATAGATTTTGTTTCCTGCAAGTTAGCAAGTACTTTTTTATATAGAAAAAAACCTATAGTCTGCGATAAATTCCGTATAGTTCCGTGAGTTTTGTGTGCAGAAATTTTTGTTCTCAGCTCAGCTTTAGTTTTAGGCCCATCTTTAAATAATTTTTCAACGGCGCGGCGTCGTAACCAGCAGTCAACATTAGTCAACATTTTTATTTTTAAAAGCAATTCTCGCTCAAGATATTATAGAATAGAATAGAAAAGTTTTTTATTCAAATAAACTTTTACAATCCTATAGCCCTGGCACATTGTCTAAAAGCTATAATACACGTTAAAAATATATAATACACGTTCACGCTAATGGAGACTAAGAGACCCCACATTCACACGTTCGTCATTCAAGAAGAGTCTATCCAGCGCGAAGTTTGGCGAGCATCATCATCATCATCATTATTGACTAAATTCACTCTTTTCAAATCTCTAGATCCTCTAGTTTAGCCATGCGTGATTTGTCAGTCAGTTCAGTTTCTGAGTCAGTTAACTGCCTCGTTGGTCTAGTAGTTAGCATATTTGTTTCCGGGTTCGATTCTCGGGACGGACAAATAACTGTTAGGTATTGGGTTTTTCTTTTTTTAAGAAATTCTCAGTGTGGTTAATTCTGTTGTACACAATCTCTAAACCTAAACTAAAATGACAGAGCTAAATATAATATTCTTATCTCTTTCATAGTGATACCTCCGGAAAAGGATAGCACTATTCTTAAAACTGTCAATTTAGTTTAGTTTAGAGATCGTGTACAACAGAATTAGCCACAGTCCCAGCCCGGAGTTGGAAGTTGGCGATGTTTCACCCTCGTGCCCCGAGAGCACGTTAAGCAGTCGGTCCTGATTATTATCACTATCATGCGACAATAACCAGTTGTCAAATGTCAGTCGTTAAAACCCGCCAACCCGCAGTGGAGCAGCATGGCGGGTATAAGCTCTCTCTTCTATGAGAGGAGGCCTCTGTCCAGCAGTAGGATGTTAAAAGGCTGTAGTGGTGGTGGTGATTTGTCAGTCAGTCAATGATGATACAGTTTCATAGGTATTTTATTATGAGATATAATTTTTTGTATTAGATCGAATAGTAGTTTATTTACCCTCAATACTGTGAAGTTTAACCAGCGACAATCCTATGGGGCACGGCCTGTGCGGCGACCGCGTGGAGAACACCCCCCGCCTTTCACCTTCTAATCGCGGTGGCGCTACTTTGGCTGGTACATTCGAACTCTCTGTCATGTGAAAGTGGAAAATTATCCTACAAAAGAAAATTTACGTTTATTAAAGTTTATATGAAAAATTGTTTATTATATTTATTTTAATCTATAATATAATAACAAACTTCATCAATGGACAGATATCTCCATAACAAACTGCCACAATACAGATACAAAAATCAAGATAGAAAAATGTCTTGGTAGGGAGCACCCTGTAATACTGTGTATATTTTAGGTTTTTAATTAGGTAAGGATGTAGAAACTTAAACCGTTGTTTTTTAAATGTTAAACTGGTGAATAGTTTAAATGATAATACACACAACGAAGACAATGCACCTCTAGGGTATCCAGGGAATATTTCTGTTTAGGTTGTTGCCACTTGTCTCATTCAGTCACTCTCTGTTTTCCAGTAGGTAGATATTTATAGTAAAAAATAATAAAATTGTTAGTCAACATGAGCGAAATAATCTTAACTGAAATACAAACCACATATGAGAAAACTCATCCAAGCCGCTCAGAGCGTGTTCTGGATTGTTGAACACAGTGGGATCTATGACAAGAACACCTCTCGCAGACATCAAAACAGTGGGCTGTCGAGGCACACCCTTTTTATTGCTGAATGTTGTCTCAATGTACCCGATAGGTCTGTATGTGATTCCTTCATTCTGCAACGCTGAAACTTGATCGTTGTTGTGTGTGGATGTTACTGTTGTTGCTGAAAAAAAAAATACAAATATTTAAAAGAATAGCTTCTTATTTTCAATTCTGCTTTATGTGTGGTAGTCTTGCCTTATCATAATATCACACATTGGCCAACAACACAAAATTTTAGTTAGCTGTAAAATAGATTAAGAAATTTAGGAAAGTTTAGAACATTAAGTATTTAGTAGAATTCCTTGATAAAGGCTATGAAGAATGATATTTTTAGAAAAAGGCTGCACATTTTTATTTTGAAAAATGTAAGTATATGCACACTGAACTGGAATATTTAGTTAGAAGTCAGCCACTGCCAACATTTTAAAATTTGTGTTTCACATTCCACCACTTTTATTAGATAAGTAACCATTAACTTGACGGTAGACCGCGAATGGGCAGAGCAATATAGTTCAAACAGCTGATAGATGTTGAGATTCTGAGGTGCTGGAATAGCAACCTTGCAGCTGAAAGCAGTGCTGGCAGTGGCAGACCCTCTCTATGTGGACAGGTGACTTCAAAGAAGTCGCAGGGATCCACTGCATGCAAGCGGCACAAGACCGTAGCGTAGAAAGTCTATATCCAGCAGTGAATGTCTATCGGTTGACGAAGGAGACTTTTGTGTGTGATTTGCTGACTACAGTAGGCAAAACACTCTAAACCTTGAACCTTAGAACTATTGATTAATAGTTTTAAAAAATCCAATGATTGTAATGCAATACCTTCAGCTGCACAGGTAGAACACCGCAGAGAACTCAATGTAGACTTGATATGTTTGATTTCTTTCTGGTGTTCATGTTTCAGCGATGATAAACGCTGTCTGAAATAACATTTATTAGGTACAAGAAATTAGTTACAACTAAAGAACACTTGGACCTGTGAAATAATATGGTATTTACTATTTTGTTTGGGAACTCTAACCTTAGATTTTTTATTTCTGTTCTAGCCAATGTAATCTGGTTTTGATAAAACTCGATATTTTCCGACATAGTCACACTAATTAAAGAACTTATTTAATTTTTAAGAAACGACAATTAATGAAACATGAAAAAGTTGTTAAAATTATTTATTTATTATTTGTTAAATTTATCAAATTATTTAATAAATTGGTTTATTTGTTTACACTTTACAAGTTTTACTCTTCTGCTTCTCTATGGTTTATTTATATTATAGTGATGTACGGAATCGATTATCAATAATCGATTAATCGATTATTAAAATGATCGATTGCAATCTATTATGATTTTGCATAATCGATTATAAAGAAATACGTTAATTACCAAACTTTACTACCAGCTTTCTGTTAATCTATTTAATTTCTAATTTCAATTTCAATTAATCTAAAAAATAGTGTTTGTTTTTCTTTTTTCAGAACAGTCTGAAAGGTTATATTAATATAGATGTTGCTACTAAATGCAAGGGTTCAGACTTTTTTTCAGAAAGTAGAACCGTTTTTTAGTTCATTCTAAGAATTATTTCATAATCGATCAATAATTGTTTATTGATCGATCACGCTTGCTGGCGTAATCGATTAATCGATTATCAAAATAATCGAATCGGTATATCACTATCAAAGATCACTATTTATTACTAAATACCAGAGTAAGGCCGGAACCACACTTACGTGTCGTGGCGTGTCGTGACCTGTGGTCGTGACGCGCCAGAAGCCTATCGGTTTCATACATTTAGTATGGTTAGAGACACACTTGTAGGGCGTGTCGTTTTTACTAAATGTATGAAACCGGCGCATCACGAGTCACGACACGCCATGACACATAAGTGTGGTTCCGGCCTAAAGTAAATGGATCATGGACTAATCATAGATAATACGCTATTTGACTAGAGTAGTGGTAGGGATGCAGGAAGTGCCACAAATTATCGATATATATCGTATCGATATTTTAACCCTGCATTGGTCGCGCGGATTACATATGTAATCCAGACATGTTCAAACTTAAATATCTTAAAATCGGGAAGAGTTAACGCTTTGAGCCTCTAGGTACTTTCGGCTCGATAATTAAACAACGTTATTAATGCTAAGCGAGCATCGCCGGTTGCTTTGGGTGTGAAGCAGGAGGCTCACAAAGTTCGTGGATTACTACTGTAATCCGCGCGACCAATTACGTAAGTATTTTGTGACATACCCATTTTAGTTTTCTTTGTATAATTCCTATTTTATCATAATATTATTATTATTTGACTATTATATATTTTGAATGCCTTTGGGCTCGGGCATAAACGAGTCCATTAACCCGGCTTCAGGGGAGATAGAGTTAACCTCCTCTTTTTCTCCCACTGGAGTAACTCCTGTCTGGCGCGTCCAAGTCGCGGGGGTGGGCGCCACTCACTTCAGTAGGCCGGGGTGAGCTGGTGGCGAAGTTCAGGCAGGGACCCAGTCCCGCGGGGTATAGCGCGGAACCCGTGCCCAGGGATACGGGCGAAGACCTCAACGGCATGCGAAGGCGGAAATGGAGTCCATTGGTACGGCGGAGCATGCGGACGGGGCATAACCCAACAGTGAGCCGACTCCACATATTGGGGTGACGGGGTCATGTTGGAGCTGCACCATTAGGCACGGTGGTGCAAAAGAGATGGCGGCGGAAGAGATCCTAGGGGTCCAACGGCGGCGCTCACAGTCCCAAGTAGGATTAGTGTCTTGGCGTCAGGTGGCAACCGGCCGTAAAACACATATAGCCAATAAACTCCTCTCCTCACATGACATGCACAATAAAATGAAAAAGGGTTATAATACTAGGGCGTCCCCCAAAAGCGACGTTAATGCGAAACAGGCGATAAAACATGCAATTACCTCTAGGGCGTACCCCCGAAGCGACGAACATTGGGACAAGAACAAACATTCGCATTTAAATATTAATAAGATTAGACTTGCAACATGGAACTTGGGGTCTCTCACTGGAAGAAGCCAGGAACTGAGCAAAATACTAAAGAAAAGGTGCATAAATATCTGTTGCCTACAGGAAACAAAATGGAAAGGCTCAAAATCAAAAGACATTGGCAACGACTACCAGGTCATATATTACGGCACGGACAATTCAAGAAACGGAGTGGCCATAGTTCTGGATAAACATTTTAGAACCCGTATAATAAGTGTTGGACGGAAGAGCGACCGTTTGATAGCTATTAAATTGACTTTGGATGACCAGCAAATAATGAACATCATCTCAGCCTATGCCCCACAAACAGGCTGTACAGAGGCGGAGAAAGCGGACTTCTGGGAGGACTTGGACGACCTAATACATGACATACCATCAAATGAGTATAAGATAATTGGAGCCGACTTAAATGGCCATGTAGGAGCCAAAAGTAATACAACTGGCATTGCACATGGAGGTTTTGGGGTGGGTGAGACAAACAAGCAGGGTACAGAAATTTTGGACTTTGCAGCGAGACACTCACTAACCCTAATTATTTGGGGTGTAGGGGGTGCTCATCTCACTCCCAAATGTCTCCATCAGTGGCTCCAAGTAGCTGGTGTGTACACAGCGGCCACACCCCGGGAAACCGCGTTAGCTCGCGGGCCAAACCTGGTGGAGGTGACTACGTCTAGCCTTAGATAGCGTAGATTTTCGAGCGGATCCCTCGTCTCGTACACGAAGTCTGCATCGGCAACGGAGGCGAACCCTGTCGATATGGCAAACGATCTCGGCTCCCACGGCGGTGTAGCATGGCATTGTGGCAGGCCATTAATCTTAATGAAGGGCGCATGTCTGGATCCTTTGTAATGACATGCGGCCATGCCACTGCATCCTCTGCCTTAGACCAGTCGTAGCGGTCTCCGCTCCACTGGTCACAGAGAAAGGGGACGAGAGAGTGGGCTTGTGCCCGCGCAAGCACTTGCCCACTATAATATACTCACGCGCTGATGACCTCTGGCTTTTTATACTGGACTTTCCTTAGCGCAAGCCCTACGGCGATTGAGCATTGGTGGGAGTGGTTGGATTTGGTGAATCCGGCTGCTAGCTGATTCTCTACACGTAGGCGGTCAGACGAGAGTGGTCGCTCCTCGAATCGAATGAGACGGGAGGAAGGGTTCGGCAGCACGTCTGATGACAAAGCAGGCCTATTCAGGATCGCACTGCTTTCCCCAATCCGGGGAGGGGCCTAGAAAAGGTGGCCTAAACATTGTCCGTCTCAAACCAAACCCAGTGGCAAACCGCAGCCACATGGGCACCAACTTTATTGCGGTCGAAAGTTTCATAATAAAATTATAAAAAATCTATTAATTGCAACCTGGAACGTGAGAACTCTACTAGATAACGACAACAACCAATGTCCTGAAAGGAAAACTGCCGTCATCGCTCGAGAATTAGGTAGATACAATATTGACATTGCTGCAATTAGCGAGACTCACATGGCCGACAGCGGAGAGTTGTGCGAAGATTTAGGTGGCTACACTTATTTCTGGATCGGCAAGCCTGCGATTGAAAAGTCGTCTAGCGGAGTTGCATTTGCTATTAAAAATAAGCTTGCTCGATCGTTGGCAGAACCTCCCAAAGGAATCAGCGATAGACTGATTACTTTGCGTCTACATACTTCCAAAGGAAAGTACATACACTTTATTGGTGCCTACGCTCCCACCATGACTTCATCAGACGACGATAAAGACAAATTTTATTGTGACCTACGTCAAGTGTTACTAACAATACCATCTAGTGACAAACTGATCTTGCTCGGTGACTTTAATGCGCGAGTTGGTACCGAACATGAAGCCTGGAAAGACGTATTAGGACAGCACGGTATTGGTAATTGTAATACCAATGGAAACGCCCTATTAACACTTTGCGCCGAGTTTAATCTCAGCATCACTAACACCTTCTTCCGGCTTCCTGTAAAGTATAAAACATCTTGGATGCACCCACGCTCTAAACATTGGCATTTACTCGATTATGTAATCGTGCGCAGAAAAGATCTTAAGGACGTACTAATAACGAGAGCCATGCGAGGAGCTGAGGGATGGACTGACCATCGCCTCATTAGATCTAAAATGAGGCTCTTGTACAAACCTCCGCACAGGGCAGATCATAAAGTACCCCCAAAGTTAGCCTTTAGAAATTTGATTTGCTGTGAAAATACTAGGCGGAAACTTAATGCTGAGTTTGAGTCCATGACATCGCATCCTATAGAAGTCTCCATTGATGAAGAGTGGCGTTCTTTTGCTGATTCCCTGAATGAAGTCGCCCATCGAGTAGTAGGCAAACCACACAAGAAGAACCAGGATTGGTTCGATGATTCTGATGTGGAGCTGAGAAAGCTCTTTGAGGACTCTAGGGTAGCGTTAAGGAATACAGCAGATGCAAAAAAACGCACTGAAATTCAGCAAAAACTCAAACATAAAACGCGTGAAGTGAAGAACAGGTGGTGGACTAACAAAGCCTTAGAACTTCAACATTTAGCAGATTCACACCAAGTGGGTAGTTTCTTTGAATGTCTTCGAACGGTTTTCGGACCGAGGTATAGGATCTCAGCTCCTATCTACTCGCGCGACCGAGGAAAACGTTTTACAGAGTCAAAAGACGTAATAAAGAGATGGGCTGAGTACTTCCATGAGGTTTTGAATCCAAACACCCAAGGCGCTGATCTTACCTATATAAACTCACTTCCTGCTTCCCCTATGTCATCGGAATTAGACGAAATGCCAAGTTACCAAGAGTATCAATGTGCAATTAAGCGCTTGAAAAACGGAAAAGCACCGGGCTCCGACAATCTGCCTGCGGAAATTTTTAAATACGGTGGCACAAATATAAATAGTAAACTCTTCGCATTAATATCTAGAATTTGGGAGACTGCTGAAGTGCCCCAGGACTGGAAAGATGCATCCATTTGTAAGCTCTATAAGGGGAAAGGTGATCATTCTGACTGTAGCTCTTACAGAGGCATATCCCTATTGTGTGCAGCTGGCAAGGTTCTAGCTCACATAATCAATAGGCGCCTTAGTTCTCTGGCGGAACATATCCTGCCTGAAAGCCAATGTGGTTTTCGCCCCAGGAGGGGCACGGTTGACGCAATTTTCGTAGTTAAGCAACTGCAAGAGAAAAGTCTTGAGCAACACCGCGACCTCTATATGTGTTTCGTCGACTTAGAGAAAGCATTTGATCGAGTACCCAGGGATGCATTATGGATGGTTCTTGAGAAGGCTGGGTATCCCGAGAAGTTCGTACATATAGTGCGCCAATTTCATAACGGAATGATGGCTCGAGTACAATGTGATAATACCTTCTCTGAGCAATTTCCAGTGACATACGGCGTTAAGCAGGGTTGTGTTATGGCTCCCACTCTCTTTGCTATTTATTTTGCCACCGTTATGAATGATGCTCTTCAAAATTGCAGCGGTCAGATAACGCTTGGCGTTAGGTCCGATGGGAGTGTCTTTGACTTGTCTCGTTTTAGAGCCAAACGCAAAGTACAACCCTTGCCTATTTTAGAGATTCTCTATGCCGATGATGTTTGCCTTATGGCTGACTCTATTCAAAATCTGCAGCAATATCTCGACCAACTTGATGTATCTTGTCGAAAGTTCGGATTAGTGATTAGTTCTACAAAAACGCAGATTCTTAAACAGCCTGCCAAGGGTGTGCATGACACTTACATCCCTATTATGCTAAATGACACACGCGTAACAGAAGTGTCATCCTTTTGTTACTTGGGGAGCACACTCAGGAGTGACAATCGTTTGAGCTCTGAAATTGCCTCACGCATTGCCAAAGCTGCTGCTGCTTTCGGCAAACTAAATGAAAGAGTTTGGACCTCTCATGATTTACATCTTAAAACCAAACTGGCGGTTTATAAAGCTATTGTTTTGCCAATACTTCTATACGCTTCTGAAGCTTGCTGTCTGTATAAAACGGATATCAAACGTTTAGACACATTCCACCTTAAATGCTTAAGAGCAATTTTACGAGTTAAGTGGCAAGACAAAGTTCCAAACTCTGAAGTTTTGAGAAGATCGACAATGGACGGTATGGAAGCCTTGATATTGAAAAGGCAACTTAGATGGTGTGGGCACCTGGCACGCATGGATGACACCAGACTACCGAGAGCAGTTTTTTACTCTGAGCTTAGTACTGGCAAACGTAAATCTGGCGGTCAATACTTGCGTTTCAAGGATGTCCTAAAACGTAACCTTGCATCGTGCAATATATCCACGGACAATTGGGAACAGATCGCGTTACAGAGATCGAAATGGCGAAAACTGATAGACGACAAATGTAAAATGTTTGAAAAAATGCGTTTAGAACACATTGACGTAACACGCCATCTAAGGAAGACTAGGCCAAAGCCTTCTTATTCTTACACTTATAACAGTAGCGGTCAACTTTTCTGCGAGTCGTGCAATCGAACTTTTAAGACTAAGTTTGGCTTCGCTAGTCACATCCGCGCACATTCCAGGAGATAAAGCCAAAGTGTCGCCGTTGACGGACACGTCAAGGAGGACATCATCATCAACCCTAATTAACACGAACTTCCAAAAGAAACATGAACATTTAATCACCTACAAATGTGCGGGCAGAGTATCACAAATAGATTATATCATCTCAGATATAGCCGTTAAACAGAAGTTTAAAGACTGCAAAGTAATCCCCGGCGAGCCCCTGACAACACAGCATCGTCTGCTTGTTGCCGTATACGCCCTGTCCAAACCAATAAAAATTGAAGTCGATAGAACACCAAGAACAAAGTGGAAGGATCTGTATGGCCCAAAAGGAGAATTACTTACGGCGGGGATCAGAGAATACCTCGAATACGATATTGGAGTAACCTATAGCTTCGCTGAAGATATGTGGTCAAAGTTTGAAGTACAGTGCAGAGCAAAGGCCGCAGAGATCCTAGGAGTCTCTAAAGGACCACTTAAAAATGGAAAAGATCCGACCTGGTGGAATGATAGAATAAAAGAGACCCTGGCAAACAAAAAGGCTCTCTTCAAGAAATGGCAAAGCTCGCAACTGGAAGAGGACAAAAACCGATATAAAGAGGCGAAGAAACTTGCTAAGAAATGCGTAGCACAGGAAAGAGCAATCGCAAATCAAGATTTCTACAATAATTTGGAAAATGCCAAAACCGCGAATGAAATACTTAAAATAGCAAAATACAGACATAGAGCCACTTTGGATATAAAAGCTAATAAATATATAAAAAGTAAGGAACAAGTAGTATTAACAGATAATGCCCAGATCAGGAATAGTTGGTTAGAATATTATGAACAACTCCTTAATGAAGAATTCCCAAATGAAGACCCCATGCCTTACGGACCCACATACGGACCAATACCCCAGATTAATGAGAGTGAAGTTAAACACGCTTTGTCAAAAATGAAAAACCGAAAAGCTACGGGACCCGATGAGATACCAGCAGACTTATGGAAAACACTCGGCCCGATAGCTGTAGCCTGGCTCACTAAATTATTCAATATAATTCTAGACACTAAACGCATACCTGAGTCATGGCGCCAAAGCTTCTTACTTCCTTTCTATAAGAACAAGGGTGATGTGGCGCAATGTGAAAACTATAGGGGCATAAAATTAACTTCACATTCTTTGAAAATATGGGAAAGAGTTATCAATAAACGTCTTACCAATATCGCAGAAATATCTCCAAATCAGTTTGGCTTTACAGCATCCAGGTCAACCACTGACTGTATACAGACAATCAGGATCTTGATGGAAAAGTATAGACTGAATAAAAAAGATCTACATCTTACATTCATTGACCTCGAAAAAGCTTTCGATCGAGTGCCCCGTAAACTGGTGTGGCAGGCTTTACGTGTCCAAAACGTACCAGAATATTATGTAGAACTTTTACAAGACATGTACACCAATGTACGCACAAAAGTCCGTAGCTTAGCCGGCATTAGTGAAGCATTCGAGGTCAAAGTACGTGTGCATCAGGGATCCGTGCTCAGCCCGCTTCTATTCAACATGGTCATAGACTATCTTACCAAAGGCATACCGTCGCCACTGCCGTGGACTATGCTGTACGCGGACGATATAATTCTGGCCGCTGACACCGCAAGACACCTGCAGGAACTCTTAAATACGTGGACGCACGCACTAGAAAAGTACGGCCTGAGGGTTAGCAGAAACAAAACAGAATACCTGAAATGCCCTTTTAGTGGAAACGATACTCCTGAAACCATCTACATAGGGTTAACACCTATCCCCACCGTAGATAAATTTAAATATCTAGGCTCCGTGCTCACACCTGATGCTAATGTTGACGCTGATGTGAATCACAGAATAAACGTTGCATGGCAAAAATGGAGATCACTCACCGGTGTGTTGTGCGATCCACGTATACCCATAAAATCTAAGGGTAAAGTGTATAAAACGGCGGTCCGTCCTGCACTATTGTATGGGTCCGAATGCTGGACTACAAAGAAGACACATGAACAAAAGATACATACCAATGAAATGAAGATGCTTAGGTGGGCGGGAGGTGTAACACGGCTGGACAAAATTCGTAATGAATATATACGGGGTAGCTTTAAGGTTGCACCAATTGTCGACAAAATCACCGAAAACCGCCTTCGTTGGTATGGACATGTCAAAAGACGAGAGGAAGACCACGTAGTGCAAATTGCTCTAAATCTACCGGAACAGAAAAGAGGTAGAGGCCGCCCGCCATCGACCTGGTGGTCTAACATTGAACGAGACCTCAAGAAAGCCCAATTGCCAGAACCGACAACCCAAGATCGTTCGACTTGGCGCAGGAAAGTGAGGAGACCCGACCCCAAATAATGGGATTCAGGGAAGGCAGAAGAAGAAGAAGAAGATTATATATTTTGAATAAGACTATTATAAATTGATTTTCACATATTTTTTATGAATTTTCTGTTAAATGAAATTAGAAAATAATATGCATACTAGTGGCTCAAATTGGGTCGTGGTTGGAAAAAAGTAATAAACTGATTGAAAGTGATAATTTCTGCTCGTCGGACAATGAAGTAGACCTACTTGAGGAGTCTGATCATCATCAAACTGAATTTGAGCAAGTGGAAGGTATCCCAGGAAAGACCTATGATGTCAGTCCTGGCGAAGATGAACCACACCAAAAGTGTGCAATTCATGTCAAAAATTCATTTGTCCACATCATCCTACAAATGCTAGTTATTCCTGTTTAGAAAATAGTACTAAGTTTCATGGGTTTTGTAACCTTACATCTCAAAGAGTGATTTTTCTTAGAAAATAGGTAAAAGTTGATAATTTAGTGGATTGCTAATAATGTACAATATTTAATTACTTTTTGTTAATTATTTCTAATAAAAAATAGTTTGAAGACAACATTAGCAAACAAATATATATCATAAAAGACCAATTTCAGTTTTATTTTCGCTTTTAAAAATGGCATACACATGTAATCCGCGCGACCAATTACGTGAGTTTTCGGTGCGCGCCTAATGCAGGGTTAAAAAGATATCAATATCATTTACGATATGTCGAAAAAAAAATCGATATATCTTATAAAAATAGCCAGACCTGTCCAAGGTCAAACTTTGGTTCATTGTTTTGGTTTGGTTGTGGTTTCGTTTTGTTTGGAGCGCAAATCCTATTGGTTCAATGTTTCTAGCAGAAGATATAATTATGCAGCACTTACAGATTAAATATAGTCATCGTAATGGCAACTATAGTGATGTACGAAAAACGATAAATACCGATATAGTGAAACCATCATCTGTCAATTGTCATCATCTGGAGCAATCTGGAGAGAAAATAATAGCTTAGTTACCGTATGTTTTTAGGATTTATTGTTATGAAATATTTAAAATATAAAGACATATTTCATGTATAAGTGAAATACGAAGTAAATTATTTCCAAATAGTTTTCCGGTTTTTCAATTTATCGATTTTTGGATAACGCAAACAACAATTATTATTTTCCAATCACTATTGCGTTTTTCTCAGCCGCTGCACACGTGCCGAGATTTGTGATATTTTTTACAATTATTCTACTTTGCATGTTGTGTTCGATTTCCTATAAATTAATTCTGTCAAGGCATTTAATATAAAGATCCATTAAATAAGGCATTGTTTTTTAACAGTAAGTTATTTTTTATATTATTTTGACATGCTGGGGTGGGGCAGAAGTCTGTAATGGAAAGACTGCCACGTGTCCTAAATTTAATTTTTTAACCAAGAAAAGGTATATTTTATTACAGCTATTTATTATTCTGCATTAGCTATACTGATTGAATTTATTTTATTCGCTTTTGAACAAGGAATTTGAACATTTTGAGAGTTGTAAATGTCATCTGATTATCCGTGATCGATTTATTTTTGGGCACTTGTTTTTCCTAGCGGCGTGACATCACTTATATGGTTGTTATATTTTTCATTACAATGAACGTTTTGTAGATATTTAATATGCTGTTGAACTTAAACCCCATACCTTTATCGATAACTATGCCTTCCAAAGTTTTTAAAGTATGTGTAAGGTTCATCAGCGAAGTTTGGAAGGAGTTAAGTTTTTTAAGGAAAACATTGTTTTTTAATTGTGAATTTAGAACAAAAGAATAGAATATTACTCATTAAACTTTCTTAATTAGTTATAAATGGTTTATAAATTCTGTAGGAGGTAGGATAGATACCTACTTTGTAAAATAATTTTAAAATTATGAAATAGGAAATAAGAGAAACAGCTAGGTGTAAGCAGTGCCAATAAAAACGGTTTCTAAATGGCGACTTGTATTGTAATTACAAAGAAATGTTGAACTGTAAAAAAAAACTCAGTTTGCTAATATTTTATGCAACTGTGGAAGAAGGGTATTTGATAATAAGTTGATATTATTCCTATTTGGCGATGGCAGAGCCATAATCATCCAAGTGTCATTATTTAAAAAAAATACAACAATAAAACTGATCAGTTTGTGACAACAATGATCTATTTTGTTGTCTTGTAGTTGGGTAAAGTTATATAAGCTATCGTATAAACAAAACAATACTACAACTAACTAACTAAACAAAAAACTTTATTTATTTATGAAAAAATTTTATGTTATAGATACAGTCAATCAACCCAGCGTTCATGGCAATGGTATCAACAGAAAAGGTGAATGGCAATGGGACAGATGCACCCGCTGAAGTCCTACCCGCTCTGGCGGAAAAGCCGGCCGGCCTGCCTCCGGGCAAGTATGCCCTTGTGGGATGGGATATGGACACCACTGGACGCAGGCTTATCGATGAAGTAAGTATCCTTAGAACAGTCATTTGCAAATGTAATGTTTACATGAATATTATTGCAAACAATAATCATTTGCTTTGGCAATAGAAGCAGGTGTTCATATTTCTAATTTATGTTACACAATCAACAATGGAAGCTTTAATCCAGCAAAGCTCTCTTCAAACACGTACATAGACAATAGGGAATATATGTACATACATCACCATAGCACTAAAAATGTATATATTCCAAACAATTTATAACTGCAATCCGATTATGACAATTTCATGCTAACTTTTCTGATCAGAATTTAATTTCTAATGTCACACATCAGAATATAAAGACCCTGATTTGCTGACAAAATGATTTCAACATACATGTAAATGAAATAAAATCAAAACAAAATGTTAATGGTTTTGTCTAATGAAACCATTGGTGTGCATTTTTCAATCTTCTGTTTATGAAATTATGTTATTAAGGGCCTATTTCACCACCTTCTGATAAGTTTCGGATAGCCTAAACGTAAATTTTGTCACTTTCTTACTTTATGTCAAGTGACAAAGACAAAAATTGTGAATGAGCTATCAGACACTTATCAGAAGGTGGTGAAACAGGTCCTAAATATTATTTAAATATGAAGTGGATGGTTGGTTAGACATGATTTCCTGTTGATAAAGATTATAAGTACATTCTAATAGCAACTGCACACCAGGATATCACACCGAATATGTGTGTGTTTCGCAATACAAAGAACTGTATGGAGCATGTCACACATAAGTATGTGACAATGAGTGCAGGAACACAAATCATATGTGCACTTACCAGTGTAAACGTCTACAATCAGTTTCTTGATTTACAACTACTGGGGACATTGGATCTGGGGGCTATTTTTTTTTTAATTTATAAAATCTATTAATGCTAATAATGCTACTTTATTCATACACAATTTAAATGTATCACTGTTTAACCCTGAAATAAGCATTATATTAAATGTATCTAATTGAAATTGAAAACGAAGTAAACAAACCTCTGCAAATATTTTCATGATTCACTTGGGTGCATAATCTGTGTACATTTATCTGCTTCCTGCATGGGATGATATTAGGGAATATTTAATTGAAGTGAATTTGAGTTAGGGATAGGGTATATTTAATTGAAGAGAAAAAGCTGTGATAGCCTAGTGGTTAGGACGACTGACTTCTAATCGGAGGTCATGGGTTCGATCCCGGGGCACGCACCTCTAACTTTTCGGAGTTATGTGCGTTTTAAGTATTTATCACTTGCTTTAACGGTGAAGGAAAACATCGTGAGGAAACCTGCATGCCTGAGAGTTCTCCATAACGTTCTCAAAAGGTGTGTGAAGTCTGCCAATCTGCTTGGCCAGCGTGGTAGACTATGGCCAAAAACCTTCTCACTCTGAGAGGAGACCCGTGCTCTGTAGTGAGCCAGTAATGGGTTGATCATGATGAATTTGAGTTGAATTTTTTTGAAGTGGATTGATAATTATTATTTTGGTTAGATATGCCAGATCGCAGCGTACACGCCGAAGCAGACGTACTCGCAGTACATCATGCCGTACGGCGACCTGAACCCCGGCGCACGGCGGCGACACAACGTGAGGGTTGTCACCGTCGGCCGCTATCGCATGCTGAAGGATACTAATACTCATAAGGTACATTTCCGTTTCTTGATCTCAATAGGGAACATTATGTTTTTTATTGATCTTTATCAAAACATTACCTTACTCAATATCTAAATATATAAAAGGAAAAGGTGACAGACTGACTGATCTATCAACACACAGCTCAAACCACTAGATGGATTGGGTTGTTTAGCATACATAGCTATTATAACATAGGCATCCGCAAAGAAAGGATTTTTGAAAATTCAACCCCTCAGATGATTAAAGAGGGGATGGAAGTCTGTATGACGTCACCACCTTTTAGGTGCTGGCGTGCGCGGGAGATAGCAAACTGTTCTTACTACATTGCCCCCTTCTTCACCATGCCTTCTGCATGCAATTAATGACTGCCTCATTTCACAACCATTTTTGATTTTTTACTATTGTAAAACTTACATCTACCTTATTGTAGCATAATTAATAAAGGTTGTGATTAAATTAATATTGTCATACTTTTTAACAGGTAGGCAATTACAAAGCAGCAACTAACTGCCTACCTTGTGTGTCCCATAGATACTGAAAACCAAATCTGAAATATCAGCGCTGACAGACTTCCTGGATTGGCTCGAGAAGGAGAAGGGAGACGGCAGCGTAATACTCATTTACCACGAACCGCGTCGGCTCAGCCCCACCATGCTACTGGAGGCTTTCACTCGGTAAAGTTTGACTGTAATAATGATGTTATTGTGTGTTCCTAGTTAAGCCTGTATACATACATACAGGGTATAACGGGACCGCTATCGAAAACTTAACGCTATCATTATACTACCTAAACACAATCCAATACCAATAACCATTTGTCTTATAGTTCTAGTATTAGTGGTTTAGTATTTAGTATTTTCAAACTGGCAATGTATAGTGTGCAAAATGGGGTGACATCTTTAGGTATTTACCCAATGTTTGATGACCTCTAGAGTCAACTGATAGCATTACATTGCGAACTTTTAAAACATGCAGGAAATCTTTTAATTATGTTTTTTCGCGTTTTTGTATGTGGTATCTTGTCAGTCTACTTTGTCACTATTACTTGGCTTCGTTTCCGATGCCCTTACATCCGATGTAAATGAAGCTGTAAGTAATTTGTCAGTATTTTCCAGCTACAAGTTGCTGGACCGCTTCAAGTCGATCGTGGCCGGGTTCACGGACAGCTACGCGCTGGCGGCTGACAAGTGCAAGGCGACGGTGAAGTCGGTGTCGCTGCGCGTGCTGGCGCGCGTGCTGCTGGACGCGGAGACGCTGTCGGTGGACAGCGCGCTCGACCGCGCCACCGCCGCCTACAGGATCGTCGAGCACCTCGCGCAAGGTGAGAGCGAGCTCCTCTCATGCCTGCTTCCCACGGGGTGCGATATCGCGGACGGACGCGCACGGCCGCCGACCACGGGCAGCCACAGATAGCCGCGCACCGCGCACGGCCGACGAGCACGGCAGCCACAGACAGCCGCGCACAGCGCACGGCCGACGATCACGGATAGCCACAGATAGCCGCGCACCGCGCACGGCCGACGACCACGCACGACAATGGTGCCTGTCGGTCTGTGTGGGTTTCGAATCACTGTGTCTGTACATACATAGGTAGTACTTACATGTAGTAAATAAATAGACAGAACCAGCGGTTTGCACCTCAACATTCATTTCATATCCGCAGAGAGGCAACAGGAATGCTATTCTATGTTTATCGTGGCTAACATCAATCTTGGGCACAGATATATTGTCTTTGCCAAGAGTCTGTTGAGACACTATTGCATATTATGTGTTACTGCCTCGCTTTATTGCATAAACAAAGCATCTATCTAGGAAAACATATTGTATAGCCTGAGGCTATACATTTATTTTCTAAAAAGTGGTGCCATTCTTGGCGGCAACGAGTATCGGCGAGCACAATAAGCTACAAGTTACAAGTTTATGGCTAATATTGTTTGTTGGATTTCGATAGCTCAGTTGGATAATTCTTAAAATATGTATTTCCCAAAAACTTACAGCTGCGCTGACGCCGGACTGCTTAGGAGTTCAATTGTTGTCAAATCACAAATTCAAATGTAGTTCTTTCTTGCAATAAATGTCTTTAAAAGCACTGGACACAGTTTACACAGGGAAAATGGAAAATGTTCTTTTGTTTTGTAGATTAATTATTTGCGTTGCGTGAATTTTCGCCGGCCGGCTATCTTGAGTTACGAAGTTAGAGCAGAGTTTGACATTTTTGACATCTTGATTTTTTTTAATCAGTGTTGCCGCGCTGGGTTCCAGGTATTTCGGCGTGAGTTAATATCCTACATTGTTTTTTTTAATTTGTACCAGGAGAGCAGCAGGAGGTCGGAGCGGGCGGCGAGGGCACCGCCGCCAGCGAGGACATGGTGGAGACCGCGCGGCTGTGGGCGCGCCCCGTCCACACGGAGCTGGAGGCTCTGGCTAGCTTGAAGAAACTTTTAGAGAGGTGAGCATTTGTTTGTTCTTCTGACTATGCAGGTATACTAGGCTCCTGTAGCACGTTGATCATCGCCGATCTATTGTGCTCGCAACTGTCTTAAATTTCCTCTGTAAAGTTTTAATGAACTTTAACTACAGAGTTCTTAAAACTCCTAAGAACATCATGGAGAACTTACAGCCATGTAGGTTTCAAGATGGTTATCCTTCACCATTAAAGCGAATGATAATAATTATTTCAATCTTTAAAACGCACATGTGTGCCAGGCTCCAAACTCGGATTATTGTAATATTATTTTGTTATTGTAATATTGTGTTGTTATTGTAACATTGTGCTGCTATAGTAACATTGTATTTTATTGTAACATTGTGTTGTTGTTGTAACAGACAGAACACGTTCCGGCCAGTGTTCGCGCCGCTGCTGCGCCAGCCGAGGCCGGAGCGCAAGCGCGTCACGCAGCTGCGGCGGCTGCTGGCCGACGCGGGCTTGCTCTACGACCAAGTGAAGTCAGCGTGGCAGGATCAGAACTGTGAAGGTGAAACTTACTTAATAAATAAATAAATAGCCTTTATTACTGATTTTTTACAATTAAAAACAAAAATTAAAATTATATGCACATCAGTGTCCGATTCTAATCAGAGTGTCCTGTAGGCACAAAGGCCTCCTCTAACTTCCATTTTTGACAGTCTCTCGCTATTCGCGTCCGTATTGTTCCTGCAGCTTTTGTTGTGTTGTCAGACCATGTTTTTATTGGTTTTTCTCTCTTCTTTTTAAGGTGTAACGAGGAGTCCATTCCATTATCTTTTTCTCCATTTTTCTGTAGAAACTTACCTAATAATCATTTTAATATCAAATCAAATTAATATCAGACTGAACCATTCAGCTAAAATCACTCGCTTATGAACGGTAACCTTAATGATATATTTTATGAGATGTAAAACCTTCGCTTGCGCTTGATGATATTACGAGATTATAAAACATTCGCTTGCACTTATTGGTTTAACACGTTGGTATAATCACTGAAGTCCTTGATGGTAATGTTTGTGGTTGGTGTCTTTTTGATTACTACCAACAAATGTTTCGAACAGTGATAGCCTAACGGTAAAGACTTCGACCTACCTCCAGTGGGGCCGAGTTCGATGATGAATTGAGAAGATCTCGATCTAACATTTTGTACCTTTATTTGCAGGTGTAGAAAAACTGTTGAAGAACCTAACTATATCCGCAAAATCCGAAGACATTCAGGAGTTGCTCACAATCTTCGATTGCCACTTTGATCCCAACAAGCAACCTATCATTGTCCAGCATACAGCGAATTTACCCCGCAGGGTAAGATTTCTCAGCGAGAGGATTTTTGTAATAACTTGTATCGAATTCTAATCTGTGACTTCAAAGTTTTCACTTACAAACAAGTATATATATATTACTAGCGGTCCGCCCCGGCTTCGCTCGTGGTATATATATAGCCTATAGCACTCAAGGATCACGTACATATCCAACGGTAGTTCCTAAGATTAGCGCGTTCAAACAAACAAACTTCCGCTTTATTATATTAGTATAGATAATCTATTGTTTGAAAGTAGGGTGATTTACAATTTTAAAAGTTTGACGTGTCTGTCTGTCTGTGACATCGTAGCTCCCGAACGGATGAACCGATTTTGTTTGTTTTTGTGTTTGAAAGGTGAATTAGTCGAGAGTGTGCAATGTTTGATGAAAAACGATTCAAGATGGCCGCCGCCATAAGATGGCGGATTACATAATATTTTTTCACAACACCCTCAATATGGGTGTCAAATGAAAGTGCTTGATTAGTAGAATACTATACACTGTGATTAATTTCAAATCCGAGATGGCCGCCACCACAAAATTGCTAATGTCGGGGTTTTTAATTTTTAATTTATACTTGTTTAAATTATATTTCAGCCCCCGTCGTCAGCGAGGGAGACGGGCGACGCCGATGGCAGCACGAGTGAGTCGCAACAGACATCCACCCACAATTCACCCAACAAGACTAATAATGGTAAATGCATATTATTAATAATTTATTTCATTATCATTACAATAATTAGGCTAATTAGGTCTCACCATGGTTGTGTAAACTCATACCCTTATTAAGGAGTATTTCAAAGTTATCATTCACTATTATGGATTTTATGTGTTTGTATGTATGTTCGCAATTATTTTAAAAACCAGTGACCCGATTTTGATGATTTTTTTCACTAACATAATCTACATACTTTCAGGAAGATTTTCGTATACACACGTAGTTCTCATTCTTATGCACGAAGTTCCGCGTATCATATATCACTAATATTACTGACATGATATCGTCTTATAAATCGATGAACGCCGCCTGCACGCACTAAAAAGCATGACTCATTGTCACGTTCCCGAGCGTGCAAGCGAGAGCGCGAAACAAGTGATAGAGGCACGATCGGCCTATATATGTGTTCAGCCTTTATCGACAAACATTTTTTTATTGGTACACTGATTTCTCTGAGATTGCTGGAACAGAGTCGGTTTATTTTTTCATAAAATGTTTGTGTTATAGCTTGTGTGTTGTGTTTGTTTCAGAAATTAAGCAAGAAGTGAAAACGGATCCGAGCGAGCCGGCCGCGGCGCTGGCGGCCAACTAGCGGCGCTCCCTGCCGCGTACACTGTCTCACATACTATCGTTTAGTACTGTAACGGAGCCATAGCATGTGACTAAACATTTATTCGTATTATACATTTTAGGTTAAGTCTCCTTTGGAATTGAAAGAGGTTTTTTGTTTTGCAAGCATCGGTGAACGAGTTACAAGTTTTGTTTTATCTTTATTTTAACCTTATTTTTTAACCTTCCAGTTTTGTATTTTGTCGGCTTCACGCGTAAAGTTTATATATATACACGAATAGACGATAATTATTGTAGTTGAGTGCCTTAGCAACTCAGTGTTATATAAGGAAGTTTTTCAAGCAACTCAGTGTTATATAAGGAAGTTTTTCACACTTTTGTGTAATGTAATAAGCCTGAGATAATGTTTTGTTGTTTTATATGAAGCTCAGTGAATGGAGTCCTGTTTGTTGACGAAGGGATGTTGCATAATATTTTATAATAATATGTGGCTGTCATAGAGGGTATATATTTTATTATGTTACACTGAACTTTTAAATAGAAGTACAATAATAATTAGAAGTACTCATTATTTATTATTTTAAAAATAAAGTGGTTATTTATTTTACTTTGTGTGCAATCAAGTGGAATGGATGGACTGTTTAAATACATCCAATATTTTAAAGTTTTTTTTTTCCTTTTTACCATTTCGCATAATATTTTAGCCTGAATATTGCATTTGTTTTCATAATAATTATTAACTGTTGCCTGTTGCATGTCATTTTATTTTGCCATAGAACAATTCTATAAGATTTAAGTTTCCTTACCATACAACAAGCTACGCGTAAAGAGAGTGTGTACCTATTAACTTACGTCTAATTTAGTTAGTTTTAACATAGACTGTACATATAATTTAATTTCTTATTTTGTTCAGATCTCTAATAAATATGTAAGTCTAATATTTCGTTTAATTTATATCCCTTTATTATGAGGCGATTTAAAAAATTGTAGAGGTAAAAATGTGTGTTTAAATCAAGTTTAAATGACATATTTTGTACAGTTCACGATATTTCAAGATTGAAAAAGTGCCGCTTGGAAAACGTACTTCTAGCGGAAAGTATTTTAGTCGAATTTTTCGAAAACCTATGCACTTCTCATGTACCTACTAAACTAAAATATGAAGAAATATCACATTCCGCTGCAATTACGTACACGAGTTAGGATTTCAGTCCACTGAAGTCAATCCCGATAATTTAGGATGGTAGCACATCGCCGCGAAACAAGAGAAATAGATGCATAGTCAAATATCTGCAGACAGGCAGTGTGAATATCATTTGGTTATACTCTTTCATTTAGCTTCCAGGGTTTCATGGTGATGTTACTATTGCATTCATCAATATTATACAGGGTATAAGGAGGCCGCTTCCGAAAACTTTGCGCTCAATTCAATACCTTGCCTTATAGGGTAGGTATCGCTTGTAGGTTTTTTTTTTTTTTGACGCTGGGAAATGCATTTACGCACACCTTCCGGAAGCAGCGCAGCGGACTGCGCCGCTTCCGGAAGGTAGTGTGGGACTCAAGCAGGCCGATGGCCAGAATACCCACTAAAACCCAGCGATGTTCCTCCGTGTCGCCTGGTGGCTGGGTTACGGGTACACTTGCGCAATCATCCGCGACCCAGCCGGCGCCGTCCGCCGAGGCAGACCCTCCACCGGGGGACCTAAAGGCCCCCTAACACCGTCTGAGGCGCACCAGGAACATAATGGTGCGCCTCCCGACCCGAGGCGTCTCAACGGGCGACAGATACGCCATTCCATCACCCGGAGTTCCTCGCTAGAGGCAACCCTCAAGAGGGCCACACCCGCAGGCGACCCTCAAGAGGTTCACCCCTCGTGTAATTTTTTATAGAGGTTTTCTTCCTCGCGGCCCCTCGCTCAGTGCGTGGGGCCCCCGGTTCCGCTCAGTGCGGATTACGGGTTGCCCGACGGTGGCCGAAGCCAGCGCCCACCGGCCAAAGAGACCAGCGAACCCGCCGCGCAGGGCGTTTCCACCCCCTCCTGTAATTTTTTAACGAGGTTTTCTTCCTCACGGCCCGAAAGCCTCCCCCCCAATTGTCGCCGCCCGGAGTCTCCACAGTCCACTCTGATGAACAGAGAAGTACCAGGATCCTCCAAGCGGCAACCCCCTGCTGGTTTTGGTCCGCGCCGGGTTTCCCCGGTACCTCCCATATCTGGGAGGCGTTCCCCCATCCGCCACCGGGGGACGCGCCCGATGGGGGACCAGCAACCCCACACGGGATCTACTTGTAGGTAACCCAACGTTCATTGACCTCCAGCGTCAGCTAATTTTATTTGAATTGCGTTACGAACTTAAAAAATACAGGAAATATCTTTTTTTGCAATTACAGTAATTGTGTTTAACTCCTCCAAATTGCACAGAAAATGATTTTTTGTTTTTAAAACGATTTTTTTTCGTGTTTTTTTTTTTATGGTATCTTATCAGTTATCAGTACTAACACCTGTCTTTGTTTACGAGAGCGTTCTCCGATCAGGGGCGGATCCAGGGGGGGGGGGGTCATGGGGGTCATGACCCCCCCCTGGACTGTGTCCAGGACCTAGGTGGACCACTAATAAAAATTGTTAAACATAATGTTTTTATATATTTTTGTCACAATATAGATTTAGTGTAAGTTACTTCAATATTTAATCAATTTAATATAATACTTTGTATGAGAATCTAATCGTGGCTAAGAGCTTCAATGATTGAAGAACGTCTAACCGGACTGGTACTTCTCCACATCCTTAAAAACTTACCCATTGAAGTAGATGAAGTGATAACGCGTTTGTTATTCAAATATAGGTATTTTTATGTACAGTAATTACTTACATCTATACTTGATAATTATAATAAAGCGGAAGAGTTTCTTTGTTTGTTTCTTTGAACGCGCTAATCTCTGGACGTACTTGTCGGATTTGAGAAATTCGCATTTCGTAGTACAATTTTTAGGGAAGGTTATAGGCTGTTTAATATCCCTAAAATCCTTCCTTAAGGGGATAAAATGGGAGTAGGAAGGTCATATGAAAGTTCTATGTTTTCGACAGTTACATATAAGAAAATAGGCATTTTAGATTATAAATTTTTAATAATAAAAACCTGTATAATTTATTTTTGAAAATCTCCCCTTTAGGGTGGTAAAATAGGGGATGAAAGTTTTTATTTAACAAATTAATAAACTTTTATGAAAATTTATCGCAGGATCTTATGAAATATATATATCAGAAGGGCTCCACGAAGTTTAACATTTTTAGGCCAATTATTATTATTTATACCTTTCATCACATTGTTTATGCCAACGGAGATTGGGAAAAAATTTGTTAGTTAACAATTCAATTACTTATTGAAAAATGGTGATAAACTTTTTTCTTCGGGGCTCGATTCGGGGCGGTATTAAGAAGATACTAGAATTTTTTCGAATTTTTAAAATCACATTTTATGTTATAAAAAAAATATTTTTATTGCTGAACTCTCGCGCGCGCATGCCGTAACAGACGCGTGGAAACGTATTTTCAACGTCAAATTAAAATTATAAATAATGAAGATAGAGTTTCAAAAGCTGAGACTTTTAGAAAGAGGAGAAAATTTCCGATGAAAAATCGGAAATTTTCTCCTCTTTAATAAACTTTTTTCATAATTGCTTAAATATAAATATTTTTCGAGTTATTAACAAAAAACGAAATATGTTTTTTTTTCATCTTATTTTGTTATTAACAATTGCAATTTTTTTCCTGCACCAAAATACTTCAAAATCATTTTTTAGAGGTGATTCCGAATCGAATGAGCTATCGCTCATATTTTTAGGACCTTAATCTCTATTTTTCACGTTTTTGAACTTGTTGACTATACCTATATTATTAACTTAAAATTTGAAAGTTAGGTTCTTTCTAGGAGGTAGGCTTCAGCTAAAAATTTTACGTAAATCCACCCCAAAGGGGGTATATTATGACATGTATATTACGACATCAGTTTATGAACTTAAATACAATAATACAAAGATCCTGTAGATACTAATTATTATCGGACATGACTACAGATTGACGTGATTTTATGCAGTTGCATTTTTTTAGTTCAGGACCTGGAGAGTTGTCAGGCTACTATTTTATTCCGGGAAAACAAAGGGTTCCCGTGGGACTTTTGAAAAATATAATACCGCGGACGAAGTCGCGGGCAACAGTAGTACATTAATAAAATACCTACTTTTTACTTGTATCTATCATCTATGATTATAAAATTAAATTATAACTTTTTATCTTTCTATGTGACCCCCCCCTGGCACCAAAGCTGGATCCGCCCTTGTCTCCGATACCCTGTAGGTATAATATTATCACACTATTTCTCACAATCAGAGGCCTCAGGCCCTGTTTCAAAACACAGGCTTATTATGGTAAGCAGTAGTAAATTTTAATTTGAAGGGTGAGATTAAAACAAAATTTTATGTTTTAAATTCAGTCTTTAATTGGTAACGACTTTTATAATAATAATAATTATGTATGTAACCATCTATTTTCTATAGTATTTAAATTATTACACTTATAACATATTCAATACTTCTAATAGGAATATTATTCAATTAATCTCAAATTATGTCATATTATATTCTGATGTCATACCAAAATAAGTTATTTTCTCTAAATAACATAATAATATCTTCTACACATTTTTAATATAACAAAACTCTTTAAAAACACTAATTTCACTAAAAGCTCAAAGATAGAAAGCTTGAATAAGGTATCCAATTCTGCACAATAATATTATCTTCTCTGATATGTGCTTCTGAAACTGCTCTGATGAATATCACGTTTACTATCAAAACAGTTGTAAAATGCAAAGAGAAGAGATGAATTGAGCATGAAAATAGTGGATACCAAGCTTCACAAACACAACATTGATTATAATACATAAAACATCTTATTTATACCATTTGTAAGCCATTATCACACCAGTGACAACTACAAGTATAGCAGAGGTTTTATACAACATATTGTACAGAACTTTGTTTTGTCCCCCGACTGAGTTGACAATCAAATTGTTCATCAAAAACACTTGATTGCTCTCTTCTATGAATGCCTGCTTTTCATCTTCAGACATTTTTTCAGCTATTTCGTTCATTGCTTGTCGGAAATCTTTCTTCAACTGTGGTATATCCGCACCAGTAAAATCAGTAACTTTGTCAACGTACTTCACTTCATCATGATTAACTAGAAAAGAGAAGTAAATTGATAAGGCACACACACATTGTTTAATATTTTGTTAGTGTAAAAAGCATTCAAACCATACATTTAAAATAAGTTTTCTCAAAAACCTGGATGAAAATAGATCTATCAGATGTTATTATAACTAGACAAAAATATTTATTACTAGCGGTCCGCCCCGGCTTCGCCCGTGGTACATATATAGCACTCACCTTATCACTTACATATCCAACGGTGAAAGAATTTTTGAAATCAGTCCAGTAGTTCCTGAGATTAGCGTGTTCAAACAAACAAACTCTTCTGCTTTATTATATTAGTATAGATTGGCATCAACTCTTGATCTGATTGATCATTCTCTTTTAGAATAGATAGATTTTGACTTTCAGTGTAAAAGTTTTCACCAGTTACAAGATACAATAAACAATAAAAGGAAAGAACAATAGATAATACAAAACAATATTGAGTCCAACATCATCAAACTTTAAGTTTGTAAAAAGTAAACTCACTTTCGCCGAATACATTTCTCTTTTTAGCTAGAATCTGTCCTCCGCTCAGCAAGCCAAGATAAAGATGGTATACGTAAGCCATCAACAACTGCGGATTTTCTCGCTCTAGGTTCTGCAGGTGTTCAAGATAATTTTCTAGGGCACTAGATTTAGGTAATGACCTCCAGTTTTCTCCCAGGTAGTGGCACAGATCCTCCTCAAATGCTTGTTTTCTGAAAATATATGAAAACATTTAACATGGAATAATATAGACCATGTTGGAGTTTGTCATAGTTGTAGAGCCTATACATAAAGCGTTGTGATTTTTTAAAACAAGCTAAACAAATCTATGAATGTGAGTAAAACAGAAATAAAACAGCTCAGCGGGCTGGAGTGACCTTGAGCAGAGCTACACCAGCAGCCTCATATACAACTGATGGACAATGGTGCTTATTCAAATGTACACAAGTTTATTAACCAACTAGATGATGCCCACGGCTTCGCCCGTGTGTATTTAGATTTGTAAAAATCTCGTGGGAACTTTGATTTTCCAGAACAAAAAGTAGCCTATCTATACTAATAAATAAAATTGAAGTGTCTGTCTGTAATATCGAAATAACTACCTCATATTAAGCTCATATAGTTATTTGAACGATACTATAACCGAATCACACGTTTTTAAAATTTTTGTCTGTCTGTCTGTCTGTCTGTCTGTCTGTCTGTCTGTCTGTCTGTCTGTCTGTCTGTCTGTTTGAACGGGCTAATCTTTGAAACGGCTGAACCGATTTTGACGGGGCTTTCACATACAAGTAGAGAATTAACCAGGGAGTAACATAGGCTACTTTTTTAACCGACTTTCAAAAAAGGAGGAGTTGTGTTTTTCTACCTATGTACACCGATATCTCCGAGATTTCTGAACCGATTTGCGTAATTTTTTTTTTAATCGATAGAGAAACATTGCGACACTGTCCTACAAAAAATTTGGATTCCAACTCCTCAATCCTGATGCTGTAGGGGATCTGATCCCCAAAACTAATGGGATTTAGGCACTATCTGTTATTTAAATTGATATTGGGGATACAAACTAAAGACTTTATTGTTGAATGACCTCGAGTAGGTACATGTCCAACTCTTCAACCCTGATGCTGTAAGGAATTGCATTCCGAAATCGTAAGGATCCCACGGAATTTTTCCGTTTTGGTGACGGGTTACTACTTACTACAGATAGGCTACTTTTTGTTCTGGAAAATCAAAGTTCCCACGAGATTTTTACAAATCTAAATACACACGGGCGAAGCCGTGGGCATCATCTAGTCTGTAGTAAGTAGTAACCCGTCACCAAAACGGAAAAATTCCGTGGGATCCTTACGATTTCGGAATGCAATTCCTTACAGCATCAGGGTTGAAGAGTTGGACATGTACCTACTCGAGGTCATTCAACAATAAAGTCTTTAGTTTGTATCCCCAATATCAATTTAAATAACAGATAGTGCCTAAATCCCATTAGTTTTGGGGATCAGATCCCCTACAGCATCAGGATTGAGGAGTTGGAATCCAAATTTTTTGTAGGACAGTGTCGCAATGTTTCTCTATCGATTAAAAAAAAATTACGCAAATCGGTTCAGAAATCTCGGAGATATTGGTGTACATAGGTAGAAAAACACAACTCCTCCTTTTTTGAAAGTCGGTTAAAAAAGTAGCCTATGTTACTCCCTGGTTAATTCTCTACTTGTATGTGAAAGCCCCGTCAAAATCGGTTCAGCCGTTTCAAAGATTAGCCCGTTCAAACAGACAGACAGACAGACAGACAGACAGACAGACAGACAGACAGACAGACAAAAATTTTAAAAACGTGTGATTCGGTTATAGTATCGTTCAAATAACTATATGAGCTTAATATGAGGTAGTTATTTCGATATTACAGACAGACACTTCAATTTTATTTATTAGTATAGATTAAATTGACAGGTTCAAATAAAGTGCAACCTTTTCCTAGTAGAACAATGAGATTTTTTTTATTTTTTTTCGTATTTATAGAGGGGACGCCTGCCGTCGCCAGGCGGGTGATCAGTCCTTGTGAGGACCATTTCACCCAGAACAATGAGATAAGGATGTCACTAATCTTAATAAGCTGTTTGTGGTCACACGCTCCATGAATATCCATTCACTGTACCTATCTGCAGTGGTCTAATTATCGTTTGTGGTCAGTAATCAGTGATGGTGATTGCTGTTGATCAACAATATTGAAGAATTTATTGACAATGTGGTCATAGAAGATAAAAATAATTACTTTTTACTTCGCAATAGAACATAGAACAATACAATAAAAAGATAAAAATTAATAATTTAAAAATCGATTTAGTTTACAGACTCATACAACTGGATCAGCTCCAATGTCTAAGTTGGAAAGCAAACTATGATAGCAGAAGAAAATAATATTGCAAATAAAATATAAAGCAAAACAGGTCACTAACACTGATGTATGTAAATAATGCATTTAGATATTAGTAGGTAAGTAATAATAAATTTTTCTACCTGAATAAAACTTTGCTCACAAAAAGTTTGTCAAAGTCGGGCATATTTAATCTTGCCTTGGCATCTTCAAGGAGAGCAAAGATGTGGTAAAAGACGAATAGGCCTCCACCCCACACTGTTTCATCCCTCAGAGCTGCAAAGAACTAAAGCTATGAAATTCACATTTTTTATGAGTTTAAGAAAAGTAGCGTAGGCTTGATTTGTTATTCCATAAAATATCGAAAATTGTTTGGGTGAATGTATTAGGTAAAAAATATCATGAAAACTTACAAAAGGCGAATTTCGCATTTATTAGTGCGTCACTCACGGAGTGAACTTTTCTCGTCGCTTTTCTCATACGCGTAGTAAATAACTCCTCATCATGAGACATCTTGACGTTAAGCAACTACACAAAGATTCTATTTCTAATGTATTAATACGGAATATGATTTAATTAACTCAATAAAAATCCCACAAAGGCCACAAAATGATAATTTAAATATTGATCACTCCAAAAGAAAAGACAAAAACATTTTCAACATTGATTTTTGATTTGACAGTTGACAGTTGACAGTTGACTTGACAGGCCTGGGACTGGATGTGAAAAAATAATCGATTTTATATTAATTTATACCATAGAGATAATAATAATAAATAGAGCTGGCATAATGTCCTATAGAAATTAGTGGATCGGAAAATAGCTCAAGCTTATCAAAATTTTCATAAGTGTGAAAGAGACAACATTACATTTTTGACATAATAATAAAACAGTTTGCGGCACACTCGTGACTTAAGATGGCCTCCCTAAAATGTATACATGAACACTCACACACGCACAACTTGAGACATCACAATGAACACGCGCCATTTTATGTTACAGGATTGTGCGTGTGTGAGTGTATTTTTGGCACGTTTTTAAGGTAGTTATGCCAACTCTATTGTCTGTTTACTTTATGATTTATACTTATTCTTACGTTATTATAATCCATTTTTAAAAACCTATTTTTTTAATAGTAAAAATCGATTGTTATCCGTGCCTCTATTACATGAACCTATAGAAGTGGACTTGGCATAATGTCCTATAGAAAATAGTGGATCGGAAAATAGCTTAAGCTTATCAAAATTTTCATAAGTGTGTAAGAGACAACACTACATTTTTAAACATAACAATAAAACAGATCGTGGCAGAAATTTTATTGCACTTCCCTTAAGATGGCCTCCCTAAAATGTATACATGAACACTCACACACGCACAACTTGAGACATCACAATGAACACGCGCCATTTTAGATGTAGGATTGTGCGTGTGTGAGTGTATTTTTGGCACGTTTTTAAGGTAGGTATGCCTACTCTACTTATTATTATTATCTCTATGCTCTATTACGGCCGGCGGGCCCTTGAAAGGTGCCGTCCCGGCTCTGCGAAGCCGATAGAGGTGGGCAAAACTTAAAAAGTTAAGCAGACTTTTTCGTTTTATTATTTTTCAAAAGTCACTTTTAATATCTGCTTATTTGCTTTTTTGCTTATTTGCTTATAATATAAGTTTTTCGTTGTTTGCTTAACTTAATAATTTAACGATTAGTGACTACTGAGTTATATTGACTATTTGATCTATTTTAATGAACTTTCCTTCGTACTTTTTACAGGCTTTGGACTGTCTGAATAATACAATTTTAATGTGTAGGTAACTAAATTACCTACTTATTTTTCTTTTTTATAATCCTATTCCGAAATTCTAAGTAGTACCTAATAATATTATAAAATTTGAATGTAAGTATGTTTGTCTGTTACGTTTTCGTAACACAGAACCCGTGCTTTTAGCCGAGTTTGATGAAATTTGGTAGGTACCTAGGTTAGAAATAAAAATAAACAGACATAAACCACGAGGACAAAGTGTCACGGACATAAGCTTGTTAATTGTAATATTCAGGATAGTGATGGGACTCGAGTTGCTTTTCACTCGAGTGACTCGAGTAGTTTTTATATTACTCGCACTCGAGTTAAATTTTTGACAACTCGAGTTTCGAGTGACTCGAGTCGACTCGAATTACGAGTGACTCAAGTTGACCCCTCGAGTGGTTTATACCGAGCCGAGTGATAAATTCAACTAAGAAATTCAAGAAATTGATCAAATCATTTTTAAGTAGGTAGTTATTACAGCAATTTCAGTTAAATTTGTTACGAGTATCTCATTGAAAATACATTACTTCTGTTCTTTTGTTGAGTTTATTTAAGTTTCATTTAAGTTAATTTTAAAGCATGTTTATTATTACCTAAACTGTATAAGAACATAATAAAACTGTTCATATTTCGATCTCATGAATGTTCCTTGTTAGAATAAATTAAATTGGATTAGAACTTATTAGCAGTAGATTATAATATTTCAATTTGACTGATAGTTGATATAAGAGGTTTCTTGATTATGTATGGTTTAGTTTGAAGGAAAATTCTATTTTTTTACATTTTGTTTAAATTTTTTTGAGTAGCTTTTACATTAATGCGAAAATGAATACACATTTTCTATGTAAAATTTATTTATTTATTTATTTGACACACAAAAAACAAATTAACACAAATTAATACCTATTGTTTTATTCGTTTTAAAATTTTGGTCACTCGAGTTTTATATTCCGAGTGACTCGAGTCAATAAAAATCACTCGAGTTTTATCTTCACTCGAGTGGCATTCGAGTGAGAAAGTTACCAGTACCGAGTCACTCGAGTGAAAAAAAGTCACTCGAGTCCCATCACTAATTCAGGAGTACTTAAAAGTTCATTGATTTTATGTACATTTTACGACTATTTATCCTAGATGGCTCTGCTCTGCTCTGATTACATTTAACAATAAAAAGTTGAAAATCATTAAGCAAATAAGCAATCAACACGACTAAAATAAGCAATCGAATAATAATGAACTTTTTTAAATTAACGCGTTATTGTGCTTATTTTAATAAGCGTGCTTATATTATATGCTTTCGTTTAAATGCCCACCTCTAGAAGCCGACAGTCGAACTCGGAGCTTTAACGCGAGCGCGCGCTTGTCTTGCCAATTTTTTCCGCGTAAAATGGATCACAAGTAGTTTTAAGTCACTTTTGTAAAACACTGAATAGGATAAGTTTTTAAACTAAACACAGTCTTTTCCATTTCCACTATATTGTGTAAATTATTACACTTTTAAAATGATTTTTGTTTTGTATTTTAGTTTTGACTTTTGAGACCCTTTTGGTCTGTCTCATTGTCATAATTATTATGATTACAAATCTAGTATACATAATATAATAATAATAATAATGGGGAATGTTAGGGATAGGTAATGGAACGTAAAAAAGCTATTATTTGAAATTTTTCTCTGTATGTTTGTGTGCGCATTACTCAAAAACTACTGAATAACAGATAGGATACTTGTCATCCGGAAATTCAGCGCGGTTTCCTTGGGAGAGGGGATGAAAATCAAAATGTGTATATGGGCGCAAGCGTCATCTATCGGCAATAAGTGGAAAATATTGATAAACTATATTTTAGTTTATCGTTTAGTTTTTTTAGTTAGTTTTTCTAAATAATTATAAAAAATGTGTGAAATAGATGAGATTGATATTCAAATAATTATTGGTAAATAATTATTAAACCGTTATTTATCAAGGTCTAATATTAAATAGACACAGTTTTGAATCTTTGAATGTTTAATGTCTAATTTATTGTTCAATATCACCATTTACTATTGAAATAATAGTTTGCTGTTTAAATATTTATAATAAAATCTATTAGAGTTATTAACATTAACTTTAATCAAATTTAATCATTGCAAAATTTATAATAACGTTTTGTGTAATATATGGTAGAATCTCCTTGCAGCGCCATCTGCAGGAATAGGGTATTTGACAACATTGAAAATATACTATTGATTGTGGTCATCTTATCAGATAATAGCCTAAAAAAGACATATTTCACTCAATCACACTAAATTATGTAATTTTACGCGATATTTTGCACGAAATAAAACATTATAATTTTTGAAATTTTATCAGACACGTGAACGCTCTGTGATTGGTTGCTACTCTGGTGACGTCACTTGAAATTATTATACTTGAGAGTACACTTTACTTGGTCGATATAATTGAAGTTTATCAACCAATCGAAAGTAAACTTTAAATTTGAAACAATAAGATTGATATTAAAATAGCATTATTAACCTCTTAATTTCACTTATTTGGTGTGACTTTCTAGCGCATATACTCTACAATACACAATTGTTTTCATACCAATAATTAGATAAACTCTTCCACTAATAAATTATCACTAGATAAACTCATAACTTTTCTTTATTTCCTCACAAAAACAAAAGATTTGTACCTAAATACACAAGTATTTTTCGCGCCATCCGTCGTAACTAATCACGCAGCGTGCTCTGTCGCACGCACCGAGAGCGAGCGAGAAAAGTGATGATGCTAATATTTTTGCTATGTATTTATTACATAATTAAAGATTGTTATTTTTCTTGTTTCCTCTCCCGCATTCCATTTATTGCATTTAACTTTGTATTTATTGTATTTAACCTATTTAATTACTTTTAATTTGTATTTAACTATTTAATTATTGTTACTGGATAGCTACGCTGTTTTGTTGTGGTTTCTGGTTATGTAACCCATACTGTGCCCATACATACTCTGACCTCTGTGTGTGAACCTATAAACTTGCTCATTGGTTTGTGACGTCACGCGTATCATGTGATCAGCGCTATTACAGAAATGTCGTTTTTGGCGCGGTTTTCAAAACTTAAACTTTATCATTGATTTAATTCTTAATACTGTAGATATTCCGAAAAATATCAATGTAGTGTGTTTTAATAAGTAATAAAGAATAATTTAAAACAAATTCCAAAAATTAGTCAAATAGCCTATTATGACTGTTGGTTGGTATTATTTAAATAAACAAATAAACCATTGAGAGTTACGTAAAATTCATTTAAATATTTATTTTGATTATTAAGCTATGGTTCAAGAATTATTTTACAGTAATTTTATTTGTTCGTTATACAAAAGAAGTTGTATTGCTATATTTCCGTTATAACCTTGAGAGACAAATATAAAAGCAATCGAATCGTGAAAATGGGAGGCATTCCTTTGTTAGATATTGCACTGAAATAAAATAAGTGATATTTGGTGTGTAATTTCACCGTGATTAGACCCTTAACGTGAAAGATCTGGCTTGGTCGCCGACATGTACTTAGCCATAATTCATTAACGCGTGGTTCGATTTCATTCGTTCTTTTTTTGTTAGAAAGAAAATATTTTAAAGAATATTAACCGGAAATATTTCAACGTTATCGGTTTTGGAGTTCAGAAATTACAGCCAACACAACCCTCAGTATTCCATATAACTTGGAACCTGGTTTATACAAGAACCTTTGAAGGTCGGGATTGTTATCTGGAGTACATTAAAATTTGTAATTGTCTGTCTCTGAAATGCTGGACTGATTTTGTTGGGACTTTTATTGAGAAAACTTAAGTAATGGGAAAGAGCTATTAAAAAAATATTACTCATGACTGTAGTTTCATTTTGATACGCGACTTTTAAAACTATGAGCTCAAAGGAGCTTAGGAAAAACAAAGAGTTCCCAAGGGATCCATGCGGATTTATCTCCATATTTTCATAATTCGATTAATATTGAGAAACGAAAAACCGATTTTTAATTATTCGATTTTTTCACTCAATGTGTAACATAATATAACATATAACATACCATACAACAATAACATAACATCCCTACATATAGATTGGACTGCTGATACAAAATAATAATGTTATATTATAGTGTTGCCGATCCATAGTCTACTATCGATAATCTATCGATGGAATATCGGTAGCTGAGGCCAGATCGATTTTATCGATAACTCTATTAGAACAATAATTAAAAGATAGTATTGAACGTGTATTGAACATTGAACCTCAGTTCATATTATTAATATGAACTGAGGTTCAATACACGTTCAATTCATAATATTCAATGTACTTTCGATAGTATCACTATTCACTCATGCTGATCGTTGTAAAACAATGAATATGCTGTCGTTGTGAAGATTTAGATTGGAAAATGAATAATTGCCCGAGGCGTATTTACATTATATACATAGCCAGAATGCACCCATAGGATTCTGCTGTATACATTGTAGTGCAGTTTTCAAATTTTTTACTACAAAATATACACGAATTTTGCGTACTACTAGTATATATTTTTTAACGTGGACGCGCGCGTGCATCGTTCCAATTTATACAAGGCCAAAACGCCACCATAGGATTTTTTTTTTTTTTCAAAATTACTTAGGTGCATTCTGGCTATGTATATTATGTATACGCTTGCCCGAGGCTTCGTTTACATTTAGTTTGATTTTATTTTTTCGATTGCTGGCCAATAATTGTTGATTTCAGAGCGAATGGGTCTAGAACGATTGGAATAATCAAATTCATTTCGCTCATATTTTCGATTATTTCGTTGGTAATAGCAAAAAAGTTTCAATTGGTTTTGATTGCTAATTAATTAATTATTATTGATAATCGAACACAATCGAATAATAAGAACAAGCGAATCATTCGATTGTTCTCTAATGAATGATTGAATCGTCCATTGCTTGGTTAGTGGTTTTTGGTGGTTTTGCTCTGGTTTTGCTTTGCGGATTGCGATTGCGGTCGTTCTGTGATTGTGACCTATTGTGACCATTGGTGACCATGCGACTTGGAATTCTTGGAAGTTCATTGTAAATAGCAAGAAAAATAAATATCACGTTAATTAATAAAATAAGTATTCATCAAATTGTATTCTTGCTCTAAAAAAAGTGATTTCAAGTTGAGAAAACATGGCTGGACAAATTAAAGTGAAGGTATAAATATCTAATTCTTTTGATTTAATATTTGATTCTGTTGCTACAAATTCCTTTTAAATGTTTTATTAGGTGTACATAAGCTTTATCTTGTTAATTTAACTGGTTTATTTTTTAAACCTCGACAAAAATTAAAAGTTACTCAATTGGTTTGTTTACAAAATGATAAGCGTTATCAATTTATATTTTTGACATTTGTCTTGTGGTATTGATACCTATTATAATTTATAACCTATAATTATTTTGTTGATGGAATAATTATTGCGAAATATTAAATAACCATGTCCTATGATCTGAAACGAGAAGAGGAAGTGAAAGAATACGTGGAGAATCTCGGTATCGAATATCGATTCGGCTGTTTCAAAGAAAAAAAGCCGGAAGTGTGCCACCTTTTAGCCGATTACTTGGAAGCGATCAAGAAAGACTATAAGAAGGCTTCAAAAGTGTACAAGAGCAACTGTGACGATTACAGCTATCCTAAATCGTGTTTAAAGTACGGGAATTACGCGTTAACAGGGCGTGGTAGAGACAGTGTTGACCAGAATGAAGCGTTAAAGTATTTCGAAAAAGGCTGCGAGTTGAATGAACCGGTGTGTTGCCTGCACGCCGGGGTCTTGCTGACGGCCACAGGGCCCGCGACAACTGTTCAGAGGGACGTACCAAAGGGTAAGGATGGATTTCTATATTACTCCAATTTACCAGTAGTTGTGCAATAGGTAGGTATTTAAGTGCTACTATAAATAGGTGCCTACATAAAACTGAACAGTTTTCATATATTGCCCATAATATATATTTTGTCCCTAATATCAACAAAAGCTTTTATTTTATCATGGAGAAATCTTAAATATGTCCATAGAAAAACAAGCCTAGATCATGTACGATCCCATGGGAAAGTCCCATTAAAACTTGTCCTGGTTTAGCTGTTCCAAAGATAAGGCCAGACAAACAGACAAAAATATTAAAAATGTGTTTTTGGGTTATTATCAAATCATAGACGGATACTTCAACTGTATTTATTCTATAAACTATTAATTCACTCCTGAAGCATAATCTATACTAATAAATAAAATTGAAGTGTCTGTCTGTAATATCGAAATAACTACCTCATATTAAGCTCATATGGTTATTTGAACGATACTATAACCGAATCACACGTTTTTAAAATTTTTGTCTGTCTGTCTGTTTGAACGGGCTAATCTTTGGAACGGCTGAACCGATTTTGACGAGACTTTCACATACAAGTAGAGAATTAACCAGGGAGTAACATAGGCTACTTTTTTAACCGACTTTCAAAAAAGGAGGAGTTGTGTTTTTCTACCTATGTATACCGATATCTCCGAGATTTCTGAACCGATTTGCGTAATTTTTTTTTTAATCGATAGAAAAACATTGCGACACTGTCCTATAAAAAATTTGGATTCCAACTCCTCAATCCTGATGCTGTAGGGGATCTGATCCCCAAAACTAATGGGATTTAAGCACTGTCGGTTATTTAAATTAATATTGGGGATACCAATAATTAAAGACTTTATTGTTGAATGACCTCGAGTAGGTACATGTCCAACTCCTCAACCCCGATGCTGTAAGGAATTGCATTCCAAAATCGTAAGGATCCCACGGAATTTTTCCGTTTTGTGGACGGGTAATTACTACTTACTACAGATAGGCTACTTTTTGTTCTGGAAAATCAAAGTTCCCACGAGATTTTTACAAACCTAAATACACACGGGCGAAGCCGTGGGCATCATCTAGTAATAAATAAAATTAAAAAAAAAAGTCTTACTATAACTATGTGATATTATGCATGTGGATGCATCTTTTAATATAAACCGTGAAATAATTGCAGGATACAATTACCTCAAGAAGAGCTGTGATGGAAATGATGACAAGGCTTGCCACTATTTGGCTGGAATGTATCTGAGCGGAGTACCAAAGAACCCCAAAGAGTTCAACCCCCACAACCCAGAGAAAAATGCCAACTTAGACTTCCTCATTAGACCTGACATGAAGCAAGCGTTTCAATTTGCGATGAAAGGTTGCGAACTTGGTAATATTTACGCTTGTGCGAACGTGAGTTTGATGTACAAGAAAGGTGACGGTGTTGAAAAGAATATGGACGAATCAAAAAGGTACTTTCAAATTGCACAGACTTTGCAAAAGGCTCATGAGACAGCGAAATCGGTGCAGTTCCAACAAGGGCTCGAGAACAAATAGATTTAATGAGATTATGTTTTTAATGAATTATGATAATTACTAATTAGAAATAGGAATTGCTTTTGTGTGTAGTATTGTGAATTTCATAAATAAATATTATTATGTTCATATTGTATATTGTGTAGAAATAAAGGTATTAAGTAGTATTTTCATGTTTTATTGTAAAGTAATACATGTGGAAAATCAGCATTACATACCTACACAGACAGACTATTGCAAAATTGCAGTGAATTGCAGTCCTCAGTTATATAATCTGACCGAATATTATGTAGTTATATGAATTGCAGTAGGACTAAATGTAAACTGCAATTTTGTAGTCCGTCTGTCTGGGCCTTTAAAATAAAAAATTAAATAACTATGCAGATTGGAATCATAGGAGGGTCAGGATTAGATGATCCAAATCTGTTTGAGAGTCCAGTGGAGCGAGACGTGACAACTCCATACGGGAAACCCTCCGATGTGCTGCTCGAAGGCTTCATCAAGGGTGTGCCTTGTGTGCTACTGGCCAGGCACGGGAGGAATCATCAGCATCAACCGAGGTATACAATTTTATTTATTTTTTAGTTACTTGTTCAAAGCAAGAAAATATTGCAAATTGTACTATACTTTTTGACGACCTCCATGGTGTAGTGGCGTAAGCTATTATATATTATAACGTCTTATAAATGGGAGGTCCTGGGTTCAATTCCCGGGAGGGGCGATTTGGGAATTAATAATTTCTAAATTGTCCTGGTCTGGTAGGAAGGAGCCTTCAGCCGTGCCTAGTTACCACCCTTCAGGCAAAGCTGTGCGGCCAAGCGATTAAGCATTCCGGTGCGATAGCGCGTAGAAACTGATCAGGGGTATGGATTGATTAAACGCTGCCATACCTCTTCCTGGTTAGCCCGCTTCCACCTTAGACTACATCGTCACTTCCCATCAGGTGGGATCGCAGTCATGGGCTAACTTGTAGATGAATAAAAAAAATAGACTTCATCAATGGATTTTACAGAGATTTGATGTTAAACTGCATGCCCACAGGCATCGTGTGTCAAATTGGATAGTTTGCTTTGATTGTGATGTTGATAGTCTAAAGCTGGGTCTCCACCAAAGAAAAATTGCCAACTTTTGTGTTGTCAACATGACTGTGTTGGTGATAAAATTTGGAAATTTTTCTTTGGTGGAGACCCGGCTTAACCGGCTTCCGTTTGCAGCGACATAAACTACCGCGCCAACATCTGGGCGCTGAAGCAGGTGGGCTGCACGCACGTGCTCGCCAGCACGGCCACCGGCTCGCTCGTCGACAGCTACCGGCCCGGCGACCTCGTCGTACTCGACGACTTTATCGACAGGTAAGTACCTCGGAATGTTTTTGTACACATGACAAGACTAAAGAAGATTTTTAACAAAGGGAGACACATGAAATTGGGTTCAATTCGTCGCGTGTAAAAATTAAAAAAAAAACTTTATAAAACTTCAGAAAAGTAACCTTAACCCAACCTTAACCTTAACTAACTTTAACTTCAGCTTTGACTTTGCAAGCTAAAATTGTGTCGCTTTTTCATTTCATCGAATTTTCAAATGCACAACGATCCTTATAAAGAACTTCATTTCAAAGATCAATAAATAATCCTTTCTCAAACAACCTAGTATTAGACAATTGTAACAGAAAGGTCTAATACCTTTCTGTTACAATTGTGACATTAAACAGACTCTCATTTTGTTGCGTACCAAAAAATTATCGATATCGATTATCCGGTATGCGATGTCGCCTCACTAGAAAATTGTCATGTCGACATGTCGCGGTTATTCTGTGCTATAACTATAGATGTGCCGATTCGATTATTTTGATAATCGATTAATCGATTATATTAATCGATTATAAAATAATAATCGATTATTAATCGATTAATGATCGATTATGAAATAATTCTTAGAAAGAACTGAAAAAACAATTCTACTTTCTGGAAAAAATTCTGAACCCTTGCATTTAGTAGCAACATCTATATTATAACCTTTTAGACTGTTCTGAAAAAAGAAAAACAAACACTATTTTTAAAATTTTTTGAAATTGAAATTAGAAAATTAAATAGAATAATTAAAAAATAATGTAATTGATCAAAATTAAATATACATACCTATTAGGTACCTATTTATTACACTAAGGCGAAAGTTTGTGTGTGTGTGTATGTATGTGTGTATGGTTATTACTTTTTAACGCCGCAACTACTGGACCGATTTGGCTGACATTTGGATTGGAGATAGCTGGTTATGTCCTGGAATAACACATAGGCTACTTTTTATCCCGGAAAAGTGTTCCTGAGGGACTTAAATAGATATAGACTTCCAAAAACGAGATAGGTGCTGTTAAACGCTGATTGTTCTTAGGTACATCACGCTCACACTACGCGCTCACATAACAAATTATTGCAATAGTTTGCTGTCGTTGCATGCATTTGTATGCTATTGCATGAATTTGCTGTCGTTCTCGTTGCTAAGTTACTCTTAGATAATTTTGTTCAATAGTAGATTGTATCTTATGGGAGCAAAATAATATTTTTTCGGCGAGGGCGCTTTTTTGAATCCAGAGCGAAGTGAGGGATTCTTTAGTACAATCCTGAACGTAGCGAGGGATTCAAAATACGTCGCCCGAGCCAAAAATATATTGCGCCCGACGGCCCGAGTGATACACTCTACTTTTCATCACCCTCTATGAGGAAATAAAAGGCGTTCATATTTTTAACCCTCGACGCAAAAACAACGGGGTGTTATAAGTTTGACGTGTCTGTGTGTGTATGTGTATGTCTGTCTGTTCCCCCATAGCTCTCGAACGGATAGACCGATTTGAATGCGGTTTTTTTGTTTGAAAGGTGAATTAGTTCGGGAGTGTTTTAGCTATGTTTGATGAAAATCGGTCCAAGATGGCCGCCGCCACAAAATGGCGGATTAATAATAAAAGTATAAATTAAAAATTTAAGAAACCCCCGAATTTCGCCATTTTGTGATGGCGGCCATCTTGGATTTGCATAGTGTTATTCTACTAGTCAAGACCTTTCATTTGATACCCATATTGAGGGAGTTGTGAAAAAATATATAATCCGCCATTTTGTGGCGGCGGCCATCTTGGACCGATTTTCATCAAACACAACTAAGAACACTCCCGACTAATTCACCTTTCAAACAAAAAAACCGCATTCAAATCGGTTCAACCGTTTGAGCGCTACGGGGGAACAGACAGACACACACACATACACACACAGACGTCAAAATGAAAGGTCGTGACAACAAGACCTTTCATTTAATACCGATATTGAGGGAGTTGTGAAAAAATATGTAATCCGCCATTTTGTGGCGGCGGCCATCTTGAACCAATTTTCATCAAACATAGCTAAAAATACTCCCGACTAATTCACCTTTCAAACAAAAAAACCGCATTCAAATCGGTTCAACCGTTTGAGCGCTACGGGGGAACAGACAGACACACACACATACACACACAGACGTCAAAATGAAAGGTCGTGACAACAAGACCTTTCATTTAATACCGATATTGAGGAAGTTGTGAAAAAATATGTAATCCGCCATTTTGTGGCGGCGGCCATCTTGAACCAATTTTCATCAAACATAGCTAAAAATACTCCCGACTAATTCACCTTTCAAACAAAAAAAACCGCATTCAAATCGGTTCAACCATTTGAGCGCTACGGGGGAACAGACAGATACAGACACACATACAACACAGACGTCAAACTTGTAACAACAATAACAACAATCGATATCATTCGCGCCTAGCCCGGTGGGACCACGGGCCCTTCATCTTCAAAAAGTGCGCGGCAAAGATAATTGCGGCGCACTTATTTATAAGTGCACCGCAAACACCACCTTTGGGTGCACTTAAAGGCGAACCAAGTCGTCCTTTTCGAATAGATGGGATGAAAATATTTTTTATGTGTACAAACTTATTAATCACGGGTAAGATCGCGGGGCACAGCTTGTACATATAGATACTCATAGCGGGGGTAATTTCACTACAGTTGGTAAAGGCGTATCGTCGGTTCGGTGTGTTCGAAAAGTTGAGTATGTATGAAAAAGCTGTAAGCTGCATAACGCTCGCTCACAGTCGGCGGCTGACTATCCGTTTGGTGTGAACAAAGCCTAAAACTAACTTTGAGGGAATACCCTTTTTAGGGTTCCGTAGTAAACAAGGAACCCTTATAGTTTCGCCATGTCCGTCCGTCTGTCCGTCTGTCCGTCTGTCCGTCTGTCCGTCTGTCCGTCTGTCCGTCCGTCCTCGGTTAATCTCAGAGACTATTAGTGCTAGAAATCCGTAATTTGGCATGAGTATAAATATTAATCACGCCGACAAAGTGGTGAAATAAAATTTTGATAAATATTTTTTTTTAGGGTAGCTCCCCTACATGTAAAGTGGGGATGAATATTTTTTTTCTCGTCTACCCCATAGTGTGGGGTATCGTTGAATAGGTCTTTTAAAAATACTGTGGGTGTGGGAACATCATTTTTCGATTTCTAGATCCGTTTGTAAAATATGATGTTTTAAAGTGCAAATTTTTATTAGAGTCAAGTGTCCCCCCCCTCTATCAGCCAAATGGCAGTATATAGGAACTTGAAAAAATTCACAGCAGTAGGGTATATAATCAATTTTAAAGGAAAACTATCACGGCTAAGTAGGGTTCACAGGTTAAGGAGTTATATCTGTTTTTCGAGGATTGTGACTACGGAACCCTACACTGCGCGTGGCCCGCCACGCACTTGACCGGTTTTTGCAATGATAGGGTTGCCAAACCATATTATATTTTAGCAAGCAAATTAATAACAGAAAGCTGGTAGTAAAGTTTGGTAATTAACGTATATCTTTATAATCGATCATGATCGATTATGCGAAATCATAATCGATTGCAATCGATCATTTTAATAATCGATTAATCGATTATTGATAATCGATTCCGCACATCACTAGCTATAACTAGTTCTAAGAGACATGTTATTGAGCAGGACGTGGGGTCGCACGTGCACGTTCTTCGACCGCACGGCGGGCGGGCCGCGCGGCGTGTGCCACCTGCCCATGCGGCCCGCGTTCTGCGAGCGTGCGCGCCGCGCGCTGCTGGCCGCCGCGCGCGAGCACGGCCACGCCTGCCACGACGCCGGCACCGCCGTCACCATACAGGGACCGAGGTGAGCAAGTTACAAGTTAGCCCTTGACTGCAATACTGGGCTAACTTGGAAGAGGTATGTAATATGTATACCCCTGATCGGTTTCTACACGACATCGTACCGGAACGCTAAATCGCTTGGCGGTTTTGCCGGTAGGGTTGTAACCAGCCACGGCTAATGCCTCCCACCTAGAGATGAAAATTGCCGAAAGTTTCGGAAACTTTCCGGGAAACTTTCCAATATTGCCGGCAACTTTGGCAATATTGCCCGGAAAATTGCCAAAGTTGCCAAATTTCATAGGTTTTTTCAAATGTCATTTTCTATGACTATGAGCACATGAGGTTAAAAGTATTAGTATGTTCAGAATTAATACTAGTTAAACTTCATATAATATTGTTCATTATAATCAATTTCTAATTAATGATTAAAATATGAGAAGATAAAGTAAAATTACGACAATGGCTACTTCGGGATAACTGAACCCATGACTTTTTAAGCAATTCACTTATAATTTTTGTATGCATAGAAACAGGATATTGATACCTAATTTATTAGATATTAATTAAATGTGTACTATAATTATATTCAAACTAAATGATGCGCCGCGACTTCGTCCGAATGGATTCAAGTTCCATCTCCCGTTGATCTCGTGGGAACTCTTTGATTTCCCCGGATAAACAGAAGCCTATGTCGGTCTACAGGTTACAAGTTATCGTTGTGCAAAATTTCGTCAAGATAGGTTCAGCAGTTAAGTCGTGAAAAGGTATTAACCTATATGCATATTGTTCCTCATATCAACATTTTTAATTTTTTTACCCAGCAATCCTAAATATTTCCGGAACAAAAAGTAATCTATAGTACTTTTCAGGTCCACAATTATATCCATGCAAAAAAACAGGTAGATCCGTTGCTATGTTGTGGCGTGATTGAAGGACAAACCAACAAACATACACACTTTCGCAATTATAACATTGGTTGGGATTATTTCGACACTTATTTAGCTTGATGTGTTACTTACTGATTTTGAAAAGCCTATTAAGATTAATTAACTGATGTCTGATAGTGCTAAAATTGCTGAATGTGCCGTTGGATCGGAATGTAGGGTGAATGCTCCATAAGTCGACACTTTAACGGTTGTGTTACGTTTAAAAATTCGTAGACGTGTCAAACTAAGCAATTTCAGTACAATTTTTCTCTCTCTAATAAGTACTTAATGCTTATGATTTTTGAGTCAAGTATTAATACCTTTTGGGGCTTTTTGAATAAAGAAGTATTTTTTTAATTTACCTATTTAAAAAAAAGTACTAATTTGCCTAAGATCGGCACCTTTGTGCTTTTCCAGCATTTGTGTTCTCAAAGTTGACCCTCAAATTGTATTTTACCCGCGACTTCGTCCGCGTAAATTTATGTTTTTCTTAATATTTATAGGAACCTTTCCTCGTTTTCATTTTATTTTTCCGCCAAAAAATACCCTTCTCCAAAATTAATAGAATTTTTGAATATAGACAATAGATAATAGAAGCAATTTTTTAAATAGATAACTAGCTTCCACCCGCGGCTTTGCCCGCGTGAATTTCGGTTTTTCACAAATCCCGAGGGAATCATGGATTTCCGGTTCCCGTTCTCGCTCCCTTTTCCATCATTTATACCTACATTTTGCTATAGTAATCTACCTATATGTGTAGGTATCGATTTTTAGATTTAGATTTAAAAACCCCCGACATTCGACATTTTGTGATGGCGGCCATCTTGGATTTGCATAGTGCTATTCTACTAGTCAAGCTCTTTCATTTAATACCCATATTAAGGGAGTTGTGAAAAAATATGTAATCCGCCATTTTGGAGCGGCAGCCATCTTGAATCGATTTTCATCAAACATAGCTAACAACACTCTCGACTAATTCACCTTTCCAACAAAAAAACCGCATTCAAATCGGTCCACCCGTTTGAGTGCTACAGGGGAACAGACACATTCACACACACACACAGAGACAATTTTTAACTGGTTCACCGATATCTCTGAGATTACTGGACTGAAGTCGGTTTAATTGCACTAATATTATAAAGGCGAAAGTTTGTGTTTAACATCAAAGGCAGGAACGATGTGAAATGTCTAATTTTAAACTGGTTTTTTTTAATTGAAATAATTTGTGTGTGTGTGTGTGCGCACGTGCGTGCGTGCGTGTGCGTGTGTGTGTGTATATATTTGTTACTCTTTAACGCCGCAACTACTAAACCGATTCACCTGAAATTTGGAATAAAGATATATTATGCCCTGACTTAACACATAGGCTTTATCTTTTTATCCTTGAAAAAAACCACAGTTTCCATGGGATTTAAATAATACCGAAATCTATAGCTACAGCTATAGGTAGATTAATATAGCAAACTTCCTTGAAAGTAAGTATAAAGGTTGGACAAGTATTACTTAAAAATTTAAAACCCCCTACAGTCGCCATTTTGTGGCGGCGGCCATCTTGGATTTTCATAGTGCTATTCTACTAGTAAAGGCCTTTCATTTGATACCCATATTAAGATAGTTGTGAAAAAATATATAATCCGCCATTTTGTAGCGGCGACCATCTTGGATCGATTTTCATCAAACATAGCTAACAACACTCTCAACTAATTCACCTTTCAAACAAAAAAAAACCGCATTCAAATTGGTTCACCCGTTTGAGCGCTACGGGGGAACGGACAGACACACACACACACATACACACACACACATCAAACTTATAACACCCTGTCGTTTTTGAGTCAGGGGTTAAAAAGCGAGCGGGAAAGGGAACCGGAAATCCACGATTCCCTCAGGATTTGTGAAAACCGAAATTTACGCGGGCGAAGCCGGGAGTAGAAGCTAGTTTATTCTAAAATATAGCATTGTATGTGTTATCACTTAGCACAATGTGGTATTGCTATTAGGCTTCATCATCATCATCATGATCAACCCATTACCGGCTCACTACAGAGCACGGGTCTCCTCTCAGAGTGAGAAGGGTTTTGGCCATAGTCTACCACGCTGGCCAAGCGGATTGGCAGACTTCACACACCTTTGAGAACGTTATGGAGAACTCTCAGGCATGCAGGTTTCCTCACGATATTTTCCTTCACCGTTAAAGCAAGTGATATTTAAATATTTAAAACGCACATAACTCCGAAAAGTTAGAGGTGCGTGCCCGGGATCGGACCCACGACCTCCGATTAGAAGTCGGTCGTCCTAACCACTAGGCTATCACAGCTTAACCACTAGGCTATCACAGCTTATTATTATCACAGCTATTAGGCTTAGTTTTACATAATTAATCAACCATTAGGCTGTGAGCATAATCACCTTACTAAGCTTAACCCATTCATACGTGGAAACTATCTTATATACGCATATACATACATTCTTATATACAAAAAGAGATAACCATAATGATGTAGGAAATAAAAAAAATACGATTTGTCGAAAAAAGTTATGGGTTTATCAATCCCGAATTATCATCTTCAACTTATTTTTAATTTTTAATTTATCAGTAATAAAATAAGAGTGAAAATAAAAGATTTTCATTAGGTTTTGTAGATAAGCGAAAGAACTAACACCCTATAGGCTGCTTTTTCATCTAATTAAACAATTATGGACATAAAATGTAATTTTCTATTTACACGTTTTTTGCCAAAGTTGCTGGGAAAATTCCCAAAGTTGCCGGCAGTTTTGGCAACTTTCGGAATATTGCCGGCAATTTTCATCACTACTCCCACCAGACCAGACCAGAGACAATTTAAAAATTATAATATCCCAAATTGCCCCTACCCGGAATCGAACCCGGCACCTTCCACTTACAAGACCACAGCGCTCACCACTGCGCCAGGAAGGTCGTCATATATAATATATCGCATGTGAATTAACAATATTGAGCTACGCTGTGCTCCGCTAAACTAATTTCTGGTGCTATGTTTTTTCAACAAACAACATTGAGCTGCGCGGTGCGCTATGCGATCGGGTCAGTGTCGCGACAGCGCGACGTGCACGCGCACAAGTGCGAGCGAGACAGACGGAAGACTGAACGGGGTTGGGAAATACGAGGCCAAGCGAACCAGCACGTATCGCGTGATCCTTGCTATGTTTTAAACCAGTAGTTCCCAAAGTGGTCCAGGTGGACCCCTAAGGGTCCACGGGAGACTCGGCGGGGGTCTACGTTGGCATGACAAAAAATGGGGGTTCACAGTTCGTTCGCGGGGTCCACGAAAATTTATCTGCTTTCAATAGTGAAGAACTAAAATGTTGGCTTGACTTCATCTAAATGTAGGCAGATAATAATATTTTCAAAAGCTCAGCGACTGTTACCTACTTTAAAAACCTGCATAATTTCCAAAATTAAGTACTTAATTTTACAGAACTTGAAAACTATTAATTTGTGGTTGGAACTCAGCCACAACGCAAATTTCCATAGTTAGATCTAATCTTCATATTTTTTGTCGAATTTTGGAAATATGGTAGAAATGTAGCTGCAGGGGGTCCATCGAAACCAGCTTTTTAAAAGTGGCCTATGAGAAAAAAAAGTTTGGGAACCTCTGTTTTAAACAAAGCATACCCCGTAGAAGAACCTGAGTCACCCATTATAGATCAAAAGTTTGCGAAGGTGAAGTTGCAATGGGCGGGGCATATAGTTCGAAGATAGAAGTAGAAGTTCCAAGTTGCTGGAATGCATTATGCAACCTAGGGAAAGCGCAGTGTTGGAATTCTTTTGTTTAATAATTAGCAATTCCTACAAAATCAAACTGTAGAATGCAAGTCACCAAGGTTTCTTCGGGAAAGTTTTCCTGTAGATGGAAACCGGCAAGCTTTTCAAGTAGTTAAGTATTGTTGTTTTTCATTTTCATTGTAGGTTTTCCAGCCGCGCCGAGAGCCTGATGCACCGCATGTGGGGCGGACATGTCGTCAACATGACCACCGTGCCAGAGGTACAATATTGCTGAACTATAATAGTACATTGTTCCTCGACGGGAGAAAGTGACCGATTACTACGAGGGTGTAGTTTGAGGCCCGAGGCCGTAGGCCGTAGGGCCGCAATACGCCCGAGAGGAATCGCACTTTCTCCCGAAGGGATACATAGTGCTTTATACTACACCTGCGAGGAAAATAATAAAATAATCAAAAATATTAAAATTATTACCGTAAATCAATCAGAAGAAGAGGTTGGGTTTCCATTGTCTTCTTCTTCATATGCTTTGTTGTAACTATTTCTATCTATCTTTAGATATCTTGGGTAAAAGATTTTCAATATAAAAATAACTACTTAGCCACATATTTTTAATTCTGGCGGCGTTGGGCGGCGTCATCAAATCTTCACTATCACTACTAGACACTTTGACTTCCATAATAGCTACTTGTAATTTTATAAATTGAAAATTTGGATAGGTAAAACAAAAGAAAGCGACTCGCAAAATAAAAAGAAATTAGCGCGAAAGAAAATCTATTTTGTATTTTTTACTTTTATTTTATGTTCATATGTAATTATAATAATTAGAATAGAATAGAATAGAATAGAAAAGTTTTTTATTCAAATAAACTTTTACAAGTGCTTTTGAATAGTCAGATGAATCTACCACTGGTTCGGAATGCCGTTCCAACCGAGAAGAACCAGCAAGAAACTCGGCGGTTGCTCTTTTCCAAATTTACAATATCAATATAACAATTTTATGGTAAGTACATGATTGAATTGCCGTCTCGCGCATTGCTGGAACGAGTCAAATCCACGCCTTTTTATCATTTATATAAGTAATCATAATTTTATTCAGATAAACTTTCGGAAGCGTTTACGAATCGACAAATGAATCTACCACAGGTTCGGAATGGTGCTTACAATTCTACACATGTGAAGAAGGGCAGACAAAAGTAGCCCCATTTCCGACGGTGGCACCCGTTCACGAGCATGACGCATGATCCAGCCATTGCTTCGCTCAACCATATTCGAGGGAACGTAAAAACCTAATTAAAATTAAATATATTTAAAATAGCAGACCCCGGTCCTGCCCGGTGACATAGCGACATCAGCGCCGCCTACCGTGACGGTTGTTATTTATTGGGTGCTTTTTACGTCGTGTTTGTCGACATAGGTTTTTTTTCATGTACTGATCGGATTTGATCAAAAATTAAAAAGAAAAAAGCACGTTAGTAATGGAATTTCATAAATGGAACTTCCGCTCTAGCGCGTTAACAATGAAATTCCATATATTTTTTCGTCCCGCCTATTTGTTTGACAGTAATGACGTACTTTGACTTTCGATATGAGAAAAACCAGAAGGTACTTTCAGAGCAGGTGTAGTATAATAGTACATTGTTCCTCGACGGGAGAAAGTGACCGATTACTACGAGGGTGTAGTTTGAGGCCCGAGGCCGTAGGCCGTAGGGCCGCAATACGCCCGAGAGGAATCGCACTTTCTCCCGAAGGGATACATAGTGCTTTATACTACACCTGCGAGGAAAATAATAAAATAATCAAAAATATTAAAATTATTACCGTAATCAATCAGAAGAAGAGGTTGGGTTTCCATTGTCTTCTTCTTCATATGCTTTGTTGTAACTATTTCTATCTATCTTTAGATATCTTGGGTAAAAGATTTTCAATATAAAAATAACTACTTAGCCACATATTTTTAATTCTGGCGGCGTTGGGCGGCGTCATCAAATCTTCACTATCACTACTAAACACTTTGACTTCCATAATAGCTACTTGTAATTTTAGAAATTGAAAATTTGGATAGGTAAAACAAAAGAAAGCGACTCGCAAAATGAAAAGAAAATAGCGCGAAAAAAAATCTATTTTGTATTTTTTACTTTTATTTTATGTTCATATGTAATTATAATAATTAAAATTAAATATATTTAAACTAGCAGATGCTCTGCGCGGCGGCGGCGCGGCGGCGCTGATGTCGCTATGTCACCGGGCAGGACCGGGGTCTGCCCGGTGACATAGCGACATCAGCGCCGCCTACCGTGACGGTTGTTATTTATTGAGTGCTTTTTACGTCGTGTTTGTCGACATAGGTTTTTTTTCATGTACTGATCGGATTTGATCAAAAATTAAAAAGAAAAAAGCACGTTAGTAATGGAATTTCATAAATGGAACTTCCGCTCTAGCGCGTTAACAATGAAATTCCATATATTTTTTCGTCCCGCCTATTTGTTTGACAGTAATGACGTACTTTGACTTTCGATATGAGAAAAACTAGAAGGTACTTTCAGAGCAGGTGTAGTATAATAATCTATACTAATAAATAAAATTGAAGTGTCTGTCTGTAATATCGAAATAACTACCTCATATTAAGCTCATATGGTTATTTGAACGGTACCATAACCGAATCACACGTTTTTAAAATTTTTGTCTGTCTGTCTGTCTGTCTGTCTGTCTGTTTGAACGGGCTAATCTTCGGAACGGCTGAACCGATTTTGACGGGACTTTCACATACAAGTAGAGAATTAACCAGGGAGTAACATAGGCTACTTTTTTAACCGACTTTCAAAAAAGGAGGAGTTGTGTTTTTCTACCTATGTACACCGATATCTCCGAGATTTCTGAACCGATTTGCGTAATTTTTTTTTTAATCGATAGAAAAATATTGCGACACTGTCCTACAAAAAACTTGGATTCCAACTCCTCAATCCTGATGCTGTAGGGGAACTGATCCCCAAAACTAATGGGATTTAGGAACTGTCGGTTATTTAAATAGATATTGGGGGTACCAATTAAAGACTTTATCATTGAATGAATGAACTCAAGTAGGTACATATTCAACTCCTCAACCCTGATGCTGTAAGGAATTGCATTCCGAAATCGTGGGGATCCCATGGAATTTTTCCATTTTGGTGAAGGGTTACTACAGATAGGCTACTTTTTGTTCTGGAAAATCAAAAGTTCCCACGGGATTTTTAAAAACCTAAATCCACACGGGCGAAGCCGTGGGCATCATCTAGTTATTATATAAACCAGAAGTAAAGTTCTAGGCGCTCTCCGCTCAGTTCTCTGCGCTGCCGTCCTTTGACTAAAAGCCACTTGTTTATTACCCTCAGTTGGCCGTTTTTTACTTTTTAATGTAACAACTTTTAATTCTCTATATTTTGATCGTTTTTCTAAAATTATTACTCTCAAGATTTGTTTATATATTGCTCGGCGCGCTTGGGAATATTTATTATATGTTGAATATTCATATTTCTTTATTGCAACACCGAACAGGTGGTGCTGGCGAAAGAAGCAGGTCTTAGTTACGCAGCTGTGGCGCTCGTCACCGACTACGACTGCTGGCGCGAGAACGAACAATCGGTGATGATCTTGTTTAGCTTAGTTACTTACAATTTGTTGTTTTGTTTAGCTTTAGCTCTTATTTATCATGTTAAACATGCATATAATATTATTATGTTCCATTTAATTCCTTTTTAGGGTTCCGTAGTAAACAAGGAACCCTTATAGTTTCGCCATGTCCGTCCGTCTGTCCGTCTGTCCGTCTGTCCGTCTGTCCGTCTGTCCGTCCGTCCTCGGTTAATCTCAGAGACTATTAGTGCTAGAAATCCGTAATTTGGCATGAGTATAAATATTAATCACGCCGACAAAGTGGTGAAATAAAATTTTGATAAATATTTTTTTTTAGGGTAGCTCCCCTACATGTAAAGTGGGGATGAATATTTTTTTTCTCGTCTACCCCATAGTGTGGGGTATCGTTGAATAGGTCTTTTAAAAATACTGTGGGTGTGGGAACATCATTTTTCGATTTCTAGATCCGTTTGTAAAATATGATGTTTTAAAGTGCAAATTTTTATTAGAGTCAAGTGTCCCCCCCCTCTATCAGCCAAATGGCAGTATATAGGAACTTGAAAAAATTCACAGCAGTAGGGTATATAATCAATTTTAAAGGAAAACTATCACGGCTAAGTAGGGTTCACAGGTTAAGGAGTTATATCTGTTTTTCGAGGATTGTGACTACGGAACCCTACACTGCGCGTGGCCCGCCACGCACTTGACCGGTTTTATTTAGTGTAAAGCACCGCGGTTTAGCACATGTATTATGTGATTTAAAGGTCAGCATGAAAAAGTTTTTAAGGACTTTCCTCTTTTTCGGCTGTAGTTTTTAACCCCCGACGCATAAACGGGGTGTTATAAGTTTGACGTGTCTGTGTGTGTGTCTGTCTGTTAACCTGTAGCGCTCAAACGGGTGGACCGATTTGAATGCGGTTTTGTTTGAATGGTGAAATAGTCGAGTGTTATTAGCTATGTTTGATGAAAATCGATCCAAGATGGCTGCCGCTACAAAATGGCGGATTACATTTTTTTTCACAACTCCCTTAATATGGGTATCAAATGAAAGGGCTTGACTAGTAGACTAGCACTATGCAAATTTAAGATGGCCGCCACCATAAAATGGCGAATGTCGGGGGGGTTTTTAAATTTTTAATTTATACTTGTTATTATGTAGTGTTTAGCACCGCGGTTTAGCACATATGTGATTGAAAGATCAGCATGAAAAGTTTTTCACCTTTTTCGTCTGTAGTTTTTATTGTATGTCGTGATGTGGCGAGGTCGGTATTTGGGCGCAGGTGTCAGTGAGCGAGGTGCTGGCCACGTTCGCGCGGAACATCCAGAAGGCGATCGACGTGATCGTCGGCGCCGTGCAGTTCCTGGCCGCCGAGCAGGACCACTCCTACCTGGAGGCTCATAAGGTAAATAAATACTACACGCCTCTGTATAGTGCGACAAGGATCTTTGACACACGAATGACAATGGGTGATCGTTGTGTTGTGTTGTGGGTGGGTGATCGTGGGTGATCTAGATCTTAGAAATAAAGATAAACTTGTGTTGCCCACTACTAGGCTGCGGAAAGTTGGAAAATCATTTGTTGGTAATTCTGTACTTTTTTACCCGACTGGGTATATGTGTTTCACCTGTGTGTATGTATGTCCATTCCTATGTCCGCTTGTAACTAATCAACGGCTCAACGGATTTTGATAAATGATACGTCATTAGATTTGTCTCAATGACGCGAGTGTTATAGGGTACCTAAATTAAAAAAAAAATCAAAATGGCGGACTTAATGCGCTTTAATGTGCGAGCTGAAAAAAAATTTTTTCTTCAAGACCCTCGAGTGGGGTATCAAAATAAAGGGATTCAAAAGGCAAATACGAAAATGTATAAATTTATATATTTGGAAACAATTTGGAGTGATAAATCGTAGAAAATGACCGTTTCCTATGTCAGTTCGTAACTACTTAACGGCTCAACCTATTTTGATAAATTATACGTCATTAGATTTGTCTTGACGGCGCAAATGTTACTGGGTACATAAAATTCATAAAAAATCAAAATAGCGAATGTTATGCACTTTAATGTGCGGGCTGAAAAAATTTTTTTTCTTCAAGACCCTCGAGTGGGGTATCAAAATAAAGGGCTTTAAAAGGCGAGTACGAAAATGTATACAATCTATATGTTTTAAATCAATTTGTAGTGACAAATCATGTAAAACAAAATAAATAACAACTAGGTACACTGTAAGTGGTACGGTGGTAGTTTATTAATTATTTAGTTCGTTTTTTAGCATGGCAGTCGGGTTTTTTTAATTTTTAAATTATAGCTTGTTTATAATATGTTGCCAGAGAACATTTTGGATGTCTCTCAATAAGTTCAAGGGTTTTATTAAACGCAAATTAGTTGAAAAATCTTACTATAGCTTAAAAGATTTTTTTAATGACAAAAATCCATGGACATAGATTGCTCTAAAAGCCAACAGTTCAAATAATTTTTATGGCTATACCATATTGTAAGATGGCGATAATAAATAAATAAACCCGGCTGAGTTTGTTGTGGGCTCTTCTCAGACCAGGGCGCGTTTGGAACCCTCGTAGCTTTAGTTTTAAGTTTCCATAAGTAATTATCACCATTGCCTGTTCCTAAATTGACGTTTAAAAAGTGTACAGTGTACCAATTTTGAATAAAGTTTATTTGATTTGATTTGATCATCGAACGGATCCTTTGGAGGGTAGTTATTATTTCTATGAAACAAAAAAAAATACGTTTTGTTCAATGATGCCTTGCCTTTTGGACTGGGTTTTGTTGAATTTATTAATCACCTATCTACCTCTTACATATTGTTTTTGTCAAAGTTACCAGTTTGTTTTTATGAGACAGGTTGCCTTGAAGGAAATTATTCTAGTACTAGATGATGCCCACGGCTTCGCCCGTGTGGATTTAAGTTTTTAAAAATCCCGTGGGTACTTTTGATTTTCCAGACAAAAAGTAGCTTATCTGTAGAAATCCGTCCCCAAAACGGAAAAATCCCGTGGGATCCCCACGATTTCGGAATACAATTCCTTACAGCATCAGGGTTGAGGAGTTGGATATGTACCTACTCGAGTTCATTCAACGATAAAGTCTTTAATTGGTACCCCCAATATCAATTTAAATAACCGAAAGTTTCTAAAACCCATTAGTTTTGGGGATTCGGTCCCCTACAGCATCAGGATTGAGGAGTTGGAATCCAAAATTTTTACAGAACAGGGTCACAATGTTTCTCTATCGATTACAAAAAAAATTACGCAAATCGGTTAAGAAATCTCGGAGATATCGGTGTACATAGGTAGAAAAACACAACTCCTCCTTTTTTGAAAGTCGGTTAAAAAAGTAGCCTATGTTACTCCCTGGTTAATTATCTACTTGTATGTGAAGGTCCCGTCAAAATCGGTTCAGCCGTTCCGAAGATTAGCCCGTTCAAACAGACAGACAGACAGACAGACAAAAATTTTAAAAACGTGTGATTCGGTTATGGTAGCGTTCAAATAACCATATGAGCTCAATATGAGGTAGTTATTTCGATATTACAGACAGACACTTCAATTTTATTTATTAGTATAGATAAAACTTTTTCTATCTTTTTCAGGAACTAGTCACGTCGGCCGTAATGCTCAAAGAGTAGAAACAAGCATTTATACACGTTTAAGAAGAATTGAATTACAATCTATTTGTAAGTGAAATGTATTTTACGAAATAATGTTTATTTCCAAAATAAAACTCCGAAACTGCGTACAGTGTTTATTGAAGTACTTAGAAATCCACATACAAAATGACGAAATTGATCTTATCAACATTATCAACTAGGGCTAGTGTTCACGTGGTGAGATATTCTCCCGTATATCGTATACGAATAATTAGGGCGCCTGTCCACTGAAGCGTAGCGTAGAGGAAACGTGTGTGCTTCGACCAATCAGAGACGACTTGTTTATTAATAAATAATCACATTTGTGTGGTGAACACATTATCCAATGGTTTAGTAGCAATAAATAAAATTCTATCATGAGTTCATGACTTATTTACACACGATAAATTCCGTATTCGATAAATTATTACATGTGAACATTTATTCGATAAAATTACGTATACGATACACAGGCGTCATTCACTCGAACGTAGCCTTACGATTCTCTTATAGCTAACTTCATTTTGCTACAATTACGTATCTTGTGCTCTATTATCTATTATTATTTATTAATTAATATTTATAACGCGACATCAAATAAAAAATTCATACAACTAGCTTTCATTTAACCAAACCCGAAAAATCTCTAACGCTATGTTCTATGTTTTAAGATGAATCGTATCAAATATTGGACGCTTCATAAATTCTTTAATAGGAAAGATATACAAAAATAGATGAAAGATTCAGATCTGGAGTTAACTGAAATGAGACCAAGCTGATTGTATAATAATCTATACTAATATAATAAAGCGGAAGAGTTTGTTTGTTTGAACGCGCTAATCTCTGGAAGTACCAGTCGGATTTGAAAAATTCTTTTTGCATATGGTAGTACAATTTTCCGGGAAGGTTATAGGCTATTTAGCATCCCTAAAATCCTCCCCTAAGGGGGTAAAATGGGGGTAGAAAGTTTGTATGAAAGTCCTATGTTTTTAAAGTTACAGACCTGAGAATCGGCATTTAGATTATTAGTTTTAAATAATATAAACCTGTGTATTTTATTCTGAAAAATCTTCCCTTAAGGGGAATAGGGGTTGAAAGTTTTTATGTTAAGTTTTAATTATTGTTATTATCAACTTGAAATTTGGAAAGTAGGTTCATTCTAGGGCTTAGATATCAGCCTAGAAAAGATTTCACGAAAATCCTCCCCTAAGGGGGTAAAATCGGGGTAGAAAGGTTATATGAAAGTTCTATGTTTTTGAAGTTACAGATATGAAAATAGGCACTTAGATTATAAATTTTAAATAATAAAAACCTGTATAAGTTGTTCTGGAAAATCTCCCCTTAAGGGTGGTAAAAAAGGGGATGAAACTTTTTATGTGAAGTTTTAGTTATTGTTATTATTAACTTGAAATTTGGAAGTTAGGTTCTTTCTAGGGGGTAGGCATAAGCTAAGAAAAATTTGACGAAAATCCACCCCAAGGGGGTTAAAATGGTTTCTTTTCGACATATTATTATCATCGGACATTTAACTATAGATTGACGTGATTTTTTGCAGTTACATTTTTTTAGTTGAGGACCTGGAAAGTGACAGGCTACTATTTTGTCCCGAGGAAACAAAGGGTTCCCGTTTAAAATTTTATAACGCGGACGAAGTCGCGGGCAACAGCTAGTTTCATATAAAATTCATCCAAATCGGTTTAGCATCGACGAAGTTAAAACACGTTAGGATTTGAATTGAAAACCTCCTCCTTTTTTGAATTCTGTTTATTTTAAAGCCGGCGGGATTTATTTTTCAAAAATATAAAGAAAAATAATTTTATTCAAATGTATGAAACGTCTTAAGTAACGATTCACCTTAAAGGGCTTAATGGGCCACGCTAAGAATTTTTGTTTATAATGTTTATAAAAAAGTCCTTTGTTTTGTTTATTATAGTCTTTTTCTTTAATGTAAAAAAAAAGTTGGCTTCTTATTTTAATTCTGTGAAAATATAATTCTTTCCGTCATCCTAGAATCCGCAAGTAGTCCTTAGCTCTTAGCACCGTAATTTGACAGCTCTGATTGGCCTACACTAGCTCTATTGACTAAAATGCACAGTTGCACATTGCTTGCTAGAATGTATCTCTCACAAATGCGATTGTCTCATAATCTTCGATCACACATCAAAGGCAGAATAACAATAGGTATAAACCATAAACGTTCAACTGAATGACTTCCTATTATACAGATATGAGGTAGTCATTTGCTAGTCGCGTCCGTTTGCTTCAAACCTTTTAAAACCTTAGAGACTAAACCAAAGTCTATGTATATCTCATGCTAACGGGATTGGTTTGTGTTTAGAAAATGAATTAGTCCATATACCATACCAAAGTCTACATATATCTCATGCTAACGGGATTGGTTTGTGTTTAGAAAATGGATTAGTCCATATACCATACCAAAGTCTACATATATCTCATGCTAACGGGATTGGTTTGTGTTTAGAAAATGGATTAGTCCATATACCATACCAAAGTCTACATATATCTCATGCTAACGGGATTGGTTTGTGTTTAAAAAATCTTAGCGTGGAGATCAGCCAAAACATCTCCCACCACTGCATCGACCACTCTAACAATATTTCCCGCCATCCACCGGAAATGTCGAACAGTTATTTGCGAAATTAAATCCAGTCTGGTCAATTCGCATGTCACTACTGTACGCCCCAAAGTACGCCCGCTGTCCTTGTCATAGGTTCGCTTGTATGAAGTGTCGGAGGTGTGTCCCTAGGTTGCACAAGTCGACAATGTAAAATGGACCTTACGTTCATTGTGTTAAAGTCGTACATCTATACTCTCCATTTTTAGTTTACGTTTTCGGTAGGAGCGTTAGTTGAAGTTGTATGGATGAATTCGAACTTTAAGACAAAGCAGTTAAGGTCTATTTTATTTGGACGTTAAAGTATGTTGATACTTCGTTTATCAAGTCGTCGAGACCGTACTAAAGGTACTTATTATGCAAGTACATAATAACAAAATTACGGTTCAAATACCGCACCTTTGTCATTATTAGCAATTATTACACTAAATAGAGTTCGGTTCGATGTAGTGGACGGAGGTCTTTATTAATCGAAATCGTAATTTTTATTCTATCTATTTTATGTATATTGTAAAATACAACTAAAAATTAGCTCTTCAAATGCTCTCTTTACTTATTCTCCTTTATTTCGCAGCACCTGAAAATGAAAACATAGTATCTAAGTGAATACAGAGTACAGACTGTGTTCTACAATGTTGTATAGTCAATTCCGATCAAGTTGAGCTAAAAAGTAAACAAATATGGCGGTACTGATCACGTGACTTTATTTTGACATTACCTCTAGTGATGGGCCATTGCTGAACTACATCGGGAATGAACTATCGAACGAATTAACTCTGATGTAAAGAATGATTTCATTTTATGTTACTATTAACTTGCAAAACCTTCACAAGCAAACGGCCAAGTACGAGTCGGACTCGCGCACTTAGGGTTCTGTACCATTATCTATAAGAAACGGCAAAAAAATCATGTCTGTTGTATGGGAGCCCCCCTTAAATATTTATTTATTTTAATTTAATTATTTATTATTAAAATGAATATATAACTAAATGTTCTGTGAATATTTCAAGCGTCTATAATATGTTGCTGTTATCAATATCGAGCAAAAACGAGTAAAAAAATCACGTTGTATGGGAGCCCCCTTAAATATTTATTTTATCCTGTTTTTAGTATTAGTTAAAAATACATCATCTGTGAAAATTTCAACCGTCTAGCTATCACGGTTCACGAGATACAGTCTGGTGACAGACGGACAGCAGAGTCTTACTAGTAAGTTCCCGTTTTTAACCTTTGGGTACGGAACCCTAAAAATAACACCAGAGAGTACCCGAGACGTACAGCATGACGCGAAGTTACGAATCGAATGAGTAGATGCTCATTCGTTTGCGCGGAGTTTAAAAAACCTACAATATGCACGATCCTGGCAGGATTTATGTTCAATCTTTCTATCTCTTTCTATCACACATCTTACTATTATCCCACCCAACCTTTCGATAATAATTTTGGGCAAGCCAAAACATCTGTAAATAGCGCCCCAACGGAAACTTTGTAATAGTATTATTGTCACTTTTTATAATAACTTTATTTAAATAACTCGATTAGGTTCTCGATTATGAACGAATTATATTCGATGTTTACGGTCACTCCGTATTATTCATTCATTTTTAGTCTGTGCCTGCAATGTCGTCTTTGCACAACAATAAGAATGCGACGCGTCAAAACTAACATTTTGTTTAATCTGTGAGTCTTATTTTGTGTTTTCATTCAGTTTTTACCGATTTTTTTATTAAATCCTGGATAAATCGAATAAATGTTACATGTTTATTATACTTTAGATGATGCTCGTTGCGCAACACTGAACAAGATAATACCTGCGCGTGGTCGGTTCAGTTCTTGGTCCAGGGGTTGCGCGTGTGCTGTCCGGGGATCATGTCCAGCAGGTACTGGCGCTGCGCCTCCGCCACGCGCTGCATCTCCGCGGCCATCGCAGCGCTGCTGCCGCTGTTCTTGCCCGCTGAAATATTTAAAGAGTGCACTGAAAATTAAACTATCGACGTTAAAATCTCTCGCCTACGGCTCGGGTATTACAATTAGTTAGGGTATGTATGTATGTGTGTGTGGTGATAGTGGTAGTGGTACGTACAGCGCTTGCCCAGCGCGTTGGCCTGCTGCGCCAGCGCCAGCTGGTAGGTGTAGAGCAGCGGCGAGAACTGCATCATGGCCGCCGCGGCCGCCGCCGGCGACATGCCGCCGCTGCCGCCCGCGCCGCTCAGACCTGCGAGTTGCCACACCGTCGCATCCAAATGTATACTTATGTTTGTTTATCTATACACTATAGAGGCATATTATGTTAACGTTTAGGAAAAAATAGACCAACTTCAATATACTAAAAAATTGCAAAAATTGTTTATTTTGCATATTTCCATAGTATTATGTCGTATGGACTCATACTTTGGGGTAAAGCGGCTGATATTGAAAAAATTTTCGTTTTACAAAAAAGGGCAATTCGCGCAATTTATAATTTAAAACCGCGGGATTCCCTTCGAGAGAAATTTAAAGAAATAGGTATTCTTACGGTAGCTTCTCAACATATCTATAACAATATAATTTTTGTTAGGCAAAACATTCACAGTTACATTAAAAAGTGCGAATTACACGACAGGCAATTAAGAAATAGAAATAGGCTCGTGATTCCTCAGTTACGCCTCAAAAGGGTCCAAAGGTCATTTGTGGGAATGGGCGTAATGTTCTATAATAAAATTCCACAAGCAATCTTAGACTTGCCTTTACACAAGTTTAAGAACTCTATTAAAAATATGCTCATAAAAAAAGCATATTATACAATTGAAGATTATATAAATGATAAAAAAGCATGGAGCAATTTCTCAATGTCTTAAACCGAGTATTTGATTATTGGTGTTCAATTCGATGCTTTGATCATGGGTAGCCTAAGTATGTCACACTCTCTTTAAACATTTCTGTGGTGGTGTCGTGTGGTGCGGGTTGTTACGTTCCCTCGAATATGGTTGAGCGAAGCAATGGCTGGATCATGCGTCATGCTCGTGAACGGGTGCCACCGTCGGAAATGGGGCTACTTTTGTCTGCCCTTCTTCACATGTGTAGAATTGTAAGCACCATTCCGAACCTGTGGTAGATTCATTTGTCGATTCGTAAACGCTTCCGAAAGTTTATCTGAATAAAATTATGATTACTTATATAAATGATAAAAAGGCGTGGATTTGACTCGTTCCAGCAATGCGCGAGACGGCAATTCAATCATGTACTTACCATAAAATTGTTATATTGATATTGTAAATTTCGAAAAGAGCAACCGCCGAGTTTCTTGCTGGTTCTTCTCGGTTGGAACGGCATTCCGAACCAGTGGTAGATTCATCTGACTATTCAAAAGCACTTGTAAAAGTTTATTTGAATAAAAAACTTTTCTATTCTATTCTATTCTAAAGAGAATGCCGAAAACACGGCTGTTGTTGCATCAGTCATGCGTCTTTATCGTTTATATCTAAAAATTCTTCTTTTTAATAATTTGACATATATTTTAGTCATAAGCAATTTGGGTTTAAAAATTATTTAAAAAAAAGTACTCTATTGTTTCTTAATAAGGGGAGCCACTAAAAACAAATATAATTTAGCCATTACACACGTAACTGAGTCATAAATCATTTTTATCGGACCTCTAGCTTGCACTTATAGGCCTTATGGAAGTGGAACTTGATATCAAGTTCGATGGTCGATAGCAGGTTATAAAGAGCGAGGGAGAGCCCTCACCCTATGGCCCCAACGATTTACTATATAATGAGAAAGAGCTGACCTCTAAGCAGCTGGTGCTGCAGCGCCTGCATGGCGGCCGCGCTCTGCTGCTCGAACGCCATTTGTGCCGCCGCCGCCGCCGCCAGCTGCTGCAATTCACATACCATTTGTTCATCTCACCTCTACTAATACAAGTATAACCCCCGGCACGTAAGTCGAGCGGTGACCTTCAAGTGCGCGCAGCGTCGTACGAGTGAGCGGGACACAATGCGATTGGAGAGCCAATCAGCGCTTACGAGGGATCCGCGAGAGCTAATCAGTGCTTACGAACAATCCCCACGCCCTCCCCGCGACCCCCTCACCACCCGAGATACCTCATTTTTGACTTCTGCGCATTGAAGGTCACCGCTCGACTTATTTGCCGTGACTTGTACGCTGGACTGGCTATAACCGATAATAATCAAGCAATTTTGATAATCGCCATTTTGGTGCTGATTATACAGACTGAAGTCGCGGCAAATAAGTCTAGCGCTAACCTTCAAGGCACAGAAGTCGAAAATAAGGTATCTTGAGGAGGTGAGGGGGTCGCGGAAGTGGCATGCGGATCGATCATAAGCGCCGATTGGCTCTCCAATCGTACCGTGTCCCGCTCACTCATACGACGCTGCGCGCATCTCTCGCTCAGCGCTAGACTTACGTGGCGGAATTTATACTCTGCGTTTATTTAGACAGAGTAAACTGGGACATAACTCTGTCTCAAGTCAGAGTACAGGTAGAGTGTACTCTATAAACCTCAACCTAAGGTCTATTCATGCCATGTCCATTCATTGCCATATTCATTTAAAATGAGGCAGTAATTAACAGTTTAAATGTGAAAACAAACCTGATGCTGTTTGCTGCTGCTTCCTTGGCTGCTGGTGGTTGATGATGACCCTTCAATTTGAAACCGTACAGTTATCATATTTATAATTAAAAAAAAAAAACTACTTATGTGTATATTATGTCAAATATGTGTACAAAATGCACATTAGGCTAAAATTAACTTCGTTAATACTGTCGATTTAGTTTTGTTTGTATACTTTGTAAAACCGAACTATCATTAAAAGTGTGTAATGCAGTGTGATGTGTAGTACAGTGTGGTGTGTAGTACAGTGTGGTGTGTAGTGTGGGGTGTAGTGTAGTGTGGTGTGTAGTGTAGTGTGGTGTGTAGTGTAGTGTGGTGTAGTGTGTAGTGTAGTGTGGTGTGTAGTGTAGTGTGGTGTGTAGTCTAGTGTGGTGTGTAGTGTAGTGTGGTGTGTAGTGTAGTGTGGTGTGTAGTGTGGTGTGTAGTGTAGTGTGGTGTGTAGTGTAGTGTGGTGTGTAGTGTAGTGTGGTGTGTAGTGTAGTGTGGTGTGTAGTGTAGTGTGGTGTGTAGTACAGTGTAGTGTGTAGTGTAGTGTGGTGTGTAGTACAGTGTAGTGTGTAGTCTAGTGTGGTGTGTAGTGTAGTGTGGTGTGTAGTGTAGTGTGGTGTGTAGTGTGGTGTGTAGTGTAGTGTGGTGTGTAGTGTAGTGTGGTGTGTAGTGTAGTGTGGTGTGTAGTGTAGTGTGGTGTGTAGTGTAGTGTGGTGTGTAGTGTAGTGTGGTGTGTAGTACAGTGTAGTGTGTAGTGTAGTGTGTAGTGTAGTGTGTAGTGTAGTGTGGTGTGTAATGTAGTGTGGTGTGTAGTACAGTGTAGTGTGTAGTGTAGTGTGGTGTGTAGTGTAGTGTGTAGTGTAGTGTGGTGTGTAGTACAGTGTGGTGTGTAGTGTAGTTTGGTGTGTAGTGTAGTGTAGTGTGGTGTGTAGTATAGTGTATTTTATTTATTTGAAAAGGACAATCAACAGGTTACATAACAAACAAAACATGAGTAAACACACAATATAAATATACAAAAAAAATTGCTATAATGTAGACCCACTTATGGATTGCCACAGCTTGCGAAATAAGAAAAATGTTAGTAAGAGAGAGAGAGAAAAAAAAACAAAAAGAAAAAACAATAGAGCAAACAAAAGCAAAAACTAAAATGTAGTGTGGTGTGTAGTGTAGTGTGGTGTGTAGTGTTGTGTGTTGTATAGTGCGGTGTAGTGTGGTGTGGGTATACCTTTCTTGGCGGGCGGCTCGGAGTCGCGCGCGCGCTCCGAGTGGTGTCCGCGCAGCTCCGTCGAGCTCAGGCCGCGACTGCTGCTGCGGGTACAAAGCGCCCTGCGGTTACTGCTTTGTTATTATACGACAAGTTAGCGCTTGACAACGACCTCACTTGCTGGTAAATCAGCCGACGTTGGAGGTCAACGAACGTTGGTTAAATACCTAAAATTGTCGCCGCGATTTGCACGCTATACATTGCCGGTTTGAAAAATACTAAACCGCTAATACTACGTGTGTAAGACAAATGGTTATTAGTATTGAATTGAGAGCTGAAAATCAGTGAACATTTGACGCAGTTTGGGGTTGATTCTGACCTGGCGGGCGGCGGCGCGGGCTTGGCGGGCGGCGGCGCGGGCGGCGTGGGCGCGGCGCTGCTGCGCGACGTGGAGCGCGACAGCGTCATCTGTACAACACACAACATGTTTATGAAGTTTGTAATAGAACTAGCTAATATTTAATAAAATAGTTGAGTATTTTGAAAATAGATTAAATATTCAGTGTCACTTTATAAAATGTTTAAAATGCATTTCAATGGCTGAAAAATCTGTCAACAAACCGCAGAGTAATTTGCTTTTTTCTCCGTCTTCTCGCAAAACGGATATTAGTATCGGATTGCTATCGAGTCGGTGGGTTGTGTTGTGTTGTGTTGGCAGGTACGTACCTGCGGCGGGCGGTGGTGGTGCGCGTGCGCGGGCGGCGGCGCGGGCGCGTGCGCGACGGGCGCGGGCGTGGGCGTGGGCGCGACGGGCGCGGGCGCGGCGGGCGCGGGCGGCGGCGGCACGCCGGCGGCGGGCGGCGGCGGCGGGGGCGAGGGCGCGGCGAGCCGGCGCTCGATCTCCTGCTCCTGCTGCAGCGCGCGCACGAAGGCGGTCTTGAGGCGCGCCGTGTGCTCCGCCTTGAGCGCGCGCTTCACGTTGCCCGACACGCACAGCTCGCACAGGCGGCGCGCGTGCGGCGTGAGCGCGCCGCACGCGAACGTCGCGTCCTGGCGCCGCGCTCCCCCGCCCCCTGCGCCCGCGGCCCCGCCCCCAGCGCCCGCGCCCCCGCCCCCGCCGCCCGCCGCGCGCTCCCAGCGCCACACCGGCGTGAAGTCGCTGCCGCACTGCGCGCACACCGCGGGCACGCTCGACCGCGGCATGCTGTCCCACATCAATTTACAATACGTATATAAATCAGTAACAGGTACCGCGCGCATAATCGCGCGATAATTTTGTCACAGAAATGCAATGTTTGGATAGCATTTTTGTATTTTTATTTTATTTTTACATTTTTGTATTGAAATAGGTAGAAATAGACTGAAATAAATGACTATTATTATTATAATTAATATTATTATAGCAGTATGTGCAATGCGATGTATATGTACCGGAAAAATATAGCAGCGTTTTTAAAATTAAGATGTCACGTATTATTTTAAGCTTTAGATACACTTTGAATACAAAAAAGAATGAATTTTATCAAAAATGTTGAATAGTAAGCGCAACCACTCACCGGTCTTCGTTGGTGAGGTAGTCGACGACGTGCTCCAGGCCGACCAAGTAGACGAAGTCCGTGTTGCTGGGCGACGGGATGAAGTTCATCTCGGGCGGAGGGGGTTTAGGTGGCGGGATCTGTTGTTATATTCGACAACATTCGATTATTAAAAAATATTTAAAAAAAAATTAAAAAAAAAAAAAAAATGTATAAACCAAAAATTTTTTTTTAAATTCCACTCAAGGCACACTTTAAGTGCTTGTTCAGACACGGCGGGAACCGCGCGATTATCGCGCGGTAATCGCGCGGTTATGTCTGAACGATTACTTTATAACTCATATAAGCGCCTGTTCAGACACGGCGGGAACCGCGCGATTAAAGAATCGCATGGGAATCGCGCAGGTCTTATTTATATGAGTTATAAAGTAATCGTTCAGACATAACCGCGCGATTACCGCGCGATTACCGCGCGATAATCGCGCGGTTCCCGCCGTGTCTGAACAGGCACTTAATAAGACCTGCGCGATTCCCATGCGATTCTATAATCGCGTGGTTCCCGCCGTGTCTGAACAGGCGCTTACTCTAATCAGTCAGCAGATTCAAGACAAAGTTAAAACGAGACAGATTTATGTCAGGGGCATCTAAAGTACGCTTTATTGTATGGACTAAGATACAAAACGACACTAAAATATTCGAAAGTATCACAAGTTTAGACTACAGCCCACGATGTCATCTGGTACCACAGTAGGTTATGTTCAATCGACTCTCAACAACTCAAAATACTGGATTAAATTGATATCTCTGAACAACAGTTCTCCAAATATAATGTTTTCTTTTATTTAACATTCGTACCGAGTATTCAGACCTGACGGACCACATCAAACCAGTGGCAATGGAATAAAGAAAATCTATATGCTGACGAGGCCCTGACGCTCTCAGTCCCCTCTACGAGTCGTTGTGCCTGATACCACACAACATAATCTAGATGGTATTACCGCTTTGTGGTGAGATTCTACCCTGAATCTGCCTGGCTAGCGACCACACTTCAGATTATTAAAAAACATTTAAAAAAAAATTAAAAAAAAAAAAAATGTATAAACCAAATTTTTTTTAAATTCCACTCAAGGCACACTTTAAGGGTGAAATCTATAGAGCGTACTCTTACTCTAATCAGTCAGCAGATTCAAGACAAAGTTAAAACGAGACAGATTTATGTCAGGGGCATCTAAAGTACGCTTTATTGTATGGACTAAGATACAAAACGACACTAAAATATTCGATAGTATCACAAGTTTAGACTACAGCCCACGACGGCATCTGGTACCACAGTAGGTTATGTTCAATCGACTCTCAACAACTCAAAATACAGGATTAAATTGATATCTCTGAACTACAGTTCTCCAAATATAATGTTTTCTTTTATTTAACATTCGTACCGAGTATAATTCAGACCTGACGGACCACATCAAACCAGAGGCAATGGAATAAAGAAAATCAATATGCTGACGAGGCCCTGACGCTCTCAGTCCCCTCTACGAGTCGTTGTGCCTGATACCACACAACATAATCTAGATGGTATTACCGCTTTGTGGTGAGATTCTACCCTCTATCCGCCTGGCTAGCGACCACACTTCAGCCGTAATCTGTCGCAAAACATCCGATGTGTTCCGGCAGCGAGCTGAAGAGCCAGTCCCCTTCCTCAAAAGCCGGCAACGCATTAGTGCAGGGGTGGCGAACCTTTATGTATCAACGTGCCATTTTTTTCTAAACAAATGTTTTATGACGCCATGGACGTGCCGTTATAGTTATTTATCTACACCCATGCTTTAAATCCTCTATAAAAGATTCTGAAACAGTTAGCTTATTGCCAACTTTAGAACACCCAATGTTGTAACAACCATTACATCATCCAAACGAGTGATGTAATGAAATTCGGTACAATATCACATCATCCGTTTTTAACCCCGACGCAAATACGACGGGGTGTTAAGTTTGACGTGTCTCTGTGTGTGTGTGTCTATTCCCCCGTAGCGCTTAAACAGGTGAACCGGTTTGAATGCGGAGGTGGGAATGGTGGTGTGGGCGTGGGCGTGGGTTGGGCGTGGGTTGTGGGTGTGTGTGTGTGTGTGTTGTGTGTGTGTGTCTGTCTGTTCCCCCGTAGCGCTCAAACGGGTGAACCGGTTTGAATGCGGGGGTGAGGATGGAGTGTGGGTGTGAGGGGTGGGTGTGGGCGTGTGTGTGTGTGTGTGGGCGTGTGTGTGTCTGTTCCCCCGTAGCGCTCAAACCGGTTTGAATGCGGGGGTGGGGATGGGGGTGTGGGTGTGTGAGTGTGTGTGTCTGTTTGTCTGTTCCACCGTAGTGCTCAAACGGGTAAACCGATTTGAATGCGTTTTTTTTTTTGTTTGAAAGGGGAATTAGTCGGGAGTGTTCTTAGCTATGTTTCATGAAAATTGGACCGCCACAAAATGGCGGATTACATATTTTTTCACAACTCCCTCAATATGGGTATCAAATGAAAGGGCTTGACTAGTAGAATAGCACAATGCAAATTCAAGATGGCTTCAACACAAAATGGCGAATGTCGGGGGTTTAGCAGTAAGCTAACTGTTTTAGAATCTTATAGAGGATTCATTTATTATGGGTGTAGATAAAGTCTTGTATGCAACTGTTGATAATTAGGTATTACACAACAGTTGCATAAAATAATTTTACTAAATAGGTACTCAAAACACTTAAAACAAATACATTTTGCAATGTATAAATAAATAAAAAAAATATGTTAAAATGTGTAAAAATCAAGTTATACCTACACGTTATTCAAATTAAAGTAATATGGTGAAACTTCATGATGAACTTTATGATCGGCTGTGTGCCCAAAATATTATTGTGTCGCATGCCTTCACTGGCACGCGTGCCATTGGTTCGCCATCCCTGCATTAGTGGTTCCTCAGGTGCTGCTAATGTTCATGGGCGGCGGTAATCACATAACATCAGGTGACCCGCTTGCTCAGTTGCCCGCTATTCCTATATAAAAAAAAAGTCAAGTCAACCGGTGAGGGTAGACAACGGTAGTGACCTGCAGCAGCGTTTTCTCCAGCTGCTTGCGCAGCGCGAGCTTGGCGGCGGCCTGGCGCTGCGCCGGCGTCTGCGTGTCCTCCGAGCTGCGCGAGCTGGCCTGCGGACCGCACAACGTGTTCACACAAGTGTTGCCAAGTGTTGCCCACACCACCACCACATGACGATAACACCACACTGTTGCTCATAAATCCTGCCTACTACTTCCATGGGACACCCCGTTCATACGATACGACAATAACACCATTTAATTTGTTGAGAAGTAGAGTTCATACGGTACAAGTCACGGCAAATAAGTCGACCGGTGACTTTCAATGCGCAGAAGTCGAAAATGAGGTATCTCGGGGTGTGAGGGGGTCGCGAGGAGGGCGTGGGAATCGTTCGTAAGCACTGATTAGCTCTCGCGGATCCCTCGTAAGCGCCGATTGGCTCTCCACTCGTACGACGCTTCGCGCACTTGAAGGTCAGCGCTCGACTTACGTGCCGGGGGTTATAATAACAACACACTTTTGTTGATGCGTTTAGTCATAACTAGAGAAGGGAGTGTGTTTCGAGTGCTAAATAAAAGATGTACTTTCCCGGAATTTGTGTTACAAATGTACACATGTGTTACAAGTTACAAGTGTGGTTCTCGAATTCACATGTTATACGATACTTACGCACATCAACGTGATAAAAAGCAGGCTTAAGCACGCGAATTTACGCTAACGATGCGTATAAGTGTGTCTTATAAACCAACGAGCTAAATGCGAATAGATTCTGATAAATATGATTTCTTCCTAATCTTTATCGAACGATGTACTGGCGCATAAAGTCTTATATCTTCATCGTCGTCTGGATCGATAGACGTCCGGCGGCTGGACATATCTCTCTTACGAGGACATTACGTGCCACAGCGCACGATTTTGTGCCCATTGTGTCCACTCTATCTCTATCTCTATCTCTATCCGACTCGGAGGCTAATTCTGTTGTATACAATTTCTATATTAAACTAGAATGACAGGTTTAAATCTTTTTCTATCTCTATCACAACGCTCCCTACGGAAAAGGATAGCAATAGATTTTGCCCGTCTAATTTTAGATTTAGATTAGAAAAATGGTTTCAGAATTAACTCTAATAAACGAGTAAACAATGTATGTAATAAGAAGTCGACATCACATTGCTGTACTCACGGCGTCGCTGGTGCTGCTGGTGACCGACGAGTTATCCTGAGCGGGCTGCTAATTGCAAAACACCACACATTTTAACCTCAACTAAATGTTTCATCTAAAAAAATCGCGACCGATGCTTTGTTTACTGTTTCACCACCTTCTGATAAGTGTCGAATAGCCTAAATGTAAGTTTTGTCAATGCTGTGACAAAACTTACATTTAGGCTATTCGACACTGCTGAATGCTGTGATAGCCTAGTGGTTAGGACGAGCGACTTCTAATCGGAGGTCGTGGGTTCGATCCCGGGGCACGCACCTCTAACTTTTCGGAGTTATGTGCGTTTTAAGTATTTAAATATCACTTGCTTTAACGGTGAAGGAAAACATCGTGAGGAAACCTGCATGCCTGACAGTTCTCCATAACGTTCTCAAAGGTGTGTGAATCCGCTTGGCCAGCGTGGTAGACTATGGCCAACACCCTTCTCACTCTGATAGGAGACCCGTGCTCTGTAGTGAGTCGGTAATGGGTTGATCATGATGATGATGAAGTTTTGTCACTTTTTTACTTTGTCATGTGACAAAGACAATAGTTGTAGATAGCTATGGGATACTTATCAGAAGGTGGTGAAACAGTCCCTCACTAAACTAAAATGTTTACGTAAAATTAACTGAAAAAATATAGCCACAATGTAAAAGAAAGGCACACCTATTGTGTCGGTACATACACTTTCGATTGCGTCGTCGTTGAAAACTAGTTTTCGACTAGTTGCACCGTGTGAGTCCCGCCAATGAAATGGCGATATAATGCCATAGGTCATGTGAGAACCCTCTTAATCATTATACAATGTGTGTGTGTAGGCTTACCTTGGGCGCGGCGTGGTTGGCGGGCGGCGGCGCGGGCGTTATGGTGACGGACGGCGTGATACTGGCGCCGCCTCCGGACATCGTCTGCACAGTACATACTTTGTTCTTGTAAATATATACGCGGAGGAATTCGCGAACCCAGCGCATTATTGTACCAACAAAACACCTACAGTTGTGTGATTAACGGAAGATCACGACCTTCAATCAATTAGGAATATGACGTAGAAAGGGTTCGTATCGCAGCTCCGATGTGAAATTGGTCTTATAAGTGAGAGGTCTAGGGTCCTCCCACTTATAAGACAACTTTTGCTAGCAAGGTCTGTGGCATGACATCTGTCTACTGGGTTCGCTAGTCACTTAAATAAAATTCTATTGTTTAATTTACAAGCTATATTTTAGGAAAAATTAAATCGACTTCGGTCCAGCAATCTCAGAGAAATCGGTGCACAAATAAAAACTAATAGTCACATAAGGGTAACTTTATGCGTGTAACTTCGTACAATGATAACTACGTGTGTTTATAATATATTAAAACCTTTCTGAAAGTATGTAGTTTACGATAGTGAAAAAAATCCTCAAAATCGGTTCATTGGTTTCTGAAATAATCGCGTACATACGGGTCGAATACGGAACATTATTTTTTGAAGTCGGTTATAAATACCTGCGTGCGGTAGGAGCCGGGCGTGAGCGTGGCGCCGCCGGGCAGGCTGGCCGTGCGCCGCGCCGCGCCGCCCGCCGCCAGCGCGCCCGCCGCGCCGCTCGCACGCTGCCAACATTACATTCCAATACACTATGTACTTGAACTTCACTCATTACATGCAAACATTAAATTCCTATACCGCAAACTAATCGATGCCTTCGAGATGTGGTGCTGGAGGAAAATGCTGAAAATACCATGGACTGCATTCAGAACCAACGCATCTATTCTAAAGGAACTACGTATAACAACCAGACTATCGTCCACATGCCTGCGACGCACCTTGGACTACTTCGGACACATTGCCCGCCGCAGCCCTGGAAATTTAGAAAAACTCCTAGTCACGGGCAAGGTTGAAGGGAAGAGACCAAGACAGGGCCGGATTAAACCCTATCAGGGCCCCTAGGCAATGCAATTCTCGAGGCCCCTTTCCTTTACCCTTTTCTTACTTTTTAAAATATATTTTTTCTATCACAAAAGTCAAGTCGATCCGATCGACTCCTTTGGTATACTGTTACTTCAATCTCTTCTACATCTACACTACGGCACCCCCGTGGGGCCCCTAGGCAGTTGCCTAATCCGCCTTATGGATAATCCGGTCCTGGACCAAGAGAACGTAGTCTGACCCGGGGGGTTATTCTGTAACTTAGTTACCAACTGAAAATAGTTGCCAACGAATAAGTTCGATATACATTGCTGCTTTACTGTGTGAGTTCATGAAAACACTTTATATTTCCCACAGTAAAGCAGCAATGTATATCAAACTAATTCGTTGGCAACTATTTTCAGTTGCTAACTAAGTTACAGAATAACCCCCCAGGTCAGCACCGCACTGGGTACATCTGTCCACGCTGCTCTCCACAATGCCGAAGACAGATCTAAGTGGAAGACCATCGTGCGGGATAAGATGATCCATGACAAGGATCGCGACCCTCAGCACTGAGGTTGACGATGCAGAGAGAGAGACTTGAACTTACCTATTTAATTAGTGTTACTAGATCCAATGTTGCACACAATACATGAATGCACACGGGTTGTAGTGAGCACGTGTGGATTGTAATGAACGCGCGCGGATTGTAGTGAATGCATACGGGTTGTAGTGAACGTGCACGGATATCAGTGAACGCGCGCGGATTGTAGTGAATGCATACGGTTGTAGTGAACGCGGACGGATATCAGTGAACGCGCGCGGATTGTAGTGAATGCATACGGGTTGTAGTGAACACGTGTGGACTGTAATGAACGCACGCGGATTGTAGTGAATGCATACGGGTTGTAGTGAACACGTGTGGATTGTAATGAACGCGCGCGGATTGTAGTGAATGCATACGGGTTGTAGTGAACGTGCACGGATATCAGTGAACGCGCGCGGATTGTAGTGAATGCATACGGTTGTAGTGAACGTGCACGGATATCAGTGAACGCGCGCGGATTGTAGTGAATGCACACGGGTTGTAGTGAACACGTGTGGATTGTAATGAACGCGCGCGGATTGTAGTGAATGCATACGGGTTGTAGTGAACGTGCACGAATATCAGTGAACGCGCGCGGATTGTAGTGAATGCATACGGGTTGTAGTGAACACGTGTGGATTGTAATGAACGCGCGCGGATTGTAGTGAATGCATACGGGTTGTAGTGAACGCGGACGGATATCAGTGAATGCATACGGGTTGTAGTGAAAGCGCACGGATATCAGTGAACGCGCGCGGATTGTAGTGAATGCATACGGGTTGTAGTGAACGCGGACGGATATCAGTGAACGCGCGCGGATTGTAGTGAATGCATACGGGTTGTAGTGAACACGTGTGGATTGTAATGAACGCGCGCGGATTGTAGTGAATGCATACGGGTTGTAGTGAACGCGGACGGATATCAGTGAACGCGCGCGGATTGTAGTGAATGCATACGGGTTGTAGTGAACGCGGACGGATATCAGTGAACGCGCGCGGATTGTAGTGTTCGGGTCACTGCGTGTAACCGAACACCGCGTACTCAGCAATTTACGCCATTGCCTCCTGCTCGCGAGAGCGGTCGGCAAAGACAGTACAATTCGGACCGGCCACGCGGAAAGTACTCCTATCATATCAAAATCATATCATTAATCAATACAAGTCCACTATCATCAGTAAAATCAAATCTATCATTTACCAATACACCACAAAGAACTGCACCCCACATCTTTTGGTCCTTCGAACCTATCATTCCTGGGCGGGATCTCGAACTTCGTTTCGGGGTTAGAATCAGTGCCGGAACAATTGTGAAGTGCTAGTTTATTTGTGGTTCATCAATATCATACCAACATATCAACTATTATCAGTGTGTATCATAGACATTTTTGAACAGTAAGTTTGGGACTCATCAGCAGCAGACTATATCAGCAGCAGAGAGCAGTCGGTATCAGTAAGCAGTTATATCAAGTAAGGTGTTTTATATTTTTTATCATAATATATCCATAAAAAGGATAAACAATGGAGCAAGATCTGTATAAATCACAAGGATCGACAAGTAAGTCAGATGATTTGTTGCACATGCAAAATGTGAATTTTAAAGCCTTCATGCGCACTATCAGGGGTATTAAGTTAGAGGAGATATCAGAAAAATGGGAGTTTGAGGATACATTAACTCAGTTACAAGACAGATGGAAAGTGATCGATACGCAACATTGGAAAATCCAAGCAGAAATAGAAGATGAGAATGAAGATTACGAACAAATGTTTACTTATCATGAAAACATGTACAATCGTATCAAAAGAAATATTAATTCAAAGCTCTGGTCCGTCAGTCATCGAGAAAAATCAACACCGCAGGTTGAAATACCTATATTCACGGGTAATTATCATCAATGGGTCTCATTTAAAGATTTATTCAAGGAAACCATTCACTTAAACCCATCTTTATCTAAAGCCCAAAAGATGCAATTTCTGAAAGGAAAAATTAAGGGTGAGGCCGAGAGACTAATACAACATTTATCAATTAGCTCCGAAAATTATGACACATGCTGGGAGATTCTGAATCACCGGTATGATAACAAAAAACTCATTTTCACATCGCATCTTAACATGCTTATGAACCTTTCAACGTCCAGTTATCAATCTCTCGTCCATATTAGAAAAATGCATGACGTAACATTGGAAACCTTAAACGCAATCAAAAACCTGGGAGTCGATATCAGCACGTGGGATCCGATCATCGTACATATTTTATCTCAAAAATTGGACGCCGAATCATACTCGGAATATCTCGACTCATTGAAAAACTCTCGAGAACTGCCGATTTTGAGCGACTTCATTAACTACCTAGAAAGTAAATTCACAGCTTTGGAACAGAGACGCAAACCCCACAACGTAGATCAAAAACGTAACTACTCTCAGCAAAACGATCAAAACGTATCCTATAGAAGATCAATAAATTATAATAACAACTATTACCATAGCAGCCCACCAAAGCCCTTTATGAAGTCATTTCATATATCATCTCATAAAGCATCTTCAACGAAAAAGTGCCCTCTATGCAACCTAGACCACGGATTATTTTACTGCAAAAACTTTTTAAGTATGTCGAATGACGAAAAGTTGAAAGTAATTACGAAATATCGTATTTGCAAAAATTGTTTATATCCACATTTTGGAAAACCGTGTATTTCACAGAAAAAGTGCCGGATTTGCTTATTGGGCAACCACAATACTTTGTTACATGACGCCTGTACTCAGCAACAATCGTCACCTACTTACAATAAATCAAAACAATTTAATGCCAATAACCCAACGAAGCCACAAAACGTGACAAATGTGTCACACGTGTCTCAAAAAGACGTTTCACAAGTATTACTTTCAACTGCAATTGTAAAGGTGAAAACACACGATGGACGTTTTATGAAAATGAGAGCCTTGATTGATCAAGGTTCCCAAATATCACTTATCACGGAACATGGAGCGCAAAGCTTAGGTATCAAGCGACAATTTTGTCAAGGGAGATTTTTCGGCATCGGAGAAAAGGAAAATAATTGCAAAGGAATAATCAACATCAACTGCCAATCAATTCACAACGATTTTTCATTCCAAACAGAAGTTATTATCACGGATAAATTGGTCAGTAATTTGCCAAATACATCATTTGAAAAACCTACATGGGAGTACATACGAAACATAAACTTAGCAGACCCGGAATTTTATAACAGAAGACCAATCGACATACTATTTGGAGCGGACATTTATTCGAATATCATGTTAGGAGGGATTATAAGAGGAGAAGATCCATCACAACCCCTGGCCCAGCAAACCCAACTAGGATGGTTACTGTGTGGAAATATGAGATCATATAATTGTAATGTCGTTTTGACAAACATAGAGAATATTCAGAAGTTTTGGGAAGTAGAAGATATCACTGAGTCATCGGTTTTATCAGAAGAAGATCAAGAGTGTATACGTCATTATATCGAGACAACAAAGCGGAGAGAAGATGGAAGATATCAGGTAGAGTTTCCTTTCAAAGATAATTTTGAACAAAACCTTGGAAAATCAAAAGAAAAAGCAATTGCTCAATTTAGAAACATGGAAAGAAAAATGAGTAAGGACCCTACATTATCAGCTGACTACAAGTCATTTATCAATGAATATATAGCATTAGGACACATGATTCCAGCAATAAATTCAAGTGAATCTGACTGTTATCTCCCTCATCACGCTGTACACCGAGCTGACTCAGCAACCTCCAAAATCCGCGTGGTCTTCAATGCCTCACAGAAAACAACATCCTCTGTCAGTCTGAATGACGTTATGTACAAGGGCCCAAACTTGCAACAGGACTTACAATCATTACTTATCAAATGGCGACAATATCAATACGCGTATACAGCAGATATCGAAAAGATGTATAGACAGATTCTTATCAGTGAACATCATCAAAAGTATCAAAAAATTGTATGGAGAGACTCCGTTACCAAACCAATTCAAGAATATCAGTTAGCGACACTAACATATGGCACCAAGGCGGCACCATTTTTAGCTATGATGACGTTAAAACAGCTGGCCGCGGATGAAAAAATTAATTATCCCGCTGTAGCAAAAATTGTAGAGCAGGCATTTTACATGGACGACTTAGTTCATGGGTCTCATTCTATCAAGGAAGGCAAACAGGAAATATTACAGTTAGACGGTTTACTAAAATCAGGAGGTTTCACATTAAGAAAATGGTCAAGCAATGAAAATCAATTATTAGAACCCATCATGGAGAATCGAAACAAGGACAATATCGTATTTTATTTTAAATCAGAAAGCACGGGGAAGACATTAGGCTTACGCTGGAATTCTTTGGAGGATAAATTCACCTTTGAATGCAATATGACACCTATAGAAAAAGCACCTATAACAAAAAGAGTATTATTATCAGAGATTTCTAAGTTATTTGACCCTTTAGGATGGTTAGTACCGATTGCGACCACACTTAAATTACTTTTTCAAACTGTTTGGATGGAATGCTCAAACTGGGATGACGTCATATCAGAAAAAGCAAAAAGAGAATGGATGAAAATCAGAGCTGACTTGGAAAATATCACACAAATTGAAATTGAGCGTTGGGTAGGAAGTTCCCGAGATGATATCATAGAATTTCACGGATTTTGCGACGCGTCCTTGAAAGCGTGCGCAGCCGCAATCTACGTAAGAATCAAAAAGGGTTCAAGATATCACGTTACATTATTGACTGCAAAAAGTAAAGTTGTGCCAATTAAGAAGAAAATATCGCTACCTAGGTTGGAGTTGTGTGGAGCTCAGCTATTAGCTAAACTAATGAACAAGGCCATCGAGTGTTATCAAGAAAGCTATCAAATCAAGGCTCATTGCTGGAGTGATTCGATGGTGGTGCTTGGCTGGCTGCAAGGGGAGGCTACTCGTTGGCAACCGTTTGTCGCTAACCGAGTTAAACAAATCAAGGACATTATATCATCAGAAAAGTGGAGTTATGTAAAAACTAAAGAAAACCCGGCGGATATTGCTAGTCGTGGTACCAATTTATCACAGTTGAAAAGTCATAAAGGTTGGTGGAGTGGACCAGAATGGCTACAAAATTTATCTATGGATGAAATTAACAAAAACCAAAGCCACTTCACTACTAATCATGAAAGAAAGCTAGGTCAAACAAATATCATTCAAAAGAACACAACCTCGGATATTATTACACAGTTATTAGAAAAACATAATTGCTTCATAAAAATATGTCGCATATTAGCATGGATACAGCGCGCATTGACTTGTAATTCGAAGCGTTCATTGACATGCAGACCTACTTATATCACTTTACAAGAAATTAAACAATCAAAGTTAAAAATAATAAAATATGTACAACACAGTGAATTTGCAAAAGATATAGAAAATTTACGGAAATGTAACAAGTTAAATAGCAAAAGTATTTTATGGAATTTATCACCATTTATCGATCAAAATGGAGTTTTAAGGGTGGGAGGACGGTTACAGAATGCCGACCTATCATACGATATGAAGCACCCGATTATCATACCCCATAATCATAGATTAACACAACTATTAATAACTGAAGCACATAAGTTAACTTATCACGGGGGGCCAAGGCTCACACTATCATTCTTAAGAAGAAAGTATTGGTATTGATTGGAGGAAATAGGGCGACTAAGAAAGAATTAAGGAACTGCATCATATGTAGGAAAAATAGCCCAGAGATTCAATATCAGCTTATGGGAGATTTGCCAGCATCACGCACTGACCCAGCCCCGCCGTTTTTCCACACCAGCGTGGATTATAATGGATTCATAAAAAGACCCGTTGCCAAGTTATCAATATTACCCTTACATTCATCAAACGAGGAAGCTGAAAAACACAAAAGTAAAGAAAACAAAGGACAGTCAAACAGAAAAGATCCTGCCATCGCATCAAAATATAATAAGTTTATATCAACGGCTTTAACATGTTTTATTTTGTTCATGACTATCATATCACCGACGAGCGCATTACATCATATTACGAAATTCAATATCAATCAATCTGTGTACTTGGACTCTATCTCAGAATTACAAATAATCAGGGATGAGTGGACTATGGTTGCCTATTACAACATGTCACCCTATTGGGAAGGGATTACTACAATAAATAAATTCAATAATTATTTAGAAAAAACATGCGAAAGATTCCAGGAACAATCGCGATGCAATCTGATCCTGCAACAGTTATGTCACGAGAACAATGAACTCGAATATTATAACAAACTTTTACTGAATCAGGATTTCGACGCGCACGCCAGACAGCGTCGCGGACTTATAAATGGAATAGGATACGTTGCAAATACTTTGTTCGGCGTATTGGACGAGAGATTCGCAGAAAAATATACCCAAGACATACAACAGATAAGAGTAAATCAAAGACATTTATCAGAATTATGGAAAAATCAAACTTCAGTAGTGGAAGCTCAGTATAATCTGTTAAAACGCACAGAAAAGTTAATTGCGAAACAACACAAAACTATCAACAAACAACTGAATACTTTGTACCAATCTACGGGTTATATTGAAGAACAAATACGGAGACTATCACACATTGAAGACTTTATATTATCAGCGATTACTGCCAGCAATTTAATAAATAATTTAAAAAGAGCGCAAGACACCTTACTAGATACCTTAACAGACATATATCATGGAAAACTGAATATACATCTGATTACCCCTGAACAGCTGCAGTCCGAACTACTGATAATTTCTAGCCATTTATCAAAGGATTTAGCCATACCACTCCAAAATATTCACGGTGAATTACTAGGAATTTACCACTTGTTGAGAGTAAAAGCAAGAATGACCCAAGATTATTTTATATTCGAAATTAAATTCCCTCTAATTGCCAGAGATAGTTATCAACTTTACAATCTTATACCAATTCCACAACAAATAGAAAATAATATTATTATCAGTATCACTCCAATATCAGATTACATTGCAATAAATATACAGAAAGATTCATACATACCTACAACTTACCTTGAACTTCAAGATTGCTTAAGCCATGAGCAAAGGTACTTATGTAAATTAAAAAACCCTGTCCGGCATTTATCGGCAAATGAAAAGTTCTGTGAAATTGATAAATTGAATAATAATTGTAAACTCCAAAAGAAACCTTGTGAGAATAAATTACTCCAACTAACAAATGTTCATAGTTATCTATATTTCTACTGTTATCCCTGCTCGTGGAGAATAATTTGTGAAGATGACGTGTCAAATCCAAAACTTAATGGAGCCGGAATCATTCATATCAGCGAAAAATGCATGGTGAAGGGAGAAGACTTTTCAATATTTCCACATCAACCATCAGCTAGAAACGTTTTAAATATCAACCCAAAAATTGTACTTCCTGAAATTCCACCAATAAATTATCTTCTCAATCTATCGTTCCCGAACATATCATTATCAAATAACTCAGCAGAAGACACGACTATCAATGAAAATCTCAATCAAATTCAACAACAAATCCAATTGATGAAGAAAAATGCCGATTTGGCTGATTCGGACATATTATCAGGACATGATCTACACCAGTATATCATCAGCTACGGAGTATTAGCAGCAGCTGTGACCCTGGGAGGACTCATCTGGTGGAGGAGGCGGAGGCGCATCCGTGTGTCTCCCTCCCCCGCCGCCCCGCCGCCCCGCCGCCGCCCCGGCGAAGCCCCGGCGAACGTGAGTGATAGTGAAGTGACAGTGAGTGTGAACCAGTTACAAACCAGTGAAAATTACAAAAAGTGTGAGCATATAGAAATGGTGGATATGGCTACGTCGCCAATTCAAAAAAAATGCATTCGGTTTAGTTTAAAAGAATAAAAGGTGTAGAGACATTAAGTATCACAACTCTAGAGACATTAATAATATTATAATAAATAATCATAAAATGTTAAATAAGGTCATGCTTTTTGTTAATAGCTATCTCATCTGCATCATCATTTCAATTTTATTGTTATCATTACACCCTCATCTCGTGGTTGGGAGCATGTTCGGGTCACTGCGTGTAACCGAACACCGCGTACTCAGCAATTTACGCCATTGCCTCCTGCTCGCGAGAGCGGTCGGCAAAGACAGTACAATTCGGACCGGCCACGCGGAAAGTACTCCTATCATATCAAAATCATATCATTAATCAATACAAGTCCACTATCATCAGTAAAATCAAATCTATCATTTACCAATACACCACAAAGAACTGCACCCCACATGTAGTGAATGCATACGGGTTGTAGTGAACGCGGACGGATATCAGTGAACGCGCGCGAATTGTAGTGAATGCATACGCGTTGTAGTGAACGCGCACGGATACCAGTGAACGCGCGCGGATTGTAGTGAATGCATACGGGTTGTAGTGAACGCGGACGGATATCAGTGAACGCGCGCGAATTGTAGTGAATGCATACGGGTTGTAGTGAACGCGCACGGATACCAGTGAACGCGCGCGGATTGTAGTGAATGCATACGGGTTGTAGTGAACGCGGACGGATATCAGTGAACGCGCGCGAATTGTAGTGAATGCATACGGGTTGTAGTGAACGCGGACGGATATCAGTGAACGCGCGCGGATTGTAGTGAATGCATACATACGGGTTGTAGTGAACGCATGTGGATTGTAGTGAACATACCTTGGCGTGCTGGTGCGCGGGCGGCGGCGCGGGCGTGACGGTGACGCCGGGCGGCACCACGCAGCCGCTGCCCGCCAGCGCCGTGCCCGCCGCGGCCGCCGCACCACCCGCGCCGCTGCCATCCTGGACACACCGATTATACCATCGAATACATTGAATTTCTTTTTTAACCCCCGACGCAAAAACGACGGGGTGTTATAAGTTTGACGTGTCTCTGTGTGTGTGTGTGTCTGTTCCCCTGTGGCGCTCAAACGGGTGGACCGATTTGAATGCGGTTTTTTTTGTTTTGAAAGGTGAATTAGTCGAGAGTGTTGTTAGCTATGTTTGATGAAAATCGGTCCAAGATGGCCGTCGCTACAAAATGGCGGATTACATATTTTTTCACAACTCCCTTAATATGGGTATCAAATGAAAGGGCTTGACTAGTACAATAGCACTATTGCAAATCCAAGATGGCCGCCGCCACAAAATGGCGAATGTCGGGGGTTTTTAAATTTTTAATTTATACTTGTATTATTACTAATACCGCAATTAAGCCAAACAGAATATCTTTAAATAGTTCTGGTAGGTTCCTATTTATTTTTTTTCTCTTCGAAGGTACTCAAGTTGTAGACGGCAGGAAACATAGATACTGGTGGGGCGTCCCGCAATTTGGGATCTAGATAAACTGATTGCATTTCAATTGCAAATACTCTCCAAAATTGCAATTTGAATGCAGTTCTATTACAGTTCACATTACTGCATTGCAACTGCTGACTGACTGAATTAGAACAGCACATCAACTGCATACGAAGGTTAAAAAATTAAAACCAGGTTCAAATCTTATCCAATACCCTACTGCTTAATCATACCTAATCCCTGACCTATAGACATGTCGAATAATATTGTTAGTCTAATATCATTTCAGCATCAATCTATTAGCTATGGGTACCTTAGCGGGTGGAAGTGTGGCGGCTTGTTGCGACTGTCGCAGCTTCCTCAGCAGCACTAAACGCGTCTCTTCAGCGCGGAGCTTCTCTCTCAGAGCCCGCAGTCTCCGTTCACGCTCCCATATCTCTGCACTTGATAACTCCTGAGACAAAATTATGTGCAATTGAGACAAAGATAACGATTCAAAAATAATAATAACAGAAAACGTTCCCTGAGAAAAGATGCCCTGTAGGATTTGAGATTTTTAGACAGAAATAACAGTTTGTTTTAACTTATTCAATCTTACTACTGTGAACAGACATTTTAGAATAATTAGATTGTACTGAACTGCCTGGTGGGGCATTTATTGACCAGCTGTTCGGCTGCGGATCATAAGAACCTGAGTTCGAGTCCTGGCTCAGACAAAAAAGAAATTATTGGGTTTTCAAAGAAATACTCAGTAGCCCGAAATTGGGAAGGTACCAGTTTTAGACACACCCCCGTTCTCAAAGAGCACTTAAAGCTGTTGATTCAGCGTCTGATCTCTCTACGATCATGTCACATTAGAATCCCATCAGACTGAGGCAGAAGGAACAGAGAGCGCACATGTGTTTGCACCCTGTGCACTATAGCTCGTGCGTAGTTAGCTAGTCTTCACTTCCGTCGTGGCTGAACTCTGAAATACATTATACTGAAGTGAACAGCAACCCGGATAAGAAATAATATAGTATAAGTAGTTACCCTGTGGCCGGGTATCGGCAGCGGCGGGTCGTTCTCGTCGTCCGAGTCCTCGTCGTCGAGCGGGTCGCGCGGCGACTCGGCGGCGGGCGGCGCGGCGGGCGCGGCGCTCGCCGTGATCGACACGTTCACCGCGCCCGCGTTCAGCTTGCTGTGAGCATCTGCGTAGCTACGGTACACCAGAACATGTATAAGTAGTTACCCTGTGGCCGGGTATCGGCAGCGGCGGGTCGTTCTCGTCGTCCGAGTCCTCGTCGTCGAGCGGGTCGCGCGGCGACTCGGCGGCGGGCGGCGCGGCGGGCGCGGCGCTCGCCGTGATCGACACGTTCACCGCGCCCGCGTTCAGCTTGCTGTGAGCATCTGCGTAGCTACGGTACACCAGAACATGTATAAGTAGTTACCCTGTGGCCGGGTATCGGCAGCGGCGGGTCGTTCTCGTCGTCCGAGTCCTCGTCGTCGAGCGGGTCGCGCGGCGACTCGGCGGCGGGCGGCGCGGCGGGCGCGGCGCTCGCCGTGATCGACACGTTCACCGCGCCCGCGTTCAGCTTGCTGTGAGCATCTGCGTAGCTACGGTACACCAGAACATGTATAAGTAGTTACCCTGTGGCCGGGTATCGGCAGCGGCGGGTCGTTCTCGTCGTCCGAGTCCTCGTCGTCGAGCGGGTCGCGCGGCGACTCGGCGGCGGGCGGCGCGGCGGGCGCGGCGCTCGCCGTGATCGACACGTTCACCGCGCCCGCGTTCAGCTTGCTGTGAGCATCTGCGTAGCCACGATACACCAGAACATGTTATCCGATCTAAAACCAACTTTGCATGTCTCAACTATAGACAACTGCTGAACATAGGTCTCTTGCAAGGACCGCCACAGAACACGATCTTGCTCCACATGTTTCCAGCGGCTGCCAGTGACTCACTTGAGATCATCCACCCATCTAGTGGAGCTCTTCCCACGCTTCGTTTACCGGTGCGAGGTTGCCACTCGAGCACCTGGGGTCCATCCATCGTCTATAATATTGTGCGTAGCATATTGCTCAAAGAACTGATGGAGAAACCAACTTTATAGTTCATAAAATGTAGTTTGATTTATGTTGTAGCTGACAAAGTAACAACCAGAGGTTGAAAACCAATCATAATATCAATGTTACTATTTCCGTCGATAAAACTTTTCACTTATTTCAAGCAACTATAAACTGCTGTACCAATTTTTTTTCTGATACAATGAAACTATCCTTACATGAAACAGAGTTGGTCAGTACTAAAAAATCATTGGTGTTTCAATTTTATTCATTCAACGCATGCTTGACCAAAAAACTGACTTGTTTTCGGAAAAAAGTCCTTAAAGTAGTTCCGAAGATTCCTGTATCTCATATAGTTTCGGATTTCCCCATACTCTCACAGTTAAAAAAAATATATTTAGTAAAATATGTGCTTAAGAAATTAAACACCAGGAGTAAGATTAGTTAGTGTAGTTACCAGTAAATGGTACGGGTGGAGCCAATGAGGGTTTCCGATGCGGCGGCGCGGCCGGCAGGAGCACTATGTCGGGGCTCTCTGCATAGCTACGTTGATCGGACCGGGGGCGAAGCACCCGCTTGCCACTGGCGCCCTGTTATATATAAGAGTTTGGATTTCAATACTTGCTCTGAATATAGATGTGCAGCACTTACGCCCTTTGCACCTTCTGCTTACTTCCATTATTACTTAATATTACCAATACAATAATGTATATTTTGTGAGTATCTTTGGACACCTGTAAATATCGTTAAATAATAATTAAAATACTTACTCTGTCAATCTTGTGTTGGATTGCATGAGGAAAACAAATATTGATTATTTAATGCCAGTAAAATATATTTTCTATCTAATTATAATATAGGAAATTATAGTGAATCAAGGAAACAACAAGTTATATGGAACTATTCTGTATATTTTTTTTATCATAATATTTTAAAATTCTTAAATTGATACCTTTACTACATTGGTTCAGAACAAAAAAAATAATTTCAAAGCACAAATTATGGTGCCCAAAATCATTTTTATTTCTTTTAATTAACATCACATACATATCTTAGGACACTTGGGTCTCCAAGCCACACCCAATATAGTGAGAATAAAGTCTGTTCGGTAACATAGTGTCACACAGGCGCAGGTGCTCTTATTATTCAGATTTTATTTTTATTATTTTTTACACTTTGTAATTTTTTTTTATATTCTAAGAATAAAACAAAATCTCCAAATAGTCTGCCAACCCGCACTTGGCCAGCGTGGTAAGTAAACAAAACGTTGACCGTAAGTAAACAAACAGACTTTACAATTTTTTTTTATTCAAATAAACTTTTTTGAATCATCAATTGAATCTACCATTTATCTAGTTATAATCTATTTATAATCTTATTAAAATTTATTTATAATATAGTTCAAATCACTTAAGTCTTTATCATATTGTGAGATGGTGATAATAATAAAAAAAAATCCAGCTGAGTTTGCTGTGAGCTATGCTCAGTCCAGGGGGCATTTGGAACCCTCATAGTTTTAGTTTTAAGTTCTCATAAGTAATAATCAATTAATAAATTACCTCACTTCTATGTACATGTAAAATTAACATTCAAAAAGTGTACTGTATAATGTACCTATGCTCGCAAATAATATAACCCTTCTTGGCTGTCAAGTAATGAGACTTACATGCGGTGGTGGCTGGGCCGGTGTGATGGTCAGACCGCTGGCGGTCAGAGCCCTGAGTTCACTGAGCTCAGGGGGCAGGGATCTGCTGGGAAACAGTTACACTTCTTGTTGATGGTATCAATTCTGAAGTACACAAAACCTAAACTAAATTGACTGGCCTAAAAGTAATAATATTCTTTTTAAATTATTTGTAGTGAACAATAAGGGCATGATTTTTGTGACTGTCTATTTAGTAAAATCCACAGTTCCCATGGGAATTTGAAAAAACCGAAATCTATAGACATAGTTATTACAGATTACTATAGCAAACATGCATGTTGGATTTTGGAAAAGGTAGCGGGAACGGGAACCGGAAATCCACAATTCCCTTGGGATTTGTGAAAAACCAAATTCACGCAGGCCAAGCGACGGGCAGAAGATAATCATGGCTTTCTGGTTCCTGTTCCCGCTCCCTTTTCCAACCTTTATACCTACTTTCAAGGAAGTTTGCTATAGTAATCTACCTATAGCGGTAGGTGTAGATTTCGTTTTTTTTAAAATCCCGCGGAAACTGTGGATTTTACCAGGATAAAAAGTAGCCTATGTTTTAGTATGTTTTAGATCAGGGCATAATCTATCTCGATTCAAAATTTCAGCCAAATCTGTTCAGTAGTTGCAATGTTATAGAGTAACAAACATCCAAACATCTAAACATCCAAACATCCACACTTTCACATTTATAATATTAGTAGGATTATATTATATATACATTTACTATTTTTTATATCTATACTAATATAATAAAGAGAAAGAGTTTGTTTGTTTGAACGCGCTAACCTTAGGAACTACTGGACCGATTTTAAAAATTCTTTCACCGTTGGATATGTACGTGATCCCTGAGTGCTATAGGCTATATATTATGTACCACGGGCGAAGCCGGGACGGACCGCTAGTATTATATATATATATATGCATTATACTATTGTATAATGCACGAAAGATGAGGGGTGTCAGGAGAAACAGGAAATTTTGCTTATATGACATTTTTACTAGTGTAAACAAAAAAATATTATTTTAATATAATTTATCAATTTTATTAAAATAACAAAAATAAATAAATACTTTTATTAAAATACATTTGAGATTTTTTTTATTTTATCCCTTTTTTTACATGGGTACCTTTATTTGAATGTATGCTCATCTTACCTTACACTAAGATCCACTGCCGAGTCATCTACATCCATTGCACTTTACCACTGCACAAATAATTAATAATGAGCCAAAATTATACAATCACTAAAAATCGATAAAACTTTGGTTGTTTTTTGTTACTAAAAGTATTTATTGCAAATAGCAGAGTTAACCATAAAAGTTAGGATTCCATAACAAACAAATCGTTGTTTTACAAACAAATTCATTGTTTTAGAAAAATACCTAGGACCTAAAATAATATTAGGTAAATTAAAATTCATTAATTTTAGTAACGCTGTGACAGCAACTGACAAATTGACAATGGCTGAAGAGACAACAATTACAATAAATTGAACTTTATGATCAATAAAGCACTTTCAGATAAAAGTTAAAGTTACCTCTTATAAAATAAAATTTTACTAATTCCTTGATTTTAACCAAAATAAAATAAATAATACAAATCGAGAAACTATTCACACACAAAAATTACAGGGGTTTTCAAAGTTTTCAATAGACAACACATAGACAATAGACAAAAGATATTATCACAGATATATAAAAAAAAATAATTGGCACAGATACCAATTTTAATTGTATCGGTTTCATAGGCTGCCGACAAACTTATGTGTCGTGACTCGTGGCGTGTCGTGATGCGCCGGTTTCATACATTTAGTAAAAACGACACGCCCTACAAGTGTGTCTCTAACCATACTAAATGTATGAAACCGATAGGCTTCTGGCGCGTCACGACACGCCACGACACATAAGTGTGGTTCCGGCCTAAGTTTGGTTCCGGCCTAATTATTACCTACCTATCTCTATGGTTAATTTTCATGCAATAAAAATCTGCCCCCTGATTGTGTAACTTTTGACGATGAAATGGTATTCATTTGGTGGTCTAAGACATCAAAGTAAAATAAACCATATGTCAATGAAATAGAGCTCAATTTCGTGTATTCATTCTTATACGATTAGGTATGTACGTACGATCCATAACGCTCCATGTTGAAATCAGTTGTACTGAATTTGTGACTTTAAGTCAATACATTCAAGGTATATTTTACTTTAATGGCCTTAGGCCATCAAATGAATACCATTTCATCGTCAAAAGTTACACAATCAGGGGGCTGATTGTGGCTGATTCTGTTGTACAGTGCGACCACGTGTGAGTGCGACCATTCTATCTGTGAACTGAGGGAGGTCGCTAGTATCGCCTTAGTATTGCCATACAGTCGCTAGTTTATTAGTGATCTGTGGTTTATTCGACACGGAAATCCCATAACAGTACGTATGAGGTACGAGAAGTCGCCCGCGACTAGTAATCCCAATCTGGGATTCACTACGACTCATCGCATCACATGCACTCCCGCCAAGACGCATTAATATATTATCGTCACTTTAATGTGTATATTTTACATATTACGTAAGTATACTGATGATAAATTTAGTCTGTTTTTAAATGGGTTTTAACAGCTCTCAAACCGGCACTTGATAATACTGTGGGGCAATTTCAACAAAGCCGTTTTTTCTTGAATTTCGGTGGACTTTTTTATTATTAAGTTTTTTCAACCTTGAACTATGGTTTATTGTTCTTCTTGTTATTGTTTATGCTCTTATTGAATGCCATCAAAATATGTCTTATAAACTCGTGAGAATACGTGTTTAAAATTTTAATGCCACCGAAATGATAAAACTGGCCACCGAAATGATATAAGTAGCCACCGAAATGATAGAAACTGTCCACCGAAATTAAAATTGACTGAAAATATATTAAATATACTACTGAGCAGCCTCAACCATACACTTTAACTAAATAGATGCACTCTTAGCAAGTGTGAAAGGTTGTATACTATCATGAGTGACAATTTGTTACGTATGTTCTACTTAATTTTAGATATTCCTCTGGATTTCACACAAAAAAATGCACCTACCTACAATAAAAGGAATAGAATAAAACTAAATGAAAAGACATATATTTTAATTAACTAAATTATTATCAAAATCGGTTCATTAGTCTTTGAGATAATTGCGGCCATACATACATACATATTACATACATACATACATACGTACGGGTCAAATACATAAACTCTTTTTTTGAAGTGGTTTAGTTAAAAAATTACCTGCTGGCCTGAATTTTCATCGAAACAAATAATAATCTACCAAAATAATAAAACAATCCACCGAAATGAGACAATTAAACACCGAAATGATAAAGCAATCCACCGAAATGAGTTAATTAAGATTTAAAAAACCGAAATGAGAATTTCTATCATTTCGGTGAGTTTTTTGTCATTTCGGTTGACAATTTAGCCCACCGAATCCACCGAAATGATAACACCGAAATTAGAAATACGGACAAAAATTAGCATTACAAGAAAACTATTTATTACAAGATGATATGAATATTACACAAATAAATGTATTGCCATTACGCACTCTTGAATAGTATTTCATATGTATTAACTAATTGCAAGACAAGTTACACCTGTACACGGAAATGATAAGAAGTTTGTCACATGCCACCGAATTGAACTACTTCCTTTTTTTGCGGGAACACGCAGGCAAGCGGTGCATTTCCTCCCACGATAAGCACATAGACCACACTGCTACGTACATTTTAAGCGCACGAGGGGGAAGCTAGAGTGTTCCTATGCAAAACTACAATCGATTAAAAAAATAACACCGAGATGAGATGAATTTCTGGGACACAAGCATTTTTACTTAACGTGGTGGCACCAGACACCAGTTATGGACAGGGTTAAGCGCCGAGCCAAACATGAGGAGCTATAACTTTTTTATTATTTAATCTAGAGTGTTAAAATTTTACAATGATATACTCAGATATACAGAGCTTCTGACTAACTGCTAAAATTTAGAAATAGTCGAACGAGTTTTGAAATATGGAAACCTAAAAACGATCAACTGAAATATGTAAAAATCTTTATGATGGACAGTCTAAATCCAGTTATGGACACCCAGTGATGGACAGTTCGTTTTTATCCGATTACTGCAAAGTCAAAAGGAAGGGTTATGATTTTTGTAGTCTATGTATGTATGTTTGTATCCAATTTTTTGTTCTAGCGAAGCACCTAAACTACTGGGCCAATGTTGATGAATTAGGTGTTAATTGATTCGTTGTTATAGTTTGGGGGTGACATTGGCTACATTTTATATGCGAAAAAATCGAGAAGTGACGTTCGCACAGCTAAATTGGAATATTAAGTTAGTTTTAGATAGACATAACAGATGGCGCCACTAGCCGCTTGCCCCGCCTTTTCTTCCATTAGTACACAATTGAATACACGTTTTTCTAAATTATTATTTTTAACCCCCGACGCAAAACGAAGGGGTGTTATAAGTTTGACGTGTCTGTGTGTGTATGTGTGTGTGTGTGTCTGTCTGTTCCCCTGTAGTGCTCAAACGGGTGAACCGATTTGAATGCAGTTTTATTTTGTTTGAAAGGTGAATTAGTCGACAGTGTTGTTAGCTATGTTTGATGAAAATCGAACCAACATGGCCGTCGCTACAAAATGGCGGATTACATATTTTATCACAACTGCCTTAATATGGGTATCAAATGAAAGGACTTGACTAGTAGCATAGCACTATGCAAATCCAAGATGGCCGCCGCCACAAAATGGCGAATGTCAGGGGTTTTTAAATTTTTAATTTATACTTGTATACTATTATAAGTAGTCGGGTTTTAGTTTAAGTATTTAAATATCACTTGCTTTAACGGTGAAGGAAAACCTCTTAAGGAAACCTGCATGCCTGAGAGTTCTTCATAACGTTCTCAAAGGTGTGTGAAGTCTGCCAATCCGCTTGGCCAGCGTGGTAGACTATGGCCAAAACCCTTCTCACTCTGTGAGGAGACCCATGCTCTGTAGTGAGCCGGTAATGGGTTGATCATGATGATGATGATGATGATGATGGGTTTTAGTTTACGAACTTTATCTCTTGTTTTATTTTATATGGATTGTGGGCAAACAAGCAAGCGGGTCACCTGATGTTGAGTGATTACCGCTGCCCATGAACATTTGCATCACCAAAGGAACCACTAATACGTTGCCAGCTTTTAAAGGATTTGTTGATCCGCTCCTTGATTATTTCGAATAATATATAAATATCAAAGTTACGTAGAAACAACCAAGGTTCGTCACATTTCAATTTGACACTTGTCTATTTGAGGATGTTTACAAAATGGTTCCATAATTTTTTATTTGCTTCAACTTCTTAATCCTTATGCTGTAGGGTACTACCCACCTAAACTAAAGGGATTCGGGAACTGTCCACTATGACTTCATATTTTTGGTACCAAGCTTAGATTGAATCACGGACCTCTGAGTCCCAGCTCCTTAATCCTGATGCAGCACGATACTGCTCACATAAGCAGCGAGGAATTTTCGCCTGTTTTTTGAAAAGATGAATAAGTGTTTTTCTAGGCCTGTTAACTGTAAAAGGTTTCCTTTCTTCTTGCGTAATAATTACTTGGACACTGTCCAAGAGGGCAAAAGGTGATCCTTAGCTATGCAGAATCTTCTTTCTAGGTGAAAGAAGGTTCCTCATTCATAGCTACTCGTATGACACGTTTTACTATTAACACTTCTTTATTTTGTGTTAATATAGAGCTAGGCCCCATATTGCATACAAGCGGATGCCTGTGACTTCGTCCACGTGGAATTAGGTTTATTATAATCCCACGGGAACTCTTTGTTTTTTCTAAGCTCCTTTGAGCTCATACCTACATTTCTAAAAAATGTTAAAAGTGGCAAATCTAAATGGAAATACAATAATAGGTATTAATTTTTTAACCCTTTCCCACCCATCAGATTTTTTTTTGCATGGAAACCATAATTATTTTTTTAAAACAAGTATAATATTGTTAAAAAATAAAAAATATCAACTGCATGATAATTTTTTTCTCTTTCACTTTTGATCACAATATTTTTTAGTCAAAAAAATTATATTTTCGGAATCACCTTTTCAACCCCTTTAATTTGACACCCCACTTGATAAGATTTGAAGGAAAAAAAATTTAATAATTTAATAATAAAAGATGCAATCCTTCTAGTAGAAGGATTGCATCTTAAATTTTTTTTTTAAATCTTACCGAACTGAACCGATTTGGCTGAAATTTTGATGGAGATAGATTATGCCATGACTTAATACATAGGCTACTTTTTATCCTGAAAAAATCCACAGTCCCCACGGGATTTTGAAAAAACCAAAATCTATAGTTACGGTTATAGGTAGATTACTATAGCAAACCTCCTTGAAAGTAGCTATAAAAGTTGCATAAGGGAGCGGGAACGGGAACCGGAAATCCACGATTCCCTTGGGATTTGTGACAAGTATAAATTAAAAATTTTAAAAACCCCCGACATTCCCCATTTTGTGGTGGCGGCCATCTTGGTTTTCATTAAACATAGCTAACAACACTCGACTAATTCACCTTGCAAACAAAAAAAACCGCATTCAAATCGGTTCATCAGTTTGAGCGCTACAGGGGAATAGACAGGCACACACACACACAGAGAGAGAGAGACACGTCAAACTTATAACACCCCGTCGTTTTTGCGTCGGGGGTTAAAAAACCGAAATTCACGCGGGCAGAAGCTAGTTAAACTATACAAGTTTAATTTTGACTTGTAATTGTGTTTAAATGATAAGAATAGATAGATATATGGAGGATGGAAAGAAAAATGAATTTTAGGTCCAGTCGAGAGGTTATGAAGGTGTAAAGCAAGTATTACAAGTTCTTGAATTGACCTGAAAGTAGTTATTAATTATAAGTCAAGTGAGTGAATTTAGGACTTTGTTTGCATTTGGCTATACTCTGATTTTTTATTTGGTGGAAATCTGACGTTTCGTAATGTTACCAGAGATAAAACAATTCTCACAAAAGAGATAAAAAAATCAAAACTTATGTTAATAAAAATCAACTGCCTCATGTAGCAAGTGCCAAGCGGGAGCAGATAGAATCTCTAGGGGGGGGGGGGGCAGATGTCCCTATCTGCTCCCGCTTGGCAACACCCATGGCCTGGACGGCATCTTATCATCTCCGAGACCACTTGGTGCTTGAGTCCCCCGGCAGTGCTGTTTCCTCTCTTGTATGCGCTATTTACCAGCGACATACATTGCTCCCCAGATGTTATGTTAGCCTAGTTTGCGGACGATAAGATGACATATACGACCCATACCCAATTCGCGGTCATTCGATCTCGACTCCAAGTTACGGCTAGTCAACGGTGAAAAAACGGAACTGTGCTTTTTACAGGAAAGCGTGGTAGCAAGTACTCCGGCAAACGTGCCGAAATAATTTCTATACGGCGTTCTTTTCCCCTGGCAAGACAAAGCCAAATATCTAGGTGTGAACTTAGACGATAAGATGAACTTTGCCGCTCAAAGACGTAAAGCCCCAAAAGGCAGCATTTGTGCTCAATTTGTGCATTGTGATCGACCAAATAACCTGTATTCGCTCAATAATGTCCTACACATGCATAGTATTTGCACATATCCCTCCCTTCTCGATTAAAGCAGACTAGGTAGTTTTGCAAACACTGCAGAATAAGTTTCTGCACACGGCAATGGGTGCCCCGTGGTTTGTGCGCAGTATTGATCTCCAAGATCTCGATCTCCCTGTTCTAGCCCAACACTTTAAGCAGTTTTCAAAGAATTACCTTGAGAAAGCTGCCCGCCGTGACGTGACGTACTTTAACGTGAATCCCTTCCTCTGTTACGGGGACGTATGGATTAGTCTATTGCAAAACTAGCATTCCAACGTCACGTAAGCCGAGTTTCGAGACTCACAGGAGACGCCCTTAAGACGATGTTCTCCTCGATTTTTTTCGAGCCCTTGGGCTCTAGCTCCGCTGGCAGAGTTTCTGCGCTTGCTTCCCCCTAAGGGCCTAAACATTCCGAAATAAATCATTTTTATTTAAAAATATCAATTTGTTTAGAAAGTTTTGTTTTTAGTTCCTTTCTGAGCATTAAGAAAAATACCCCGTAGTGTTAAAACCAATTTAGCAGAAACGACTCAAACCCAAATTTTCCCCGATAACCGTAAGATACGTCAGTCTTTGAAGTACAATAAAAATATTAGTATTTTTGCCCATATTTGACAATATTTTCAACTATTCCAAAGACAATATCATTGCAGCAATTACCATCCAAACTTCAAACCTCGATTACTCAGAATAACTTTTTATGGGTTGGGTCATTTCTACTAAGCTACGTCCAGTTGACTGTCAATTTCTCGTAGGGTAAACGGTAAGTATTAACGACCCCCTTAAGATAATTTTAAAATCGATATCAATTATTAACAGTAGTATATTACTAAGTAAATTACAAAATAGCACTAGCTTTCACATTTTTATTTGTTGTTTATGTTATTTTATGTTACTTACACATTCTATAGTTTATTTGCACTACCTTAAATGCTTTTAAATATAAGATTACCGTATAATAAATATCCATATGCCTATTTTTAGGTACTAACTATAACATGTACTAATTAAAAAGCGATGATAGCCATCATTTGCTGTAACAGTGAAGAAAAACCTGCATGCCTGAGACTCTGCATAATGTTCTCAAAGGCTACCAATCCACACTTGGTCAGCATGGTGTACTACGGCATAAACCTTTCTCATTCTGAGACGAGACTCGTGCCCTGTAGTGGGCCGTTAAGGCGTTGATAATGATGATGATGATGAAGTTTATCGTGTCTGAGAAGTAGTCTTTAATAGAATCATATCGCGTTTGAGCATTAGTGAAACTTAACCGCGTGTTATTCTCTCATAATACACCTATTCGACTTTTACAGCGAAGCTGCATAAACCGTGACTAATTAAAAAAGGGATTGTCAGATAAAAAATTTCGCACAACAAAGCACTTAGAACTTAAAAAATTACAAAATAACGTAATTTGACTTAGTTGTGTGGATGCTCTATAAGTCGGCAGTTTAACGTCTGTGTCACGTTTAAAAATTCGTAGACATGTCAAACGAAGTAATTTCAGTACAATATTTTTTCTTCTAATACTTGATTCTTTTGACTTTTTGAGTCAACTAATAGTATTTGCTTTTTGTATAAAGAAGTAATTTTTAATTTATTTAAAAAATAAGTACTAATTTGCCTAAGCTCGGCACCTTTGTGCCTTTTTCCAGCATTTGTGTCCTCAAAGTCGGCCCTCACGTGTCTGAAAGAAAATCATATTTTACCCGCGACTTCGTCCGCGTAAATTAATGTTTTTCTTAATATTTATAGGAACTCTTTTCTCGTTTTCATTTTATTTTATTTTCCCGCCAAATAAATACCCTTCTCCAAAATTAATAGAACTTTTGAAGAAATGGATAGAATTTTTTTCAACAATCAGACAATTTTTTGTATAGACAATATCAAGTTTATCCAATAGGATAAACAGGATACCTCATATTGGATATAGGATACATAGGATAGGATACCTTAGAAATAACCCAAATTCTAAAAGGTGGCACCCCCTACCGACCCCAGGTACCTCATATTACTGGTTTTCCTTAGTCCACCACCCTTGTTTTTCTTTAAATACGTAAAATAATCGTGTTATACTACTATTACAAGACATCAAATATTATGACAAATTAAATTGCAACAACAAGTCTTAAATATTATTCATACGTAATTTATATCTTGTCAAACGACGCTCGGAAAGCAGAAATTTTATAAGAAATTAAGCGATTTACGCACTTGCACTCGTTCTAAGCGATAATTGAGGGATAGGGATGCAAAAAAATGCTGCCTTATTTTAAAACTATTTTCGCATTAGAGCAAGCTATATGTACACATAAAATACTCAGTGTGCCTAAGCGGCACCAAAATGTTAATATTTACAAACAGAACTGAGTGCCGACTTTTGCTGGGCGGCTTTAGGAGCATCCACCCTATCACCAGACGGTTAGCAAAATACAAATTTCTTATCAATCTGTCTTTCAAGATGACACTGAAATTATATTGCGATCTTTTTTTGGACAGTGCATATTGTCGTAAGCAAAAACGAAAGATATAATAACTATTTCTTCGTTTTAAATACGCGGGGTCTAGGAAGAAGAAGAAGACTGATACTTTGTCTTAGTAAATAATCATGAACCATGAACCTATAGAAGAGGACTTGGCATAATGTCCTATAGAAAATAGTGGATCGGAAAATAGCTTAAGCTTATCAAAATTTTCATAAGTGTGTAAGAGACAACACTACATTTTTAAACATAACAATAAAACAGATCGTGGCAGAAATTTTATTGCAACTTCCCTTAAGATGGCCTCCCTAAAATGTATACATGAACACTCACACACGCACAACTTGAGACATCACAATGAACACGCGCCATTTTATGTTACAGGATTGTGCGTGTGTGAGTGTATTTTTGGCACGTTTTTAAGGTAGGTATGCCTACTCTACTTATTATTATTATCTCTATGTCATGAACCTATAGAAGAGGACTTGGCATAATGTCCTATAGAAAATAGTGGATCGGAAAATAGCTTAAGCTTATCAAAATTTTCATAAGTGTGTAAGAGACAACACTACATTTTTAAACATAACAATAAAACAGATCGTGGCAGAAATTTTATTGCACTTCCCTTAAGATGGCCTCCCTAAAATGTATACATGAACACTCACACACGCACAACTTGAGACATCACAATGAACACGCGCCATTTTAGTTGTAGGATTGTGCGTGTGTGAGTGTATTTTTGGCACGTTTTTAAGGTAGGTATGCCTACCAGTGTGACCATTTGTGGCAGATTTCTGCCATTTGGGCAGATTTGGCACCTAAATTTTAACTCTGGCAGAATAAACTGACGATTTAAGAAAGTGGCAGATTGTGGCAGATTTCAAGGAAATCCTTATTATTTTTGAAATAATAAGAAAAACTCATGATTTTATGTTTATTTACTAAATTTTTATATGATTTAAGTAGTTAAGTAGTAGAAAATTTTACTTCAGTAATGTAATTTTTTTACCTCTAAGAGAATGCAGATGTGAATCCCAAACCTCGAATTAAATCTTTTCTTCAAAGAACGCAAACATACAATGAATATAAAATTATTTTGCTATAATCCGCTAACAGTGACAAATTTGTAGGCACAACACCACACAATCTTGTAGGCACAACACCACACAATCTTGTAGGCACAACACCACACAAATTCACCACAAAACAAACTCGACGATCGTTTCGCTCCGACACCGGAGCATCTTCAGGAGATGTCGACTTCACAACGGACGATTGCAAAGTGAGTTCGTGTCGAATGAGCGGTCTTATATATACTATCCCCGCTTAGTCATCTACCCTCCTTTCTCTTTCTCTCTGGCCACGCCCCCTAAATATGTTGAGCAACGGTGAAGATGACACATTTATTTGCTCATTCAGCAATTCGACACTTCTACCGCTGTGCCCAACTATTTCCAATTGTTCCAACACGCACAGTCTTAAACTTTTACAGCATGTGTGTAAAATTTCAAATGTATGACCCTCGTCTATCCTATGTCCACTATCCAAAAGATGTTTTGCGAAATGAGATCTTTGAGGCTGGTTGTTTCTAAAGGCAGCCATATGTTCTTTATATCGAGTTACAAAATTGCGCCCAGTTTGACCAACATATATAGCACTACATTCGGGGCACTTGAGTTTGTACACACCTGACTTTTGTCCATTATTTAATAATGGACAAAAGTCAGGTGTGTACAAACAAAAGGCAGCCATATGTTCTTTATATCGAGTTACAAAATTGCGCCCAGTTTGACCAACATATATAGCACTACATTCGGGGCACTTGAGTTTGTACACACCTGACTTTTGTCCATTATTTAATAATGGACAAAAGTCAGGTGTGTACAAACTCAAGTGCCCCGAATGTAGTGCTATATATGTTGGTCAAACTGGGCGCAATTTTGTAACTCGATATAAAGAACATATGGCTGCCTTTAGAAACAACCAGCCTCAAAGATCTCATTTCGCAAAACATCTTTTGGATAGTGGACATAGGATAGACGAGGGTCATACATTTGAAATTTTACACACATGCTGTAAAAGTTTAAGACTGTGCGTGTTGGAACAATTGGAAATAGTTGGGCACAGCGGTAGAAGTGTCGAATTGCTGAATGAGCAAATAAATGTGTCATCTTCACCGTTGCTCAACATATTTAGGGGGCGTGGCCAGAGAGAAAGAGAAAGGAGGGTAGATGACTAAGCGGGGATAGTATATATAAGACCGCTCATTCGACACGAACTCACTTTGCAATCGTCCGTTGTGAAGTCGACATCTCCTGAAGATGCTCCGGTGTCGGAGCGAAACGATCGTCGAGTTTGTTTTGTGGTGAATTTGTGTGGTGTTGTGCCTACAAGATTGTGTGGTGTTGTGCCTACAAGATTGTGTGGTGTTGTGCCTACAAATTTGTCACTGTTAGCGGATTATAGCAAAATAATTTTATATTCATTGTATATCATGGAATTCCGCAAAGTAACGCCTGCTTCCATTCAACAGAACGCAAACATTTCTGACTAAACTTTGCAATCAATTGCACGTTTATCAATGAGGAATGTTTTTAAAGATTTATAGTTTTCAGATCCACAACATGTTGTTTACAAAGAATTTGTGTCAATTATAAGTGCCACTGCCACTGCCACAGCTGGCGCGACACGTCGCGCGCGGCAAGCCGCGGGTTGTCGCGCGCGTTTTTATTTTCTATACATAAACTCTATGCAAACGCTTGGCGCAAAACCCACTGGCGCGGCGCGATTTCGTATCGCGCCAGTGGGTTATGGCACTAAACATTGCAAATGAATTTTCCAATAGAGTAGATGAAAATAATCTTCAAAAAGTAGACGTCGAATTTCGACAAATGAAATTCGATAAAACTGTAAGTAAGGGATTTGTTAGAATTTGGCGGAGGTGGCACCAGTACAAGTATAAGTGTGGACAAATTGGAGAGCAATTGGGAAAATGTGTGATGCAAATGGAACTCCAAAATATAATAAATGTCCTCCTGACCGAATTTCGGCCACGGCGGCCAATCTCAACCGAGACAGAGACTAGCCATCTGTGCAGGAGATATTATAGTGCACAACTGTGTGCGCATACACAGGTGCACTCTCTATTCCATCACTCTCATAGTCCGATGGGACGCCAATGCGACACGACCGGAGAGAGATTAGGCGCAGAACCGACGGCTTTACGTGCTCTCCGAGGCACGGGGGTGTATCTAACACCGCCAACTTCCAACTCCGGGCTGGCACTGAGAATTTCTTGACAGAAAAACCCAATACTTCATTTTTTTTACTGGCCCGACCCGGGAATCGAACCCAGGACCTCGTGATCCACAGTCGAACGTGCTAACCGCTAGACCAACGAGGCAGTTGCAGTCCAAAATATCATAATGTTGCAAACTTTACAATTTAGTTCTCTTATGTTTGCCAATGTGAAATGCCTAATGTGAGAAAATATTCTCCCATTCAAAAATAATAAACAGATTCCCAAATAAACATGCACTATGTAGAAACTATGTACTGCTGAAGGTATTAATTATAGAACACAGAGACTGTATTTTTATTTGACTGTATTTAGTTCCAACGAAAGAAATGATTAAAAAGATGTCGTAATTTTTTTTTTACGAATTATGATAAACAAAAATGTTGACGTACTATTATAATAAGCGAAAGAATACAATAAAAAAACAAAAATATATTAGTTTGGTTAGGTTAAGTCCAAAAATATGATGGCATGTTTTTAGCACTTTCCGGAATCGATTTGGCAGATTTTGGCAGATTTTTTTGTCAGTGTCGGGCAGATTCACCATTTTTGAGATGGTCACACTGATGCCTACTCTACTTATTATTATTATCTCTATGATCACAATGAACACGCGCCATTTTAGTTGTAGGATTGTGCGTGTGTGAGTGTATTTTTGGCACGTTTTTAAGGTAGGTAGGTACGCGTTTTTAAGTAGAGTATACTTATTATTATTATCTCTATGTAAATAATACCTAATCTGTGTTTTCATTATTTAACAAACAATTTTGGGTAACAAACGATTAAAGTGAAAATGCGGTGTTGTGTGCCTTTCTGCGAAAGTAGCACTGAAGATGTGTCGCCGTCCACAACAAAGGAGATCAGTTTCTACTCGTGAGTATCTTGTTTTGTTCCAGTTGATCATGAGTAACTACCTACTGAGCAGTGACCAGTGTCCAGTGAGCATAGACATGCTCGGACTTCGGAGTGAGTCTTGTGTAACTAGTGTACTGTCGGCAGCTTCCCGCGCTCGGACTCGGAGCTCGTCTCGTGGCTCCGCGCCCTGGGCAAGCAAGGCCCGGTGCCGGCCTGCGCCGCGGTATGCTCCCGGCACTTCCTGCCCGAAGACATGTGTGGTCTCCGCGCCGGCGCCGTGCCCACCACTGTACAGGTCTGTGTGTCCCAGCACTAAACACTTATTTACTATTTATCAGTGGCGTTATCTAACTTAACTGAAGGACCACATTGTGATATATGTAGCCTGTTAACCTGCACTAGGAGCAGTGGAACATCAATAGGCCTAAACCTAGCACTGTTTGTTACAGGTTTGCATGATATGCCTGGACACTGACAGCAAAATGTTTTCAATGAGTAATTACAACTTGGGAGAAGCATATAAACACCTGACTGGTTATCCTGTAAGTTTTTCATTAATCCACCTACTATAATAAAGCCGCTTCATTGCAAAATAGAACAAATGAAGCTGAAAGGAATGTGCTAACTGTCTTGGTGCAGTTAGGCTGCAGTTAGGCATGAGAATCCAGCAGATTTTTGAAATCATGTAAATTTTTGAAATTATGTCCTATAATAAAATTCGACAAGAAATCTTAGACTTGCCTTTACACAAGTTTAAGAACTCTATTAAAAGTATGCTCATGAAAAAAGCATATTATACAATTGAAGATTATATAAATGATAAAAAAGCGTGGATTTGACTTGTTCCAGCAATGTGCCAGACAGCAATTCAATCATGTACTTAACATAAAATTGTTATTGTTAGTTTAAAAAAAGAGCAACTGCCGAGGTTCTTACTGGTTCTTCTCGGTTGGAACGACATTCCGAACCAGTGGTAGATTCAATTGACCTTTCAAAAGTACTTGTAAAAGTTTATTTAAATTCTATTCTATTCTATTCTGTGAGAGATACCTGTGCCTTACATGAAGTGAACATTTGACATGTTATGTTATCTAACAGAACAAATCCCAGTGCAGTTGACAAATCATTAATATATATATAGCTGCTCGTGCTGATTCACTGACTGATTGATCACCTCTCCTGTAAAATTTTGTATGAAAAATTTTTTTTTCAACAATGGTTTCGTATAGAAAACAAAAATTCATTAGGAACAAAAATATGGAGAGAGCTGATGATTGAGGATTTCGGAGATAGGTGAGGGGCACGCTTAAGGTAATGAAGATAGGTGGGGGGTGCTCGAGCAAATGTCACTCAAAACGTCATCCAATTGGCAGTGAGCTGAAAAAAAATTCAAAATGGCGAAAAAAAGATGGCCGCCATACAAAATTCGTCGGTCTCCATCTCGGAGGGTATAAAAGATGGAAGAGTGGTTTCTTCGCAAAAGATGATGAGGATCCAAAGGTCTACTTGATGAATTGAAAAAAAATTCAAAATGGCGGAATTTATTTTTCCATAGAAAATGTATGGCGAATATTGAAGAGACTACAAGTTGTGAACTATGCAAGGCTTTAATGCGGTTTTTTGGAGAACTCTCAAAGAGAAATATGGGAAGACATGATGATTGAGGGTTTGGAAGTTGGTTGAGGAGCCCGGGCAAGGTATTGAAGATAGGTAGGAGGTGCTCAAACAAAAATTACTCGAAACATCATCCAATTGGCAGCTGAAAAAAAGTCCAAAATGGCGGATTCAAGATGGCGGCCATACAAACATCGGTGTCTATCTCACCAAGTATAAAAGATGGAAGAGTGGTTTTTGCCAAAAGATGATTAAGACCTTAAGTTCTACTTGATGAGCAGAATGATTCGAAGAAAAAATATGGAGAGTGATAATGATCGAGGATTAGGAATAGGGGAAAAATAGGTGGAGGCTGCTCAAACCAAAATACCCGAAAGCGAAACCTCGCGGTCCGCTTGCGGGCCGCGCACCCACGCGCCCTACTAGTTACATTATATAGAGATAAGCGAAATATGTTATAAGCTAAATATCATACTTGTTAATATTGAATGCATTTTGTTTCAGTTGTTTGACATAGGTAACCTAAAGCATACACTTTGCATAGAATGCGCTCAGAGATTGACAAAGTTCGACAAATTCAGAGACAAGAGCTTGAGAGCTCGTGCGCTGATGATGGACTTAGTTGCACAAAATCAAGTGGTGAGTAGTAATGACTTTAACCTTTGTTTTAAACTTGACATAATGTTACATCTTGTCTTGTGTCTTGGTTGAGTTGACGAGTGAAGTTACATTTCTTGACTCTATGTACTGACATAGAATGACCGCGGCCACTAGATGGGTGATAAGTCCTATGTCAGAACTGTGCCACTGAAATGCCCTGTGTTTTTGGACACAGATTACTATAGTGTGGTGTCCCGGCAGCTTTTGTAGACCTTGCAATGTTCGCTATATAAATGTTTCTAGATTGCCACAAGTCTGGTCTGGTAGAGGCTACAATGCTGACTTATTATCACCCTGTAGAAAAGCAGTACTGCAGAGTGACCTCGGGCTCTACTTGTAAGGGATTAACTCTTAATTTTTCACCCAGCCCTACATGGGCTGGGTGAAAAATTAACACTACATGTGTTATTTAGGTAGGAATTACAAGAATAGTTGTAGCTCTCAACCTCCAGAGTCAAGTTTCACTGGCTGGCTAGTGTAGTGTAACAAGGGTGTTGCGATCTGGTCGTTGGTGTTTTTACCCTGCTGTATCTCCACTGCCTAGCGTAGTGTAAAATGGTATGGGCGCATGTTCTGTTCATGCGCCTGGTGGCGTTGTTCTAGATAACGATACGGGACATTGCCGCGTTGCGCCCGCAGAAGTCCGCCCTCGCCCAGAGGACATGCGACCCTCAAGTGCTGCAAGTCAGCACAGACGAGCAGGCAGAGGTGAAAACGGAGTCCGACGCGCACCTGGCAGGGGACAGTGCAGATGCGCAGGCAGAGGTGCAGTCTGCCCTCGCCCAGAGGACATGCGACCCTCACGTGGTGCAGGTCAGCGCAGACACGCAGCCAGAGAACAGTGGCGACGGCGCTGTGGAGCTCCTGCGGGACCCCAAGCTGCTGGACGAGGCGTCGTGCAGAGTGCTGTTGACGAGAATGTCGCGTATGGAAGAGTGCAGCGAACACGAGTACAGCGGGCACGCGCGCTCTCAGACTACTCTCGCTGCTCTTCGGAAACCTGACAGAGCTGCACCAGAGCCAGATGCGCCGCCGACCGGTACACGGACAGCTATGTGTTCCTCTGACTCGGACGCTGAAAATGTTTACGACACCGGCTCCAAAGGTTTCCACTGTCAGACGACAAGCCAAGATCAACTGACTAAAACATGTTCACCTTCACTGAAAAATTATATTGGGGAAATTCATTATATTTGTGACATTTGCCAACGTAAATTTCAACATAAAAATCTCTTAGTGAAACACATTCTGTCTCATGGTGAAGTAAAGAGGTTCACTTGCCAGCTCTGCCAGTACAAATGTAAATATAATAGTGAAATATTGAAGCACATGAGAACTCACACTGGTATGAAATTGTTTGCTTGTAAGTTATGTTCATATAAATTTTATGAAAATGGACATTTACTGAAGCACATGAGAACACATACTGGTGAGAAACCGTTTGTTTGTAAGTTATGCCAATATAAATGTGCTGAAAATAGTAATTTAGTGCAGCACATGAGAACTCACACTGGCGAAAAACCGTTTGCTTGCAAATTATGCGCATATAAATGTATTAGTAATAGTAGTTTATTGCGTCATATGAGAACTCATACTGGTGAGAAACCGTATGCCTGTAACTTATGCCACTACAGATGTTCGCAAAATTCTACTTTAATAAGTCACATGAGAACTCATACAGGTGAGAAACCGTTTTCTTGTAAATTATGCTCATATAAATGTATTAATAATAGTAGTTTATTGCGTCACATGAGAACTCATACTGGTGAGAAACCGTATGCGTGTAAGTTATGCTCATATAAATGTAGACAGAATGGTGGTTTAGTTCGGCATATGAGGACTCACACTGTTGAGAAACCGTTTGCTTGTAAGTTATGCTCATATAAATGTAGAAAGAATAATAGTTTAGTTCGGCATATGAGGACCCACACTGGTGAGAAACCGTTTGCTCGGAAGTGATGGGTATAGTGACCAAAATGAAACTGATTTATTAGATTTTAGCGGATTTGTTGTACACGACAAGAGCAATATGTGGCGCTGATGAGAGCTGGAGAGGATGGCGGCTTTTTAGTTTAAATGATAAATCTATAAGTACTTATAGTAAAACTGTAACAGGTCCAATAGGGTATTTGACTAATTATTGGAAATTGTTTAAAATTATTCTTTATTACTTATTAAAACACACTACATTGATAATAATTTTCGGAATATCTACAGTATTAAGAATTAAATCAATGATAAAGTTTAAGTTTTGAAAACCGCGCCAAAAACGACATTTCTGTAATGGCGCTGATTACATGATACGCGTGACGTCACAAATCGGTAAGCAAGTCACTTTTCTCGCTCGCTCCTTATCGGAACTCGGTGCGTGCGACAGAGCACGCTGCGCAATTAGTTACGACGCTACGCAAGGCGAATATTGTAGTCGCTTAAATGGGCTTAGTATCGTAATGTTGTAAATTGTTAAACCTACTCATTTTAATATCAATCTTATTTTTTCAATTTTAAAGTTTAGTTTCGGTTGACTTCATAAACTTCAATAATTATAACAACCAAGTCAAGTGTATTATCTCGTGACGTCACAAACAATCACAGAGCGTTCACGTTACTGATATACTGATAAAATTTCAAAAATTATTATTTTTTATTTCGTGCAAAATATCGCGTAAAATTACATAATTTAGTTTGATTGAGTGAAATATGTCTTTTTTGGTCTATTATCTGATAAGATGACCACAATCAATAGTATATTTTCAATGTTGTCAAATACCCTATTCTGTGCATAGAAGATATTTTGAAAATTTTTTTGGGAGGCACTCTATAAACGATACTGAAGCCTAAACTGTAGTTTTTTTTTTCATTTTTTTCGGTCTGTCTTGCTGTCACCCCGAAATTACTGAATTGATTCAAATAAAACTTAGTACGATTTGAGTTCAATACTACGAGGTAGGACTTAAGATATGGTGTAAAATTTAATGTTGAAATGGAAGCATCACAGACGTTACTTCTATTATTATTACGGCACCGCCGCCGTCAAAACTGCAACATGCAGCGCGGATGTGGATTATTGATCCTTGGCTATTATTTTGCCATACAGAAGGTGATTTTTTCATACTGTATCCGAAATTAAGACAAGATGAAGGTAAATATTATAAGTTATAACTACCTACTTTAGAATGTCAATTGCTGTATTTGATCAATTAAACGTGTCTTGAATAGACCAAGATCCCAGTGCGATCTGACATAACTTATTTTCGGAAAGATGAAACCTTAGGCTCTCAGTAGCGTCTCATTTGCTTTGAATAACTGCGTAATTGTGGAGTTCGTAACTGGGGTACTTATGGAGATATCAAGTGTGATAGGTAACTGCTCTACGCTCATATTCACGGTTGAATAATTTTTGTGACTAGTGGATGTTTGATCATAACAATTTGTCTGACTGATGAAATATAACTTTACGATAGTTGTCTTAAGTTACATATTTAACAAGTATAAATTAAATCTTTATTAAAAAGTGAAAATTATCAACATGCGTTTCATTTCCTTACATTTGGACACCACCTTTTACAATTTTAATGTAAGTATCGTATAAAATAATTTATCTTAATTATTACAAGGACCTTGTAAGGGACAATTGTAATAATTAAGACAAAGAGTTCCATGCATGTGTATAATCCAGGCATGTGGATAATCAAAGAATAGGGTATTCTACTGTGTTTGAAAAAGCACTTCAAAATGTTGTTTTTGTTAATAAAAAGCCACAAAAAATATATTTCGGCAAAATAAACACGCGTTCATGCTATAAAATGAAATTAAATTTTAAACATTTTTAATCCCGCGTAAAACGCTGTCAGCCAATAAGTCAGCCATTTCATGACGTAACAATGTTAAACAAGAAGGTTATAAATGTATTCTATATAACACTGGAGTTTGCGCCTTAAATATTGTAGTAAAGATAAAGTCATTCACCTGGGCTACTTTTTCTTTATTACTAATATTTTTTGGACGATATATCGATAGTTTGGTATCGAAATGTAGATACAAAAATGTAGGTACAAAATCATTGTAAACTTAATAATCTACCTTATTTCATTTAAAATATATTATGTTTTTTCTGTATTCCTAGTTTACATACTTACATCTTAAAACGAAATGTAATTTTATATAGATATACCTCTGTGGTAAAAAAATAGGGACATTCGCTAGTGAAAAATAAATTAAGAAATTTAATAAAATTGAAAATTTATGTAGAAATATACTTAAATATTCTGATTTTGAGTAATAAAAGCACATTATTTTTGTATTAAATTAAAATTAAAAGACGTAATCTTTAATCTGTATATCACGTGACCTTAAACACGAGCCGCCTTGTTGTGACGTCATAATGATAGTTAATACTAATCATTAATCTATGGTCATATAGACAAAAACCATAAAGTTCATTGTACTCTGAAGCAACAACTTTCAGTTCAGTGTAAACAGATCAACTTTATCTTAAGGAGTATTAAGTAATTGTGTTTTTTCGTCAGTACATTTTATTTTTATCTATTTATTTATTAATATGCAAACCGGTTGTGTAAAAGCAGATATTACTAATCTGCCAAAAATTGATTCAATTATGATTGCAAAGTTCTTTGCATGTAACCCAGACTTCTGTTCTGCCGAATTCCAGAATGTTAAAACATCTTTGTAAACATCATTAGTTATCTGTCAAGTCGGCTTACGGATGAATATTTTACGTGATAACGTCATTTAAAAATATTGGTATAAGGCCCTGTTTCACCACCATCTGATAAGTGTCGGATAGCTTATTCACAACTATAGTCCTTGTCACTTGACATAAGTAAGGAAGTGACAAAACTTACGTTTAGGCTATCCCGACACTTATCAGAAGGTAGTGGAACAGGCCATATTGTACCTTATTTAAATAAAATAATTACTAAGAACTATAACCTAACACATATATATATATATTTATAATTTAATTTGTTTAATAAAGATACTGGACTATAATATAACTGTGTAATCATTTTTGAAGTGACTTACGATTTTTTTAAATAAAGCCGATATATCGAAATATCGATATTTATTTCGGTATATCGAACTCCGATATCGATATATTTAAAAATATAGATATATCGAAAATATTTATTTATATAATATATTAAAAAATATCAACAGTCCTTTTTTGTTTGGAGTTTAGATTCCATAGGTTCTATCTTTCTTATATGACCACAGATTAATATTAGTATTTTTTATCATTATGACGTCACAACAAGGCGGCTCGTGTTTTAGGTCACGTGATATACAGATGGGAAATTACGACTTTTAATTTTAATTTAATAAAATAATCACGTGCTTTTATGACTCAAAATCAGAATATTTAAGTATATTTCTACATAAATTTTTATTTTTATCAAATTTCATAATTTATTTTTCACTAACGAAAGTACCCTATTAAGATAAATTATTTTATACGATAAACAAGGACAATAACGGTGTAGTACCTATATATATAGCGTTGTATTATGGTTATATATATTTTAGTTTTGCTACTTCCCGATAGATGTCGCTTTATGTGCAGAGGTGTGCAAATTCCATACTAGAGTGTATTATAATAATATGTAAGGTCAGTATAAAACCAATTATACCAATCCGTTTAAAACGAAAAAACCCGTTTAATTCCGAAATAAACTATTTTTTCCGGTATAAAACGATTAGTATTGATGACTATGTTTTCAACCCCCGACGCAAAAAATGACGGAGTATTATAAGTTTAACATGTGTATGTGTGTGTGTGTTTGTCTGTCTGTTCCACCGTAGCGCTCAAACGGGTGAACCGATTTGTATGCGGTTTTTTTTGTTTGAAAGGTGAATTAGTCGGGAGTGTTTTTAGCTATGAAAATCAGCCCAAGATAGCCACCGCTACAAAATGGCGGATTACATATTTTTTTCACAATTCCCTCAATATGAGTATCAAATTAAAGAGCTTGACTAGTAGAATAGCACTATGCAAATCCAAGATGGCTGCCACCACAAAATGGCGAATGTCGGGGATTTTTTAAATTTTTAATTTATACTTGTTTCTTGATGTTACCGAGGTAGGGATATAAGGGAGTACCTACTTATAAACTATGTAAAGATTTTTAAATGTGTGATTTATACTTACTGATATTGATATACTTAGCGGGTTGGTCCGTCTCCATCCGACCAAGCGTAGATAGTACTTACCTACCTAAGTTATAAAAGCTCTATTTATAGGTTAAAAATTCTGTATTGGTAAATAAACATTTTTTATCATTGTTTTCGAACGATATACATTATATCAATTTGATTCCGTTTAAAACCAAACTCGCACTCTCGTTGACGTCGTCATTCGTGAATCGATTATGTACTGTGTGCATATACATATATAGATATATTTGTACACCACTCTGTGGTAGAATACCAGCTGCCTATTTATGTATTTAACACGTAATTTAACACCTTATCCACTGCTGTATTCACAAATAAATAGAGGACATGACCAGTAGTAAAACTATGGGCGTTTGCGGCGTGTCAAAAATCAATGTGCAGCAAATATTTATTTTTGGAATTCTTAAATTCTCTAGTTTTCAGATAAAAACTTTCAGGGATCTAGAGGCTCAGAAAACCAAGAAAAATAAAGAAAAGTTTTACCAAATAACTCTGCTTTTCGATACTAGATGGCGCTAGGCATTGTTTATCAAGTATAAAACGTAAAAAAATGGTTTTCTACTATTCAACGTCATCTATATAGGCGGAACTTTGCTATAAAAAGTAAAGCTTTTTATTATTTGTTCAGATAATTTAAATTATTCAGATATTATTAAAGTTTTACGAAATAACTCTGCCTCTCGATACTAGATGGCGCTAGGCATTTAGGTTATTAAGTCTTAAGTTTTTAACCGTGTAAAACGGTATATACGGTTTTTTATAAAACATTTTGTATAAAACGTTTTATACCGGTATTTTTACATCTATACTAGAGTGTATATCTTACTACAATTAGACACAGATGGCGCTACTACCACTATGATTAGCTGTTATCTCTATTTCAGTATTATGTTCAGTATTTAAATTTTAAAATGACAGGTGGTTAACCTTATCATTCATTCAGCATTCATTGTTATTTGTTGATCGATCATTGGCACAGTTCCCAACTTAGGGGTTTTCCCCCTAGATTTAGGGGGTAAATAAGTGAGATGGGATTTTTTTAGGGGTCTGAAATTTTTAGGGGTATTTTCAAGGATATTTTTAAATTGATAATATTAATATTTATTTCTTGACCTAGCGACTTATAACGAGATCTAGTACGTAATTCTACAACCACTCTGTGGTGACTGGCAGCAATATCCATCCAATAAAATGTTAAATTTATTCAATGTACCTAGTTATGATTGATTTCAAAAAATCTGAATCTTCAGATGAAGACGAAATATTTTATTTATGTATTAAATAACTTATAATAAAAAGACTTTTGAAACATATTACAGCATATTATTTCTAAATTATTATGAAATTATATTGATATATATTTTAGGGGGACAACTCAATAATTAAGATGATTTTAGGGGTTTTTGACACAAACTTTGGGGATAAATATTTTTGAGAGTTGGTAACACTGATCATTGGTTATGTTTATAAAAAAGGCAAAAAACATGAGTTTTAAATTTTTTTATTAAATATAATACAAAGATTACTTTGCGTCATTAGAAATAATATATGTATAGTATAGTATAAATAATTTAACAGTAATAGAGCTTCGAAAAAGTTTGTCTAGGTTAGTTTGCTTTAAAGTGCAAACTGCAAAGTGATTTGTGATGCCAGGGCCAGATCTACTCTCCAGCCAAGGGCTGCGCTTAGATGGACGGAGGCCGAACGAATTGCGCCGTATAAGATGTAAGCTCGGCGTATTCACTCAACCGGATGGTAGTGTCTACTTGGAACAGGGGAATACCAAAGTTTTGGCAGCGGTTTACGGTCCACATCAGGTTGGTATATCTCTACTTTGCATTGCTCTCGTATAAAATCTGTTCATCACACTTTACACTAATATTATGAAGGCGAAAGTTTGTGTGTGTGTGTTTGTTACTCTAACGCCACAACTACTGAACCGATTTGGCTGAAATTTTGAATTGAGAATTTATATGAAATTATGCCATGACTTAGCACAGGTTACTTTTCATCCTGGAAAAATCCACAGTTCCCACGGGATTTTGAAAAAACCGAAATCTATAGCTATAGGTAGATTACTATAGCAAACTTCCTTGAAAGTAGGTATAAATGTTGGAAAAGTGAGCGGGGAACCGAAAATCCACGATTCCCGCAGGATTTGTAAAAAACTGAAATTCATGCGGGCGAAGCTGAAAACTTGTAACAACTTATTTTATTGGGTTTAAATAAGTAAAGAAAATTAATTATTACTGTCAGTTAGTTGCTTTAGTAATTATTTTGGATGATACAACATTATCATTGAATCATGTGGATTTTATTGTCACATAACAATTTATTTTAGTATTTATAAAAGCAATCAAAATTATGAGCAGGTTATTTTCAAAAACATTTATAAATGTAACTTATTATTGGTTTCAGGCTTTAAAATCAAAGAGTTCAACAGAAGCAGTCATTGTTAATTGTCAATACAGCATGGCTACATTTTCCACAGGCAAGTATAGCAAGTTTCTAAATGAAAACATTAGAAAAGCTACCTATTAAATCTTATATTATAAATGGGAAGTATGTCTGTCTGTAGTTTCCTTTTCACTAAACCAGAAATCATAAAGCTGCAGGCTTTTTGTTACTATGAGTCCATTTAAAGTGTAAATGCATTTACAAATTTAAGGCCCTGATTCACCACCTTCTGATAAGTGTTGAATAGCTTATTCACAAGTTTTGTCTTTGTCACTTGACATAAAGTAAGAAAGTGGCAAAACTTACGTTTAGGCTATCCAACACTTATCAGAAGGTCATGAAACAGGCCCTAAGTTATTTATTCTTTTTAATACTGTATGATACTGTACAATGTGAATGTAAGCTTCCTTTTTTGCAGGAGAACGAAAAAATCGTCCTCGCGGAGATAGAAAGTCACAAGAGATGTCTCTGCACTTGCGTCAGGCGTTGACAGCAGCTATTAAAACAGAATTATATCCGCGCTCGCAAATAGACATTTACATTGAAGTCTTACAGGTGTGTAATAGGGCAATGCTGATTCTCACAGACTTAAAGCGCATGTCAAAACATTCATATTTTTTCGGTTTTCTAAGTTGTTCTAATAAGGAAACCTCTTACTGTATACAACAATTGAGTTATAATAAAAATTTGTATAATACTCTAGCTTTTTAACAGCAACTTTGTTCACATACACAGACACACAAACTGTGTAAGACCGAAAATTGTGAAGTTTAATTTAAGTGCTTCTTAATATTTTTAAAATCTGTAAACTATGATGTAGAGGCCCACCACGAGACACAAACAGATTTTGGTTTCTTGAGACAGCTAAAACAAAAATAAAAGGAAAAAATTATGATGATGAATGAAAAAAAGCACACTTTGAGGTGAAGCGAGAGTTTAACTAATAAGCCACTAGAAGGGTTTTGTTTTAAAGTCAAAGCGAGAGCTAACTAATATGCCCATAGATGGCGCTCATAATATTCCGCTAGATGGCGTTTTAAAATCCCACAGGAATTTTTTTTGCCAGGACAAAAATTTAATCCAAGACTTCATTTCAAAATTTCATGAAATTGTATACAGCCATTTTAGGATGATTGATCCAAACATCGTCACAGACTCGCATTTATAATATTAGTATTAATTATGTTCATATTATTGATCTATGTAATGTCACTATGAAAGAGTATTAGGGTCGGGGCATTAAAGCACAGGGTCGAAATTCGAAGTGCATCGAAGCATCAAGCAAAAAATGTTCATGGCATATTGGCACCTATCTCTACAGAATAAGGCACAACAAATTCGTGAATTCCCACGCTTTGGCCGCGCGCATTCGCTCATCTTTTTTTTTGATAGTTTATGCCTTATTTTGTAGAGATAGGTGCCAATTATATGCCGTGATTTTTTTCGATGCGCTTAGATTCTGTGCTAGTAGGGCCTATGTTGATCTCCGTGCAGGCAGACGGCGGGGCGTACTGCGCGAGCGTGAACGCGGCGACGCTGGCGCTGGTGGACGCGGGCGTGCCGCTGCGCGCGTACGTGTTTGCGTGCACGGCGTCGCTGGCGTGGCGCGACGGCGAGCCCGCGCCGCTGCTGGACGTGGGCCACGTGGAGGAGGCGGCGGGCGGCGTCGTGCTCACCGTGGCCAGCATGCCCAGCACTGGTGACTGCCCACTTTTTGATGTCCACATCATCGTCTCAACCGATACACGTCTACCATTGAACTGGATAGATTTCTGGCTAGGATCTTGCCAAAAATAAGTCCATCCTGAGAATCCGATCTTTTGCTGCTTGGCTTTTTTGATATTGTGGCCAATTCTGTTGTACACAATCTCTAAACCTAAACTAAAATGACAGGCCTAAATATATTCCTATCTCTTTCACAGTGCTCACTGCGGAAAAGGATAGCACTATTTTTAAACTTGTCAATTTAGTTTAGGTTTAGAGATTGTGTACAACAGAATTGGCCACATTATCTGTTTACCTAGAGTCCCTTGAGAGCCCATCTTCGATCTGTTCTTGTATGTGGCCCACACATTGCCACTTCAAGTTTCACAACTTGATGAGTTATGCTGGTAATCGATTTTTCTTTACTTGTTTTAAAAGGTAAACAAATCGCAAAAATCTTTGGCGAGAATGAACTTGTTTACCTTTTAAGACAACTAAGGAAAAACAAACTGTAATTCGGGTTCTCCTGCCTACCTGCAATTCAATATTACTGCACAATGAAATTGTAGAATGTTACTGTTGGTTTTAGGCCTTGGTTTGATTCTGAATTCAATCTATAAGCTTGAAGTGATTATATATGTGATCGAATATTCGTTATTTCCAGGTAGCATAGCACTAATGGAGATGTCTCACAGGCTGCACAGTGATTATTTCGAGACAGTTTTGAGTAGAGCGATGCAGGGCTGCCGAGATATAGAGGTGAATATAAAAAAATTATATTGACTCAAGAGCTGATGGAAAATTTTAAGAAAGTGCTTGATTTAACTTGAAAAGTTAGTAATAAAGTAGTTTTACAAAACAGACTTACTGGCAGGTCTTGTTTAGCCAATCCCTTACAACCAATCTTACAAAATAGAAGCATGTATCAAATACATATTTTTGACAACCACTCTGGCAGTTTTGAGCGCTGTGGTCTTATAAGTGGGAGGTGCCGGGTTCGATTCCCGGCAGGGGCAATTTGGGATTTTATAATTTCTAAATTGTGTCTGGTCTGGTGGTAGGCTTCAGCCGTGGCTAGTTACCACCGTACCGGAAAAGTAGTGTCGCCAAGTGTTTTAGCGTTCCAGTACGATGAAGAAACCGATCCAGGGGTTATGGGTTTAATAAAAACTGCCATACCTCTTCTAGGTTAGCCCGCTTTCACCTTAGATTGCATAGTCATTTACTATCAGTTGAAATAGCAATCAAGGGCTAACTTGTAGATAAATAAAAAAATTGCTTCTCTGTAAAGTCGGTTTATGGACAATAATTTTACGTGATAACGTCTTATGAAAACAAAGAGAAATAGATGCGTCACAAGCCGAACGTGCCTCTATCGCTTGTTCCGCGTTCTCGCTTGCAAGCGGTACGTGACAATGAGTCATGCTTTTTCGTGCGTGCGTGTAGTCGGCGTTCATCCATTTATAAGACGTTATCACGTCAAAAACATTCATTTTCCCGTTAGCTTTCAGAGTACACATTGTGAATGAAATTGTTAAATAATTTATTGATTAAATGTTTTTTCCAGGTAATCCTCGATGGGGCGGTGAGGGATTATTTAACGGAAGGCTGGACGAAACAAGATGAAATATGAAATAAACTTTTGTATAGACCAAAGGTGTTTTTTCATTTATGATTTCAACTCCTCCCAAAATTATCAGGATCTTCATGCTTACCTAGACGGAAATTTTACGTAAGATTAACCCCTGCCTAGAAGTGGTGTTAGCCTAATAGTAGACTTCGGCCTCCTTTTTGGGGTACCGAGTTCGATTCCCGGTACGCACCTCTTAGCTTATGGAGTTATTTGCATTTAAAACAATTAAAATATCACTTGCTTTAACGGTGAAGGAAAACATCGTAAGGAAACCTGCCTGAGATTTCTCCATAATGTTCTCAAAGGCGTGTGAAGTCTACCAATCCGCACTTGGCCAGCGTGGTGGACTACGGCCTAAACCCTTCTCACTCTGAGAGGAGACCCGTGCTCTGTAGTGGGCCGGTAATGGGTTCATCAAAAGCTATATTTAACTTTATAAGACTTTGGTCTAGCAATCTCAGAGAAAACGGTGTACCAAAAATATTAGTAACACTAGCGGTCCGCCCCGGCTTCGCCCGTGGTACATAATATATAGCCTATAGCACTCAAGGATCACGTACATATCTAACGGTGAAAGAATTTTTGAAATCGGTCCAGTAGTTTCCGAGATTAGCGCGTTCAAACAAATAAACTCTTCCGCTTTATTATATTAGTATAGAAGTATAGATATGGGTACATTTATGCGTGTAACTTCATACGTAAAAATGACAACTAGATGTGTAATACATACATATATTAAAACCTTCCTGAAAGCATGTATATACCCTGATTTCTAATTCCGTGGAATTCTGACAGCTGTTATTGTCATTTACAGATGAGTTATTTGGATGGAGAACAGGGTTAACATCTACGAAGTACGATTTTACCCCAAACTACTTTAATTCCCTGTCATCATAAAAAGCCATATGCCGCGTAATAATATTAATCGTTTCGCCCTAAAATAGAAAACACTGGAAACTAGAAAGTGCACACTAACAGCAATAGAAAACAAAAGAAGCACATTGAAAAAATTCATTCAAAAATGGAAGTCATATGACATTCTCACCATGAAGTAGTGTCTGTCAGGCATTTGTCATATATCTACATGCGGCAGTTGATTTTTATTTACATAAGTTTTGATTTTTTATCTTTTTTGTGGGAATTGTTTTATCTCTGGTAACATTACGAAACGTCAGAATTCCACGGAATTAGAAATCAGGGTATAGATTACGAAACGATACGAAAAATCATCAAAATTGGTTCATTGGTTTTTGAAATAATCGCGAATATGTAGTATGATGATGTACATGATACGGATCGACTACAGAAACTCCTTTTTTGAAGTCCGTTAAAAAGGGGGTTTTATTCTACAAAGCAAACAAAGTGATAATTTACAAAAATATTTAATTGCATCTTAGCAAAAACACTTGGAATTACGCTTGTAATAATTTACGCACTAATACTAATTGATGATTGTTAATATTATCTATTACACCTAGTCAAGTACAAGTATTATCTGAACGACGGTAGGTCGGGCGGGTCCATCGCCAGGTCTATCAGTTCGTCGATGTCCTCCGAGTTCCAAAACGACAGTTCCAACTGGAAAAGTTATAACAAGCTATAATTTAAGAAAAATTAAACAGACTAATATACCGAAATAAATAATTCTCCGTATCTTTAAAACTACCGAACCGATTTTGATGAAACTTGTACTGTTCTTTACGTTGAATTAAATGTAAGCCAATAAAAATAATGGTCTTAATCCGATTAATAGTTTTGGAGGAATGCGTGGACAAAAACATACATACATACAAACACACATAAATCTATAAAATTTTGTATATTTGATTTAGATTATCTTATGTGAATATATTGCGGTTCCAATAATACTTATTACATACATACGTGTCGAATTGATAACCTCCCTTTTTTAAAGTCGGTTATAAAAAGGATTAAGGATCGTTGGGGAAACTGCTGGACCCAATCCGGATTTTTTTGAGATCCATAATAAGAGTCATTAATTGTCTGCAAGATAACACATCTATCACAGAACGGTGATAACACCTAGATTAAGTTGTGTGGTATCAGGCACAACGACCCGTAAAGGGGACTGAGAGCGTCAGGGCCTCGTTAGCATATTGGCAGGGTGCATCGCGCGCAGGTGAGGTTGACTTTGGCCACATAGGTGGAATTTGGGCCACTTACACCCCAACCATAGTGAGATAAAATAAACAAAGTAAACATATAATAAACATAAAGTAAATATAAAATAAACATAAAGTAAACATAAAATAAACATTAGTAAACATAAACAAAGTACTCACGGGGTCGTGGTTGGCGCAGGGGCGGCAGTGCAGCGCGCCGCCGCGGCACTCGCAGCGCCGCGTCGCGCACGTCGCTGCTGAGCCCGCGACGCGGCCGCCCGCCACCGTCGCGAAGCGCCGCGCCGCGCCGCGCTCGCCCTCCAGCTTAGACCCCGCCCAGATCGTACCTGGATCATGTATACCACCACGTGGGTATAGAGTTGATAAAACCCACAATAGTTCAATAAGTTTACCCTAAATTGGGATTAATAAAACCCATAAAACGTCAGTAGTACTACCATTATAGATCGTTTCAACGAATAGTACCTATGACGTTATATTGGCTCCCCTGTCTGTCAAAGTCATTGGCACGAGAAGACGCTCCCGCATGTGCTCTCGCAGATTTTGTTTATTTTCATTTGATTTCGACTGAAATCATGCCTAATACTTTGAAGAGTGGTGAAAGAATGATGCTGTTAAAGGTGAAGAAATTGGTGTCAATGACTTTGACAGACAGGGGAGCCAACATAACGCCATAGGTACCTACTATTCGTTGAAACGATCGCTACACAAACTGTTTCCCATAATCGTCCAAATAGTTTAAATACTAATTACTATAGTGTAATCAATAATTCACTGGAGTAAATTGACATTTACAGTGTTGACAGTTTTTAATGAAAAAAAAAATATATAGTGATGTGACTGAAGGATCCACATCAATGAGTCACTCATTAACGTGGTGTCGCCAGGTATGGACCAGGCACCAGTAGCTGACCACCTTCACCGTTTTTAACAAAAATAAGAGCTAGATTAGAGTTTTACCGCTGGCAACACTTAAACCATGTAGAATAGGGATCAGTTTGTCATACTGACAAATATCATATGAAACGGCCATTTTGTTTTAAAATGGCAAGGCGATCAAAATGTTGTGTGCAAATATCTTTCGATTTCAATAGTTTTCTTAAGCAAATCGCTAAGAAGGTAAATAAACGTTTTGATCGATGGATTCTCGTTTCTGATTAAAATGTAAATTTACAATGATTAAATCACTTAGATATAAACTTTAAAACATGCTTGTGAAGGAATAAATGCAACATAGAGTTCTTTTCAAGTTTTAGAGGGGATGTCCATTACTGGATCGGAAACACATCAAAAATCCAGTCATGGACCTATCTATTCTTATCATTTAAACACAATTACAAGTCAAAATTAAACTTTAGTTTAACTAGCTTCTGCCCGCGTGAATTTCGGTTTTTAACCCCCGACGCAAAAACGACGGGGTGTTATAAGTTTGACATGTGTCTCTCTCTCTGTGTGTGTGTGTGTGTCTTTCTGTTCCCCTGTAGCGCTCAAACGGATGAACCGATTTGAATGCGGTTTTTTTTGTTTGCAAGGTGAATTAGTCGAGAGTGTTGTTAGCTATGTTTGATGAAAATCAAGATGGCCGCCACCACAAAATGGCGAATGTCGGGGGTTTTTAAAATTTTTAATTTATACTTGTCATAAATCCCAAGGAAATCGTGGATTTCCAGTTCCCGTTCCCGCTCCCTTATGCAACTTTTATAGCTACTTTCAAGGAGGTTTGCTATAGTAATCTACCTATAACTGTAGCTATAGATTTTGGTTTTTTCAAAATCCCGTGGGAACTGTGGATTTTTTCAGGATAAAAAGTAGCCTATGTGTTAAGTCATGGCATAATCTATCTCCATCAAAATTTCAGCCAAATCGGTTCAGTTCGGTATAGTAGAAGGATTGCATCTTAAAATTTTTTTTCCTTCAAATCTTATCAAGTGAGGTGTCAAATTAAAGGGGTTGAAAAGGTGATTCCGAAAATATAATTTTTTTGACTAAAAAATATTATGATCAAGAGTGAAAGAGAAAAAAAATTATCACGCAGTTGATATTTTTTATTTTTTATCAATATTATACTTGTTTTAAAAAAATAACTATGTTTTCCATGCAAAAAAAAAATCTGATGGGTGGGAAAGGGTTAAAAAATTAATACCTATTATTGTAGTTCCATTTAGATGCGCCACTTTTAAAATTTTTTAGAAATGTAGGTATGAGCTCAAAGGAGCTTAGAAAAAACAAAGAGTTCCCGCGGGATTATAATAAACCTAAATCCACGTGGACGAAGTCACAGGCATCCGCTTGTATACAATATGGGGCCTAGCTCTATATTAACACAAAATAAAGAATGTTAATAGTAAAACGTGTCATACGAGTAGCTATGAATGAGGAACCTTCTTTCACCTAGAAAGAAGATTCTCCATAGCTAAGGATCACCTTTTGCCCTCTTGGACAGTGTCCAAGTAATTATTACGCTAGAAGAAAGGAAACCTTTTACAGGTAACAGGCCTAGAAAAACACTTATTCATCTTTTCAAAAAACAGGCGAAAATTCCTCGCTGCTTATGTGAGCAGTATCGTGCTGCATCAGGATTAAGGAGCTGGGACTCAGAGGTCCGTGATTCAATCTAAGCTTGGTACCAAATATATGAAGTCATAGTGGACAGTTCCCGAATCCCTTTAGTTTAGGTGGGTAGTACCCTGCAGCATCAGGATTAAGAAGTTGAAGCAAAAAAAAATAATTATGGAACCATTTTGTAAACGTCCTCAAATAGACAAGTGTCAAATTGAAATGTGACGAACATTCGTTGTTTCTACGTAACTTTGATATTTGTACATATATTATTCGAAATAATCAACGGGAAGATCAACAAATTCTTTAAAAGCCGGCAGTGTATTAGTGGTTCCTTTCGTGCTGCAAATGTTCACGGTAATCACTTAACATCAGGTGACCCGCTTGCTCGTTTACCCACAATCCATATAAAATAAAAGAAGAGATAAAGTTCGTAAACTAAGTCCCGACTACTCATAGTAGTATACAAGTATAAATTAAATATTTAAAAAACCCCCATTTTGTGGCGGCAGCCATCTTGGATTTGCATAGTGCTATTTTACTAGTCAAGTCCTTTCATTTGATACCCATATTAAGGCAGTTGTGATAAAATATGTAATCCGCCATTTTGTAGCGGTGGCCATGTTGGTTCGATTTTCATCAAACATAGCTAACAACACTGTCGACTAATTCACCTTTCAAACGAAAAAAACTGCATTCAAATCGGTTCACCCGTTTGAGCGCTACAGGGGAACAGACAGACACACATAAACACACACACAGACACTCAAACTTATAACACCCCGTCGTTTTGCGTCGGCGGTTAAAAATAATAATTTAGAAAAACGTGTATTCAATTGTGTACTAAAAGTGTACTTGTACTTGTGTAAATTGTGTACTGTGGAAGAAAGGGCGGGGCAAGCGGCTAGTGGCGCCATCTGTTATGTCTATCTAAAACTAACTTAATATTCCAGTTTAGCTGCGCGAACGTCACTTTTTTCGCATATAAAATGTAGCCTATGTGACCCCCGAACTATAACAACGAAGCCCAGTAGTTTAGGAGCTTCGGTAGAACAAAAAATTGGATACAAACATACATACATAGACTACTAAATCATAACCCTTCCTTTTGGCTTTGTCGTAGTCGGGTAAAAACAAACTGTCCATCACTGGGTGTCCATAACTGGATTGAGACTGTCCATCATAAGCATTTTTACATATTTCAGTTGATCGTTTTTAGGTTTCCATATTTCAAAACTCATTAGACTATTTCTAGATTTTAGTAGTTAGTGAGAAGCTCTGTAAATCTGAGTATATCATTGTAAAATTATAACACTCAAGAGTCAATAATAAAAAAGTTATAGCTCCTCATGTTTGACTCGGCGCTTAACCCTGTCCATAACTGGCGCCATCACGTTACGTTGTGAATCAACACGCCAACAAGGCACTTTCATGAGATTCAGATCATCTCAATAAAATGATGAGCGAGACGATATTATACTGTCTTTCCTTTTGAAGCGAAAATTCTGACAGGCATCAGAAGTGGGATGGGTTTAAAATATTCATTTTATCAAAGCATGGTAAAGTTGCCTGGCCATTGTTTTCGCGGTTATTCTGAGAGTATATTAAATCATGATGACTTCAAGTATAATTTTTTTGTTAATAAGTACACATACATACACGGTCGTCTATTCCTAAAGTAGGCAACTTAATGCCTGTGCTATAGGTAATACCCGACTGATAGACATATTTACATATAAATACATATTTATTTAATAAATGTATACATACATACAAGTCACGGCAAATAAGTCTAGCGTTGACCTTCAATGCGCAGAAGTCGAAAATGAAGTATCTCGAGGTGTGAGGGGGTCGCGGGGAGGGCGCGGGGAGGGCGCGGGGATCGTTCGTAAGCACTGATTAGCTCTCGCGGATCCCTCGTAAGCGCTGATTGGCTCTCCAATCGTATTGTGTCCCGCTCACTCGTACGACGCTGCGCGCACTTGAAGGTCACCGCTCGACTTACGTGCCGGGGGTTATACATAGTATATACTTATATACTCACATAAATACACCCAGACTCGGGGCGGGAATCGAACCCGCGACCCCGGAGCGGAAGGCAGAGTCTCCGCCAACCGCGCCAACGGGCCAGTTAGTCAAGTTGTAGGCTGATGATAAAGTATTAGTCATACCGTTGGTTTCCAATGAAAGGGACGTGCACAGTCCAAGTTTGTCCTTGGGCAGCTTCACTTGCTTCCGCAGCCCGGCGTCGCCTACCAGTCTTTCGTAGTCTTTGTTCGTGTATGCTAGGTAGTTGTCAACGCCTAAAAGTAACATTTTATTAAGAAACCAAATCCCATATTGATTTATAAAAATAAATGTTTGTCCATCTGTTCATTCTTTATCATGTTCACGTATCGTTCATCCGATAGAGCTGAAACTTGGCAACAGAATAGCTTGCATCTTGGAGGTGGTTCGAGGATTTGCTCCGAAGAAGGATATACTGAATACTAACCAAAAACTTTTTAAAATTTTTCTTTGTTTCTGGTTTTATTTTTCATTTTATTTTACTAACGATTAACACGGTGTCTTGAAAATGACTCTTCTTTGTAAAATCCTAAACACTTAATAAACTGATTAATCCCAATGAATTTCCATTCATTTTAATCATCATGAAACACATTTTTTTAGGTTATAACTTTTATAGTTGTAAGTTTTATACTTTTTGAGAAAATCGAATCAGAGTTCCAAGGTAGCGGGTAGCCCGGTTTATTTGCTGTCCAGTGTATAAACAAGTATAAATTAAAAATTTAAAAAACCCCGACATTCGCCATTTTGTGGTGGCGGCCATTTTGGATTTGCATAGTGCTATTCTACTAATTAAGCCCTTCAATTTGATACCCATATTGAGGGAATAGAATAGAATAGAATAGAATAGAAAAGTTTTTTATTCAAATAAACTTTTACAAGTGCTTTTGAATAGTCAGATGAATCTACCACTGGTTCGGAATGCCATTCCAACCGAGAAGAACCAGCAAGAAACTCGGCGGTTGCTCTTTTCCAAATTTACAATATCAATATAACAATTTTATGTTAAGTACATGATTGAATTGCCGTCTCGCGCATTGCTGGAACGAGTCAAATCCACGCCTTTTTATCATTTATATAAGTAATCATAATTTTACTCAGATAAACTTTCACAAGCGTTTACGAATCGACAAATGAATCTACCACAGGTTCGGAATGGTGCTTACAATTCTACACATGTGAAGAAGGGCACACAAAAGTAGCCCCATTTCCGACGGTGGCACCCGTTCACGAGCATGACGCATGATCCAGCCATTGCTTCGCTCAACCATATTCGAATTAAGAAAAAATATGTAATTCACCACTATTTTCATCAAACAGCTAAGAATGCTCCCGACTAATTCACCTTTCAAACAAAAAAAAAACACATCCAAATCGATTCATCCGTTTGATCGCTACAGTGGAACAGACAGACACACATACACACACAGACACGTCACACTTGTAACACCCCGTCGTTTTTGCGTCGGGGGTTAAAAATAATAATAATTAAAAAGTAATAATTTACCAAAGAGGTATTTGGCAGCCCTCTTCTTGGAGAGTGAGAAGTCATCGTCCATGAGGATGTGGAGCGTTATCGAGTTCTCCATCAGGTTGTGGTAGATTGTGGAGTAATCCAACTGGTGAGGAAAAACGTTAAGTTAAGATTCAAACTATAACATATTTTATTGCGTCTTTTAAAAGTGTACAAAAAGAAAATTGATGATTTACGTTAATATAAGGGTATTAAAGGGAAACTAAAGGGTATTCGTACAGGGTTAAAAAATAGTTACCTATTCATTAAATCATAGTACAATTAATATAAATCGTGTATGTAATATGACCGCAACTTCAAACGTTGAGATGATTTTTGATAAATGGAACGTTACAAAAAACTTAGTCAATTTGTCTAAGAAAATGTTGAAAATTTTAGCATTTTTTATAGAAACATTGTTAGCTTACGATGTATGCTGAGACAAAAAGGTTGAGCTGTTTAAAGTAATCTCCTGCGTATAACAATACTGCGATCATGAAACGAGATATTTTTTTAATAAAAAAATTCAGTTTACGCCCCATACAAAAACTACTTACGTCTTAAATGTATAAAAGGTAAACAAGTCCATTCTCGTAGAAACGCGTACGCGACACGTTTTGCACGGCCCATAGTACTTTCTTACCGCGAACTAACAACGAAGTCATGATTTAAGTGAAAATTCAAATACAAGAACGTCTAAAGCGCCGGAAAAAGAGCGTAACATACGCGTTTCTCCAAGCATCGCCGCCCACCGTCTTGTTGCTCTTCACCAGGGAACTCTTGTATACGTACGGAGCTGCGGGTAGCGTCACACTTGGTGCAGGGCAGCAGCACGACGGCGCGGGGCGCGCCCGCGCGCAGCGGCAGCGTCGACACGAAGCGAAGTGCTCTCAAAGCGTCGCCGCCCACCGTCTTGTTGCTCTTCACCAGGGAACTCTTGTATACGTACGGAGCTGCGGGTGGCGTCACACTTGGTGCAGGGCAGCAGCACGAAACGCGGGGCGCGCCCGCGCGCAGCGGCAGCGTCGACACGAAGCGAAGTGCTCTCAAAGCGTCGCCGCCCACCGTCTTGTTGCTCTTCACCAGGGAACTCTTGTATACGTACGGAGCTGCGGGTGGCGTCACACTTGGTGCAGGGCAGCAGCACGACGGCGCGGGGCGCGCCCGCGCGCAGCGGCAGCGTCGACACGAAGCGAAGTGCTCTCAAAGCGTCGCCGCCCACCGTCTTGTTGCTCTTCACCAGGGAACTCTTGTATACGTACGGAGCTGCGGGTGGCGTCACACTTGGTGCAGGGCAGCAGCACGACGGCGCGGGGCGCGCCCGCGCGCATCGGCAGCGTCGACACGAAGCGAAGTGCTCTCAAAGCGTCGCCGCCCACCGTCTTGTTGCTCTTCACCAGGGAACTCTTGTATACGTACGGAGCTGCGGGTGGCGTCACACTTGGTGCAGGGCAGCAGCACGACGGCGCGGGGCGCGCCCGCGCGCAGCGGCAGCGTCGACACGAAGCGAAGTGCTCTCAAAGCGTCGCCGCCCACCGTCTTGTTGCTCTTCACCAGGGAACTCTTGTATACGTACGGAGCTGCGGGTGGCGTCACACTTGGTGCAGGGCAGCAGCACGACGGCGCGGGGCGCGCCCGCGCGCAGCGGCAGCGTCGACACGAAGCGAAGTGCTCTCAAAGCGTCGCCGCCCACCGTCTTGTTGCTCTTCACCAGGGAACTCTTGTATACGTACGGAGCTGCGGGTGGCGTCACACTTGGTGCAGGGCAGCAGCACGACGGCGCGGGGCGCGCCCGCGCGCAGCGGCAGCGTCGACACGAAGCGAAGTGCTCTCAAAGCGTCGCCGCCCACCGTCTTGTTGCTCTTCACCAGGGAACTCTTGTATACGTACGGAGCTGCGGGTGGCGTCACACTTGGTGCAGGGCAGCAGCACGACGGCGCGGGGCGCGCCCGCGCGCAGCGGCAGCGTCGACACGAAGCGAAGTGCTCTCAAAGCGTCGCCGCCCACCGTCTTGTTGCTCTTCACCAGGGAACTCTTGTATACGTACGGAGCTGCGGGTGGCGTCACACTTGGTGCAGGGCAGCAGCACGACGGCGCGGGGCGCGCCCGCGCGCAGCGGCAGCGTCGACACGAAGCGAAGTGCTCTCAAAGCGTCGCCGCCCACCGTCTTGTTGCTCTTCACCAGGGAACTCTTGTATACGTACGGAGCTGCGGGTGGCGTCACACTTGGTGCAGGGCAGCAGCACGACGGCGCGGGGCGCGCCCGCGCGCATCGGCAGCGTCGACACGAAGCGAAGTGCTCTCAAAGCGTCGCCGCCCACCGTCTTGTTGCTCTTCACCAGGGAACTCTTGTATACGTACGGAGCTGCGGGTGGCGTCACACTTGGTGCAGGGCAGCAGCACGACGGCGCGGGGCGCGCCCGCGCGCAGCGGCAGCGTCGACACGAAGCGAAGTGCTCTCAAAGCGTCGCCGCCCACCGTCTTGTTGCTCTTCACCAGGGAACTCTTGTATACGTACGGAGCTGCGGGTGGCGTCACACTTGGTGCAGGGCAGCAGCACGACGGCGCGGGGCGCGCCCGCGCGCAGCGGCAGCGTCGACACGAAGCGAAGTGCTCTCAAAGCGTCGCCGCCCACCGTCTTGTTGCTCTTCACCAGGGAACTCTTGTATACGTACGGAGCTGCGGGTGGCGTCACACTTGGTGCAGGGCAGCAGCACGACGGCGCGGGGCGCGCCCGCGCGCAGCGGCAGCGTCGACACGAAGCGAAGTGCTCTCAAAGCGTCGCCGCCCACCGTCTTGTTGCTCTTCACCAGGGAACTCTTGTATACGTACGGAGCTGCGGGTGGCGTCACACTTGGTGCAGGGCAGCAGCACGACGGCGCGGGGCGCGCCCGCGCGCAGCGGCAGCGTCGACACGAAGCGAAGTGCTCTCAAAGCGTCGCCGCCCACCGTCTTGTTGCTCTTCACCAGGGAACTCTTGTATACGTACGGAGCTGCGGGTGGCGTCACACTTGGTGCAGGGCAGCAGCACGACGGCGCGGGGCGCGCCCGCGCGCAGCGGCAGCGTCGACACGAAGCGAAGTGCTCTCAAAGCGTCGCCGCCCACCGTCTTGTTGCTCTTCACCAGGGAACTCTTGTATACGTACGGAGCTGCGGGTGGCGTCACACTTGGTGCAGGGCAGCAGCACGACGGCGCGGGGCGCGCCCGCGCGCAGCGGCAGCGTCGACACGAAGCGAAGTGCTCTCAAAGCGTCGCCGCCCACCGTCTTGTTGCTCTTCACCAGGGAACTCTTGTCTGTACACAGTACACACAAACAACATGGTTAATGGCCGATCAGACTATAGTGTTTCGATGCTCGAAGTGTATCAACGCTGTCAAGATGTTCAAAGTCGTATCTACTAAGTATACTGGTAGACAACAATTATGATGAAATGGAAACAGGTAGGGATGATCCCGAAAAGAGAAAACTGTGGCCAAGAAAAGGTACAAAAATAAATCATGGTTTTGCTCACAACAATGTTAGCCCTGTGAAAATAACATCTATAGAAGTAAAACGAATGTGACAAACCTATTTGGAATTCCTCGAAATGTCTGGGAATGTCGACGGCCTCGGTGAACAGCTTGTTGTCGACGTACAGCGCGCGCGCGCGCCGGTACACGCCGCGCCCGCCGTACACCACCACGGCGTATCTGTGACGCAAAAACGACGGAGTGTTATACGTTTGACGTGTCTTTGTGTGTGTGTGTGTCTGTTCCCCCGTAGCGCTCAAACGCGTAAACCGATTTGAATGCGGTTTTTTTTGTTTGAAAGGTGAAATAGTCGGGAGTGTTCTGTGTGTGCCAAGGGCGGATCCAGCTTTGGTGCCAGGGGGGGGTCACATAGAAAGATAAAAAGTTATAATTTAATTTTATAATCATAGATGATAGATACAAGTAAAAAGTAGGTATTTTATTAATGTACTACTGTTGCCCGCGACTTCGTCCGCGGTATTATATTTTTCAAAAGTCCCACGGGAACCCTTTGTTTTCCCGGAATAAAATAGTAGCCTGACAACTCTCCAGGTCCTGAACTAAAAAAATGCAACTGCACAAAATCACGTCAATCTGTAGTCATATCCGATAATAATTAGTATCTACAGGATCTTTGTATTATTGTATTTAAGTTCATAAACTGATGTCGTAATATACATGTCATAATATACCCCCTTTAAAATTTTTAGCTGAAGCCTACCTCCTAGAAAGAACCTAACTTTCAAATTTTAAGTTAATAATATAGGTATAGTCAACAAGTTCAAAAACGTGAAAAATAGAGATTAAGGTCCTAAAAATATGAGCGATAGCTCATTCGATTCGGAATCACCTCTAAAAAATGTTTTTGAAGTATTTTGGTGCAGGAAAAAAATTGCAATTGTTAATAACAAAATAAGATGAAAAAAAATCATATTTCGTTTTTTAGGGTTCCGTAGTAAACAAGGAACCCTTATAGTTTCGCCATGTCCGTCCGTCTGTCCGTCTGTCCGTCTGTCCGTCTGTCCGTCTGTCCGTCTGTCCGTCCGTCCTCGGTTAATCTCAAAGACTATTAGTGCTAGAAATCCGTAATTTGGCATGAGTATAAATATTAATCACGCCGACAAAGTGGTGAAATAAAATTTTGATAAATATTTTTTTTAGGGTAGCTCCCCTACATGTAAAGTGGGGATGAATATTTTTTTTCTCGTCTACCCCATAGTGTGGGGTATCGTTGAATAGGTCTTTTAAAAATACTGTGGGTGTGGGAACATCATTTTTCGATTTCTAGATCCGTTTGTAAAATATAATGTTTTAAAGTGCAAATTTTTATTAGAGTCAAGTGTCCCCCCCCTCTATCAGCCAAATGGCAGTATATAGGAACTTGAAAAAATTCACAGCAGTAGGGTATATAATCAATTTTAAAGGAAAACTATCACGGCTAAGTAGGGTTCACAGGTTAAGGAGTTATACCTGTTTTCCGAGGATTGTGACTACGGAACCCTACACTGCGCGTGGCCCGCCACGCACTTGGCCGGTTATTTGTTAATAACTCGAAAAATATTTATATTTAAGCAATTATGAAAAAAGTTTATTAAAGAGGAGAAAATTTCCGATTTTTTATCGGAAATTTTCTCCTCTTTCTAAAAGTCTCAGCTTTTGAAACTCTATCTTCATTATTTATAATTTTAATTTGACGTTGAAAATACGTTTCCACGCGTCTGTTACGGCATGCGCGCGCGAGAGTTCAGCAATAAAAATATTTTTTTTATAACATAAAATGTGATTTTAAAAATTTGAAAAAATTCTAGTATCTTCTTAATACCGCCCCGAATCGAGCCCCGAAGAAAAAAGTTTATCACCATTTTTCAATAAGTAATTGAATTGTTAACTAACAAATTTTTTCCCAATCTCCGTTGGCATAAACAATGTGATGAAAGGTATAAATAATAATTGGCCTAAAAATTTGAAACTTCGTGGAGCCCTTTGATATATATATATATTTCATAAGATCCTGCGATAAATTTTCATAAAAATTTATTAATTGAATAATCTTGAATAATTTATAGCTGTGATAGCCTAGTGGTTAGGACGACCGACTTCTAATCGGAGGTCGTGGGTTCGATCCCGGGCACGCACCTCTAACTTTTCGGAGTTATGTGCGTTTTAAGTATTTAAATATCACTTGCTTTAACGGTGAAGGAAAACATCGTGAGGAAACCTGCATGCCTGAGAGTTCTCCATAACGTTCTCAAAGGCGTGTGAAGTCTGCCAATCCGCTTGGCCAGCGTGGTAGACTATGGCCAAAACCCTTCTCACTCTGAGAGGAGACCCGTGCTCTGTAGTGAGCCGGTAATGGGTTGATCATGATGATGATGATGAATTGAATAACTTATTGAAAAATAGTGATTAAACTTTTTTTTCTTCAGGGCACGATTCTTTCAAGTGTTAAGAAGATAAAAGAATTTTTTCAGTTTTTAAAATTACATTGTACGTTACAAAAAAAATAATATTTTTATTGCTGAATTCTCGCGCGCGCATGCTTTAACCGCCGCGCGGAAACCTATTTTCAACGTCAAATTAAAATTATAAATAACTAGAAAATGCCCGCGGCTTCGCCCGCGTGAATTTCGGTTTTAAACAAATCCCGAGGGAATCGTGGATTTCCGGTTCCCGTTCCCGCTCCCTTTTCCAACCTTTATACCTACTATCAATGAAGTTTACTATAGTAATCTACCTATAGCTGTAGCTATAGATTTCGGGGTTTTCAAAATTCCGTGGGAGCTGTGCATTTTTCCAGGATATAAAGTAGCCTATGTTTTAAGTGAGGGCATATTCTATCTCCATTCAAAATTTCAGCCAAATCAGTTCAGTAGTTACGACGTGAAAGCGGAACAAACATACAAACAAACTCACTTTCCCATTTATAATATTAGTAAGGAAGTAAGGATGGAGATGGAGTTTCGGAAGTTGGGACTTTTTTATTTGGACATTTCCTCCTCTTTAACGGAATTTTTTTAAAGTGCTTAAATATAAATATTTTTCGAGTTATTAACAAAAAAATAAATATCATTTTTTTTTCATCTTGTTTTGTTAATAACAACTGCAATTTTTAACCTGCACCAAAATCCTTCAAAAACATTTTTCTAGAGGTGATTCAAAATCGAATGAGCAATCGCTCATATTTTTAAGTCCTTTATCTCTATATTTCACGTTTTTGAACTTGTTGACTAGAGTATATTATTAACTTACTACTACTGTACAAACTTCCATCCCCTATTTTTAACCCCCGACGCAAAAACGACGGGGTGTTATAAGTTTGACGTGTCTGTGTATGTGTGTGTGTGTGTGTGTCTGTCTGTTCCCCTGTGGCGCTCAAACGGGTGGACCGATTTGAATGCGGTTTTTTTTGTTTGAAAGGTGAATTAGTCGAGAGTGTTCTTAGCTATGTTTGATGAAAATCGGTCCAAGATGGCCGCCGCTACAAAATGGCGGATGATATATTTTTTCACAACTCCCTTGATATGGGTATCAAATGAAAGGGCTTGACTAGTAGAATAGCACTATTGCAAATTCAAGATGGCCGCCGCCACTAAATGGCGAATGTCGGGGGTTTTTTAAATTTTCAATTTACACTTGTACCAACCTTAATTTAAGTAGGTTTTTATTATTTAAAACTAATAACTTAAGTACATGCCGATTTCAGTATCTGTAACTTCAAAAACATACAACTTTCATGTTACCCATTTTACCCCATAGAGGAGGAAATATATATATATATATATATATATATATATATATTGTAAAATATATATATATATATATACAGTGTGTCCGGGATCGAATTAGCGATATTTTAGGGACATATTCTACAACTCATTACCTCTCTGAAAATACCACTTATTAGGGCCTGCCCCTCTCCCCCTCCCAGGGACAGCCATTTCAATTTGGTGTGCCTTTTTGTGGGTATGTGCGCACAAAAAATGTAATAACTCGAAAGTCTGCTGATGCACTGGTCTTCAAATAACCTTATTCGATTGGATACAATATTCTCCATCACTAAATACCAAACAATAGAATAAAATGTTAAAATAACTCAACCAAAAATGCTTCGGAAAAAAATTATTTTTTCAAAAATATTGAAAACTACAAGTTTTTGCTGCATTTTGCAAAAACGAGGTCGTTAAGATTACATTGTTAAGTATTAAATCGACAGTTTTTGAGATAAGCAACAAAACGACATAAAAATTTTTACTGTAAGTTATTTACTTTTGGAGATATTATTGTTTAAACATAACTTAACCGCGAGCGCGTAAGTTCTTATGTTATTCGAATGTGGGTTTCCATCGCATACCTCGGGCGATCAGGTAATAATAATATTGTTTTTGATTAGTCAGCGAATGAGGTTAAAACTAAGGATCGGACCCCTACTTCAACTGATTAAAAATTCGTATAAAAAATTGAAATATCTGAAATTTTATTTTGTTATTCCTGGCGAGGAGGCGTTATGATCGCTATACTTAAGTTATTACTCATTTTTGTTTGTGATTCAGGTTTGTGATGTTTGCTAAGTTTAAAGACATGCCTACTCGGTATTATTATAGCCATAAGAGAGCATTTAGATGTCAACTATTCGCCTTGGATCGGACGTGGCAGCAATTCAATGGAATGGCCACCTCATTTTATATGGTACCAAATACCAGAAAAGAATTATTGGAGACGATCTTGTCCGTTGCAGATAAAATAAGTTGTATTTGGACATGATCCAACGATCCTCCCAACATGAAGCAACTAGCTAACAGAACAGAGATGGTAATTTCGGTTTGTGGCGGAAGTTTTTAGGATATCTTTAGAGTTATTGAGTTATTGAGTTTATAACTAACAAAAATTAAATTATAAAGTTAAGATTTTTTTACCTTATTTGCAGTAAAAAAATGATGAATCTTAAATTTGGGTTCAATACTCGTAATTCATGCTTGGGGACGAAGTACTTACAATTACCAATATCTCCAGAAGTAAGTAACTTACAGTCAAATTTTTTATGTCGTTTTGTTGCTTATCTCAAAAGCTGTCGATTTAATACTTAATAATGTGGTCTTAATGACCTCGTTTTTGCAAAATGCAGCAAAAACTTGTAGTTTTCAATATTTTTGAAAAAATATTTTTTTTCCGAAGCATTTTTGATCGAGTTATTTTAACATTTTATCCTATTGTTTGGTATTTAATGATGGAGAATATTGTATCCAATCGAATAAGGTCATTTGAAGACCTGTGCATCAGCAGACTTTCGAGTTATTACATTTTTTGTGCGCACATACCCACAAAAACGCACACCAAATTGAAATGGCTGTCCCTGGGAGGGGGAGGGGGGCAGGCCCTAATAAGTGGTATTTTCAGAGAGATAATGAGTTGTAGAATATGTCCCTAAAATATCGCTAATTCGATCCCGGACACACTGTACCTATATATATATATTTTGTAAAATATTTTCTAGGCTGATATTATATCTACGATCTAGAAAGAACCTATCTTCCAAATTTCAAGTTAATAATAACAATAATTATTTCACATAAAAACTTTCATCCCCTATTTTACCACCCTAAAGGGGAGATTTTCAAAAATAAATTATACAGGTTTTTATTATTAAAAATTTATAATCTAAATGCCTATTTTCTTATATGTAACTGTCGAAAACATAGAACTTTCATATGACCTTCCTACTCCCATTTTATCCCCTTAAGGAAGGATTTTAGGGATATTAAACAGCCTATAACCTTCCCTAAAAATTGTACTACGAAATGCGAATTTCTCAAATCCGACAAGTACGTCCAGAGATTAGCGCGTTCAAACAAACAAACAAAGAAACTCTTCCGCTTTATTATAATTATTATCAAGTATAGATGTAAGTAATTACTGTACATAAAAATACCTATATTTGAATAACAAACGCGTTATCACTTCATCTACTTCAATGGGTAAGTTTTTAAGGATGTGGAGAAGTACCAGTCCGGTTAGACGTTCTTCAATCATTGAAGCTCTTAGCCACGATTAGATTCTCATACAAAGTATTATATTAAATTGATTAAATATTGAAGGAACTTACACTAAATCTATATTGTGACAAAAATATATAAAAACATTATGTTTAACAATTTTTATTAGTGGTCCACCTAGGTCCTGGACACAGTCCAGGGGGGGGTCATGACCCCCATGACCCCCCCCCTGGATCCGCCCCTGGTGTGTGCTATGTTTGATGAAAATCGGTCCAAGATGGCCGCCGCCACAAAATGGCGGATTATATATTTTTTCACAATCCCCTCAATATTGGTATCAAATGAAGGGCTGGACTAGTAGAGTAGCACTACGTAAATCTAAGATGGCGGCCACCACAAAATGGCGAATGTCGGGGGTTTTTCAAATTTTTAATTTATACTTGTGGAAACTAGAGAAAGTATAGTCCCACAAGCTTATCTGGCCCGGCGACAGCGTCGCTCGTATCACATTAAGTTGCCAATAAATACTCCTTTGCCTATGCTTTGCATATGAAACTTCAAAATGGGGTCATTAATTCCGCTTTCCGCCACCGGGTCAGATAAGTTTGTAGGACTATACTCGGAATATTTTCGAAATTTTCCTTTGAAACACGACCATGAAATAATTTCCATTTTTCTCCGACGATAATGCTTCAATGCTTGAAATCGAAATCATCGATATACGAGTTGTATGAGGGTATTCAATAATTAATTTCAATTCTTTCGGACTGATCCGTCTCAATTCGTTTGGCCAACAATAAAACTGTCGGTCGTTGATCGTTCCGCACACCTTTCTTATTGTTTAAATACCACACCATTCTAACATGGATTATCTACATATGTATGCATATACTTTATTGCACACCGCATAAGAGAAGAATACAAAGGACATGTTATGTAAAAGAAAACTTAAAACGTAGGTACAACAAGGCGGTCTTATCGCTAAATAGCGATCTCTTCCAGACAACCCTAACGCTAGGGAGACAATGAACAAGTGGACAGTGGGAGGTGGTGTATATAATAACGGCGAAGAATATTTCATCATCATGATCAACCCATTACCGGCTCACTACAGAGCACGGGTCTCCTCTCAGAGTGAGAAGGGTTTTGGCCATAGTCTACCACGCTGGCCAAGCGGATTGGCAGACTTCACACACCTTTGAGAACGTTATGGAGAACTCTCAGGCATGCAGGTTTCCTCACGATGTTTTCCTTCACCGTTAAAGCAAGTGATATTTAAATACTTAAAACGCACATAACTCCGAAAAGTTAGAGGTGCGTGCCCGGAATCGAACCCACGACCTCCGCTTAGAAGTCGGTCGTCCTAACCACTAGGCTATCACAGCTTTTCGACCAGCAGATCGACCTAAAAACGTTTCTAATTCAAGGTCACCTGTTATTGGTGAATCCGTTTCCTTGCAGCTTGCTGTCCAGCGTGTCCACGAACAGGTCGATGTTCTTCGTCTTGCGTATGTTCCTGTTGCAGTACTGCGCCTCCACCACGAACACCACGTCCATGGACTCTGGAATGTTCTCCAGTTGCAAGAACGCGCCCTCTTCCACCAAATCGCCGCCGGGCGTTACGCATCTGGGAACAATTAATAAAGGATGAGTATTTCCAAATTCTTCACTATATTCTTTGTATATAGGATAGGTTTATAGTACAGAATAGGTTGCTATTTAACCAACAAATTAAATGTCTACTTCTATACTTGCTCCAACATGAGCAACAAGTGAGAAACTACATAACACTACACTAAACAACAGAGCATTGGACATTTCTCAAAAGATACTCCTTTTGAGAAATGTGTACATCTGCCCTAATAACCTCGAATTAAATAGTTTTTTTTCGAAACTCAATATTTCAGACAAAAACTTAATTCACAAGCACAATAATGTGGCTTAGTCAATCTACTGTTGATAAGCAAGTTTGACCCAATGAGGTCTTTGATGTTAACAATGACTTTGGTCAACTTTGGTGGTCTCATTCTGGCTTTAGCAATTTTTCCGTGCCTCGGAGAGCATCTCAAGCTGTTATTAATTATAGTTAATATCTTTTTCTGCAGATAACATTGTTGAAAGAATAGCACAATTTTTAGACCTATCAATTTACTTTAATTTAGAGATTTAGACTATCTCTACTTATAACAAGTATAAATTGAAAATTTAAAAAACCCCCGACATTCGCCATTTTGTGGCGGCGGCCATCTTGAATTTGCAATAGTGCTATTCTGCTAGTCAAGCCCTTTCATTTGATACCCATATTGAGGGCGTTGTGATAAAATATGTAATCCGCCATTTTGTAGCGGCGGCCATCTTGGATCGATTTTCATCAAACATAGCTAACAACACTCTCGACTAATTCACCTCTCAAACAAAAAAAACCGCATTCAAATCGGTCCACGCGTTTGAGCGCCACAGGGGAACAGACAGAGACACACACACACACACACACACACACAGACACGTGAAACTTATAACACCCCGTAGTTTTTTCGTCGGGGGTTAAAAAGACATGTTACTTATATGTAAGTGTGTATGAACTCACTGCACGCAATGGTCGGGAATGTGCGTGGGCACGTGTTGTTGCGCGCACAGCTGCAGGTACGCGTCGGCGAGCGCGCACGCGTCCGCGCCCGCGGCGCACTCCGCGTGGAAGGGCAGCGCGTCGATCTAACGTACACATATACCATTCAAAATACTCCTCATTTCCTGACAACTGTAATACAGCTCAATTGAAAGAAAATACATCATGTCTATTCCATCAATTTATACCGGAAGTTCAACTTTTTCAACAACCTGTTTGAGAGAAGAATGCTGCAACCACGACTTGACAAATCTTAGCTGAAATTCCGCTTCGGATCTGGTAGTTTGATAGGTGTGACAGATGTGATAGAAGTGACAGATGCACTGAATAAAAGATGCTGTACCGAGCATGCGCTTGATTTGTCCCAGGTATCATATTGTTCAAGAAATTCCCATGAAAGGCATCCCCATAAGATTCCCAAAAAGGAACACAATTTATTATACAAGACAATTAAAATTTTAAATATTTACATGTAAATTTACCCAAATATACTAAAACCACTACCACTACAGCCTAAAGCCTTTTTAACGTCCCACTGCTGGGTATAGGCCTCCTCTCTCATAGGCAAGCTTAGACCTGCCACGCTGTTCCAATGCGCGTTGGCAAGCTAATATACTAAAAGTTGCATTTGAATGGGCAACACCAATCTGATTGTTTTAAAAGTAGACCTCACTCATACTATTGAGTCAAATCTGATAAAAGCTGTGATAGCCTAGTGGTTAGGACGACCGACTTCTAATCGGAGGTCGTGGGTTCGATCCCGGGGCACGCACCTCTAACTTTTCGGAATTATGTGCGTTTTAAGTATTTAAATATCACTTGCTTTAACGGTGAAGGAAAACATCGTGAGGAAACCTGCATGCCTGAGAGTTCTCCATAATGTTCTCAAAGGTGTGTGAAGTCTGCCAATCCGCTTGGCCAGCGTGGTAGACTATGGCCAAAAACCCTTCTCACTCTGAGAAGGAGACCCGTGCTCTGTAGTGAGCCGGTAATGGGTTGATCATGATGATGATGATGAAAGTAGATATTTTCTATAGTAAATATTCAGTAATAGACAACATCACTTACCACAGAGAAGCAAGGATGTAAAGGCGATACTTTGTTCCTGAAGAATTTTTCACAGGACGTGTTATTAGTTCTCGGCGGTGTGGTTTTGACGTCAACGCTGCGTATCGCCCACGCGTGGGCTAGGTGTGTGGTGTCAGCGTGTATAGTGCCGTTGGGTAACTGCCGCTCGTCGAATTGCTCGTTGTTGTATGTACCGAGCAGACCTCCAAGACTTGCGTAGTACCATCCTATACATTTAATATGGTTTGAATATTGTTTTTACACGAAGTAATTAAGCAATTCAGATTTAATGAATTTTACAAGTACCACGATAACGGAACTCTTTTAGCCAACTTTGGGTGACTTTGAAAAACCACTAAGGCAATTAAAAAAAGCAAAACGTAAATTACACTCCTCGCCAGTCTTTATGACCACTCTGATCACGCAGCAAGTTCCGCCGACTAATGAATTACCTCGAACTTGCGTATAAAACATTTGCAAGTAGTAGAACGCGTGTGAGTGAAAATAGCGCGCACGCGGGATGGCGCCTGTCTTAACGTTTCGCTACTATATTCCGAGCAGTCATAAAGATTGGCGAGGTCTGTAACGGCATAAAAACACTTCCTCATACCACGGATGATTCGGGTCAGTTATAGAATTTTCCGCAACATGGCGAGATCTTTTATTTTCTGCTCAGGTTTTATTTTTCTGAACAAGTTACTTACCAGTGACCTCCACTTTGCATGTGCGGAACATCAGGTTGCACTCGATTTGCAAGCCGTTCTGTGTTTGTACAGTGAGCGTGTCGGTCTGTCTGTCCACGATCATCTCATCAACCACGGCCGGTAGGTTGAGCGGCGTCCCCCTTCCTAGCGACACTTGCTGAAATGCAAAGTCGGTATGAGATTATTCTGTGCTAAGGCGATGTGATTAATTTTAACGGATTTAAAATAGGCTATTTGACAACATTGAAAATATACTATGGATTGTGGTCATATTATCAGATAATAGCCTAAAAAAGACATATTTCACTCAATAAAACTAAATTATGTAATTTTACGGGATATTTTGAACGAAATAAAACATAATAATTTTTGAAATCTCTGTGATTGGTTGAGACGTCACTAGCTGTTACACTTGACTTGGTTGTTATAACTGAAGTTTATCAAGTCAACCGAAACTAAACTTTAAAATTGAAAGAATAAAATTGATATTAAAATGAGTAGGTATAACAATTTACAACATTACGATATTAAGCGCATTTAAGCGACTACAACATTCGGCTTGCTATAGCGTCGTAACTAATCGCGCAGCGTGCTCTGCCGCACGCACCGAGTTCCGATAAGGAGCGAGCGAGAAAAGTGACTTGCTTACCGATTCGTGACGTCACGCGTATCATGTGATTAGCGCCATTACGGAAATGTTGTTTTTGGCGCGGTTTTCAAAACTTAAACTTTATCATTGATTTTAATCTAATAAATCTTCAATTACGAGGAGAGCGTTAATTTTGTACCACTCACATTAAAGTGCAAGAATTGAACTGAAAGGCTGCTTCGTCAAAATTCCGCACTTTATTTTTTTCACATTGTACTAAAGACCGGTATCGCAATAACGCCAGGGCATTAGGACACTATTACGTCCTTGTTACCATGTTAGCTCCCAGGGTGACAGATGGATTACAATTGAACTGCAAGTTGACCGCAAAACTGCAGTTTAGTGCAGTTTATTCGCCGCGTTTTACCCAACTTCATCGCAACCTCCGAACGAGTGTGCAATCTACGCTCAGTTGATATGTGTGTAATTCTAATACTAGATCTGACGGCGCAGACTTGGTTGGAAGTTGCAATGAAATTGTGTTAACTGCAATAAAATTGCAATTTCAAAGTCGACTTGCAATTTAAATGCGTCCGTCTGTCTGAACATCAAATTTGAAGACAATGTATTCTCACCTCTTTGTACAAGTCAATAAAGATTAAATTCTTCTTAGTGAGCACAACCAAGTCGTATTTTCCCTGGTCGTTGCTCTCCATCAGAACGGTGAAGTTGTTCTGCCGGTAGTCCTTTGTGAGTAGGAAGGTGCCCGGCTCTGATATCGTGAAGATTTGCTTGTCGAAAGTCACGAGGGTGCCTTGTCCGGTCATCATGGCCATACCTGAGTGAAAATTTCAGCAATTAAGTAAATTATGATGATGCAAATGTTGCGACTGGAACGTAGGTAGGTACAGGCAAATCTAGCCAACTGATAGAGTTTGGTGGAAACATTTGGGTAAGGACGAGACACAGTTCATGTTTAGAGCGATAAGATATATCGAGCTTATTTCTGAACATACTTATTTACAAAATAGTTATGTTATGGAGTATAAAGGTCGCCCTGACATTAGAGAAAAATTTAATGCACACCAGACGTTAAGGTAAATGTGAAATATTTCACATTTTCGTTAAAGTCCTAAGTTGCTTAAAGTCTTCAGTTTTCTTCTGGATGGATTCAAGAAAATATGGTTTATCCTACACTAGCGGTCCGCCCCGGCTTCGCCCATGGTACAGCATTCAAGGATCACTTACATATCCTATTAAAAGAATTTTTGAAATCGGTCCAGTAGTTCCTGAGATTAGCGCGTTCAAACAAACAAACTCTTCCGCTTTATTATATTAATAATATAGATGAATAAGAGAAACTACAACTTACCAGCGAACGGAGGTATAACATTATTGAAGTCCAAATAAGGTCGTATTTCGTAGTAATAATACCAGATACTCCTATTGCTGATGAGCCATTCGTCCATGAAGTCTCGGACGGTTCTGTACTCGGATATTTCGCTAAAGTCCGGCGTCTGGTTGAAGGCGTGCCAGGACATTGGCAACTTCTGCTCGAGAAGGATTTCGCCCTTGTGTGGATCAAATATGAAGTTTGTTTTCGGTGTGCGGTGCCTGGAACCAAGAACCATAAACATCTATCCATTTCAACCCATTAGAAATTTCAGAATATAATTATTTTTCGACAGTCAAAATCAGTTTTCGACAAAAATGAGCGGATCGTTTTCAAATTGAAATTTTTATAGACGATAGAACATACATAATATTATGTATATTGCCTTATAAGAAAATGAGCTAACAGGGTCGAACAAACAGCGACGTGGAAATTAAGATAAGAAGACAATCATCGCTTTATTTCGAAGGCCTAAATGCACATTCTAAAGATACCGAACAAAATATAAAAGTATTGACTTACAGTTCCTCATACTGCAGGGCGGTCTTAGCCATATCAGTGACTTTGGCATAAATAATCTCCCATACGTTATTCAACGCCTCGCCGATCAAGAAGTAATCGTACCACCATTTCAGACGAACGTACGCTTCGTTGTACTAAAAATATTTTAAGTAAATGTATTAATCTCATATTTTTTAATTTATCAAAATTATTGGTGTTGTGTACATTACAAGTTATTTGTGTTTTGTTCAGAGCCCTACCATTCAAGTCAAAATGTGACACCCAAATTACGTTATTATCAAGGAAGTTAAAGTATATATTATATTCTAGAGTATAATTTTTTTGGTTATTATGTACGAAGATGTCAAATCGAACAATCGAACAGTTTCTACAACAGTTAACTGTTGAATCTTCCTTACAGTATAAGTATCAGAGCTGAGCTTGCCAGCGAGAGTTGCTATGTGGCTGCTGAAGGTAGGGATATTCCCAAGAATTACACAGTGGTGTCTTTAGTTTTCAATGGCTCATTACTTATCTTTAAATTTTTACTAGTACCTCTGGTATTAGGCAGACGAACTCAAGTCACTTGTTTTTTTTTTGCATTTTAAAGTAGATTATTAAACTAGTGACAAACTTAGACATAATATTTGCTATAGAATTATTTATGTATGAGTGAATTGCTATCATCCGCGACATGCTGTATTAAAAGACAGCAGCTAAAATCTCTAATTAAAACATACTGTGGATATGGAATTTGACAGTTACCTTTTCTGTGACATAAACGACTTGCGGTGTCCTGAGGAAGTTCTGCCAGGCGTTTCGGAACTCGTTGTACAGTTGTTTGAATTCGTCCGTGAATGGGATATACTTCTCGATCTTGTTCCAAATCACGTTCCACAGTTTCTTGGTGTACTTCTTTATGTTTGTTATTATGTCGTTGCTGACGAGATCTTTGTATATGCTGTATAAAAAAGTATACACTTAAAATATCATGTACTTTGGTAAGAAGTTATCACGTGGCAAACAAAAGTACATGTGGCCAAAGCCATTTATCAATTTATTGGCTATTTAGGTATTTTAAATTCGGGGTGAATTTAGGGATAGAATCTCTAGGGTATTCAAGGAATATTTTCTCTATGGTATAATTATACGAATTTCAAATCTCTATGGTCTCTATTGTGTTTGTCTATCAGTCAGTTTACTGTTTTAAAGGTAGATAATACTGGGAAGACATGGCGCAGAACTATATGTATTAAAGGAGGCATGTGACGTTGCCGCGTCTACATCACAGCTACGCTCTCGCCACTTTAACATAAGCCAATCTTTAAGTATTATAAAGTGTGCTTTAATTGTAAGCAAAGGTTTGTTTTTCTATATTCTTTTTTTACTAAACTAAGGTAAGAATAACTGAGTAAAAGAAGAGAATTACGAATTAATTTTACTCTTTTTACTTAGTAGACTGACTCACCGATCCATTTCATGCCCAAACGTAGACACATAATTAAAGTATGGGGTATCGGTCAACTCGTGTGTTCTCTCATGGAAGAAGTCCATAACACCCTGCCATATCGTCACCACAAACGCTTCCGTATAATGCAAGAACTTGAAGAATAACGGCTCTATAGACTTCAACAAGTCATGCCAATACTTCGCAAATTTAGAAGTCGCATTAACCCAGGTTTCCTCCCAGTATTCTAAAAACTTCATGTGTAAATCTCGCACGAAGTTGTCGTACTGCAGTATCATGGATTCCAACTTAGCGGATACCATTTCCATTAAGTCCGCTTCCAAAATTCTGTTCATGGATTCCAGGAAGTTTGAGTATGCGTTCTTAATGGAATCGACGACGTACGTCAAACTCTGCTTGATAGATTGACTCGTGTTGCCCATCATTCCCCACATGTCGTTGACGAAGCCGGGCAGACTTTCCAAATGATTTCTGATCGCCATTTCGTCCAGCACGTAGTAAGTGAATTCGACGATATCTTTGACATAGAAGTCGTTGTGATCGTACGATTCGTTCAAGAACAATTCGAAGTCGTCCAGATCGTCCTTTATCACGTGCAAGTCGTTGAGATCGTCCAGAAAATCTCTGACCCTGGGTTTGGCGTCGCTCCAAATGTTTCTCAACGCTTGGTGAGCCTCCATCGGCGCTTCTTTGATGACCACGAGGGTTTCGTTGATTTGGCTGTAGAAGATCTTCATACCGTAGAGCGCGGTCGATTTGATTTCGCTGAATATCTCGGGACGCCATATGAACGCGCTGGTGAGGAGCCGGGAGTGGTTCAAGCGCACGTAGGAGGCTATGTCGACTGTGGTGACGTCATCGTACTGCCGCCACGCGTCCAGGCGAGCTGAACGAGTGTCTATGATCTTTCCTATCATGTGGTATGAGACATCTGAAAGAATGGTACAAAACAAGGTTTTAGTAAATCTTGTTAAGTACATTTAATTTCGGTCAAATCCTTTTTGGCTCAAATTAATCGCACGTCTGTTTGCGACCGCCTTGTGACTAGCGCGTCGTAAGCGTTGGTATCCCTATATGGTTGATGTTCAATCTACTTCCCTTCCACCCAACTGGCCTCCATGTTTCCTGCCTCGTAAGACTGGAGTGACAAGTCAAGGATGAATTTTTTAGGCATTTTTTAGGCAAGCCCTTTCCAACTTAGACCTCATTATTGCTTACCATCGGGCATGATTGACATAAACCGCAAGCCTATTGAAGCCTAAAAAAACAGTGCCGTCTTAGTGCCTCAAAATATGTCGTCATTCGTGTACGTCGACACGAACTGAGCTATCCCGAAAGAGGTGCGTACGTGAGTGCGTGCCTGCGTGCGTGCATGCGGTGCGTGTTAATGACGTCAACAATAATTTCTTCAGCGCATTAGAGGCGTGTTAATGTGAAATAAACTCACCATCAGTGCTGTTATAATGCGCCCTGACAGCTTTGTCGAGCATGGACAGCTCCGCGAACACGGTGTCGTTGGCGTTGGGCCGCAACACGATCCCGTCGACCCGGTACCGCGGGTACACCAGGTTCCAGGTGCCGTTCACTTTGTAGAAGTAGGTTTCGTTTACGCGCTGGGGAAAAGAGTTCAATATAAATGATTAATCACCCGACTGCGGCGAAGCCCTGGGGTTTCATTCACGATTAACTTTTCACTGGAGCAAGTGAGAAATTGTGTATGTGAATATATCGATACCAGAAATTTCAATTGTCGTAAAGGACATTCGGCCAAATGTCCTTTACGACAATTGAAATTTCTGGTATCGATATGTTTTAACACAAATTTTAAATGGCCATTTAAATTTCAGAGATGATAGATTTTCTTAACCTTAAAATTATTTAGAAAGGTCTTTTTTAAGGTTAACTGTTTAAGTCACCATTTTTGTTATTGAAGTCAGTATAGTAACTCAAAAACGTGCAGTAGGTAAGCCTTAGAGTACTCAATTTACTTACCTCCCAATTAACCAAATCTTCCTTCAAATCCACCAAAAATTTGGTGCTTCTCAACTTCTCATAGAAAAGTGACTTCTGGAATCTATAGTAATTGCTCAAATAATACCACCGGCTGTGAATGTGTACGTCGGATTTCATGTCTAAGTCCAAATTGGTGGAAGGATGAACACATTTGAGTGCGAATTTGTAATCTCTGACAGGTCCGTTAGAGTTGTCTGATAGAACGGATTTGAGTTTGAGGTATTCGTTTTCGTAGTCCGAGTATTGGAGTTCCATCGATAAGTTGAACATTACTGACGGTGTGGTTAGGTATTGACCTTTTAAAGATACATCCTGGAAAAAAATACAATTTTATTAAAACTGCGTACGAATCGATTTTCTGGTATACAGTCAGCATCAAAAGTATAGCATAGTCTTGGCGCAGTATTTTATAATTACATTTCAGTAATGTGCGACATATTAAATTGTGCTTTTAATATTTCGCAAGTTTTCTTGTAATACAATCGTTCACATGTCATCTTAAAATCACTATGTTCTTTTAATTTACAATGTCCTCAAAAATACTTTAGAATACCCTACAAAATATCTCGAGCTGGTAATTTACAGTTATTTCTTACAATTGAGCGTTAGATTAATAATGTATTTTTCATACCTTCCTGAAAGAAGGATGGGACAGGGCTAGATATACATCGTGCAAGTTCCCCTCGACGTAGGGCGGGTTTTCCCACTTGCCCCTCAGTTCTGCGGTCTTGTTCTCGTCGCGGACGTTCCACAGCAGGTGCGCGGTGCCGTCCAGCAGCGCGTCTTGCAAGCGATACAGCGCCGTCACTCGGAACACGCGCAGTGGGTAACGGACGTCCATTACTATTTGTTGGGACTCTGTGTCGGCCTGCAAACAAGGGTATATAAGTAACTAGCTGATGTCCGTATGAATTTAGGTTTTTTGAAAATCCCTTGAGAACTCTTATGATTTTCTGGAATAAAATAGCCTATGTCCTTCTACAAGGTCAAGGCTATCTCTGTACCAAATTTTGACAAAATCGGTTCTGTGGTTTAGGTAGGAAAGCGTAACAGACAGACAAAGTTACTTTCGCATTTATAATATTATAATATGAAGGGTAGATTAAAAGCAAAAGAAGTTTTTATACTATACTAGCTTTTGCCCGCGGCTACGTCCGCGTGAATTTCAATTTTTCACAAATCTGAGGGAATCGTGGATTTTCGGTTCCCGTTCCCGCAATCTTTTCTAACCTTTATACCTACTTTCAAGGAAGTTTGCTATAGTAATCTACCTATAGCTGTAGCTCTAGATTTCGGGTTTTTCAAAATCCCGCGGGAACTGTGGATTTTCCAGGATAAAAAGTAGCCTATGTTTTAAGTCAGGGCATAATCTATCTCCATTTAAAATTTCAACCAAATCGGTTCAGTAGTTGCGGCATGATTGAGTAACAAACATCCAAACATCTAAACATCCAAACATCCACACTTTCACATTTATAATATTAGTAGGATTGAAAGTATTATATAGGAAGGGTTTGAGTCGATAATGGTCTGGAAGCTTTCCGTTTATGAAGATTTCTCCTCCCAATCGAAAAAAATGTCATAACTGAAATGCTATTCGATTATCTAATAATCACAGCTACAGTATAACGATCTACTTTTCTCCATGTGCTGCTTGAAATATTTCATTTTATTGACAAGGAATCAGAAGAGAAACATCTTAAATAAATTCAGTTCTTTTTTCAGTAAACATTCTCAAATAGTAAATAATTTTTGTAACTTACCACGGTCAAATTGGTTATATGAATATGATATCCTAACCACACGTCTTCCGCCCAAGTGATTTTGCTGCCTTGCTTCAACTCTTTATCTACAGCTTCGTAAGTGTTATCGAAGGTCCAGGTTCGATTCCCGTGGATTGCGGTGAACTTCATCTTCTTGCCGATGTCGTAGGAATGGATGTCGAGTATCCCTGTCACGTTGAGTATGGACATATTGTGGAGGTGGAACAACGTCGCTTGTTTAACGTCCTGGAACATTGAAAAAGTCATAAATGAAATGCCAAAGGTGTGGGCTAATTTTGTTTTTTATGGAGTTCTGAACATCTATAGTTAAACCATGGACAGAGAAAACAGATAAAGATGTGTTTCAGTAACCCATTTAAATTTTTATCGTGTTGACGTTGTTGGTTGGGGAGTTGAGAAGGGCCTAAAGTGTTAGTTAAAGCTGGTTCGTAGAAATTTTTAACACAATATTGTGCTCATTTGGCTTTGCACAAAAATTTAACTAAATTAGGCGCAAAGGTTAAAGTAAATTGAAAGGACTAGCTGTTCTTTCCCGCAAGAGGCATTGTGGAAATATTGCACCTTAAGAATTTTCAATTGATTTTAGACTACTTTGTTTACGTCTAAATTATCAATCAAATTGGGAATATTGGTACTTACAATACTCCCCGTTTCATCATACTCCTGGATATATTTGATACCAACGGGCGTGTGAACGTTTTCCACTTGGATGTTCATTGTAGCGAGATCCAAATTCCTCTCGCTCTTGGTCAAAACCTTATCAAACATAACCTTAACGAATCTTTCCTTATCGAAATCAATCACCGCATTTCCATTACTGAATTTCTCCTCTTCCAAGTAGAAATATTCGGAGTTTATCAAGTGTTGTTTGTTCACTGGTATGGAGAGAGCAATGGTGCCGTTTTGTGTGAAGCCTTTGTCGTGTTTGTTGTAAATGTGCGTCGTGTTGATGGAGGCGGTTTTGTTCGGCCAGAATAAGTCTACTCGGTTGTCAGAATTTTCATCCACGTTGTTTATCTGTAAATTGCAAGTTGTTTAGGACCTGCTTCACCACCTTCCGATAAGTGTCGGATAGCCTAAACGTAAGTTTTGTGACTTTCTTACTTTATGTCAAGTGACAAAGAATAAGCTATCCGACACTTATCAGAACGTAGTGAAACAGGCCCTGAGTCTCTTAACTTGCTGATATTATTTCAGTTGCTTCGTCCATTTTACTGTTTATCATTTGACAATGAAGATCAGTGGATCCTTATACCTTATTTTTGTTATATTATTATTATTATACCATGTTTTGCATCTTTTTAATTTACAAGGTATTTTACTTGTGATGCAGTAGACTATTAAGAGCCTCTAATATAGACGACGAAATATGTTATCTAGTTCTGCACCCACAAAAACAATAACGTATGAAATTATTCTTGAAATATTTTCGTACAGTTTACCTCAAGAAACATAGATGCATGATGGGTGTACGCAATAGAATAATATGTATAAACAATGTAGCGTTAACAGCTTTCTTGTTAAACTACTTTCTACAAACAAAATGGGCAATTCGTAATACAATTTTAGAATTTTAAAACAATTTAAAATAAAAGTCTAATTAACTAATAAAGATTGATATAACTAACGTCAAATATAGATTTGAGCCAGGGGAGAGTGTGGAACGGTGTGGAGACGTTAAAGTGTCCGTCCGTGTGCTTGAACCCTCCATAGCGCACGTCTATTTCTCCTATTTCACAACTGCCTGGGCGGTACATGCGGCCTCTGAAAAGTATGATTACAGATTGATTTTTCATTATGCTACTTGCAAACTGTGCTAGAAAATTTGCTTGTCGCCGATGGTCAAAATTTTCAGGCAGTAGAAATATTGAGATGCTTGATAAAAGCGATTCTACTGCGATAGTACCTATTATAAAATGTAGCAAATTAAAACAACATTTAAAGAGAAACGTAGCACGGTCTTTTGGATCATAATCAGAATCTTTAAAAATATTTAGAAAAACTGTCGCATTATCGATAAAAGTCTTGAAGCGATATAATATTTCCAATTTAAGAGGATTTTGAGGAAATATTAAAACGTCGTATGTTTTTTGTGATTATATCAATTTTTGTATTACACAATGAATAAAAATACATAGTGGAAAATGGGAAATATTATACGGTATCTCTAATAGCCACCTTAACAAGAATGTGAGTAGATAAGGTGAAATCATAAAGTTAAAAGTTTAGGATTTATAGAAAAATTGTCTTACTTGACAACTTGATACCCATGTATCATGTCCTTCTGATACGATCCTCTAAGAGTTAAAGTCGGTTCTTTTTCATAGAGCGGCGTGTTTAATGCGTAGTCTATGTATTTGGAGCCGTTCACGTCCCATTTGTATGACACTATGTTGTCTATGTCTTTGTATTCGGAGTTGGAGGTCCAGGTTATAGTAGAATTAGCGTCAAAACTTTCGCCTATTGTCAGCATCTACGAGCAAAATATATCGTAGTTTTGGTTAATGGCTTTTTCTTTTACAACATTAAGGGCCTGTTTCACCACCTTCTAATAATGTAAGAAAGTGACAAAACTTACTTTTAGGCTATCAGAAGGTGGTGAAACAAGCCCTTAGATTTCTAAAATCTTATATTTGTACAGGATTGATACCGATGCTTAGGACATGCAAATGGTCATAAATATATCATGTTCATAGTGTGTATTATATTGATATTAATACAGATTCCGTGGAACATAATCTCTAAACAAAATAAATTGAAAAGTCTAAAAATAGTATTTATTCTTTTCACAAACTTCTCTGCGGAAAAGGCATTAGTTTAATAGCTAGTTTAATAGCTAGCACAATTTGAAAATACCGTAAACAATTTCTCACCTGTCCTTTAATACCAGCACGTATCTTGGTAACATCCGTACGATACAACGCTTCTAGCTTTTGTACCGGCTTAGAAGGATCGCCCATTGTACCGTCAATGTATAACGTGTGTACGTCTACATTCGGTTTCGGCAGTATGGCATTTATAATCAAGTTGAGACGTTTTTGCATTATGACACCGAATGAGGCATTAGCGCCGATTCTGAAAATATTTGCTTAATTGAATATGGCAGCACAAATAAAAAAAAATCAGGTACATGTTTTAAGAAATAATATGATGAGATGTTTGTTTGAGAACTCCAGAAAAATTATTGATTCTCTTCCAAAAAATATTTATTTTTCGTCAGCATTGAAAAAAAAAATTAATTGAAATCAAAAAATCACAAAATTTGTAAATCTAGAAAATTCCTGTTTTTCCCTGAACTTGATAAGAATAGAATTTATAGTTTATCTTACTGCCAAATGCGGTCCAAGTCCATCCTAAACCCGGCATTAGTCTTCGGAAGGCCATCCGGGTCAGTGTTGTTACCGAAGTATATATCTAGATCGACGCTCTTTTGTATAGTCTCTACGAGTTGCTGTCCTATTGCCTATGGAGAAAGAAACTCATGAAAGTTGTTTTATTAAATTTTACTGACGGCTTCATTCGCGTTATTTGTCAAACTGTATCTAGGCATCAAGTTTAGTTTGGTCTCAATGGATTTATTGGTTTTTTCGTGACGTACGCACAAACAAATTAACAGATAGTCTAGTACAATTTTAATATGTACATAAGGATAAACAATCAATCAATTTATTGCTTTGGGTTACAGGCATTGCTCTAAGATAAGTTGAAAGAAAGAGAGAGAGAGAAAGAGAGAAAACATTGGTTTTATATTATTAATTCAAAAACGTATATTTCTCGTACTCACTTTAATATACAGATCTCCAAGTAGGAAACTCCATTTGAGATCACCGTCTCCTTTCATATTCGGTAATGCGTACTTGCATAGAAGATATCCAGATTTTGGTCCAAACCTTTGAATGAAATTACAAAAAGAAGATATGAATATATCGATACCAGAAATTTCAATTGTCGTAAAGGACATGGACAGGCCTGTCCTTTACGACAATTGAAATTTCTGGTATCGATATGAAACAAGCGCGACAATTTTACTTCCAGAAACGAACCTTCCGTCTGAGATTGAGATTTCTGCCACAAATTCGCCGCTACTAAGACCGATAGAGCTTGACTTTGACTTTGCTCACATTGTCAGCACCTACATCTGTCTCATTGTAACTCAAAAGTAAAGTATGAGCAAAGTTCAAAGAATGCTCTATAGATCTCAGCCTCTGTCATGACAGACTTACCGGTAGCTAGAAAGGAAAAGTAAAGCTGTATTAAACTCACACAAAATCAGTGTCCCCTTTCAAATAGGGGAACTTTTCAAGCGGCGTGACCGCCTGTACGGTCACTACTCTCCGCAGCTGTGGGTACATGTCCACGCGGGATTTGAAGTACATCTCCTTGGCTTTCACTTGGGGCATATCCACCTGAAAAGACAGTTTGGTTAATTTTGGGTTTATCGGAAATATGAAAAATGAATTTTACTTTTGTTTTGGGCCTGTCTAGACTTATAGTACATGTTTTTTTCTTCAAAAACTCTTGAATGAATGCATAATGAATGAAATCCTAATCCTAATAAATTCTTTGGATCGTTCCATTACTTTGGCCTAAACCAAAATATACATTTTTAAACTATCAATAGGCATGTTTTAACCAAAAATAAGCAAAGTGGGTTGCATAAATCAATATTCGTACTTCAATGGTTATTGTTGAGGAAAGAACCACAACTTGTTCAAGACTTAATAGAATTTTTTAACCTCAAAAAATATATCCTCACCTTAAAGTAGACATCAGTAAAGTTGTGTTCCATCTCTATCTTGGCGCGCACCGTCAGCTCCATGGAGCCCAGCACGTGCGCGGTGATGGCGTACGCCGTCGCGGACGACTCGCACTTGGCTCGGATCGTCACTTGCTGGCCTTGGCCCTTTGGCACTAGGGTGAGAGACAGCTGCGGGAACAAGTATAAATTAAAAATTTAAAAACCTCGACCTTCGCCGTTTTGTGGTGGCGGCCATCTTGGATTTGCATAGTGTTAATCTACTAGTCATCCTAGTCTACTAGTCCCTTTCATTTGATACCCATATTGAGGGAGTTGTAAAAAAATATGTAATCCGCCATTTTGTGGCGCGCGGATGCGCTCGCGCACGCACACGTACGCGCACACGCACACGCACTTATAACACCCCGTCGTTTTTGCGTCGGGGGTTGAAACAAATGTGTATGAAATGACTGCTACAAAGGACTATGAGTGGAATAAGGACTGAATTTTAATGATGTGAAACCTTACCTCTAGCGGATCCCTATTCAGTACTTTTCCTGTGATGCCATACTCAGCCGCTTCCCTTACAAATGACCCTCGAATATCGTCACCGTCGAATTCTCCGATAATTTTCATTGCTCTGTTAGGAAAAATAATTTTATTTGTCTTTTAGATTTTTTAAATCTAATTAAAAAGTAACACAAAATTAAAAAGGCAGTCTTTTACAAATAATACAAAATTGTGTGTGTGCAACTCACACACGACAGAAGTGAATCTTCAGAAAAGTAATCTTAACCTAATCTTAAAATTCACCTTAACCTTCAAATTAACCTTAACTTTAACATTAACCTTAACCTTAAGTTGAACTTCGACATTGCAGGCTAAAATGATGACGCCTTTTTGTTTCATCAAATTTTCAAATGTTGTGATCCTGAAGAAGTTTTCCTTCAAAAGGCAGTAAGTATCCTCTTTAATTTTAACATTTTATTAATAAAAATATGTATCACCTGTTATTACTTTCACTCATGTTTTGACTCATATTCATTTATATTTTTTTGTTTTGTACCCATATATATTGTTGCACGCCCGAATAGCCAATATTTAAGCAGTAAATAAATTTAAATACACAAACTGGAGAAGGCAGACGATGGACGGCGATAAATGGAAAAAACTGTGAAGGAGGCCAAGATTGTAGTGTCGTGTTGGCCATGTAGACACCACAGGCTTGCTTGCAGGTAAATAATATTAGCAAAAGGCACTTTAATTTAAGACATTTATTTAAGACGTGTGCCCTGATGCAAGGCCGATCGAAGAGAGAGGGAGGCCCTCTTGGGTTGCTACATACATATTTTAACTAGCCTATTTTCGTAGTGTGACCGCTTTCTTATCACTAATTACCTTATATTTTATGTTGAACGCAACATGTCGCTGGTTGATGAATAAATACTCACCTAAAACCTCTGTGTGGGCTGCTGAGTGCCACGCTCAGCGAAGTCGGCCACTGGTCCGCCTTCAGCGAGTAGTAGTCGTCGGCGGTGTTGAAGTCGGCGGTGAGCGTGCGCTGGCGGTTGTCGTCGCTGAACAGGAACGCGAGCTCGGCGGGCGCCAGCACCGGCACGAGCGCGCCGCGCGCCTTGAACCGGATGTGGCGGTTCGGGGGCGGCCGCCATACTGCGTCCGCAAAGATCTGTAGTTTTTTTTATTTATTTATTTACAAGTGCGGTAACAGTGAACGAAGGCATTAAATTGTTCTTAATCGAGCTTAATAACGTGTCGAATGGAATACTGTGCAAAAAATAGCTTCGAACACTTGCAAACCAACTAAAAGTATTAAGAACTAGATGATCCCACGGCTTCGCCCGTGTGGATTTAGGTTTTTAAAAATCCCGTGGGAACTTTTGATTTTCCAGAACAAAAAGTAGCTTATCTGTAAAAACCCGTCCCCAAAACGGAAAAATCCCGTGGGATCCCCACGATTTCGGAATACAATTCCTTACAGCATCAGGGTTGAGGAGTTGGATATGTAATACCTACTCGAGTTCATTCAACGATAAAGTCTTTAATTGGTACCCCCAATATCAATTTAAATAACCGAAAGTTTCTAAAACCCATTAGTTTTGGGGATTAGGTCCCCTGCAGCATCAGGATTGAGGAGTTGGAATCCAAATTTTTTATATAACAGGGTCGCAATGTTTCTCTATCGATTAAAAAAATTACGCAAATCGGTTCAGAAATCTCGGAGATATCGGTGTACATAGGTAGAAAAACACAACTCCTCCTTTTTTGAAAGTCGGTTAAAAAAGTAGCCTATGTTACTCCCTGGTTGATTCTCTACTTGTATGTGAAGGTCCCGTCAAAATCGGTTCAGCCGTTCCGAAGATTAGCCCGTTCAAACAGACAGACAGACAGACAGACAGACAGACAGACAGACAGACAAAAATTTTAAAAACGTGTGATTCGGTTATGGTAGCGTTCAAATAACCATATGAGCTTAATATGAGGTAGTTATTTCGATATTACAGACAGACACTTCAATTTTATTTATTAGTATAGATTAGTATAGATTGAATTGAAACGTATGAGCTCAAACTGCACCAATGTATCATTAATTTAAATAAAAAATAAATGTATATAGTTTTCGCCAATTTGGAAAATGTAACAACTGTATTTCGCGGTTTTCGCTACTTATGTATATTATACAAATTTAAAAAAATAACTAGATGTCCTTTATCATCGAAATTCACTTATGAATTAAATTAATGAATAATCGTTGAATACATTTTAGTTTAGACTTTAGATAAATCAACTGCAGTGCTCAGACAAGTCTCTAAATACTTAGAAAGCACATACGAATCCTAGCTTTATTAATGATTTAACATGTATTAGAGGACAGTGTAGAGTCATGTAGCAGAAAACGTTATAAGAACAATGTATACTTACATAGTTGTTCTGATTGCCCTGTTGAATCTGTATACCACCGCCGACCACATTTTCGACTTCAGAGAAGTCTTTCTTAAACTCCATCTTTATGAAATAGTCTTCCAAGTAAGCGGATGTTAGGTTCAAACTACCAGAGGTTTCTACGAATGGGTCGTCCAGCTGTAAGGAAGTTTTCCAACATAAAATATTTTGCAAAGTAACAGTTATATTTTTAATATTTTGAATAGGTCTTTTACAAGTACAAACATATTTTAGAAACGCTTATGAATTTAATATGCAAAAAGTTTCAAGAATTTTTTTGTTCACCGTTTAAGTTTTAGAAATATTTTATAAACTAAAGTGAGCCATGAAAATTTCGATCCTAAAAATTTGTTTGAGTTCATTAAAGTGTTCTTAATCGGGCAATAAAAAGGACGCTTTGGAATCTTTAGGCTAGATATCACCATATTGAGGGTCATTATTAATGCTTACTTCGAGTCTAGCGAGTGCGGTAACGGTGAACAAAGGTGTTAAATAATTCTTAATCAGGCATTAAAAAGGGATGCTTCGGAGACTTAAGGCTATATCACCGGGGTGAGGGTAATTATTAACACTTACTTCGAGTCTAGCGAGTGCGGTAACGGTAAAGGAAGACATGGCGATGTCGGCGGACAGTTTCCACAGCGCGTCCTCGAGTCTGGCGGACACGCGCGCCTCGAGCGCGGGCAGCACGGCCAGGGGCGTCGCGATGCCGACGGACGCGAGGTACGACTGGTACGCATCGTCTTCGCCCGTCTCTGTCTCGTAGTATATCTTGTAGGATATCTATTGGAAGGAAAGATAGTAGATATAGGACCTGGGACTGTCCGAAAACATAACTACTTCCCAATTTCGAGAATTGATTTCGGAAAAAACTTCTGTATTGACAAGTTATTTATATCCTACGTATCAAACTGCCATGCAAAGATCAGATCATACTAAAATTGCCATCTTCTATCCTATATTTTATCCGCACTGAGACGTTATCCGTCCGTTGTACGTGAAGAAAACTGCTATATTTCTACTAACGTATTAGAATTTATACGGGAGGAATCCTAATAGGGTTTGCGTTTATGGATTTCTTAAGTCCCACTTCAAATTAATTGTATAAAATTTTATTCAATTGTGTGTAAAATTTTAATCACTATCAGCAACTCACCTCATGCCAATAGGTTCCATTGTTCAGCAAAGCGACGCAGGTCACATTGAATTTCTCTCCGATAGCGATGTCCACCGTGTACACTGACTTCAACTGCTTCACAGCTTGGAACGGGGTTACCAGGTTTAAAGTGTTTCGCATTTCTGTGTATGACTGTAAAAATATACCGAGACCATTAGGTAATACATATTTTAAGTAATAGAAAGTATTAAATTATTCTCAGATGATTTCAGGCTCAAAACGTTGGCCCCAACAAGTGTGGTAAGGTGTCGTTGGATCGCCTAGAGATAGAGCGAGATAGCGAGCGATAGATAGAGATAGAGCCTGTTTCATCACCTTCAAATAAGTGTCAGGTAGCTTATTCATAACTTTTGTCCTTGTCACATGACATAAAGTAAGAAAGTGACAAAACTTACGTTTAGGCTATCCGATACTTATCAGAAGGTGGTGAAACAGGCTCTTAGCAACTCAGAGTGGTCGACTCTAAACGTTGTCGCGAGTGTTGAGCCCAATGCTATTTTATCGCTCCACATGTTGTCCAAATAGTATTGGAACAAGCATTGGAGCAACGTGGAGAGCCGGGTGTTACTATCAAGAATAACAATATTAATTGAAGATTACTTGCCTCTAAAATTAATACATCAGTCAAAACAATAGGCGTTTTATCTGGCAGGTGTAACGTAGCGTTTGCTTCCAATATGTCCTCTTCGTCCGGACCAACAAACTGAAAAAAGGTAATAAAATAAAATATATATTGCTAAAAGACAATTAAAAGATACTGAGACAGTGAAACATATGATTCATTCTCTACAAAATTAACCTCGAACTATGTATAGAAGCTGGCAAAAAATCTACTCCACAAAAGTTATTGAAATTCTACTGACCATTTCATTAGCCTAAGGTACACGCAAATCAGCCCAAAAATTTCAGACAAGGTAATAAGATTAAAATTATAAGAAAATTTACATCGGATTAGAAATCTCCCCCTTTTTTGGAGTCGGTGAAAAAGTATTTTTACCTTCATCATATGACAGTGGAAGGTGATGGTAGGGTAGTATAACGTGTCCAATGTGACGCTCGCCGCGGTGTCGAAGTTCTCCACGAACATGTCCTTGTTGATGGGCTTGTGTTGGACGTGGTCGTTTATTACGTCGAGCAGACCCTTGCCGTTGTCCACGAGCAGGATGGCTATACCGAACTAGAAGCAGACAGAAAGGGACAAGTGGCAATGTAATGCTTATTATTTTTCAAATTGTTTTAAAACGATATTGGCGCTGATATGGCTCCGCGAACCAGAAACTAAACATAAAATTATCCTTTCACCCCAGGGCACATTGAAAAAGATTTTATCTTTACATTGAGTACTTTAGCTTAGTTTAAAGATTTAATATAATAATTACGTTCAAGGATTGAAGAAATGTCGCTGAAGGATAAGTCTGGAATAAAAGGATCCGCAGAACTAAGGTTGCGAAGAGGCAATGGATAAGCCATGATTACTGTAGGAGGAGATAGCCGTTGGAGCCTGAATGTCCTTGAATGGACACCGAGTCAAGCAGCAATAAGCAATCGCAGCATGGGACATCTAGCACGTTGAACTTACGAATAAATCAGTTTAAACCGACGCAGGAAGAGTAGAAATAAAAAAAGAGAGGCCGATGACCGAGTGTGGTGGTGATTATTAAGGAAGATATCCAGCAGAGAGCGTCCCGGTTGAAAATTACCCTTACCTAGGCTAAGTAGAAGAAAGGCTATAAAATTGATTTTGACTATAGGAATGTTTTAAGCATGACTAGGATTGGCTTTTTAGGATTGCAGTCAGGGTTTTTTTATCTGTTGTTGACCTATTAATACTTACCTTATGTTTGGACAGTCGAATAGACAGCTCAGTGTCAAGGCCATTCTTGTATATATTCTTCAAAACAAGACCGTTTTCCTCAAAGCCATCGAGTGGCGTGTAAAGCTTGTAAACATATACGAAGTCGAGTATGGACTTCCATTGCCAGATGCCCGTGAAACCAAAGTCCATTGAGCCCCAACCTACTCTGAAATCCACCTGTAAATAGATCCATTTAATTGGTTAAAGGAGTATTGTCTTAATAAGGATTTGGCTAAAATGAACAATATATTACCTCTTCGGGAGCTCTCTTGGCAGTTATCATAGCTCTGTTAAGATACTGTAGAGGTAACGCCACGTGGCCGAATATTTGGAAATCTTGCAGCGATAGCAATTTTAATAGTACTTCAATACCTGCATAAACAAATATGTGACAAACTTAATAAGAAAAACGTTAAAGAAGGTTTTCAGACATTTAAAATTTCAGGTACTATAAGCTTATTGTTGAAATGATGACAATATCGGGCTGTGTCATTATTAACAATTTATCAAGGAAAATAAATGATATAAAAAATGTTACCAGTAGTAGAATTGGGTGTGACAATCATGGCCACCAGATGTCTGTCGTGCTCCACAAAGCCGAACCTGGCTGTTGTTTGAGAGAACTGCGGGATCGGACTCGTGACATTCACAACTAGCATACAATTCGTGATGCGTCGCATGTGACCTGAGAGTATAAGTAAGAATACTTTTACAAGTTAAATCAAGATAATTCGTTAGCGTAGAAAATATGAGAAACCTAGCCGACCAAAAACGATTGCATACAACATTGAAATATAGGCTTTGTTGTTTTGATTTGAGGTTTGAATGATTTGAATTACATACAAAAATTGGCTCAAGTCATAACAGTGGACGCCACTGAGAGGTACGGAACAACCAATAGGAGATGAAAATATTTTCTTATTTATCTACGCAGATACATTGTTGTACTTAACTCATACGTTTTGATGGTTTAAACGCTTATTAAACTATAAAAAATTATGATAAATGGTAGGTATATTCAATTACGTACCGTTGACATAAATCTTGATAACCTTTTCTTCCAAATCTATATAGGTGATACCTTTTATGTCTCTCTTATGGCCAAACACAAATTCGGTTCGCAAAAATCCTTTTGTATAGCCCTGGTAATGAAAATACTCATATAAATTTTAAGTATTTACAATTTAAGAAATGCGGAGTTAAAAGACAAAAACACTCGCTAGGTCCCTTAGTTCATTGGTTCATATTTGTATTTACGAGTATCTAAGCTTTAAAATACCTGCATGTCTTTGTTTTTAGTATTTTTAATAAGAAAAAGATGCAGATAATCTAAATTTAGTTAAAGTAAAATATCGACGCATCGATCAAGATGGTCGATATAGATAGAGAGATAAGATCATCGATTTTAATTTACTTTAATTAAAGAAAGGACTCACTTGGAATGGTGTAAGAAGGACTACTCTCCCGGTCACATTGTTCTCATTCTGTCCTTTATGTATTGCCCAGGAAGAGTTGATCATTAGTAAGCCGTCTTCATTGTACTAAAGAAGAAAACATTATAAATTCACTGTTTATTTAAGAAATAACTGATGAATTCTGAGTTGCAGTGTTACAGTATGCGGAAGTTAAGAAAACTTACTGTATCACAAAATTCCCAATCGGATCCATTGAGAAATCAAATATGGTAGCGAATTTTCGATGCAGGATTTACAGGATTGGAAAAGAGACATATTATATTGGGTTCAGGAGATTATAATAATTACCATGCTCTGACCATTTTGTAAAATAAAACAAGAATTATAAAAAAAAAACATTAAAAGTGTTACTGTTATTACTGTCGAAATGGATATGACAAAGGACTAATGTACAGAGGATTTGAGCTATCTGTAAATTTTTTTGTACTGACCTGAAAACTCAGCAAAGTATCGACACTTTTCTTCCAAACGACCGTGTGCTTTGCAATGGCAGCCGCTCTCGGTAAGGTGGGTATGGTGGAGTTAACAGACGCGTTAATTACTCCGTAGAACTTAGTGGTGGTCAACAGGTAATCCGCCAGTAGATTGAACGCGAGGAAATTGTCCTGCCAGTTCATACTGCCGTTGACGGCTTGGAGGTTGTCTTTGTAGCGCCACCTGACATTTTGTAAGACAAAAATTTAGGACAGTGTTCTAGCCTCCTTCGATAACACTGTACGAGTTGTATAAAGTTTATATAAAATGCTGTTAGTAGCTCCGTGAGGCGCCCTGATGAGGGTGACATGTTCATAATTAATGAACAAACCCTCAATAAGTAAGTAATAAAGATTTAAAAAAAAACTTAGGGCCTGTTTCACTACCTTCTGATAAGTGTCGGTTAGTCTAAACGTTTACTCACTTTCTTACTTTATGTCAAGTGACAAAGACCCTTAGAGTTAGAAACAGGCCCTTAAAGTTGTAGAGTTAGAGAGAGAGAGAGAGAGAGAGAGAGAGAGAGAGAGAGAGAGAGAGAGAGAGAGAGAGAGAGAGAGAGAGATATCATATTAGTCTGTAAAATTGTAGACGTATTAAACATGACTTATGTATATTGGGTACGACAATATAGTGCTTTCATTATTCATATAAGGTCAATATTAGCTTATACGAAAGCTATGTCATTCTCTGCTTTAGAGCGCAATGGCTTCTAGAAAGGCTAGACGATTACGTTATAAACGAACATCCTGAGTTGAAAATTGTGTACTCACATGAGGTTGAAACTTGTGTCCTCCCAGAAAGGGAAGGGAGTGCTAAGGCTGGACAGTAAAGCGTATACAGTTTGGTCGTGGACTTCGGAGTAAGCCTTTACTCGCCACACTATCGAGGTTTGACTCGCCCAGCCCATCTGGACCATCCATTCGCAGAACCAATCTGAACAAGACGAGTATTGAAAATTAAGAACACGCCAACATGTTTTTTACCCGAGTGTGCGACAGAAAAGTTAGCGAGTGTTTCACGCGTATCTGGTTATGTATGTATGTAGGATTTTTCATGCACTCAAAGCATCCCAAGGGGCAGCTAATGAGGTGTCTATCGATTTGTCATAACCGGAGTGCGATGATTATAAAGACAATTGTAAAGGTCCTATAATTTTGGAATTATTTGGCCGTCTAAATTATAATCACGCGAACCAGAGTTATGAGGGGGTAAAAACAGCTCGAAAAGTTTCGTGTAAATATACACACTGCATAGAACAAGGCCGAAACTCGGCCTGACGCACTCCGTGCGTCTCGATAGGCAGATATTGAAAACTTCTGATTACTTACTCTCAAATGTAATAACGTTGGTAACATTGCAAAGTTGTTGTGAAGTTACCAGGTCGAGATCTGCCAAATAGGGTATTTAACAGTTCCAGAAATGCGTTGCGGTGCCACGTAAAGTATGATTTACGAACGCATAGAGGACAAACATAAAAACATTCATTTTTATATAGATTTTTTGGGACAGGTACCTTCGCGGGCATGCGTCCAACCGACAAATTCTCCAAAGAATCATCCCAATCGGATAAATAGTTTAAGAGTGCATAGAGGATATATGTACAGACCAACATTGATTTTTATATATATGTACACTGTACAGATATAAGATAAATAGTAATTTCATGGGAATAAGTGCCCAAGTTTGCTTACCTCTCAACAAGAATTCGAACTCTCCATTAACTACTCTCCCAGGGTAGTGCAAGGTGACATGTCCGGCGTGGTGCCAATCTCCCTTGTGGTCCAGTTTGGCGTCTATGCTGAGTTTCTGGGAGGGATCTCTATTAGCATCCCAGTTGAAGGACGCACTTAGCCGTTTCTGGCGAGGCGTCACCGCGCGCTGGTACGATATGTGCACGTCCCGGAGCCTGATAAAATATTGCAACCTTTATTACAGCAAAAGTAAGCGGAAATTCTAGTGGTGAAGACTTCGGGGAGACTGAGTTTGATCCCCGGCACGCACCTTAGCTTTTTGGAGTTATTTGTGTTTTAAGCAATTGAATATAATATGCTTTATCGGTGAAGGAAAACATCATGAGGAAACCTGCATGCCTGAGAGTTCTACATCATGTTCTCAAAGGCGTGTGAAGTCTACTAAATCGCACTCAGCCAGCGTGATGAACTACGACCTAAACCCTTTTCACTCTGAGAGGAGACCCTGTAGTGGGCCTGTAGTGGGCCGGTAATGGGTTGATCATGATGGTGATGATTATAACAATAATAGAATATTTTTTGGAGATTGATAGCAATTTGATTACCCAGTGATTTCTGCGTGATGAAACGCACGGACAAACGAACAGACATTTCACAATTTTATAATAATTACAGTTATGAGGTTAGTTCGTTATTCTTCCCTTTTAAAATTTTGTGTCTGTGTCAATATCAAATCTAACTAAAAAATGTACTAAAGATGAAAATCGTTCGAATAATTCAACACCACATAAATTTTTAGATAAACAAATAAATGGTACTCACTGGTCAAAATGTATATCCATATTGATGTTAGTATTGTTGTTGAGATCTGCATTCAGGTTCAAACTGTAGGCTTTGCCGCTGATGTCTATTTCGCCATATGCCGTGAAATTTTTCTCAGACAGCAGCAAGTATCGAACGCGTGTTTTGTATTTGTCTGCGTTGTATTCGCCCTGGAATTTACAAACTTATTTACTGTCGGCGATTGTTAAATATGTTGACAAAAGGTAGAATTTTCTGGTACCATCATTGCGCTCTCTATTTCCTCACTCTCATAGTGACGCTAATGCGACACTACCGGAGAGGCACGAGGTGTACCTAACATTACCAACTTTTCAACTTCTGTTACAGAGGATTTCTCAAATTAAAATCATTTATTTGCTAGATTGAGTGTTATGAAATACAACATTTGCCCCCTTCAACCCGCTTTCTTGACAGAAAAATTCGATAACTTTACTTGTGTAACCCGACCCGGGATTTGAACCCAAGACCTCACGATCCGCAGTTGAACCAGCCATTAGCCAGCCATTAGACCAAGGCAGGTAAATACTGTACCTCTGCAATGAACGTGATTTGTCGGTTGTCCTGCGTGAACTTAGCGTCGAGTGCGATGTCCTTGAAATGGCTGCTGTTGATCAACATCTTGAGGCGATGCGACGCCAGGTTCGTCTTGGACTGGTCTTGGTAAGAGGCGTCTATGTTGAAATCCACGTTGGTGAACCACACGCCCATCGCGTTAACCTGTTATACGAGTTTAAATGATACCTCATTTATTAATATAGTTTGGGACATAACAAACGCGAACTGAGCTCAATCATGTTTATATTAAAGTGAGACGTAGATATGTTACTAGAGCTCCGAAACTCCGAAACGCTCCGAAAGCGTCGAATGGAGTAAAATTCGCCGCTCCTCAGTCCGTAGTGTATTAACCCAACGGCGTTAATACAGGTACATCTTAATTTGAACTGTACCTGAAAGTCGATAGGTTGTTTTTCGTGCAACTTGGCCTTCAGCTTGCAGGGGTGCAGGGTCGGCAGCGTGACGTAACTTGAACGTAAATCGTTAATACAGGTACATCTTAATTTGAACTGTACCTGAAAGTCGTTAGGTTGCTTCTCGTGCAACTTGGCCTTCAGCTTGCAGGGGTGCAGGGTCGGCAGCGTGACGTTGAGCTCCGCGTCCACGTACAGCTGCGTGCCGGGCGGCGCGAACACGTAGCCCGACACGAGGATCTCGCGGGACGCCGGGTTGAAGTTCAGTACGGTTAAAACTGAGTACTTTGGGCCTGTCTAAAAAATAAAAAAATAAATCTTTTCCCCCGTCTTGTATAATAGCGACCCACTTCGACTTCGCTCGGGTGCAATTTACATGTGGTGTCATTTGTGTTTAATAATAAAAATAAATTTTGATTTCAGACCATCCGGTCCATACAAATTGTTAGTAACAATAAAAAAATGAAAAATAAATACCGAAACCTGCGTTAAGTACCTTCTTAGTGCCTAATAATGATGTGCTTATGTTTTTAAAATCACTATTTGATCGATTAGAGTTTATCGCTTTGGTATTGGTAGTTCGCAGTTAAGAGAAAATGGAAGAGTGAAGGCGAGACACATCCCTACAATTTTGTCTGAAATTAGGTAATATTTTTGTTCGAAATTCAAGCTAGCTTTTAACCTAGTTCCTCCTTCATCATTTCACCACAGAAAAGCGAGAAGTCGTGAGCGATGGCATCCCTATGTGGTAGACGTTCAGTCAGCTCGCACGAAACGCTTTCGGTCTACGTTTCTGATACGAAGGGTGTGGAACGACCTACAGACTTCCGTTCCGTTCCCCTCCTCGTACGACCTGAGTACCTTCAAGGCAAGAGTGAATAGGCATTTTCTAGGTAAGCGCGCTCCAACTTAGACCTCATCATGGCTTGTCAGGCATGATTGTCGTCAAGCGTAAGCCTATCTTTCAATAAAAAAAAAGCTGTAAGAGCCATAGTGAACTGTGTGATACCATAGTGAACCATAGTGAAGTGTCTCATTCAAGTATACGACATCGCTGAATCTATTACATACGAGTACTTTATCACAGCTGTGATAGCCTAGTGGTTAGGACGACCGACTTCTATTCGGAGGTCGTGGGTTCGATCCCGGGCACGCACCTCTAACTTTTCGGAGTTATGTGCGTTTTAAGTATTTAAATATCACTTGCTTTAACGGTGAAGGAAAACATCGTGAGGAAACCTGCACGCCTGAGAGTTCTCCATAACGTTCTCAAAGGTGTGTGAAGTCTGCCAATCCGCACTTGGCCAGCGTGGTAGACTATGGCCAAAACCCTTCTCACTCTGAGAGGAGACCCGTGCTCTGTAGTGAGCCGGTAATGGGTTGATCATGATGATGATGATGATGATGACTTTATCCATACAATAACCCGTCTCTGTATAAAAGGAATCCGTTTTGTTCTCACCTGGTCAAATTGGAACTTCATGAGTATAGGTTTGGGTCTTTTTAGTTCCACTTGCGTGTCCACTTTGAGTCCGTTCAGCTTATCGATACGTTTGAATACAAACGTGAACGCCGGGTCCGACCGCTGCTCTTTGGACGCGCTCACGTTGAAACCTATGTCGATGTGATTTTGAGTTTTCTGAAAAATAAAATAAACTCTAGGGATTCGAAAAGGTCTAAAAGTGGCGCTATTTTTGCGGCAAGTGATGACGTTTAAGAGCTGTCCTAGAAATAATAGTAACACACCTTCTGATAAGTGTTGGATAGCCTAAACGTAAGTTTTGTCACTTTCTTACTTTATGTCAAGCGACAAAGACAAAAGTTGTGAATAAGCTATCACAGGACACTTATCAAGGTCACGAAATTCATCTGTTCTTTATGTATTATACAAACATTTTTCTGCTATTTTCGCCGCTGATGTATTGTCTTTGATCACCGGTATTTTATTTTTGCTAAGAAACCTTCTATTCTTATACCAATAAATCAAAGGTCGCTGGGGTTAAGACTTAAGTCGCCGATTTCACAACAAACCCTTAGGCTTTGGTTTGCACCAAACATGAAAGAAACAGATGTAAAACACAACTTACTATATTCCTGAGTATAGAGTAGAAATTGTACATCGGATATGCCGTGAATTCCATAGACAATTCCCAGTACAGGTCGTGTCTGTAGGACATCGGCCTCTCGCTGTATAGGCCCTCAATTTTTATGGTTTGTTTTGGACTACCGTAGAATTGGTAGTCAAGGTGTAACTGAGTACCATGTGTAGGGCCGTTCACAGTGTAGTAGCCTATCATCCGACTGGCCAGTTGCCTCGTCTGAAAATCCGCTGTTATGTCCCATTGTGTGACGCCGCCTTTGGATTTCACTTTGAGACTACCTGAAAGTTTGCCTTTAAAGTTATAGCCCGACCAAACCACCAGTATTGACACAATGGCCCAACATATTGACTTGTGCATTCGGTCAAATAGTATAGTTTATTTACAACGGTGTTATTTTTTCATCACAAGCCATTTAAAGGGGACGAACCGTATCAATTGTTACAGTGGTAATAACCACCACTACAGTTTTTTAACGTCCCACTGCTGGGCACAGACCTCCTCTCTAATAGGAAAGAGGGATTTAGAGTTTAGACCCACCACGCTGCTCCAATGCGGGTTGGCGGGCTTAACCGACTATTGTCACATGCCAGCCAATGCGCCAACAGCCAATGTGGGTCAAGTGGCCAATATGTACAAGGCTCTTACAGTCACTGTCACCCGCATCGCACCGCAGAAGCCGTCAGTCGAGTGGTATAATTTTATTTTTTTTTCTTCTTTTTCGTCAATCGATAGACATGACGTGTCAATGGACTTGAGTTTCTTGACAGAGACAACTTACCGGACAATTCAGCAATCTTCTCATCGTTAACAATCCAGTACGCGTGAGGCAGCCACACGTGTCCATACTTCACGTCGTGTCTCTTCAGCGACATGACAGTGTCGAATTGCTTCCGGCCGTCCACGTCCAAGCTCGCCGACAAGCACTTGTCATAGGGAATGTTGCGGTACAGGGCGTTGGCTTTTATCGTACTCTCTGAGGATTGCAATGTTAGCGACGCCGTGCTCGTCGTGTTCGAGAGTAAGAGACGTGCGTTGAACATACGTTTCTCCTATAAGGATGAAGCCATAGATTTATTTCAAAGTAGGTACACTGGTATCCCTTGAACCATTTTCGCATGAAACATTGTTAAAGTGCAGCATGAACTATTGACTATTAAATGATTTTTTTCTCAAACTGTCACACTTAGTTCATGGAGTTATGTTGTCTATGGGCATTGTCCATTCGTTTAGAGATCGTTTCAACAAAAAATCACCCTTATGGACTACAAATATTAAGCAAAACAGGTGATTTTCGTAGAAAGGTCAGACTGCGTAGATCTACGCTAAAGCACCCAGATGTTAGAGAAATTGGAGCGTTTATCTGCGCTAAAGCGCTTGAGAGGTTAACACTTTTCAATTGAATTTAGAGATTGATATGTTTACATCAAGTAGGTTTATAGCGAGCGATTTGTTAGTAAAGGCTCGGATGTTAAAGCCTGACAAAAATATATATTTATTCGCATTGTAACACCAAGTGTAGACATGCCCATGGGACCTATTTTAGAGCCGTTCAGTGTTCACATATTATGACGTCAATGCCAGTAGAAGAAATTGTAGTCCCACAAAACTTATCTGGCCCGGTGACAGCGTTGTTAGTGTCGCTCTTATCACATTAAATGTTGCCAGTAAATACTTCTCTTTGAATTGAAATTTCAAAATGGCGTCATTAATTCAACTTTCCACCACTGGGTCAGACAAGTTTGCAGGACTGTTAGTTCTTTTATCTTTCTCAACTTGGTGAAGTGTTTTATTTCTCTACGAAAAAAAATTGATTATTCAAAGAAAGTAGTGATAGCCTAGTGGTTAGGACGACCGACTTCTAATTGGAGGTCGTGGGTTCGATCCCGGGGCATGCACCTCTAACTTTTCGGAGTTATGTGCGTTTTGAAGTATTTAAATATCACTTGCTTTAACGGTGAAGGAAAACATCGTGAGGAAACCTGCATGCCTGAGAGTTCTCCATAACGTTCTCAAAGGTGTGTGAAGTCTGCCAATCCGCTTGGCCAGCGTGGTAGACTATGGCCAAAACCCTTCTCACTCTGAGAGGAGACCCGTGCTCTGTAGTGAGCCGGTAATGGGTTGATCATGATGATGATGATGATGATGATGATGAAGAAAGTAAAAAGTCATAAAAAGATACCTTGCTGTTTGGTGTATCAAATGAGAAATCTATAACATTGGTAGTCTCATTCCGGTCCCACTTGTACCGCAGCGCGTAGGTCTTGGCCGAGGGGTCGGCCTTCTCCAACGAGATGATATATTTAGCTGGTCCACTCAGTAAGAAGTATGGCGCGTCGCGGAGGTTGGTCATGTTGGGGAACTGGAAACAGTACAGACTACAGGCGTAAAGTACAAAGTACTGACAGCAGTTATGCCTTCGCCGTTTTTCCTCACTTTATTATCCTTACTCTATTATGTTCTTCTTTTAGACTTAAAAAGCCGCGGCTAATAGGCCTCTTATTCACACGCCGTGAAAAATTACGGTTACGGTTACTTGGTCGTCAGTGTTGTATGAAGCACGATGGGAGCTTGTTAACGAGCTTGCGGCGCTACGGCAGCGCCGTGCCGTATAAACCGTGCCTGTTAACAAGCTTCCATTGTGCACAACACTGATGATCATGTAACCGTAATTTTTCACGGCGCGTGAACAAGAGGCCTTAAAGTTCTCAATGGTATCGAGTAAACCGATTTTTTTTGACAAGCAGTTAAGTTCTGACAAAGTTTCTTGATTGATTCTTTAGTGAATAGATTTTAGAATTAAATTGAAAGTAGTGCAGTTTATTTTACCTGATAAGCAGCACAGACTTTAATGCCGATAGCTTTGTCGAAGGTGCTCCAACTGCACGTGTTCTGTTCTATTCTGTTCTTGTTTATTCCCTGTTGAGGCAACTCATCGTCCCCGTGAAGGATGAGAAGTTCAGATCTATTTTATGTAAAAAATATGGCTTAGTTATGTAGATTTTATACTTTAATCTCTTCTCTTAAGGTTTTGCGGGTACGCTCGATGTAGTAACCTAAAAACTTATTATCAAAACTTCTACATAAGAAACCTGTGAGTTAACTATCTAAAGAAGGCTATAGTTACTCTTAGGTTAAAGGTAGAGGTTTTTCTCAGTGTCAACAAACGAAGGACTTTTATGGAATTCTGAGAAAGAGGATTGTATCCATGCTAGCCTTCGATCAATAATATATATTCAGTCCCATACTAATCTAATTGTAAAGTGATACCTACGAAAAATAAGAAAAATATAATTTTCTTTCAAACCTCATTAAACTTGATCCACGGGTGTTTGTATTTTTATAGTATTTTTAAAAGAAAACTGCATCATAGTGTGTTTGCATTGGCTTTCTCACTGAAAATAGGTTATCAATCGTGGTCGAGAACTTTTTGTTTCATCAACACTTTTTAACGACCGACAGCATAGTATAGGTATGTTTTTGACCGAAGGTGCTGGCCAGAACTGCATAAAATTAACTCCTGAATAAATGATTATTTATTTAAAAACTTGCTAATTGGATGACATACTAAAAGCTGGAAAATTAACTGTTTCACTGCCTTCAAAGGTATAAACTTACTTGGCAGCAAAAATTTCCTGTTTGTCCCTGGGTAAGGACAGATCCAGCTTGAGCTCGTCGAGCCCCCGCATCGACAGCTTGGCGGCCAGCGACGTGGCGGTGTACAGGCGCGACGACAGCCGGATGCCGCTGGAGGCCAGCGTGCCGGCCGACACGCTCATGGTCGCCGCTATGTTTACCGCCACGCTGAACATTACAACCATCGTCATTAACCCATTACGGACCTGACACCACTACTGACAAAATACGAGGCTAGTCCTAAACAAAGGCTTATAAGTCTCGAGTCTTTGAAAACGCTAACCTCAACCCATTACTGGCCCACTAAAGGGCACGGGTCTCCTCTCAGAATGAGAAGGGTGGGTGGTGGTAGTCCACCACGCTGGGCGCCTTTGAGAACATTATGGAGAACTCTCAGGCGTGCTAGTGTTATTTTAAGTTTTAGTGAAAAAAGGTATTTTAAATGGCACACTCACCTGGGCCTTATTTTCCCTTCAAAGTCCAAGTTGCCCGACTTTGAGTACTTGTCGATGACTGTGCCGGACATCTTGGTATCCATGTAGCTGGTGCCCATGAGGTTCAAGTTGAGCGGCAGCCCGCAGCCGGTCGGCACGGAGAACGTCGTGTCGAGGAACAGAGATGCTTTGTTGTATGAGATTTCCTATACGAACATAATATTGCTGTACAAAATCTCCGAACTGAACTATTGACAGGTCTAAAACTAGCTCTCTATCTTATATCTCTTTTCCACAAAGCACGTCGTAAAAGAGACAGCAATAATTAATTTTTAGGACTCTCATTCTTGTTTAGTTCAGAGAGTTAGATGTACAATATGCACAACTCAGACCAATGTCAAAAGTGCACCACGAGAGAACAGACCAATATGGCAAGCGGAGCAAATACACTTTATGAGACCAACTAATGGAGACCTTAGAAACTTAGGATCTCGGAGTCTAGAGTGTATCGATTCCATTGTCGAGTTTTGCTCGTTCATAGTGTGATAACTTAGAATAAATTTGTCAACACTCCCTCAATTTACAACGGGCAATGTGCATAACTATTCTGTTTGGAAAAGGACAATGCATGACTTAGTGACGAAATGACCTTCATTAAGAAACACGAGAAAAAAAGATTCGGCACGTGGTAGGTGTAGTACTAGTCTCTTACCTTTCCCGACAAAATCTCCAAAATCCTCAATTTAGGGTTCAATCTCTCCAAAGATTTTCGTATTTCTTCGTCTCCTTCCGCACTCCAAAAGGATATCTCGTTACCGAAAACCTTAAAACCCAGCTCTGCCATGGGAAAACGGTGCTTAAGGGCATTGTTTTTGTAACCAAGACCGTCTACTTTATCCCGCACTTCGTCCGCTTCGTTGGTCGATCGGAAGAAACGCAGCTTGTTTATTTTGTCGGTCACTGTGTTTTTATTCAGAGGTCCATTGTTTCCGAACAGACTTTCGAAGTATTTCTCGAAACCTTCCCCGCGAGCTTTGATCTAGAAGTTTCAATTATAAATACATATTACATTCTTACGAAATGCCGTATATTTATCGAATATATGTGAAATTTTATCTATTGCCTTGTGTGTGTTTATGCATATGGGTGATATGCAAAACTTAATGTCGTGTACAAGAAAAGACACTTGCGCATGTTACATGCACTGTGTGGGCACACCCACGACGCTTCATACAAGAGAACTGGTACTGAAAAGGACAACGCTATACGTACATCGAATGAGACAAGTACAACACTACCAGTATACGTCCTAACTACTATGCATACTTCTGCGTTGCGGGCGACAACGACCGACGATTGGCGGATGAAAGAAAGAAGAAAGAAAATTATGTGGATTGATAGTGTTACTTTCTTAGGCAGTAATAGTTAGTATTCTTTGGGTTGGGATGTGTTGGTGGGTTACATTAACACTTGCCTCTAACAAATTGATGGATTCGCCAAACATGTCGATGGTCAAATTGAGAGACAAAGCCCTCGGAATGTACGAGTCCGGTGAAAATATAACGTTTGCTTCGTAATTGCCACCTGTACAACAAAGAGAAATATTAAGGCATCATCCTGATAAAAAAGTTATCTGATTTAATAAGATAATGTGGCCAATTCTGTTGTACACAATCTCTAAACTTAAACTAAAATGACAGGTCTAAATTTATTCCTATCTCTTTCACAATGCTCACTGCGGAAAAGGATAGCAATAGATTTAGACCTGTCATTTTAGTTTAGTTTAAAGATTTGTGTACAACAGAATTAGCCACATTGAATAACATTAAGTTTAAAATTTAAAAAAACCCCCGACATTCACCATCTTGTGGCGGCGGCCATCTTGGATTTGCATAGTGCTAGTCAAGCCCTTTCATTTGATATCCATATTAAGGGAGTTGTGAAAAAATATATAATCAGCCATTTTTTAGCGACGGCCATCTTGAATCGATTTTCATCAAACATAGCTAAAAACACTCTCGACTAATTTACCTTTCAAACAAAAAAAAACCGCATTCAAATCGGTCCACCTGTTTAGGCGCTACAGGGGAACAGACAGACACACACACACACACAGACACGTCAAACTTATAACACCCCGTCATTTTTGCGTCGGAGGTTAAAAATGTATCATCACTGGTCGGGTGCAGTTTGGCAGACTTCACGCGCCTTTGAGAATATTATGGAAAGCTCAAAGGCATGCAAGTTTCCTCAAGATGTTTTCCTTTAGCGTTAAAGCGAGTGATATTTAATTGCTTAAATGTACATGACTCCGAAAAGTTATAAAGTGGTATACTTACCGGCATTATACTGGTCAAAGAAAATGCTCTGCTCATAGTTCCGCGAGAACATCCTAAAGTCCGGATTGTCCTCGAGCTGCGGCATGGTGTTGCCCGACAGCAGGCCCTGGATCTCCACCCGGGAAGGCAACGACGAGTGCCCGAGGTTGTTCAGATGACTCCACACAAATGTCGCAACTATCGGACAGAGAAGAGAACGTTGGAACAAATGTTTTTTTTAATAGGAATAGCGGGCAACTGAACAAGCGGGTCACTTGATGTTAAGTGATTACCGCCGCCCATGAACATTAGCAGCACTTGAGGAACCACTAATGCGTTGCCGGCTTTTGAGGACTGGGTCTTCAGCTCGCTGCCGGAACACACGGATGCTTTGCGGCAGATTACGGCTGAAGTGTGGTCGCTAACCAGGCGGATTCAGGGTAGAATCCTACCACAAAGCGGTAATATCATCCAGATTACGTTGTGTGGTATCAGGCACAACGACCCGTAAAGGGGACTGAGAGTGTCAGGGCCTCGTTAGCATATTGGCAGGGCGCAGCGCGCGCAGGTGAGGTTAACTTTGGCCACATAGGTGGAATTTGGGCCACTTACTTGTTTGAGCTAAAAAACTAATAAGGGTTAGAATTATCCAAGTTTAGGTCCTTATCCTTATAAATCTACGTTCCTTTTTATTTAAAAAGCTAATAGAATTGCGAAATACTTATTACATACTAATAAGATAATATACAATAACTATCTTCAATGAATTGAGGCGTCTTAAGTGGATTCCCCTCTTTAATTTATTCAGAAATTAAAACAGTATTGGACCGGATTTGACAAAATTGCCATATTTACTCAATTTCATGCTAAATTAAAAAAAATCTACATTGATGTTAATTCTGTTTTGTACACAATCTCTAAATTAAAATAAATGGACAGGTATAAAAATATTGCTTCCTTTTTCGCAGAAAGTATTGTGAAAGAGATAGGAATAGATTAAAACCTGTCCTTTTAGTTTAATTTAGAAATTGTGTAAAACAAAATTAGCCCCATTGTCTACAATTACTGTAAAACAATACGGTGACTGAATGATAAACAACGCATGGAGTAAACAGGACTCAGGAGGACCTAGAGGTTCAAAAATTGTGGAGAATACTCCTTGAGTACCGAACCTAGAGGTGTATACCAAAGAGATTTTTGAAATTCCATCCCAAATAAACCCGAAAAACCAGACAGTGTGACGCATTCTGGGAGAGGCTTACGTTCAGCAGATACGGAAATGGGCTGATGACATAACATCCCCAAAATTTGAAAAAATCCAAAATCCACGTGGACGATGTTACTAGTGGCAAATCTAGTCTGACCTTGGTTAACGGGCTCGTGGCGTAGTGCGTGGAATATCTTTCGGATGGTGCTGAGGTTGGGGCACCTCATCACTTGGAGATACGACGCGATCCTGATCTCAACGTCAACCAAATCAGCTCTGTACGTTTCTAGAAAGTATTCTCTGTGGAAAAACAGTTTTAATTTAACGATAATTCATAAAAAATGTAGATATTTGATGAAAATTTATGTATTAAATTATCTCTTGGTTGGAGGTTGTTGGTCGGTTATGAGGTTATAAAGGTGGGAAGATTTACTTGATCTACTTGAAAAAGACTCCATTAATCTGTGTTTAAAAAGAGGTTGCAGAATTCAGATGGCATTTGATCAGTGTTAAATCTGGTAACCTGTCAATTTAAAATAATAAGCCGGTCACCAGAAAAATAAAGAGGAAGAATGGTAGAAACAATTTACTAACTACTACTTAACTGTGAGAAATGATTTGAGTCAGCTTACCTTGTTTCAAAATTGTAGGAGTAATTTATTTAGGGAAGGATGAGGAATAATTTCAGTTAACTCACCGTGTTTCAATACAAGGCGTCCTTCGAAAAGCGTCGATAGCGGTCAGTCTGATTGGCACAGATATCAATGTGTCTCCTATTAAATTCATTAGGACATCCGCGAATTCCTGCTTGAAACCGCCAATGTTGCCGAGGGCTTTTATGGCTATTACGAGCTAAAAGATAAATTCAAAGAACATGAATACAATGAAAACAATTAAAATTCTATCCCACAAAGTGAAAGATTTTGGCACACGATCACACATTTTTCGAAAATTAGATCAAATGGATGAGCTATCGATTCTAAACTTACATTGTCTCTGTCTTGCCTTTGTGCGTTCACAACTCCTCTGCCGATGATCTCGTTGACAATGTTCTGGAATTCTTCGAGGATCTTTTTTGGGACTTCCTCTTCGCAACATTCCCGCACTACAATTTGATATGTACATAGTTAATACATGATATGATGAGCAATTTTTCTAGACCATGCATATTGCACAATTGAGAGTAAAGTGAATCTTGGTGCTTGGAACGTGAGCGAGAAATAAACATTATTGGTTTTAACATAGACTTCGACTGTTTCACCATCTTCTGATAAGTGTTGGATAGCCGAAATGTATGTTTTGTCGCTTTCTTACTTTATTAACTAATAGGCCCTTAATGATGTAATAATTCTACTTAGTAAGGGCCTGTTTCACCACCTGATTCACCTGATTCACACCTGAAGTGTTGAATAGCTTATTCACAACTTTTGTCTTTGTCACTTGACATAAAGTAAGAAAGTGACAAAACTTACGTTTAGGCTATCCGACACTTAGCGGAAGGTGGTCAAAACGGTGATGAGACTTTTAAGTTTTAATTTCAGGCAAGATATTTTAGGAAAATTCGCCCTCCCACCATAATAAAGGTGATCCTTACGTGATTTCCCGTTGTGTTTACAGTAGGAGTGCGTCATGGACGAGACGGTGAAACTGACCACCTTATCGTTTTTCTGCTTCTGCAGTAATTCGAGCATGCTCTTCAACATGTCGATCTTTGGCCTGCAAAAAAAATTATAATAATAATTTAATTCATTTGTACGCGCGGCGCTGTGTGCATGAACAATGGATGAACAATTTTATAGTTAATTTTTATTTTAAAAAAAGTACCAAAAAGCACTCGTTTCAACAGGTTGTACAAATGATAGGGATTCAAGTACATATAATCTATTTTGCTGGTTGACTTGAAAGGTGAACAGGTCTCTTTACGCGCAAATGACGCGTTATGCACGACGCATAGGAAATTATTAACGCAAACTATCAAACCGCGATACGAGTGAAAAACTAAACTCTACAACATCTAAAGCGCACAAGTTTTCTGTAATTCGTTCATCCTTTCAGCTAAAGAAAAACTACTGAGTTATTTATCCAGTTACAAGTCACGGCAAATAAGTCTAGCGTTGACCTTCAATGCCCAGAAGTCAAAAATGAAGTATCTCGGGGTGTGAGAGGGTCGCGGGGAGGGCGTGTGGATCGTTCGTAAGTACTAATTAGCTCTCGCGGATCCCTCGTAGGTGCTGATTGGCTCTCCAATCGTATTGTGTCCCGCTTACTCGTACGGCGCTGCGCGCACTTGAAGGTCACCGCTCGACTGACGTGCCGCGGGTTATACATACTTACTTTAGGAGGACTATACGCAAAATCATAATCGTAGTATACAATTCATAACTCACCGTGGAATCATCGCCATGGACATGAGCCATTCGTGCCTCGTGTCCTTGTCAGCTTCGTTGTTCAGGATCATGTTTTTGATTAGCTCCACGGATCCGGGACTCGCTATGTAGGGGAGCGCGTCTAGAATGTGCTTCCTGAAATGTGTTTGAAACGTTCACAAGCGTCGGAAGGTTACCTTTAAGGATTTTTTACTAAGATTTATGATAAAGAGTGCCTTTAGCGTTTTAATTCTTCTCCAATTTGGGCAGATTCTCGCAATTAGAGGCGCACTTCATTAAATTATAAATAATGGTCATCGATCAATTCATTGAATCTTTAAATAAGCCATCATTTGTCTGTACTAAAAAAGCGTTAACTGATTCTGAGATTGACATTTTCTAAGGGCCTATTCCACCACTTTCTGATAAGTGTTGGATAGCTTAAGTATTCACAACTTTTATCTTTGGCAATTGACATAAAGTCCGAAAATGACAAAACTTACGTTTAGGCTATCCGACACTTATCGGAAAATGGTGAAACAAGCCCTAAATCTTATTAGGAGTTCTCTATGTTACCGTTGAACGACTCTGAGGGCGGCAAGCTAAGACAAGTTTGTCTGTTGCGCCTTAGGTTGTATAAGTAGTATGATTACCATATCAATTTTGCGGTAGTAATAAAATTGTTATTAGTAAAGCAATATAAACAAAATTTTCACGATATGTAATTATAAAAAGAGGATTTACGAGAACCATCTAGTTATTCTTTCTGTTTTTCGAAGAGATTTGAACGGCAGTATAATATTGTGCTTGAGTGGCGACCTCGCATCAGTAAACGAAGCGTAGGAAGACCCCCCCCTAGATGGACGGATGATCTCAAGTGAGTCGCTGGCAGCCGCTGGAAACAGGCCGCATAAGATCGTGTTCTGTGGCGATCCTTGCAAGAGACCAGCAGTGGACGTCTATTGGTTGAGACGACGACGAATAATATTGTGCACTATTCTTTTTAACCCCCAACGCAAAAACGACGGGGTATTATAAGTTTGACGTGTCTGTGTGTGTGTCTGTCTGTTCCCCTGTGGCGCTCAAACGGGTGGACCGATTTGAATGCGGTTTTTTGTTTGAAAGGTGAATTAGTCGAGTGTTGTTAACTATGTTTGATGACAATCGGTCCAAGATGGCCGCCGCTACAAAATGGCGGATTACATATTTTTTCACAACTGCCTTAATATGGGTATCAAATGAAAGGGCTTGACTAGTAGAATAGCACTGTTACAAATCCAAGATGGCCGCCGCTACAAAATAGCGAATGTCGGCGGTTTTTTAAATTTTTAATTTATACTTTGCAAACTGATTAGCTTCCTTAATTGTAAGCGATACTTACGAAGCCGTTGGACAGATAGTGGGCGCCCTGGCGAGCAGCTGCGCCAGCGCCGGGTGGTGCAACTGCCGCGCCGCGCGCACCAGCCGGCCCCACAGACCCACTATGGACCCACTGTCCATGTTCTCATCCACCGTAGATATTTCATCGTCTGAACTGTGCTTTACTCTGTATACAAAAAGATTTTGTTTCTATTATGATGGAATTGTATTATACAACCAACGTTATGTTTAGATGTCAAGATGAAATCTATACTCTATACTAATAAATAAAATTGAAGTGTCTGTCTGTAATTTCGAAATAACTACCACATATTAAGCTCATATGGTTATTTGAACGATACCATAACCGAATCACACGTTTTTAAAATTTTTGTCTGTCTGTCTGTTTGAACGGGCTAATCTTCGGAACGGCTGAACCGATTTTGACGGGACTTTCACAGACAAGTAGAGGATTAACCAAGGAGTAACATAGGCTACTTTTTTAACCGACTTTCAAAAAAGGAGTTGTGTTGAAATCGGTAAGTACCTATGTTAAAAAACGCCCTGATAGGTATTTTCGTTGCGCGAGACGGCCGACGCTCGCGCTGCACGGAACTCCCCGCGCCGCGCACCCCGCGCCCCTGCGCCCTGCGCCCGCCGTACGCGGTACCGCGGTACGCCGCCGCGCGGCGGGGGGCGGGTGGACCAGAAATCTACTTATCCCTCAGGATTTGTGAAAAACCGAAATTCACGCGGGCGAAGCCGCGGGCAAAAGCTAGTAATATATAAAAATTATTCTAATTGAAAAATTAAGCAGGAAATTCATATTCAACTAGCGCCCGTTCGAATTTTCACTCGCGTAATAATTCCACGCGAGACTGTACCGTGGAAGTTTTGAAAATTCTAATTCTGTACAAAACCTAGATTTCTACTAGGTCCTTTGGACCTGAGCGATGATGAGCCAGTCAGTCAAGACTTTTTATATAACGTACAAAAGATAGATGTTAGATGCTAAAAGAAGAAAAATTATATCATATTTTTAACCCCCGACGCAAAAACGACGGGGTGTTATAAGTTTGACGTGTCTGTGTGTGTGTGTGTGTGTGTGTCTGTCTGTTCCCCTGTGGCGCTCAAACGGGTGGACCGATTTGAATGCGGTTTTTTTTGTTTGAAAGGTGGATTAGTCGAGAGTGTTGTTAGCTATGTTTGATGAAAATCGATCCAAGATGGGCGCCGCTACAAAATGGCGGATTACATATTTTTCCACAATTCCCTTAATATGGGTATCAAATGAAAGGGCTTGACTAGTAGAATAGCACTATGCAAATCCAAAATGGCCGCCGCCACAAAATGGCGAATGTCGGGGGTTTTTTAAATTTTCAATTTATACTTGTTATCTTCACAAGTTTCAAATCTACGTGGATAGTAATACTATCAGTCATGTGTAATTATCTGTGAAATCGAACAGGCATTATCTATTGAAGGAGTTTTGTCTCTCGGAAGACATGAAATTCTCACTTTATGGAGACCAAACTCTATTGCCTCAACATTTTACTTACAGACAAAGTAGCTTCAATACGTCTCTGGCGGACTTCAGCTCGCCCGTGTCAGATCTTCCGTACGGCGAGTGGTGGTGCAGAATGTTAGAACGCTTATTTATAACCATCCAAGCTGAAATAGAAAGTGACCCTAATATAAGATGTCCACAATCCAGATAACATTACCTATTTGGTTGAGGACGACAAAATTCGATGGCGATGGAATTAATGGAAATAACAAGCATAATATTGAAAAAGAAAAAAAAAACATGATTGTATAAAAAGTGAACCGAAAAACACAAAACATAGCTTATAGGGTAGCCTAGACGAATCGATAGACTCCTCATTGATTAAAATCCATCCAACAGTTTGAATGCTACGAGGGTATAAATAATCCCACATGCGCCATACTATAACATATAGACGCCATACCTACATCGGTAAACTGACGTTTCATGGGTTGCTACTTTTTAACGGAAAAAAAAATAGAGATGGATTATAAATGAAATGAAATGAAGCTATCACATCAATATTGAGATTAGGTTGACAACATTATTTTACGGAATGACATTTTGAAACGTCAGTTTACTGCATCGAATTAAAAGTCGGAGTATACGCATAAAATACATTCTTTGTCAAGAAACACGATGTTCTTGCTAAACACTTTAATACTGATGATAAAAAACTTCTTTATTACCTTTATTATCAGCGTCCATGGAGTCGGAGCCAGTCTTGTTGACTTCCTCCACAAGCACTAGATCTTGGATGACGGTGGTCATTCCACCAGAATTCCTGCCCGAGAAAGGCTCAAACAGATGCCGCTCGCGACAGTTCACCGACTTGTAGATGTGATGGTCCACTGATATGACGCACTTGCTCTCCGATTTCAGGACCGGCCATGTTTGAAATTTCTGGTCAAATTCATGAACGAAATAATCAACAAATCACATTCAAATCGGCCAAGTCAGAAGCAAAAATATTGCGCACATAATTACACTTAAAAACATAGAGGTCAAATTGTGAACCTCTTTTTTTAACCCCCGATGCAAAAACGACGGGGTGTTATAAGTTTGACGTGTCTGTGTGGGTGTGTGTGTGTGTGTGTGTGTGTGTGTCTGTCTGTTCCCCTGTAGCTGAATGCGGTTTTTTTGTTTGAAAGATGAATTAGTCGAGTGTTGTTAGTAGTTGTTTAATAAGGCATATAGCCTATAGGTTTAGTACTACTTCACACATCAGTTCTAGTTCACACAACATGTTGACAACATTGAAAGATTTCGAGTATCTCGTAGATTTCGACAGAACTAATTCAAAGTTAAATGGACCTAAATGGCTTTGTTTTAAGGTTCCAGTTGCTCCATGCATCTACAGAAGCTGACTAGCTAGAGCTAGAAAGGTAGTGGAAACACGAGTCCTGAGTCCTAATTACTATCAGTAAGTAGATTCTACTGTAAAAAGCTGGCAAGAAACTCAGCATACCTTCATCTAAATATCAAGTCCTGCCTGCATTTTATAATTTTGAATCTATTTTCACACAAAGGTAAAAGCTGCTGTTGCGTATAAAACAATGCTCGAAATGAATCAGGCAACTACCCTATTAAAGTAAGGCTAATTTCGTATAGTTGACGCTAAATATTCGTCCCTGATGTGGTGAGAGGGAACTAGCGCAGATTTGTGCCGGCTCCCTCCCTTTTGTCCGGCCACTGATATTTAAAATATGCTATTGCGACGCGTCTTGCGGCTATATTCAGACACTATATGATTGGCGTCTACTCTATAGTTTGTTGGTCTAGTGGTTAGCATATTCGCCTGCAGATCACGAGGTCCCGGGTTCGATTGCCGGGTCGGGCAAATAATTGTTAGGCATTGGGTTTTTCTGTCAAGAAATGCTCAGTGCCAGCCCGGAGTGGGTAGTTGGCGGTGTATCACCCCCGTGCCTCGGAGACTACGGTCCCGGTTATTATCACTATCAAGTGACAATAGTCGTTAAAGCCCGCCAGCCCGCATTGGAGTAGCGTGGCGAGTCTAAGCTCTAAATACCTCTCCTATGAGAAAGGAGGCCTGTGCCCAGCAGTGGGTCGTTAAAAGGCTGTGGTGATGGTGGTAGTGGTGACTCAAACCTCGATACGCGTACACTGCCAACAGTTTTGTCAGTTTGACGTCTGTCTAGTGCTGACGTCACTAAAATGGCGGCCGGGCCCGATACCAATTTGCGGGGCTTATATCTTTCTAATCTGCCGTTGCGTACAAAATAATGCTCGAAATGAAACAGGTAACTAGTAACTACCCTACTAAAGTATGGCTAATTTAGATATGTACACTCACACTCACACTCTGAAAGTCATAGCGCACGGTCTGCAGGATGGACATGTACTTGTAGCGGTCGGTGCACTGCGCCAGGTCGCGCGTCTTCACCAGCAACAGGCTGGTGTTCTCCTGCCCCCGCACACTGTACTCCACGTTGCAAGTGCCGTGGATGTCTTGCTGAAACACAAACACCAATAGAATAGAATAGAATAGAAAAGTTTTTTATTCAAATAAACTTTTACAAGTACTTTTGAATCGTCAATTGAATCTACCACAGGTTCGGAATGCAGTTCCAGCCGAGAAGAACCTGCAAGAAACTCGGCGGTTGCTCTTTTTTAAAAATAACATTATAACAATTATTATTATCAATGTACATGATTGAAATGCTGTCTCGCGCATTGCTGGAACGAGTTAAATCCAAGCTTTTTTATCGTTTATATAATCTTCAATTGTATAATAAGCTTTTTTTATGAGCATACTTTTAATAGAGTTCTTAAGAGCGTTGATGCGTTCTGCGCCGTTTTAGCTCATTTTTAAGCTATTTTGACCCTTCATATGTTGTTCATCTATGCATTTACTTGAAAACTTATTTATACTACATTGTAGACAATTTTGTGTTCTAGGGAATTGGAAGACAACATTTTGCAATTTATTGATAGTTTTTGTCTTATTGCCAAAATACCAAAAGCCTATTTTTGAATTTTGGGAATCGTGGAATCTTTGACGTTCACTACGTCAAAAGTTACTTGTTCAATTCACACACAAAGATATATTTATGAAAGGAAATGCCCTGAACTAAAGACATGGAAGAAAACATTTTTTAATTTGGCGTTTTTTACATCATAAAAATCCAAGCAAACGAATTTTAATTTCAGTAAATTATAGACATATAAAACCGTCATTTTAGTAGATTAATTTTCGCCATTTATAAGTAAAATTAAGTACATATAAAAGTAAAACATATTAGCAATAATATAAGTAAAAAAAAAACCAACATTAATTACTATTTGTTTCCAAAATATAACTTAGAAACATACACCAAAACGCAGAAAGAGGCAGTAGGAAATTGAACTAGCAAACTAGTATGAGCCGAGGCCTCTCCGCGAACGGACGTAACGCTTTTTGTCTTGGCAATTCTTATTGGATTACATGGAATATACGTAAAATTGTAGTGCGACTGTCACTATTCAATACTAGATATTTTTAATGCTCGCTATTTTTTCTTACAGATAGTTTAAAACTTTTTACGTATTTTTAATAATTGTAATATATTATATTATAGTTATAGTTGAGGATTATAGTTGTAAATCAGTAATCCATACTATATAATATTATAAATGCGACAGTGTGTCTGTCTGTCTGCCGATTTTTATGTAATTAGGTACAGAGTTAGCTTACATCCTGGGGACGGATATAGGATACTTTTTATCTCGGAAAATTAAAGAGTTCTCACGGAATTCTTAAAGGTCCGTCCGTTTAACCGATTTATACAAAATTTGGTAGGTACAGAGGTAGCTTGCGTCTCGAAACTTGACATAGTTCCCACAGGATTTTTAAAAACCTAAATCCACGCTGACGAACTCGCGGCCAACATATACTTACATAATATTATGTGGAAAATGAACTAGAAAATAGCTATCGTATACAAAAACTATCGTCCGGTAACTATTAAAATTTAAAATCGGGAAATTACATCAAAATCAACATGGCGGGCTGATATAGGCAACTTTCTTGAAAGTAGGTATAAATGTTTGAAAAGGGAGCGAGAACGGGAACAGGAAATCCATGATTCCCTCGGGATTTGTGAAAAACCCAAATTCACGCGGGCGAAGCCGCGGGCAAAAGTAGAGTATAATTTTTTTATTTAAATAATCCATACTAATATTATAAATATGAAAGTGTGTCTCTCCGTCTGATAGCTTTTCACGGCCTATTCTTTTTACCGATTTGGCCGAAATTTAGTATCACAGGCATGGACATTGGTTATTTTAGACTTTTTGATGAAAAAAAAACTTACATACATACACCTATGTTGGGCACAATACCTAGGTTGTTGGGCACAATTTATCGCAATAGCACAAAGTTATTTTTTGTATTGTTTTATAAAATGGCTGATAATTTTTTACCCGTGCAATAATTTTCTATTGTTATTGTGGTAAATGGATTACACTAGCACAACACCTGCAAGAGATTAGATACTAACTATCATTTGCACGTGGTCATCGTTTGAGCAACTTTATTTGATAATTTTATTTATATTTTCGAACAGGAATTTTCTTTTTATTGCAATCGACCCTTGATGGCTATTGTCAGTGTGATAAAAACTGCTTTAGCGTTGCAGGTGCTTATCTCTTTTATTGCTCTCTGTTTTGTTTTTACGTTAGGTTGGGTGCGAAAACAAAAAAAAATACTTTTATTAATTTTTTTTTAATTTTGATTCTGAATGATTCTGCATTTTTCTTCACTATCTTACCCTTACACAAGTAGGCATATAAAAAAATCAATATCAGAAGCTGTACTATATTCTCCAATTATAACTTTTATGTACTGGTCTACTCTATAAGGTCTTTTTCAAGCATTATACATTAATTATGCCTGCTTTATAAAATTAAAAATCTACGAACTAAAAACTTAGGTATAGGTGCCTAAGAATATTGAAAAAAATAATAGCCCGTTTGAAAATGGTAAAAAGATCAAAACGGTTTGTTACACTACACTGCACTCGGAGCAGCCCGTTCATTCACGTAAACAAAGAATCCCAGGTAAATGCCTAAACTTGCGAAGCGGGTCCGTGCGTCAACGCTCTTAAACTTGTGTAAAGGCTAAGGTAATACTATAAAGAACGTTAATGGTACAACTGTGCTGAGTGAACGCAGACCAAAGACAATAATAATTAATTAATCAAATGATTAAATCAACAAGGATGGAAAATTCCACTAAGCTTTAAGGTACTTTTAAATAGTAAAAATTTTCATTAAACTTTCATAGGGTGTTTTTAAATAGGTAGTCCAATACATTTTACCAAAAATGAAAATACCTTGTGTTACTAAATTAAACTAGAACGTCTAATAAATTGAAAATGTTTTTTAATAAGTTTAATAGCAAATTCTTACTAGGTATTTCACACTTTTTTTTATGCATTGTTTTGCAAGATGAATTTTTTTTTTCTTACGCAAGTGGCTCATTAAACATAGTACAAATGTATTGTTTTTTATCTTCAAAAATAAAGAAAGGAGGGCCCTCCACAGACTGAAAGTAGTCAATTTTGGACACTTTTATTACCGGTTCACACAGGTCACACTTGGCCGGTTTTAATCTTTGAATTATAATTTCACTAATGCAAATGTAACAAACTTATTAATCATTGCCAAATTTTTGTCAAAGCTTACCTCAACACCTTTAAAGTTAATGTCAAATCTCTTCATGCTGTTCTGAAACAGTGACAGTATGGCTCGCTTGTAGTTGAGCACCCAGTCCTCCTCACTCTCCTCCGGGCATATTTCTGATATGATCCCATTGTGAAAGGAAAACCTGGAACACAAATTTTCCAGGATTTATGGAATGACTTTGTTGTGCATAAACTTTTCATATAGTGACTTAGAGGATTAAATTGACAGGTCTTAACACTGTGCAGTGAGAAAGATGATCTTTTTCCCCCCAACGAACATCATGAAAAGTATAGTACTAACATCAATCCACAATCAATACCATCATTTTGCATTTTTTATTTATAGCTATTTTTGGTAATATTCCGATTTCACCTCAATTTACCGTACAACAATTTTCGTATTTTCAGTCTATAATTAAGATAATTGGAGATGGAATATTTTATATTTGGAATAGAAAACAAATAAATACCTACTAATATTTGATTTGAATCTTGAACTTACCTGAGATCATACAACGAAATTGCGTGTATAAACTTTTCAGCTCGCTCAACTGGGTAGTTCTCATCTTGGTCTATCAACGTCACGTCGGCCAACTGCAGGAGGCCTTCACATGGTTTGATGAATTGTAGTGTTACCTGCAAATTGACACAACTTAGAAAGTATGACATACTAGCGGTCCGCCCCGGCTTCGCCCATGGTACATATATAGCCTATAGCACTCAAGGATCACATGCATATCCAATGGAGAAAGAATTTTTGAAATCGGTCCAGTAGTTCCTGAGATTAGCGCATTCAAACAAACAAACTCTTCCACTATATTATATTAGTATCTATAGATATGACTGAGGAAGTACATATGTTAATGCATGGTGTGGTAAACATCATCCATTGACATACTAGAAGTCCTCTATAGCTCCTGAGCATAGTGAGGAAGATAAATGAAGTGTATTAATAAACTACCTATCTAAATTAAGTCACAGGCACATCTGTGATATAAACTCGCACTTAATCAATAATACACATGTCAACATAGATACATTTTAACACAGAACTCAATAACACAAACAGTTTCCGTGGCATGAATTTCAGTATATCATTTTTAAGTATGCTACTCTAGTACTACATACTCTAGCTGATGACGGAAACTGTCTGCGGGGATTTAGGTTATTAAAAATTCTGTTGAAACTCTTTTACTTTCTGAGACAAAAAATAAGGATCCTGCTATGTACATCTTCAAAATGCAAGTTATCTCTATGCCACACACAGGTGCCAAAAGATTTTGTCCACTTGTATTAACACAATTTGTTACTATCTTTACTATTGGGAACTAAAAGTAATTAATAAGTATTGTTTTTCAGTGTCTTTTTTTAAACATGCTTGTGATTACTTACTCTTGCTTTAATATCTAATGCGGAGCGATTATTGCTGGAGCCGGCAAAGTAGGTTTCTACCTTGGTTTTATATTCGTAATGGTAAATAACTTGTGTTAAATATTTGAACTTTGCAGATGCTGAAACAAAAATTTATTTACTTCTAAGTTCTTTAACATAGGTATTTAACAAACTTAACCTCGATTTAAAGATTAAGTTAACTTCTTCTATAAATCGTATGAGTCTAGCTCTCGAAAATATTAATAATTATTATTATAATCAGTTTAAATACAATAATGGTAAATTAAATTAGTCCAAATCTATTTTGGTTACTTAAAAAAACTTTTGTTTACAAACAAACTCATGTCATACGTCAAAATTATGTCAATTGGCCATAGACATTTTTTTTTGGTTTATCCCATGGGGAAAGGCAAAGGTCGTAGACCATACATCCTGTGGCCATAGACATCTAGAGAGGAGACATGGTGGTACTTTAAAAATGTACTGTAAACTTGTACTTTAAAAATACTGTTAATATTTCCAATTAACGTTAATATTTTTACAGTTAACAAAGTCATCATTATCAACCTAATATACTGCCTCGGTGGCCTTGTGGTTGTATTCAACTGCAGATCACGAGGTCCCTGGTTCGATTCCCTGGTCGGGCAAATAATTGTTAGGTAAATATTGGGCCTTTCTGTCAAGAATTAATTCTCAGTGCCAGCCCGGAGTTGGTAGTTGGCGGAGCCTCGGAGAGCACGTTAAGTAGTCGGTCCCGGTTATTATCACTAGGTATCATGTATGATGTGACAATTTAGTTAGTCGTTAAAGCTCGCCAACCCGTATTGGAGCAGCGTGGCGAGCCTAAGCTCTTTCCTATGAGAGAGAAAAAATCGGCCAAGTGCGAGTCGGGCCTCGCTCTTCTAGGGTTCCGTACATAATTATGAACAATAATATAATATTTTGGTACTTAACTTGCACTTCTAACTGATACCTAAAAACAATAATTATTATTGGTAGGTAGGTACTTACGTGCACACGTTGGATGTCCACAAATATAGGGATCCTTCAGTGAATCTGAAAATAGCAATAGCAATTTCTTAAATGTAGGCAGATATTATGTAGGAACTAGGTATGTTACATCTTTGGCCGCTCTTCGATTTTATGCCATCTGGTAATACCTAATGTACCTACTTAGATCTGGGAGCCTTTTATTCCAAGAAGATTCCTACTGAAAACTATTAACTTTCCTAGTTACCTACTCTACAAAACCTAAATAAAATATTCACGACTCAGCAATGGGGTAGAATTACCTACCCAATGATATTATTGGTACCTACCTACCATCACGAAGAGAGGATTTAGCCTTTAAGTATCTACCTATTCTAGGTAGTTAGGTACTTACGTTTTGTTAAAATATTTGTCACTTCAGCAGTTTCAAGCAAAAGGAACCTTATACGTATTTCGAAATTGTGCATCTATTGTTATATACCTACCTACCTAGGACGCGTTGCGGCGATTATTCCATGTCAACAAGTTTCAATGCCCAATCAATGAACATTCAACAACGTTGTAAAAGCTTCAGAAATATTTTCATTCAAATTCGAATGTAGAATGCTCTTTTACAAATTGCAGATAGATAATATTTAGATAGGTACTAGCTAGGTAGGTATCTACCCTAATCGCTACTTACCGGGTACATAAATAGGTACATACACTTTCGGCTACCTATTTACATTGTTAATAACTACTGTAGGTAAATGGGTAGGTATGATAGGTACCTATACCTGCTTATTATGGTAGATGTAGGTAACTTCAGGATACCGTTGGGGTATTTATTCTTGAATTTACTTAACAGTAGTCGATAAAATCTGTTTTTACAGCCCATTTCTATTAATTAGAAGGCGTAGGGTATGTAGGTACATAATATTAACTAATGTTCGTTTTCATGAGTGGTACCTAGATAAACAATTCCCTAAGTAAGGATCCCTTCCTCTAACACATCTATAGATGTCTTCGCTAACACATCTAACTGAAAATCAACCCTCTTCGGTGTCAACAAATAATTTAATCTTTAGGTGTTTCTTCAAATTAAGAGGTTGTCGGTGAAAATAAGCAATAGAAAGTTATCTATCTATTTCATTATATTTCACTATAATAGTAGATAATTATTCGCATTTGCGCATTTGATAAAATAAAACTGATAACCCACTAGACAGGTCACTGTTATTTTAAGAAATCGAATTGTCGCGTATTAATTCTTAAAACATAATACTTATACTTAGTCCAGTTATTTTTTACGTGGGAACCAGGGGCGTAGCTACCGCCGTATTAAATAATAAATAAATAATAGGGTATTTGACTAATTTTTGGAAATTGTTTTAAATTATTCTTTATTACTTATTAATACACACTACATTGATATTTTTCGCAATATCTACAATATTAAGAATTAAATCAATGATAAAGTTTAAGTTTTGAAAACCACGCCAAAAACGACATTTCTGATACATGATACGCGTGACGTCACAAATCGCTATGCAAGTCACTTCTCTCGCTCGCTCCTTTTCGGAACTCGGTGCGTGCGACAGAGACGCTACGCAAGGCGACTGCTATATCGTAAAGTTGTAAATTGTTATACCTACTCATTTTAATATCAATCTTATTCTTTCAAGTATAAAGTTTAGTTTCGGTTGACTTGATAAACTTCAATTATAACAACCAAGTTACGCGCAATCAAGTGACGTCACAAACAATCCCAGAGCGTTCACGTTCCTGATAAAATTTCAAAAATTATTATGTTTTATTTCGTGCAAAATATCGCGTAAAATTACATAATTTAGTGTGATTGAATGAAATATGTCTTTTTTAGGCTATTATCTGATAAGATGACCACAATCAATAGTATATTTTCAATGTTGTCAAATACCCTATTATGATGAATAAAATTAATATTGCTTTTAATGTTATGCAAACATTTTTTTTTCTTTTGTGAGAAATCCTTACCCTTCATAAGGGCCCCCAAACAAATTTTTATACGGGGCCCCGCCAAGGTACGCTACGCCACTGGTGGGAACCCTTAATATTTCCGGGATAAAAAGTAGCCAAAATTGCTCCTTGTACCTACCTATACATTGTATAATATTCTACCTGCCTGTGAAAGTCCCGTTCTCAGAGTAGGTATTTAGGTACCTAGATGGTACATAAAATACAGAAATTCGAAAATCGATCTAAAAAAAACTTTAACAATCCTCTATTTCTTTAGTTTTGAAGATAAATAATCGGCCAAGTGCGTGGCGGGCCACGCGCAGTGTAGGGTTCCGTAGTCACAATCCTCGAAAAACAGATATAACTCCTTAACCTGTAAACCCTACTTAGCCATGATAGTTTTCCTTTAAAATTGATTATATATACTATTGCTGTGAATTTTTTCAAGTTCCTATATACTGCCATTTGGCTGATAGAGGGGGGGGACACTTGACTCTAATAAAAATTAGCACTTTGAAACATCATATTTTATAAACGGATCTAGAAATCGAAAAATGATGTTCGCACACCCACAGTATTTTTAAAAGACCTATTCAACGATACCCCACACTATGGGGTAGACGAGAAAAAAAATATTCATCCCCACTTTACATGTAGGGGAGCTACCCTAAAAAAAAATATTTATCAAAATTTTATTTCACCACTTTGTCGGCGTGATTAATATTTATACCTGTGCTAAATTACAGATTTCTAGCATTAATAGTCTCTGAGATTAACCGAGGACGGACGGACAGACAGACGGACGGACATGGCGAAACTATAAGGGTTCCTTGTTTACTACGGAACCCTAAAAAGTACTGAAGGTACCTACTCAATGAACTCTAGAAAACCCCACACGCCTGAATAAGATAAAAAAAATTAATTCAGCTCCTTTTTTCAGCTTCTTTTTTTATCGGCTCTGGATTCCGTCTATGAGCAAACAAAGGTACGGAACCCTAATGGGGTGCTATTACGACGGAATACGTAAACAAAATTCACGCATACTTCAATAAATTCCGATCATGAATGCTCCATAAGGATGGTATTATACAAAAGACTTAACATTGTCCAAAGTTGCAGAAAATTAAGCTCAGAAAAAACAAAACTGTGATACGCGAACGTCCTATTTTGTACAACAATTTCCGAAGATCCTTCTCTAACCCTTGTCACAGATGGATCAGTGGTGTTACTTACTTACTGGACTGAAAGGATAACTGTTACGTAAGGATACTCGAAACAAAGAAACAGGCATTTAGTGCGAGATTAAGTATGTTCAGCAACCCTAATGGAGATCGTTTATGTTATGTGCTGTGGTTATAGTCGAGTCATTTAAGCTTAAATTAGGTAAGAATCTCGGAATTCGAGATACCCAGCTGGTAAGTCTGTAAATACTTGTATATTGACACCCTAAAAGTTGTCTCAAAACCTATATATGGTAGGGTGTACGCTACTATTAAATTTCAAGGTCAAAGGTCACAAAAATCGGTTTTTTGCGCTTTTTTTGTAAATATCTCATTCCCTATGGGTTTTTTTGCTATTTGTATTTATTACCAATATTGTAGAATACAAAAGTCTCTACAAATTTTGTATGAAAAAATTTTTCATACGGTGAACCGTTCTTGAGATAGAGGGCGGAGAGCGCGCGGTCACAGCATCACTTCAGGTCAACCGGTGCCTCCGGTCGAAAACGCGCCATATACCAGTGTGTCCGAGATAAAACTAGCGATATTTTAGGGGCATATACTACAACTCATTACCACTCTGAAAATACCACTTAGTAGGGCCTGCTCCCCTCCTCCTCCCAGGGACAGTCATTTCAATTTGGTGTGCGTTTTTGTGGGTATGTACGCACAAAAAATGTAATAACTCGAAAGTCTGATGCTGGACAGGTCTTTTAAATGACCTTATTCGATTGAACACAATATTTTCCATTACTAAACACTAAATAATAGTGTAAAATGTTAAAATAACTTGATCAAAAATGCTTTGGAATAGAAAGATTGAAAAAATATTGAAAATTATAAGTTTATCCTGCATTTTGCAAAAACGAGGTCATTAAGACCACATTTTTAGGTATTAAATCGACAGTTTTTGAGATAAGCAATAAAACAACATAAAAATTTTGACTGTAAGTTACTCACTTTTCTATCTCGAATTCCGAGGTGAACTTACTAAAATGACTGGACTATATAGATAAAGGAAAATGTGTATTGGTTAGGGTTAGCAATTTTTAAATGGTTTTTCAAAATTGTTGATATTCTCTGATGCAAATTATGTTCCATATTACTTAAGTATCTATTGAGTTCAAGGATGCTACAGGGGATACAGACTAAAGGAACAAGTATAAATTAAAAAATTAAAAAACCCCCGACATTCGCCATTTTGTGGCGGCAGCCATCTTGGATTTGCATAGTGCTATTCTACTAGTCAAGCCCTTTCATTTGATACCCATATTAAAGGAGTTGTGAAAAAATATGTAATCCGCCATTTTGTAGCGGCGGCCATCTTGGACCGATTTTCTTCAAACATAGCTAACAACACTCTCGACTAATTCACCTTTCAAACAAAAAAAAACCACATCCAAATCGGTCCACCCGTTTGAGCGCCACAGGGGAACAGACAGACACACACACACACACACTCAAACTTATAACACCCCGTCGTTTTTGCGTCGGGGGTTAAAAACACCATATTCAAATACATATTTTTAATTTTTTTGTCTGTCTGTTTATCACGGGCTAATAATAATCGGAACGGCTGAACCGATTTTGATGGGACATCAGGGATGAGAATGGGACTTCCGCAGACAGGTAGACGATTATGCAAGGAGCGATCTAGACTACTTTTTGTCCCAGAATATCTGAGAGTTATCAGCGTGGGGATTTGAAAAACTTAAACCAATGCGGATGTGTCGCGGCAAATTCAAAATAAGTCCATCTTTACTTATAAAATAGTACAGTGACTCACTGACAGACAACGCACAGCTTGGATCTAAGGTACCTTGAAAGGAGGATATTATATCCCTTGAGTATATTTCTATCCCAGAGGTGCACTACTAACAAAGGGGTTTTTTGGAATAGGAATGTTGCAGCCAACTAATCAAGTAGGTACCTACTCTAACTATAGAACTGCACAACTAACTAAACAAGTACAAAACTAATGGCCTGTTTCACCACCTTCTGATAAGTGTTGGATAGCCTAAACGTAAGTTTTGTCACTTTCTTACTTTATGTCAAGTGACAAAGACAAAAGTTGTAGATAGCTATCTGATACTTATCAGAAGGTGGTAAAACAGGCCCTAAGTAACTCTTTATCAAGCGTGTGCTTAGTGTGGGAGATTGTAGTGTTTAAAATAAAATAGTGAAATGTGACGTCGTAAACATTTGACACACTTTTTGTACTTTATCACGTCTCATCATAACTACGTAAAACGAACAAAGAGAGGATGTGGATTTTACGTATTTTGAAAGGCCCGTTTTAATAATCACTGAGAAATATTTATTTTTGAGTTAGGCATCATCCCTATTCTATCCCTGAAGCGGTTAAAAGGGGTGGTAAAGTTTGTATGAGGAAACTTTTTTTTTTAATTTAAATTATGTTCGCCCCGTGCTACTTATCAAAATTTTTCAAAGAATCCATTTAATTTATTATGTGCTTAAGTATAGGATAGGTACCTACTAAATAGTAACGGCAAATTAATTGTAGTTAGTAAGTAACAAACTGCAAACATAAGTAAACAAAATAACAACACAATTAACTGCATAATCAATAAGCAAATAGCCTAATTGGTAATTAGTAGCACAATTTGCTGATATGCACTAACATTTGCACCGGATATGTTTTGAACTATGAAACTGGTTAGATATAATAATATTATATCTATACATCAAAACAAATAAATAAAATTTAAAATTATTATGCCTGTGATTTTCCAACTGCATAAATCCAGGCGAACCAAGTCGTGAGCATCAGCTTGTTTCTAATAAAAGTAATAGAATGTAAGTAGGTATTGTAGAAATATACGCACACGTGCTTGGATTAAGTATATTAATTATTTTAAATAGGTTTTGGAATTTTGGAGTTGTCGGTTACAAAAATATAAAATAACAAGTGGAAACCCACGACTTCGTTCGCGTGGATATTGGTTTTTAAAAGTCCCGTGAGAGTAATTTTGTTTTTCCTAAGCTCCTTTGAGCTCATACTTTGATAAAAACTGTTAAAAGTTCACTGGCGGATGTTTAGGTAGATCAAAATGTAAACATCCGCCAGTGAAAGTCCCATCAAAATCGGTCCAGCCTTTCAGAGATTAGCCAGTAATCTTTGAAGTATTTCCTTTCCAACAAAAAAAGAATGAATGAAATCGGACCCCGTTAACGAATTACAGCTAAGTACACATTTTGACTTTCATCCCCTCTCCCAAGGGAACCGTGCTGAATTTCGGGATAAAAAGTATCCTATATGTTACTCCGTAGTATGAACTTAAATTATGCTGAGTTTCATTTCAATCCATTCAGTAGTTTTTACGTGATGCGCGCACAAACATACAGACAAACAGACAAACAGATAAACAGACAAAAATTTCTAAAATAGCTTTTTTATGTTCTATTACTTATCCCTAACATCCTCCAGTCATTATTTTGCAAAAATCTTTAATGTACAGACTACAGATACGGCAAGTCTACGATTTTATTATATGTATAGATATAGATATAGAATAGATAACATGGAAATACAAAATAAAACCTATAGGTATCTACCTAATGATGTAACCTATATGTAATAAAATCATGTACTTATTTATTAACTAGTGGACCCGGCAGACTTCGTCTACCTATTTACCTTCGTCCTGCCCGGTGCCATACCGACATCGGCGCCACCTACTGGTACCTGTATCTACCCGGTAATTGTGTTTTCAAACCATCCAGGAACCCGTTGAAATATACACACAAAATTTCATACAAATCGGTCCAGCCGTTTAGGAGGAGTTAGGTGACAAACACACGTACAGAAAAATAATAATAGGTATACCTATGTAGCTACGGGTGAGAGAGTTTACAGTGAAATGATTTTACTTTTATTTTATTTTTTTGTAAATTTTTCAATCTTTTTAATAGTTATTTTGTTATTCAGGACGGAGACAAATACAAAAAATCAAAAACCATGAAAATCGCTCTAGCCGTTCTCGAGTTACGCTTGTGTATAACTCGAGTTATAAGTGTTCGAACTAACACGACTTTGTTTTATGTAAACTATTAGATTTATTATTCTTTAAAATAAGCCAAGTAAAGTACCTAATTGTTGTATACAAATAACGCTTGTGAATATAAGTACATCAATATATGAATATAGCTAAATTAATCTATGAATATAGAAAAGTACATACTTCCCGATGCACGTACACCACTGACAATGCACAACAAACACACAAAAATCACACACCAATTCATTTTGTCGGTCAATAATTTTGTCGGACCATGATTCGAGTTAGCGTTTCGCACACCGCCGGTCAAATGACGACAAAACTCAATATCGGGGGTCGTTAGGGTCAAAGTAAACAATATTATCGCTATTTATCTTCAACTGAACACTGGCCAATGGAGTTTTATAATTTGTATTGAACATCGTTTTGATAAGTGGCCGCTTTGCCTCGACGTACGTAGTGGGTGCTAGTGGTACGGAGAGCGGGAAGCGAGCGGAAATATTGGATTGTGTTCAATGGAACGCGTTACAAAATGTTGTGTCAACTGAAATTGCTTTCGTTTGATTCAATTGTGATATGGCAGGGTTATTAGTTAAACTGACGAATTCAGTTTTAAATTGTGTCCCGAGGTCTCAGGGGCTTGGTTCATGGTTGGCTAGCGTGACAATGAGCGTTGAGGTAAATATGTCATTTGATGAAAGCATAGACTGTATCATTGAACTCCAGGTCCCAGCCCGAGCCCCTCAGTCCTGATGCTGCAGGCTACTGTCCTGACCACTGTAAGTATATCTGTACATTTATAGGTATGGCTGGGTAAACGGTGACTTTTCTGAACTTTAACAGATTAACGTAACCCGAGTGTAACGTTTTTAGGATTTCGGACCAACATGGTAAAAAATAACTATACTTATACTTATTACGATTTCGTGTGTTCGTCTGTCTGTCACAACTCCTAGATACAGATGACAATATTATCGACTTGAAAGGAATAGTTGTAAATAATGCTTGTTCAATTTTATTGCAACCATTTTCTTTTTCTGTGCAAAACCTCCTTATTGACGACCTGCCTGGCGCAGTGGTGAGCGCTCTGGTCTAATGGGAGGTCGCGGGTCCGGTCCCGGCAGGGGCAATTTGGGTAAGTATTTATTACAAGCGGACACCCGCGACTTCGTTCGCGTGGATATTGGTTTTTAAAAATCCCGTGAGAATAATTTTGTTTTTCCTAAGTTCCTTTGAGCTACCTCGCTAAAACCTTACTAAAAACTGTTAAAAGTTCACTGACGGATGTTTAGGTAGATCAAAATGTAAACATCCGCCAGTGAAAGTTTCATCAAAATCGGTCCAGCCTCTCAGAGATAAGCCAGTAATCTTTAAAGTATTTCCTTTCTAACAAAAAAAGAATGAATGAAATCGGACCACTCGTTAACGAATTACAGCTAAGTACACATTTTGACTTTCATCCCCTCTCCCAAGGGAACCGTGCTGAATTTCGGGATAAAAAGTATCCTATATGTTACTCCATAGTATGATCTTAAATCATGCCAAGTTTTATTTCAATCCATTCAGTAGTTTTTACGTGATGCGCGCACAAACATACAGACAAACAGATAAACAGACAAACAGACAAAAATTTCAAAAATAGCTTTTTTACGTTCTATTAAGTACTTATCCCTAACATCCCCCAGTTATTATTTTGCAAAAATCTTCAATGTACAGATACGGCAATTCTACGATTTTATTATATGTAGGTATAGATTTCTAAATTGTCTCTAGTTTCATCTGGTGGGAGGCTTCAGCCGTTATCACCTTATCACCCTACCGGCAAAGCCGTGCCGCCAAGCGATTTAGCGTTCCGATACGCTGTCGTGTAGAAACTTTACTACACTCACTGCAATGGACATTGGTCATAAAATTAATGTTATCTTTGCGGAGAAGGTATTAATTAAGTAATTTTTATCAACATTCATATCATTGATACGGTGGTCTAGATAGCTAGGTACCTACCTACAATTTTTTTTGCAAAGCTATGACATTCCTAGCAAGTTGATATCTTTCTGTCAACACCTGATCAAATATCACAGTTGTAAGGTTATTTTATCATACAAAACCAACTTTGCTTATTTATCAATGCAAGTTGCAACTATTCTAATGCAAATAATACAAGCTATCTGTATCAAATGCACTTTTAACCGAATATTTCTGTAGTGTATAGAATTGAAGTTTCATTTCGGAGACAGACAAACAAAAATTTTAAATGCACCCCAGATAATAATCCGGATGTTCAAAGGTTCCTGTGCAATCCGGGTTCCAAATTACTGCGTATAGTATGAACTTAAATCATACCAAGCTTTATTTTAATCAATTTAGTAGTTTTTGCGTGATGCTCGCACAAACATACAGACAAACAGACAAAAACTTCAAAAATAGCTTTTTTACGTTCTATTAGTTACTATTATACCTACATCCCCCAGTTATTATTTTGCAGAAATCTTTAATGTATAGACACGGCAAGTCTATACGATTGTAGGTATTATTGGTATAGATTAAGAAAGATGTACTTCCTACTAATTCTACCAGTATGTATAACTAATGAGAATGACGGCTGACGTGACGAGGCTACAGCCTGTGGGCGGCGCGGCGGCCGCCGGCTGGGCGCGCTGCGGCTCCGTGAGAGTATCTGAGCTGACGGGCTTTTGACGGATTCTGGATAGGTTTGAAGCTTGTCGGACTTACACCGACCTGAAGCGTTCCGCATCACTCATCAGGGGGGTTATTCTGTAACTTAGTTAGCAACTGAAAATAGTTGCCAACGAATTAGTTCGATATACTTACATTGCTGCTTTACTGTGTGAAATTATGAAAACACTTTATATTTCCCACAGTAAAGCAGCAATGTATATCAAACTAATTCGTTGGCAACTATTTTCAGTTGCTAACTAAGTTACAGAATAACCCAGCAGGTCGGTGTATGTCGGTGAAGAGGCGATCTGCGGTCAAGCTTGCATCTATCACATCTGATGATCTGACTGCGACAACGAGCGCAGACTGCTTCATGTGGGGCACGCTTAAATTGGGCATGAATCTTTGTTCATAAATTTTAAGTTATAAATGCACCGTACGCTGATGGCTGAATGCAGTATTCAGTGGATCTAGAGATTTGAAATGAGGAAAAAGAATATATGCGCTAAAAAAGATTTTTTTTTTGAAATTCCGTCTCTAAAGTCGGGAAAAGGAGTGGTAAAGCTTAAATGATAAATAATATTTACAAAACCTAATTCCACTCGGATAAAGTCGTGGGCATCAACTAGTTCTTATTACAATAGATCTTGTTCACACACGCGGGCGTGTTTGCGTAGTCGTATTATGTAGGTGCTGTGTCTATACAAATAAATAAAATTGAAATGTATGTCTGTGATTTCGAAATAACTGCCTCTTATTAAGCTCATTAGATAAATGATTACCTATTTGAACGGTAGCAGAAGACAAACACGTGTTTTTAAAATTTTGTTCCGTCTGTTTGTACGGGCTTGTCTTTTTGAAAGGATTAATGGGATTTGAATAAGCAGGTAGAGAAACATACAAGAAGTGATCTGGGCTACGTTATATCCTAAAAATACTGTAATAATACAACGTGTTAGGTAAGTGGTATAACATGCCCGCGGCTACCCATGTAATTTTGACCTTGTAAACATATTGGTGGTATTAAAAAGTCAAAATTAATTATTAAAAATTTCCATACAAAATTAATTACTTAATTAAGGAAAATTAATTTTGGCAACCCTTACAACCCGCGCAACATCAATTCCATTTAAATTCCTGATATCCTAGTACAAACTACAAGACGTGAAAACGAATAGGTACTATGCCGCGGCTGGCGCACAGAGTACCTAACTACTCGTGTGGTGTCGTGTGGTTGGCGCGCCGTCTTTCCTTAATAAGTAGGTACCTAAGTGACGACACTGACGAACACGTCAAGTAGTGCAACTTGTCATGGATGATAACGAGGTTGTGGGTTCGATTCCTGGTTCGGTTCAAAACTTAGAAAATGCGGGTTGCGGTGGTTATTTCGATTATTATCATTTCATGCTATTGGTAATAAGTAATAACCAGGACCGACGGCTTAACGTCAACTACTTAGGTACCTACTTGCCGAAACACCAGGGTGAAACGAGATCGATCTCTTGGCTGGTAGGTACACCTACGTAGGTACTTACTGAGAGTTTCTTTACCTACATAAAACTCAAACCTGAAAATCTTACGATATGAATGACCGACGCAGAACTCAAACCGAGAACCCGAGATTCGCAACCGAAAATCACTAGAAAACTTACGTAGGTACCAATTTTTATGTTAGCCTAGTACCGACTACCTACCTACCCATAAAAAGACTCTTTACAAACGTTGTAAGGCGGCGCGCCGCCTTTGACAAATGCCGCCAAGATGCCAATACTCAATTTGATTATTTTCGGAAAGTTGTAATAATTATTGTATTTTACGAAGTAGGTTCAAGGTTTACTGGCCTGTGTACGAGTATTCCCTACCTAGGTACCTAGGTAGGTACTCCTAAATAAACTAACTAACTGGCGAAAAAAACTCGGGCTAGGTAGGTACCTACCTAGGTAGGCCGAATCACTGGTTAAGGTAGTCCCTGCACGGCCGCGAAAAGTGTGCTGGAATACGAGCGATGCGTACAGTGCCAACAAACAAAGCCAGCTCGCTCGCAAAACCATCGTGCAAACTCCATCTCTGTTCAACGTTCGCCACACCGTCCAATGACTGACATCAAGAACTGCTCCAGCACGGCGAGTACCTACTAGTGGTTGGGTTTTCCTCGAAATGCTGCACAATTTCTTCTTCCAAACGAGTAGTCGATGTTGAAGGCCGTCCTTCACCATCGCGCCGGTAAAGGAACCGGTGGTGTGAAGTCTATGGACTAAATTCCGGAAACACGTATGCGACGAAACTCGAACTCTTGGGTTATTTGGTCTACCGGAAACATACTGTTCATCGTACAACCTTCGGGCGTCCATCAATACACCATTACAAGCACCCACACACATAATCATGTCATAATATTGCGCATTAGTGTAACTCATTATTTCACCCTTGTATGACGACTTCACAGTTCAAACTTCAATGAGAAACTAAAAAGTAACAATTAAAATAGCTAATATGAACTTCGGATTTCGGAAGTCTTCAAAGAACAAAACGAAGTTAAGACCCGTTTACACTTTGACTAGTGCTTATTCAGTGATTTAGTGCGCTCGGTCTGACTCGACTGATGATTTACTAACGTATGTAAGTCAGTTTATAAGGACTAAGGAATGGCGATTCTTTCCAAAAAAGATCGATTTTTAACTTGATTTGAATCGAAGTCTGATGAAACGATTCATAAAAGAAGATCGATTTTTGAAAAAAAATTTTTGATCGATTTCTCAAAGACCTCTATTCGCGATCGCGATTTATTGAAAAAAAAAATCGATTTTTTAAATCGAAATGTAGTACTGAATTGATTTTCTAGGCTGAAATCCACTAGATCGATTCTCGATTATCGATTAAAATTGGCTAAAACGGGTTACTACCCCGTTTTATGAAATGTTGTAGTTTTATACGAATTCTTATAAGTAGCAGCTAAGTCTGGGTTAAAAGGATAACCTGGCGTTTCTGCAAACGGGTCTAATCGCATTTGGATCTGCAGAAAGTAATGAAAGAAATATCAAATGTGGCGCTGTTGGAAATCGAAGAATACGTGGAATAAGAATACGCTCTTTTTTATTCTACTTCGCTAATCAGTAATCACTGATCACTAGCAATAATCACTAAACAAAGTGTAAAACGACCTTAAGTCATACGAAGCTTCGTCAATGTTCGTAACTAAAACGCTGTGTTTAGGTATACCAGTTTATGCTGACCCTGGTATTTAGGCTACGGCTCAAATAATAGCTATGCGACAGCGATGCTATAAAATATTCTAGTAACGACAAAACAGCGCATAACATAGACCAATGCATTTGAAATGTATTAAGTATTTAATAATTTTAATAAGTCTGCTATCGACTTTTTATCTCTCGGTAGTAAGACGGGCGGCATCAGCGGTAATAATGCAATTAAAGATGGAACGCGCTGAGCTGATCTTTTTGGATATTGTGCACCATGATCATATTCCATTACAGTCCAGAATGTTAAATCTTTTAGCGTTAGGCTCGACTTTGACGATAAACGGCTCGAATTTGACTCTAGTAAAAAGCGGCTCACAATTCATTTCTACAGCAGACCACATCTCATAAAAGAAAAGAGTCATTCGCAGAAACAAAATCAAGATTTAAGAAGAATTTCACATAAATTTCGATTTATCTCTCCATTCTTATCAATTTCAATGCAATAATTGAATAGCTATTTAAAAATTACATCGACTCGATATTTTCGCTTCTGTACTGTAGTCATATCTTTATCTTTAGCTTGAAGTAGGTAGGAATAGAATGAATAGAAAATAATATCGTTTCGGAATTATTACACCTATCCTAAAGCTAAGCTGTGTCTACACTGATCAAAATTCGATAAACGTTCAACACTGCTGTTGCCTTGGTGGTTTTTTTTTCTCAAGTCCTTTTTATTCCCATGTACCATTGCCCCATCGCATGCAATCTATCATGCACGAGAATTTCTTAATGTCATACTCATTGCTGAGGGTCGTGATCCATGGTAGGGGTTTTTTTGAGATTATTATGCGGTGGGCTTTCAGGGCTTACACTAGAAAATAAGAAGAATGTCGAAGCATAATGAGGCACAAAAATCTTACGATTTATCCGACATACAGTAACAAATTCGGGTGCAATAAAAGGAGTAAACATAATTTACGTGCAAGTACGGCCTCGTTGATCTAGCGGTTAGCATGGTTAGCACGTTAAGCCTGTGCCCAGCTGTGGGACGTTAATGGGCTGTAGTGGGGTGGTAGATAGCATGCACGTATTTGAAACTAGGTAATGTACAAGAAAAAAAATTGAATGTGTACGCAGCTTTACACAGTTACAGCGACGCCCATTTTGTAGGCATTATTATTATTTCATAGGTAAAGATTTTTCATTGGTCGATAATTTTTTGGCGGGAAAACGGTTCACCAATCACGTAAAATTAAAGGTGGTCTTTGACCTTACAGTCAAAGTAGGTCAGGTTTTACTCAAATTAGGTCAGGTTCAATGTCATCAATGACTCTAGCAGCTGTTTAAGGGTTGTCACCGAGGAGTTTTAAGAAATTTCTGAATGTCCTCATAACTTCCACTGGTATCACGCTACGAGGGTCGTTATATTTTTTCGGGCATACACACATCAGTCCTAACCTCAGCCTGCCGGGATGTTATGGGACTTACCCAACACGTTGTATAAAACTGTTGACAGGACAATGCTGAAACAATCTTGTTACAATTTTCCACAGAGATAGCTTGCAACTCGGAGACGAATATAGGCTATCCGATGGGATAAAAAAAACCGAAATTAAAAAAAAGCCGGATAATGTTATCGGACGGATTTATCATCTAATTTGTTATAAATTATAATATCTACTTATTATATTTTTCATTGTGCACTTTATAGTTTCCTTGCTCATTCAGTGCTCAATCAATGTTATCCGGTTGAGTGGATCTGATGACACTGAAACTAGGGCTTCCACTGAATTAACTTATGTCCTAAACTATCGAATATCTTAAGCATTAAATGATATACCTATTACCCATAGTTTATCATCTAACCCATATACTTACAGGTTATGGATATTATGATGATGATGAAAATGGACATCATTTTTGTATAGTCTAGCTACTGCTGAAATATCATATTAATATGTGCAAGTGCTCAGTTCCCTCAATCTCATAGTCCAATGGGATGGCGATCCGATGCGAGCGGAGAGAGATCAGGCGCAAAACCGACGGTATAGTCTGTTCGTTTTCTTACGGTCGCCTTTTGTGTCTAGCCGCCTCCGCCGCGCGGTGTTTTGCCAAAGACACCGCCGTGACTTCAAAGCATGCCGCGAGGGGTGTACAGGCACAAGGGGTTTTGGCGTTTTATACCTACTCATATTTTTTCATTAAAATTCTCTTTCCTTTTTATATTTTTTTATATTCGTATTTTATTACAATATAACCATAAACATAAAATATAATATTCTCATGAACACGGGTCTTTTCTCAAAATGAGAAGGATTTGAACCATAGTCTACCACGCTGGCCAAGTGCGGATTGGCAGACTATTCGGAGATTCTGTTAGAATAGAAAAAAAATTACAAACAGAAAAAAAGTAATAAAAATAAAAGCAGAATACTAAGAGCACCTGCGCCTGTACCGACACTAAGTTACCGAACGAACTATACAGGGGTGTATGGATATAGTATACCCTGTACCTATACTGTTTCTTATTATACTACCTACATACCCACTATAAGTTAGCTCATGACTGTGATCTCACCCGATAGGTGTCTATTTATCGTCTAAGCACACGAGTAGTAAATCTACAGAGAGGAAGCTTCCACAAGCGGCCCGCTGTAGGTATACTCACACAAACACACTCACCAACGGTTCACGGACGCCCGCTCGTTCCACTAACCGGTACAGTTGGTGACAAACGTGCGCATATGTGTGAGTGTACCTACAGCGGGCCGCTTGTAGAAGCTTCCCGTCTGTAGGTACTCTGTGGTCTAAGTCTACCTAGAAGTGGCAGTTCTTATTTGCTGCTAACTTGTATCGTAATTTACTTGTTCCATCGATGTTTATGGGACAATTGTAAAACTATAGTGTTATCAGTGCCTGGGAAATGCCTGCGATATTTGAGATCTGTTGACACAAGACCTCCATGCGATTCGATATCTGCTCAGGCAGTGTTCCTACTTTAATCATTTTCGAGTCTTTGACCAAGCTGAGAACATTCCTGCTACTTACTCGTTTTATTAGTTCAGGTCTAATAGTACATTAAGATATGTGTGACTTAAATAGTCTATTAATGTAAACCGATAAAAGCTGTGCATTAATGGACTATTGTGTGAACTAAACTTAAGTAACACTTAAGGCATGCTTCACCACTAAGTATTTACTGATAAGTGTCAGATAGCTTATTCACAACTTTTGTCTTTGTCACTTGACCTTAAAGTAAGAAAGTGACAAAACTTACGTTTAGGTTATCCAACACTTATCAGAAGGTGGTGAAACAGGCCCTTATCCGTGTAAAAAGTCCATTTTAAGCTTTGATCACAATAACATCTTAAGCGTCGCCTAAGTGCGGACTTAGGTCACACTGTTCTATAAAGATTCTATAAACATCAGCAAAGCATGGATATAAGTAAAGAGATTAAAAACCGTGAAGTATTTTTGTTTCACCATCTTCAGACCATGAGTTGCTGGCGAAGTGGTAGGTAACTACAGCTAAGAACGGAATGATAAATATTTAACATCATTGCGTTCGTATGAGTGACTAAAAAGGCCGTGGGTGGTCCTTGAGGTCTTGCATTCATAAAGCTAAATGTAAAGTTTTGGTTCTTGTCAGCTGTCTGTTTGATAGAATGGATATTACGAGTACCGACATAAATGGTACAGCAAAGAATAAGTGTAGTAAGTGGGTTTTGATAGTTTATTTATTTTTAAGTTAAATGTTGCTTGTGTTATTTCATTATATACTTAGTATTGTGGTTCAACAAACTTTTACGACTTTAACTGAAATAAAAAAGTTCAAAAATTAAAGCTTTTCCACCGTCGCGTTGAAAGACATCATGCAGACATGTCTGTGATTCAGACACGGGATGAAATAAATAATTGCCTTATTATTTTTCGTCATCATATTGTTTAGAAAACAATTAATATTCCTACAATTAATTGCTTTAATAATAGCTTTTAGCAGAAGCATAGGACGTTCACTGGTCTAAAATAAATAACCATCCAATTTTAACATTGTGTTGTATAAGACAATATTGGTTCATGAATTAGGATTACACTCACAATCAGATCCAGACTTAGAATTTACCTACCTGCTTAATTCAATGGCTTCACACGTATAATGTCTGATAAATTCAAATGTCGAATTTAATTGCCATTTCCAACATAATTGGTATCTACCGAAGAGATGAGCTCTCTTTGTGTTCTATCGATTCTACAATGAAGAGTGTTTTGAAGAGTTGTTTCACCACCATCATCACATACCACTTTCCCTGTTCTCTTTTCGCACCTTTGTCGCAGAAACGAATTTCATCCTCATCAGCTGGATGCTTGGAATTCTTCAATATCCGGTTATTCTAGGTTATTTTTACCTCGTACTCGAAAATTATGGAACCAGCGTGAACAAGTTGTGTTCCCTCAAAACTACAATATGGGGCAATTCAAGGGGCGGATAAACATTTCTCAAGAACCAGCAACGCTTAAGCAGTTGCCTCTCATGCTGCAACTGCTCATGGGCGGTGGTAATCACTTAATATCAGGTGACGCCTGCTCGTTTGCTTGCTATTAATGTATATAAAAAATCTACAGTTGTGGCAATGTTTCAAGATACCTAGTCACATTTCTTATGTTCCTTTACAACGCGGAAAAGGCTAAGGAAAAGTTAAGGTTGTAAATTTTAACGTAGCCAAAGCGTAAAGATATCATACTAAGGAATGTAGGAAAAAGTCTGGAATCATTGTCTCTATAATCATTTGTGTGACTAAAGGTGGTTATTATGAAGCGATCTTGAGAGAGCCGCGGAAAGGGCTAAATAATAGAGCGGACCAAAAAGTCCAGATGGGTCGAAATCTTATAGTGAAGTAGATGCGCTCCAGGTTAACCTAATCTCATTAGATAGAATGATAGAATCTGGTTATTTAAATTTGCTTGATCTATTTTTATTCTATGTGAATCAACGTAGCTTGACTCATCACTCATCAGCGACTCATTCATTACTTGGCAGCTGCAATGCGATTCATTTTCTGAAACACTTTTTGAATGGAGAGTTCTACGCTGCGTCTGTGATAAAATAGATACAGATACACACGACAGTAATCATGATATTAATGAATATTGAGCTTTTAAAATCAAAATCAATTCACGATACGGCAATATTGGAGCTTTGGTTGTTTCTAAATATTTCCATGGGTCCCAATATAATACGTTCAAATCCTTTACAGGTATGGAATTGGATATTGTTAATTGAATATTCAGATACGATTTAATTGTATGCCGCTTTGTATTGTTACTCCATTGGCAATAATACGAAACTGTATTTTCATGTCTGTTACAGGTACCTATAGTACGTACCTAATGCGAAAGAGAGATAATAATATTATAATGTCCTATGAGGATGTTGTGGCAGTGCGACAGCTTATTTTAATTAGGTTGGTCAAGTAACACTGACATTATTCGCCAAGTGGATGGGTTTATTGAATAATGGTGTCATTATTGAACATTTAACTTTAAACTGTGGGTTGGTCTGGAGAGAAAGTTTGCCACTGTCATGATTGTGTAATAAGATCTCTTGTCTTTTATGAACTGTAGGTACAGTTAATTCAGAAGTTCAGCGGCCACATCTCCAGAAATGGCGGTTATACGAGAGCGTAGCGCCAGATGGTAGGAAAAAGAGCTAGAGGACATTCACTTCTCGATGGACAGACTACTTGAAAGCGGTGAACCAGATAACTGTGGTGGAGTGCTCCCGCAACGCTACCAGACGTCACGAGTGGAGAACCATGGTGCGGGAAGCGGTGCTACTTAAATAACGATGACGACAACTAAAGTGTATCTACCTAGGTACATTCTCCCAGTAGCTTCGTTCACTCTGTCAGGAGTGCTCGACTGCTCGAATAATAAAATGTCCAACTAACTCGAAACATTTAAAATTCTGATTGCTCATTTGAATGTCGACTATGGCCTTCAATTAAATGGAAGCTATGCTGTTTGTCATTCCATTATGCAATTACCCACCGGGATTAGATCACGGGAGCTCTCGCATTCCGAGCACAGTTTCGCCCCGCTGAGCTAGAGATGTCGCAAAAACATAAAAGAAGACAAGTACCTAACGGCATGATTATTTATAGTGGCCCCATTCTGAATAAAGCTTTTATCTAATGCGGGACTAAACAAAATGCCATACTCCAAGCTTTAAAGGGACATTAACGCGGTTCATCCAAGACATCTAATTAGGACCCCAAGTGCAGCGATGATTTCATTACGAATGTATGAAGCGGCCAAGACGTGGCTTGCAAACACAACCTACGTGCAATGCTCCTTCCCTGCTGCCCACCGACCAACTGCACATGACACCCACTGGATATTCAACTGCTCACAAGACGTTCGGTCGCTCTATGCACATACGGGAGCCCGATGTGTCAACTTATATCGGACAAAGAACACCCTAGCACTTGCATCGCTCGGCAAAAAGTCGAAACGTGTGGGACTGCAGACGAACTCGTTTCTCCATACAAGGACCTTCTCGACAAGTCGCTTCCCAACGCACCAGCTCACATAATATTGTTAGCCGCCGCCGATAGCTTTTTATGTCCGATGCATTATTCGATACTCATTTAAAATTCTAACATGAGCTTATAAAGAAAGCTCGCCATTTCCAAGCGGTCCCCTGCTGTCGTCGGTCGTCTTTCTCTGTAACCGGGACGAGTTTATCGGAGGTGTTTTATTACCTAAAATATATTACGCAAAATCGCTTTGGGAGGCAGCGGGCTCGGAAGCGCCCACGCGTCGAAATTGCGGGGGCGATCGCTGGAGGCTTCTCGTCAAACGTGCGCGCGCGGCGAACGATACACACGCGCCTTGAAAAAAAACCTTCCGGAACCGATAAACAAATTCGACACGTAAAAGACCCAATCGCACTCGAGCCGGTTTTATTTACCTGTGCCCGTGATCCATAGATTATATTTGGGCTGTTTGGGTTCCTAGTTCCGACTAGTGTTGTCAATGACACGGATTGGTGATCGATGTTTATGAATGGAGTTCGGTGTGACGTCATGAATAGTGCTGTGACTGTGATGCGGTTCGGTGGGCGACCATTTGTTGACAATGCGTGATCATTAGAGTGGAAAGGTGAGTGTATCAGCTTAGCTATTTGTTGGTGCAACACTATCTAACTGCTATTTGTCACGAGCTAATGAGCTAAGGGCTACTGCTCCGAACAGTTATTGGCCATTTGTGAGACAACTAAATGTTTATTGTTTTAGTAATTACCAATTAGGAAAAGTTTTTGATTAGTATTTATACTGACATTAATTCTTTCAACAAATAACCGGTTCTCGAATGTTAACGCTGAAACGTAGGCGGTAGTTTGTGATATTTAAAGTGTCCAGTGTCCACAGATGTTAGGTACGAACCAAGCACCTACCTACCACTTGTTTACTCAGTAGATAGGTAGGTACTAAACTACCGAGCTACTTCCTGTTTTTAGAGTACCAAACTGTTATTTGAAAAGTCGAAAGTTGACCCTTGTGGGATACAAGAACTGACCTTTATTAATTCAAGATATTTCTACTCAGTGGTTATAGCTGTACAAAATGACCTGATTCTTGTGCCGATTGAAAGCGCCGCGCACCGGAGGTATTGGGAACAAAAATTTACATTTTCCAGGAAAATTTATCATATCACATTAGTTCCGGGTACCTTCACTCTCACCTTCTTAGCAATCAAACTTCGCCAAAATGGCGAAAATCAATGTGGTTCAGTCAATAGCCAGTTTAGTGTAGAGGTGAAATATGTACATTAACGAATAAGTTCCATTTTCAACTTCTACCTACAATGTACAGTCACATAATGTATGGTATCATTATACTATACTTCGATCAACTTTGCTCATCGATATTTTTTTAATACCTACTTAGTTGATGTCCGAGACTTCGTTCGCGCGGATTTGTTTTTTAAAAGTCTGTAGAAATTGTCTAATTTTCGGGGATAAAAATAGCCTGGATCAGTCCTTATGTATAATCCTCTATCTATCAGTGAAAATCTCACCAAAATTGGTTTAGACGTTCCGCACAAATAGACGGACAGAAAGACAAACATTTTGACTGGTGTTTGAGGTATCTTTTCTTTCAAATAAAGGCGTGACGGCAGGGTGGTAACTAGCCGCGGCCGAAGTCTCCCATCGGAATAGACCAGGGACAATTTAGAAATTATAAATTCCCCTATTGACCCTGCCAGGAATCGAACCTAGGACCTTCCTATAAGACCGCAGCGCTCACCACTGCGCCAGGCAGGTCGCCAACAAGCGTGTCGTCATAGGCGCCGATTTATACATACAGTCGTACATACAAATCCGGTCGTTTTATATTAATGAGCCCGTGTCAACTCAAAATAACTTATTTAACATACGACGGTATTATATTATTCAACACAATAGACTCTATACCCACATATTATTTAAAGAGCGTGAGTGTCTGAATAATCGACCTAAAAATGAGCTACGATAGATATTTCATACGAGCGGATACCCGCGACTTCGTTCGCGTGGATATTGATTTTAATAATCCCGTGTGAATCATTTTGTTTTTCCTAAGCTTCTTTGAGCTAAAAACTGTAAAAAGTTCACTGGCGGATGTTTAGGTACATCAAAATGTAAACATCCGCCAGTGAAAGTCCCATCAAAATCGGTCCAGCCTTTCAGAGATTAGCCAGTAGTCTTTAAAGTATCTACTTTCTAACAAAAAAAGAATGAATGAAATCGGACCACCCGTTAACGAATTACAGCTATGTACACATTTTGCCTTTCATCCCCTCTCCCAAGGGAACCGTGCTCACTTTTGGGATAAAAAGTATCCTATATGTTACTCCATAGTATGAACTTAAATCATGCCGAGTTTCATTTCAATCCGTTCAGTAGTTTTTACGTGATGCGCGCACAAACATACAGACAAACAGATAAACAGACAAACAGATAAACAGACAAACAGACAAACAGACAAAAATTTCAAAAATACCTTTTTTACGTTCTATTACTTATCCCTAACATCCCCCAGTTATTATTTTGCAAAAATCTTCAATGTACAGATACGGCAATTCTACGATTTTATTATATGTATATAGATATAGATATAGATTACGGCTGAGTTGCATCAAAGCCGGTTAAAGTTACGTTACGGTTACCGGTAAAGTTGTACTATCAACAAAAGAAAAACGGTTTCCATTTTGTTTCTATGTGCAGAATTGAAAAAAGAAACATTACTCTAGCGGCACGCTATGATGGCCGGTTTGACGTTTGTCCGCTCATGAAGTTCCGTATTAATTGATAACTAGGAACAAGTATCTATGGAAGCGAAATATTTTAGACGAAATCAAACATCTCTTTGACTCACTCACTCGTACCGATTTTAAGCATAAGAAAGAAAGAGAAGTTTGCTACTATCAGGTGTCCTACTTTAAACAAAAATAACCACTTTTCCTAGAGTCTGACGTAGTTCAACCGTGGACGTAGTTTAGCAGAAAGGACCCAATCCACAAAATGGTAAAAATGAGTTATATAGGGTATAAGGAGACCGCTTCCGAAAACTTGACGCTATTATTAGACTACCTAAACACAATCCAGTATAACCACAATAACCTTATAGCGTAGGTATCACGCGCAACAACGTGACTGCGCGAGGTCACGGTAACGCAAAGTTCGCTGTCCTCCAGCGTCAGCTGATTTTATTTGGATTACTTTTAACTTTAAAAAAATACAGGCAATATTTTTTTTATTCCCCAAAAACGGGAATAGCACAAAAAATGCATTTTTTGTAAAAACTACTTTTTTCACATTTTTTTTTATAATATCTTATCAGTAATCTTTGGACACGTCTCCCAACGTGAGAATGACTCCATAGAGCGACTTGTCGTACAGGGCAAAATAGAGGGCACCAGAGGGCGAGGAAGGTCGCCTATGCGATGGACCAACCAAATGAAATCAGCTGTGGGCGGTTCCTTGCACGATTGCACCAGGCTGTCGGCCAGCAGGGAGAAGTGGCGAACACTCGTGTGGCGCATAAATCTGCCCTTAAAAACGTCACTTCTGGATGACCACGACCGCTCTGTTAAGAGTGAAACGAAGAAGAAGATCAGTACTTATCAGTACTATCACCTATCTTCGTTTTCGAGAGCGTTTCGCATACACCTATTCAAAGAGATCCTAAAGGTTGTTTCTTTCACTCAGAAAAAAGATCCCTGATCCTACAATGTTATCATGGTTTTTAATGTTATGTATGAAATTATGTGTGCGTTGGGCGTTTGGGGTGCCTAATAAACTCGTATGTTTGCTACGAGAATTTCTTATAAATCATACCTTCCGTTACCGCCTGGACCAAGAGCGTCACCAGCTGATGGGCAAAGGAGGGGACTAGATAAATAATATATACGGAGGATGGAAAGAAAAATGACTTTTAGGTCCAGTCGTGAGGTTATGAAGGTGTAAAGCAAGTATTACAAGTTCTTGAATTGACGTGAAAATCATCATCATCATCATCATCATGATCAACCCATTACCGGCTCACTACAGAGCACGGGTCTCCTCTCAGAGTGAGAAGGGTTTTGGTCATAGTCTACCACGCTGGCCAAGCGGATTGGCAGACTTCACACACCTTTGAGAACGTTATGGAGAGAACTCTCAGGCATGCAGGTTTCCTCACCATGTTGTCCTTCACCGTTAAAGCAAGTGATATTTAAATACTTTTAAAACGCACATAACTCCGAAAAGTTAGAGGTGCATGCCCCGGGATCGAACCCACGACCTCCGATTAGAAGTCGGTTGCCCTAACCACTAGGCTATCACAGCTTTTATTTGGAAGACGTGAAAATAGTTATTAATTATAAGTCAAGTGAGTGAATTTAGGACTTTGTCTGCATTTGGCTATACTCTGATTTTTAATTCGGTGGAAATCTGACGTTTCGTAATGAGTCCCCCGGCAGTGCTGTTTCCTCTCTTGTATGCGCTATTTACCAGCGACATACATTGCACCCCAGATGTTATGTTAGCCTAGTTTGCGGACAATAAGATGACATATACGACCCATACCCAATTCTCAAGTCAAGTGAGTGAATTTAGGACTTTGTTTGCATTTGGCTATACTCTGATTTTTAATTCGGTGGAAATCTGACGTTTCGTAATGTTACCAGAGATAAAACAATTCTCACAAAAGAGATAAAAAAATCAAAACTTATTGTTATAAAAATCAACTGCCTCATGTAGCAAGTGCCAAGCGGGAGCAGATAGACATCTGTCCCCCTAGAGATTTGATAAAATTCATAATTTTATCAAATCTCTAGGGGGGGCAGATGTCCCTATCTGCTCCCGCTTGGCAACACCCATGGCCTGGACGGCATCTTATCATCTCCGAGACCACTTGGTGCTTGAGTCCCCCGGCAGTGCTGTTTCCTCTCTTGTATGCGCTATTTACCAGCGACATACATTGCACCCCAGATGTTATGTTAGCCTAGTTTGCGGACGATAAGATGACATAATATACGACCCATACCCAATTCTCGGTCATTCGATCTCGACTCCAAGTTACGGCTAGTCATCTAGGGTCTAGGCGACTGGTTCCGCCGCTGGAGGATAGAGGTCAACGGTGAAATAACGGAACTGTGCTTTTTACAGGAAAGCGTGGTAGCAAGTACTCCGGCAAACGTGCCGAAATAATTTCAATACGGCGTTCTTTTCCCCTGGCAAGACAAAGCCAAATATCTAGGTGTGAACTTAGACGATAAGATGAACTTTGCCGCTCAAAGACGTAAATCCCCAAAAGGCAGCATTTGTGCTCAAGTTGTGCATTGTGATCGAGCAAAGAACCTGTATTCGCTCAATAATGTCCTGCACATGCATAGTATTTGCACATATCCATCCCTTCTCGATTAAAGCAGACTAGGTAGTTTTACAAACACTGCAGAATAAGTTTCTGCACACGGCAATGGGTGCCCCGTGGTTTGTGCGCAATATTGATCTCCAAGATCTCGATCTCCCTGTTCTAGCCCAACACTTTACTCTAGCGGCACGCTATGATGGCCGGTTTGACGTTTGTCCGCTCATGAAGTTCCGTATTAATTGATAACGACTTTGAAGGAAATAATTGTATTACTTTATTGACGATAGTGATGTGCAGAGATTCATAAATTTTATCGAATGTAGTTTCTCATGAAGTTCCGTATTAATTGATAACGACTTTGAAGGAAATAATTGTATTACTTTATTGACGATAGTGATGTGCAGAGATTCATAAATTTTATCGAATGTAGTTTTAGGTTTAGGACTCAAAATTTATTTATTAAATTGATTTCTTAAATGTATACAAGTGTAGAAAAATCAGTTTGCACCATTTAAGGGGTGAATGTACTTGTGAATATGAACAATTTTCACTATGTGGACAAACCTCTGAAATCGCAAAAAAATATCAATAAATTTTTAAAAATGGAATCTAATACGATCGTCACATAGGATCGCTGGCTAGCACAACTACTACCTCCGGCAAACTCGCGTCAATGCTCAATGCAAAACAAAGCAGTTTCGAATTGACGTTGCTTCGAAAAGTATAAACTGTCAGTGCAATGCGATTGTGATATAGTTTTGACCTGGCTTTGGATTTCAAATATTGATACTGCATTACTGTTGACCCTTGCTCGTTAATTTGGACTCTGTTCAAGCCCTTTGTTGTGGATTTCGTCGATATGACCGAACGTACGCAGAGAACTGTTCTAAATAGTCAGACACGTGAGTTCGTAATACGCCTTCGTAACTATTTCTATTTTATATATATATTTAAAGTTCTTTAACGAAGATTTTGAAGACCATTGGATTTCGATACAAAAAATGTAACAAACGCAAAATATTGATGGAAAGATTTGATATAGCGATGGCAAGGTATACTTTTTTACGGCAAGTGAAAGAAATCAAAATTGGCAAAATGTTGTGTTCTTGGATGAAACATGGCTTAATGCTAACCATACTGTAGGCCGTTCTTGGAACGATGACACAGCAGCATCTACTTCCAAAGTTCCTGTAGGAAAAGGATCGCGACTTATAATTTGTCACGCCGGAACCATCAACGGGTTTGTCGAAGGTTCTCTCATGGCTTTTGCGTCAAAAACCACTGGAGACTATCATGAAGACATGAATGGAGAAAAGTTTACTGAATGGTTTACCTCAATGTTGTGTAGCCTCCCTGAACCATCTATTATAATTATGGACAACGCCCCATACCACTCGATGCAAATTGACAAGCCACCTGCCCAATCCCAAAAGAAAGCTGATATCGTCGCATGGCTTCGTAAAAATGGCGTAGATGCAAACATGAATATGTTAAAAGCGGAATTAGTACGTCTTTTAAAAGAAAACAAACCAACCAAGATCCGATACGTCATTGACGAAATAGCATTAGAACATGGGCACAGAGTTATACGGTTACCGCCTTACCATTGTGAGTATAATGCGATTGAGTTGGTGTGGGCTCAAATTAAGGGATATGCTGCAAGACACAATACAGAACCCCCATTTACCACAAAAAAAATGCTAAAATTATTAGAAGAAGCTTGTGAACATGTGACTAAAGGAGACTGGGAAAAGGTTGTGAATAGAACTGTTAAATTAATAAGGGAAGATTATGAAAGAGATGTGAAAATAGATAATATTATAGAAAACGAACATATAATTATTAATGTATGTGATGATAGCAGTGACGACAGTGAAAATAGTAGTATGGACGAATCTGATTAATTATGGCCTTTTGTGGCACCTTTTTTGGTATCTTTTGTATTCATATGTTTCTTGTGTGCATATAAAGTATGTATATTCATTTTCGTTCAAATATTCAGTTCGTTCAAATAAATTAAATAAACATATACATTTTTGTTTTATTAAACCTATTTAATCAGGTACAAAAACAAAACTTAATTGTTTTTTGTTCGAGAATAAATTGACATTCCACATCACTATTGTAATGTGTCAAACCGGCCATCATAGCGTGCCGCTAGTGTAAGCAGTTTTCAAAGAATTACCTTGAGAAAGCTGCCCGCCATACTTTGACGTGAATCCCTTCCTCTGTTACGGGGACGTATGGATTAGTCTATTGCAAAACTAGCATTCCAACGTCACGTAAGCCGAGTTTCGAGACTCACAGGAGATGCCCTTAAGACAACGTTCTCCCCGATTTTTTTCAAGCCCTTGGGCTCTAGCTCCGCTGGCAGATTTTCTGCGCTCGCTTCCCCCTAAGGGCCTAAACATTCCGAAATAAATCATTTTTATTTTAAAAATATCAATTTGTTTAGAAAGTTTTGTTTTTAGTTCCTTTCTGAGCATTAAGAAAAATACCCCGTAGTGTTAAAACCAATTTAGCAGAAACGACGGGTTGGCTTTTGAAACGTGCCGCCCTGATAGAGCAAAAGTGAGTTTATAAGGGCATCTTAGAGGGTCTGTCGATGCCCCCGGAACAATTTTTTTTGCCGGACGCGCGATTTTTTTTTACAAAAAATACGAATAATACGTATATTTTTAGGTTAGAAACGTAAATTTTTGATAAAAATTTGCGTGAAATGAAACGTTGTTTGACACGACAAGCGCAGGGTGGCCATTTTGTGGGGAGTTTCCCAACCTGCGGGGAGATTTGAAATAGATTGGGAATTTATTGGATTTATTTATAAATGTTTATAAAAAGGTTTTGTTTTTTTAACCACACTTTTGGTAAATCCCCATTAACAAGTAGGGGTGGGAAGAAGCTAGGGTAGGTTAGGTTAGGTTAGAACATAAGCCCGTGTGGGGTTGCTGGTCCCCCATCGGGCGCGTCCCCCCGGTGGCGGATGGGGGAACGCCTCCCAGATATGGGAGGTACCGGGGAAACCCGGCGCGGACCAAAACCAGCAGGGGGTTGCCGCTTGGAGGCTCCTGGTACTTCTCTGTTCATCAGAGTGGACTGTGGAGATTCCGGGCGGCGACAATTGGGGGGGAGGCTTTCGGGCCGTGAGGAAGAAAACCTCGTTAAAAAATTACCGGAGGGGGTGGAAACGCCCTGCGCGGCGGGTCCGCTGGTCTTTGTGGCCGGTGGGCGCTGGCTTCGGCCACCGTCAGGCAACCCGTAATCCGCACTGAGCGGAACCGGGGGCCCCACGCACTGAGCGAGGGGCCGCGAGGAAGAAAACCTCTATAAAAAATTACACGAGGGGTGAACCTCTTGAGGGTCGCCTGCGGGTGTGGCCCTCTTGAGGGTTGCCTCTGGCGAGGAACTCCGGGTGATGGAATGGCGTATCCGTCGCCCGTTGAGACGCCTCGGGTCGGGAGGCGCACCACTATGTTCCTGGTGCGCCTCAGACGGTGTTAGGGGGCCTTTAGGTCCCCCGGTGGAGGGTCTGCCTCGGCGGACGGCGCCGGCTGGGTCGCGGATGATTGCGCAAGTGTGCCCGTAACCCAGCCACCAGGCGACACGGAGGAACATCGCTGGGTTTTAGTGGGTATTCTGGCCACTTCTTGGCCTGCCTGAGTCCCACACTACCTTCCGGAAGCATTGCAGTTCGCTGTAAGGCTTCCGGAGGGTGTGCGTAAATGCATTTCCCAGCGTCAAAAAAAAAAAAAAAAAAAAAAAAAAAAAAAAAAAAAAAAAAAAAAAAAAAAAAAAAAAAAAAAAAAAAGGTTAGAACATAAGTCCCGTGTGGGGTTGCTGGTCCCCCATCGGGCGCGTCCCCCCGGTGACGGATGGGGGAACGCCTCCCAGATATGGGAGGTACCGGGGAAACCCGGCGCGGACCAAAACCAGCAGGGGGTTGCCGCTTGGAGGATCCTGGTACTTCTCTGTTCATCAGAGTGGACTGTGGAGACTCCGGGCGGCGACAATTGGGGGGGAGGCTTTCGGGCCGTGAGGAAGAAAACCTCGTTAAAAAATTACAGGAGGGGGTGGAAACGCCCTGCGCGGCGGGTCCGCTGGTCTTTTTGGCCGGTGGGCGCTGGCTTCGGCCACCGTCGGGCAACCCGTAATCCGCACTGAGCGGAACCGGGGGCTCCACGCACTGAGCGAGGGGCCGCGAGGAAGAAAACCTCTATAAAAAATTACACGAGGGGTGAACCTCTTGAGGGTCGCCTGCGGGTGTGGCCCTCTTGAGGGTTGCCTCTAGCGAGGAACTCCGGGTGATGGAATGGTGTATCCGTCGCCCGTTGAGACGCCTCGGGTCGGGAGGCGCACCATTATGTTCCTGGTGCGCCTCAGACGGTGTTAGGGGGCCTTTAGGTCCCCCGGTGGAGGGTCTGCCTCGGCGGACGGCGCCGGCTGGGTCGCGGATGATTGCGCAAGTGTACCCGTAACCCAGCCACCAGGCGACACGGAGGAACATCGCTGGGTTTTAGTGGGTATTCTGGCCATCGGCCTGCTTGAGTCCCACACTACCTTCCGGAAGCGGCGCAGTCCGCTGCGTTGCTTCCGGAAGGTGTGCGTAAATGCATTTCCCAGCGTCAAAAAAAAAAAAAAAAAGGTTAGAACATAAGTCCCGTGTGGGGTTGCTGGTCCCCCATCGGGCGCGTCTCACCGGTGGCGGATGGGGGAACGCCTCCCAGATATGGGAGGTACCGGGGAAACCCGGCGCGGACCAAAACCAGCAGGGGGTTGCCGCTTGGAGGATCCTGGTACTTCTCTGTTCATCAGAGTGGACTGTGGAGACTCCGGGCGGCGACAATTGGGGGGAGGCTTTCGGGCCGTGAGGAAGAAAACCTCGTTAAAAAATTACAGGAGGGGGTGGAAACGCCCTGCGCGGCGGGTCCGCTGGTCTTTTTGGCCGGTGGGCGCTGGCTTCGGCCACCGTCGGGCAACCCGTAATCCGCACTGAGCGGAACCGGGGGCCCCACGCACTGAGCGAGGGGCCGTGAGGAAGAAAACCTCTATAAAAAATTACACGAGGGGTGAACCTCTTGAGGGTCGCCTGCGGGTGTGGCCCTCTTGAGGGTTGCCTCTAGCGAGGAACTCCGGGTGATGGAATGGTGTATCCGTCGCCCGTTGAGACGCCTCGGGTCGGGAGGCGCACCATTATGTTCCTGGTGCGCCTCAGACGGTGTTAGGGGGCCTTTAGGTCCCCCGGTGGAGGGTCTGCCTCGGCGGACGGCGCTGGCTGGGTCGCGGATGATTGCGCAAGTGTACCCGTAACCCAGCCACCAGGCGACACGGAGGAACATCGCTGGGTTTTAGTGGGTATTCTGGCCACTTCTTGGCCTGCTTGAGTCCCACACTACCTTCCGGAAGCGTCGCAGTCCGCTGCGCTGCTTCCGAAAGGTGTGCGTAAATGCATTTCCCAGCGGAAAAAAAAAAAAACTCTTAGGCACTTAGGTTCTATTGGGTCCTAGGTCGAATGTGGTCCAAATCGAAATCTGAGCACCCCAAGCAGTCTTGTCTTGATGACGTCTTGGTGAAATTATTTAAAAAAGAGTATGCGTTTCCGGCAAAGGGTTTGAGGGGGGGATGACTTACCTTCCCCCCCTCCCCCCTCCCCCACCCTCACCTACCCCCTATCGGGGCGGCACGTTTCAAAATATTAACCGAAACGACTCAAACCCAAATTTTCCTCGATAACCGTAAGATACGTCAGTCTCTGAAGTACAATAAAAATATTAGTATTTTTGCCCATATTTGACAATATTTTCAACTATTCCAAAGACAATATCATTGCAGCAATTACCATCCAAACTTCAAACCTCGATTACTCAGAATAACTTTTTATGGGTTGGGTCATTTCTACTAAGCTACGTCCAGTTGACTGTCAATTTCTCGTAGGGTAAACGGCAAGTATTAACGACCCCCTTAAGATAATTTTAAAATCGATATCAATTATTAATAGTAGTATATTACTAAGTAAATTACAAAATAGCACTAGCTTTCACATTTTTATTTGTTGTTTATGTTATTTTATGTTACTTACATATTCTATAGTTTATTTGCACTACCTTAAATGCTTTTAAATATAAGATTACCGTATAATAAATATCCATATGCCTATTTGTAGGTACTATCTATAACATGTACTAATTAAAAAGCGGTGATAGCCATCATTTACTGTAACAGTGAAGAAAAACCTGCATGCCTGAGACTCTGCATAATGTTCTCAAAGGCTACCAATCCACACTTGTTCAGCATGGTGTACTACGGCATAAACCTTTCTCATTCTGAGACGAGACTCGTGCCCTGTAGTGGGCCGTTAAGGCGTTGATAATGATGATGATGAATTATAACGTGTCTGAGAAGTAGTCTTTAATAGAATCATATCGCGTTTGAGCATTAGTGAAACTTAACCGCGTGTTATTCTCTCATAATACACCTATTCGACTTTTACAGCGAAGCTGCATAAACCGTGACTAATTAATAAAGGGATTGTCAGATAAAAAATTTCGCACAACAAAGCACTTAGAACTTAAAAAATTACAAAATAACGTAATTTGACTTAGTTATGTGGATGCTCTATAAGTCGGCATTTTAACGTCTGTGTCACGTTTAAAAATTCGTAGACATGTCAAACGAAGTAATTTCAGTACAATATTTTTTCTTCTAATACTTGATTCTTTTGACTTTTTGAGTCAACTAATAGTATTTGCTTTTTGTATAAAGAAGTAATTTTCAATTTATTTAAAAAATAAGTACTAATTTGCCTAAGCTCGGCACCTTTGTGCCTTTTTCCAGCATTTGTGTCCTCAAAGTCGGCCCTCACGTGTCTGAAAGAAATCATATTTTACCCGCGACTTCGTCCGCGTAAATTAATGTTTTTCTTAATATTTATAGGAACTCTTTTCTCCTTTTCATTTTATTTTATTTTCCCGCCAAATAAATACCCTTCTCCAAAATTAATAGAACTTTTGAAGAAATGGATAGAATTTTTTTCAACAATCAGACAATTTTTTTGTATAGACAACATCAAGTTTATTCAATAGGATAAACAGGATACCTCACAATAGGATACCTTAGAAATAACCCAAATTCTAAAAGGTGGCACCCCCTGCCGACCCCAGGTACCTCATATTTCTGGTTTTCCTTAGTCCACCACCCTTGTTTTTTCTTTAAATACGTAAAATAATCGTGTTATACTACTATTACAAGACATCAAATATTATAACAAATTAAATTGCAACAACAAGTCTTAAATATTATTCATACGTAATTTATATCTTGTCAAACGACGCTCGGAAAGCAGAAATTTTATAAGAAATTAAGCGATTTACGCACTGGGATGCAAAAAAATGCTGCCTTATTCTAAAACTATTTTCCCATTAGAGCAAGCTATATGTACACATAAAATACTCAGTGTGCCTAAGCGGCACCCAAAATGTTAATATTTACAAACATAGAACTGAGTGCCGACTTTTGCTGGGCGGCTTTAAGAGCATCCACCCTATCACCAGACGGTTAGCAAAATACAAATTTCTTGTCAATCTGTCTTTCAAGATGACACTGAAATTATATTGCGATCTTTTTTTTGACAGTGCATATTGACATAAGCAAAAACGAAAGATATAATAAGTATTTATTCATTTTAAATAAGTTCTCTCTAGGAAGAAGAGGGGGTGGGGTATAATTTCTCTTAGCGTCAATTTACACCGCGGTGGAATGGAATGGAAGCGACTTTTTGCAACGAAATTGTACATAGCTAAATGAACTTTATGTCAATTGCATAACATACAAATTAAATAGGAGCCAAAAAAGGTCGAGCGTCTTCCGCGGAATTCTCGCGCATTCTCGAGAATTTCCCTATAGCTACTATTTTGTGTGTTATACAATTGACATAAAGTTCAGAATGCTTTGTACAAAAAATTCGTTTCCGTTCCATTCCGCGGCGGTATAAATTGGGCCTTAGATTGATAACGACTTTGAAGGAAATAATTGTATTACTTTATTGACGATAGTGATGTGCAGAGATTCATAAATTTTATCGAATGTAGTTTCTCATGAAGTTCCGTATTAATTGATAACGACTTTGAAGGAAATAATTGTATTACTTTATTGACGATAGTGATGTGCAGAGATTCATAAATTTTATCGAATGTAGTTTTAGGTTTAGGACTCAAAATTTATTTATTAAATTGATTTCTTAAATGTATACAAGTGTAGAAAAATCAGTTTGCACCATTTAAGGGGTGAATGTACTTGTGAATATGAACAATTTTCACTATGTGGACAAACCTCTGAAATCGCAAAAAAATATCAATAAATTTTTAAAAATGGAATCTAATACGATCGTCACATAGGATCGCTGGCTAGCACAACTACTACCTCCGGCAAACTCGCGTCAATGCTCAATGCAAAACAAAGCAGTTTCGAATTGACGTTGCTTCGAAAAGTATAAACTGTCAGTGCAATGCGATTGTGATATAGTTTTGACCTGGCTTTGGATTTCAAATATTGATACTGCATTACTGTTGACCCTTGCTCGTTAATTTGGACTCTGTTCAAGCCCTTTGTTGTGGATTTCGTCGATATGACCGAACGTACGCAGAGAACTGTTCTAAATAGTCAGACACGTGAGTTCGTAATACGCCTTCGTAACTATTTCGATCGTGAAGCTCAAAATGGAGGGCCAATTTTACCTATAACGTCAGTGGTTGAACGCGTAGCTGATGCGCTTAATATTGGACAACGAACTGTTAGACGGATAACTAAAAAAAAATATGGCGAGACTGGCACAGAAGAAAATAAACTTCACACACCAAAAAAGAGAAAACGAGCAAAACCAGTCGTAGGCATCGATAGCTTTGATGCCGATGCTATCCGAAGACATGTTTACGGCTACTATTTACAGAAGGAGTATCCAACAAGAAAAAAGTTGGTGCATTCACTGAAGGAAGCTGGATTATTCTTCGGTGGGGAAAGTTCTTTAACGAAGATTTTGAAGACCATTGGATTTCGATACAAAAAATGTAACAAACGCAAAATATTGATGGAAAGATTTGATATAGCGATGGCAAGGTATACTTTTTTACGGCAAGTGAAAGAAATCAAAAATTGGCAAAATGTTGTGTTCTTGGATGAAACATGGCTTAATGCTAACCATACTGTAGGCCGTTCTTGGAACGATGACACAGCAGCATCTACTTCCAAAGTTCCTGTAGGAAAAGGATCGCGACTTATAATTTGTCACGCCGGAACCATCAACGGGTTTGTCGAAGGTTCTCTCATGGCTTTTGCGTCAAAAACCACTGGAGACTATCATGAAGACATGAATGGAGAAAAGTTTACTGAATGGTTTACCTCAATGTTGTGTAGCCTCCCTGAACCATCTATTATAATTATGGACAACGCCCCATACCACTCGATGCAAATTGACAAGCCACCTGCCCAATCCCAAAAGAAAGCTGATATCGTCGCATGGCTTCGTAAAAATGGCGTAGATGCAAACATGAATATGTTAAAAGCGGAATTAGTACGTCTTTTAAAAGAAAACAAACCAACCAAGATCCGATACGTCATTGACGAAATAGCATTAGAACATGGGCACAGAGTTATACGGTTACCGCCTTACCATTGTGAGTATAATGCGATTGAGTTGGTGTGGGCTCAAATTAAGGGATATGCTGCAAGACACAATACAGAACCCCCATTTACCACAAAAAAAATGCTAAAATTATTAGAAGAAGCTTGTGAACATGTGACTAAAGGAGACTGGGAAAAGGTTGTGAATAGAACTGTTAAATTAATAAGGGAAGATTATGAAAGAGATGTGAAAATAGATAATATTATAGAAAACGAACATATAATTATTAATGTATGTGATGATAGCAGTGACGACAGTGAAAATAGTAGTATGGACGAATCTGATTAATTATGGCCTTTTGTGGCACCTTTTTTGGTATCTTTTGTATTCATATGTTTCTTGTGTGCATATAAAGTATGTATATTCATTTTCGTTCAAATATTCAGTTCGTTCAAATAAATTAAATAAACATATACATTTTTGTTTTATTAAACCTATTTAATCAGGTACAAAAACAAAACTTAATTGTTTTTTGTTCGAGAATAAATTGACATTCCACATCACTATTGTAATGTGTCAAACCGGCCATCATAGCGTGCCGCTAGTTTAGGTAGGTAGTCGAAATGAAGGAATACACTACTCTCTACCGAGAGATCAAAATATCGCTGCAGACTATATAGGGACTTCTATGTAGTATGATGTTAGATAACATTACCCTTAAATAACTCACTTGCACTTGGCGAAGTGCATTGTGCTGTTTTGCACTATAAAATGCAATAATTAAAAAAGGTTACCTTGTTAGTTTAGAATGTATAATATACTCGTAAACTACAGTTAAGTAGAAGCTCATGTTTTTCCGTACAAATTGCGGTGTGAGCTACTTTTTATCGATCTACAAATCAGACCTTACGCGTATTAGGTTGTATCTCCACTAGCGATGTAAGAGGATGTGTAGCGATGGGAATAACCTTTAGAATGATTAACTTAAAGATTTTTTACTTAAATTAATTCACCAAATAATTGCTATCGGTCCGGGTAAAATATTCTCCAATAAACCTCAAAATATTCTATCCTATCGGCCAGACATTAAATATTATTTATTTATAACAAGTGTTCCTATCGTACCTGATTAATTTTTGTCCCATCAGTATCCGAATTTACAAATTTTTTGGTTCAGGGGCCATTGGAAATAGAGCTATTTTATAGCTAAAGTTAGCTGGTGGAAAAGAAACAGTGCGAGAGCTTGGCGAGAGCTGAGAAAAGCAAAGAAAAGAGGTATATAATACTATACAAAGTCGAAAAAACTTGAGAGGTGTGAAGGGACACCCGGATGGAACTTATTTTATATATAGGGGGGTTATTAATATATATATAGCTGCTCGTGCTGATTCACTGACTGATTGATCACCCCTCCTGTAAAATTTTGTATGAAAAATTTTTTTTTCGTTAATGGTTTCGTATAGAGGACAAAAATTCATTCGGAACAAAAATATGGAGAGAGCTGATGATTGAGGATTTGGGAGACGGGTGAAGAGCACGCTTAAGGTATTGAAGATAGGTGGGAGGTGCTCGAGCAAATGTCACTCAAAACGTCATCCAATTGGCAGTGAGCCGAAAAAAAATTCAAAATGGCGAGAAAAAGATGGCCGCCATACAAATTTTGTCCGTGTCCATCTCGGAGGATATAAAAGATGGAAGAGTGATTTCTTCGGAAAAGATGATCAGGAGCCAAAGGTCTACTCGATGAGTAGAAAAAAAAATCAAAATGGCGGAATTTATTTTTCCAAAGAAAATGTATGGCGAATATTGAAGAGACTACAAGTTGTAAACTATGCAAGGCTTTGATGCGGTTTTTTGGAGAACTCTCAATGAAAAATATGGGAAGACATGATGATTGAGGGTTTGGAAGATGGTTGAGGAGCCCGGGCAGGGTATGGCAGATAGATGGGAGGTGCTCAAACAAAAATTACTCAAAACCTCATCCAATTAGCACTGAGCTGAAAAAAAAAAACAAAATGGCGGATTCAAGATGGCGGCTATACAAATTTCGTCGGTGTCTATCTCACCAAGTATAAAAGATGGAAGAGTGGTTTCTTGGCAAAAGATGATCAAGAACTAAAAATCTAATAGATGAACAGAAAAAAACAAGATGGCGGAATTTATGTTTTCACACAAAAAGTTTTTTTAGTGATGGTTTCGTATACAAGACAAAAATTCATGCGGTGGAAAAATATGGAGAGAGCTGATGATTGAAGATTTTGGAGACGGGTAAGGAGCACGGTCAGGGTATTAAAGATAGGTGAGAGGTGCTCAATCAAAAATTACTTGAAACCTCATCCAATTGGCAGTGATCTAAAAAAAAATACCAAAATGGTGGATTCAAGATGGCGGCCATACAAATTTCGTCGGTGTCTATATTACTGATTATAAAAGATGGAACAGTGGTTTTTAGGCAAAAGATCATCAAGACATGGTTTACTTGATAAATAGAAAAAAAAACAAGATGATGGAATTTATTTATCTATACAACATATACGACGAATATTGAAGTTGGTACCTATGCAAGACTTTGATACAGTTTCTATTCAAAATTTGTTTTTATGGAAGAACTCTCATTCTGACAAATAATTCGGAGAAAAAATATGGGGAGTGATAATGATCGAGGGTTAGGAATATGGGAAAGATAGGTGGAGGCTGCTCAAACCAAAATATCCAAAAGCAAAACCTCGCGGTCCGCTTTAGCGGGCCGCGCACCCACGCGCCATACTAGTTAATATATATATAGCTGCTCGTGCTGATTCACTGACTGATTGATCACCCCTCCTGTAAAATTTTGTATGAAAAATTTTTTTTTCAATAATGGTTTCGTATAGAGGACAAAAATTCATTCGGAACAAAAATATGGAGAGAGCTGATGATTGAGGATTTGGGAGACGGGTGAAGAGCACGCTTAAGGTATTGAAGATAGGTGGGGGGTGCTCGAGCAAATGTCACTCAAAACGTCATCCAATTGGCAGTGAGCCGAAACAAAATTCAAAATGGCGAAAAAAAGATGGCCGCCATACAAATTTTGTCCGTGTCCATCTCGGAGGGTATAAAAGATGGAAGAGTGGTTTCTTCGGAAAAGATGATCAGGAGCCAAAGGTCTACTCGATGAGTAGAAAAAAAAATCAAAATGGCGGAATTTATTTTTCCAAAGAAAATGTATGGCGAATATTGAGAGAGAGAAGTTGTGAATTATGCAAGGCTTTCAATTAGGCAAGGCAAGGATGCGGTTTTTTGGAGAAATCTCAAAGAAAAATATGGGAAGACATGATGATTGAGGGTTTGGAAGATGGTTGATGAGCCCGGGCAGGGTATTGTAGATAGATGGGACTGGGAGGTGCTCAAACAAAAATTGCTCAAAACCTTATCCAATTAGCACTGAGCTGAAAAAAAACAAAATGGCGGATTCAAGATGGCAGCTATACAAATTTCGTTGGTGTCTATCTCACTAAGTATAAAAGATGGAAAAGTGGTTTTTTTGGCAAAAGATGATCAAGACGTGGTTTACTTGATTAACAGAAAAGAAACAAGATGTTGGAATTTATTTTTCCATACAAAATATATGGCGAATATTGAAGAGACTACACGTTGGGAACTATGCAAAATTTGATACAGTTGCTTTTCAAAAATTTTTTTTATGGAAGAACTCTCATTCTGACAAATTATTCGGAGAAAAATATGGAGAGTGATAATGATCGAGGGTTAGAAATATGGCAGAGATAGGCTGCTCAAACCAAAATACCCGAAAGCAAAACCTCGCGGTCCGCTTTAGCGGGCCGCGCACCCACGCGCCATACTAGTATTGTATAAAGTTATTATTTTTTATTATTTATTATGTACAAAAAACCTATATACACTCAACAAAAATAATCGTCACGACACCACACTGTTCAATGCGAAATAGAAAGACGAAACGAAAATAACTGGCTTGCTTTCTATAAGAGAGAGAGAGAGAGAGAGACAGACAGAGAAACACGCGTACGCCGCACGGCTTACAACTATAGCAAAAAGTGTCGTTACAACTTTTTCTCTTAATTTTTTCCGTCTAGCCCCCTTTCGCAACGCGCAATAAGGAACTTCGTTACAAAAAAATATAACATTTATGTTCAGAAAATAAAGGTAAATAGAGTAGATAAGTTTTCGAATAAATTGTGAGAAGGATTAAACTTTTATCTTTGTTACTTACACTAAAAAAATACAAAGTCGAACACTTAGCTTCAATGATTTTAAATATAATACTTTGGACTTTAAGCGAGTGGATTCGAGGGTAAGTACATATATCTAGTTTTAGGTTAGGTTTAGGTTTATCTAGTTAAAGAATAACATTTAGCCACACACACACACACATACGTACACAAAATATTTCAATGGAGGCGTGGGCAGACCGAATGTCGCGACATTACAACATTATGCTTTACAACAAAACAAAGTTCTTATTTGTATAGTGCTAAGGTTCAAAAACATGCATTAAGTTTAATCTTTAACTAATTTTCGAATTATTCATACAAATGGCTTAACTGGAAACCCACTTGCGATATGAAGAAATAGGATTTTGTATTATTAAGAGTTAACAAGTCTTGAATGCATGTAGGAATTTAAATTATTATTATCAATCAAACTATTAATAAAAACACCGGTCAAGTGCGAGTCGGACTTGCGCACGAAGGGTTCCGTACCATTATCAATAAAAAACGGCAAAAAATCACGTTTGTTGTATATGGGAGCCCCCCTTAAATATTTGTTTTATTTTAATTTAATTATTTATTTTTAATGTTAAACTAAATATTCTGTGAATATTTCAAGCGTCTACCTGTTGCCGTTATCAATATCGAAAATTCACGTTTGTTGTATGGGAGTCCCCTTAAATATTTATTTTATTCTGTTTTTTAGTATTTGTTGTTATAGCGGCAACAGAAATACATACGAGTAGGTACATCATGTGTGAAAATTTCATGTCTTACTATTACGGTTCATGAGATACAGCCTGGTGATAGATGGACGGACAGACAGACAGACGGACAGCGGAGTCTTAGTAATACGGCCCCGTTTTATCCTTTGGGTACGGAACCCTAAAATAATAGGGTCCCGTTTTACCCTTTGGGTACGGAACCCTAAAAAACCTACCTGTTATTAAAATAAGTACCTACATACTACCTACCCACCTATTCATACGTGTACATTGAAATTATTTTAAACCGCTGTTTTTAAATTGGATATCGATATTAACCAATTAGATAAATGAATTGAATTTTATTTGTATTATAAATTATTTATTGTATAAGTATAATTAACTTTTTCTTTCCGAGTGTTTTATCAAAATCCGTTATATACTTAATATGAAACGTAATTTTGTCGGTTGTATTCTTTGGTCGCGTATTTTCGATCCAACTGGTTCAAGTGATATTCTGTTGGGCTGCCAGACCTAATTACTTCAACTGTTAATAAAATAAATAAAATATGTACCTAATTACTAGAGGATGCCCGCGACTTCGTCCGCGTAGATATTTTAAGTTTATAAAAATCCCGCGGGATCTCTTTGTTTTTTCTATAAGCTCCTTTAAGGTATGAGACCTTGCTAAAAACTGTTAAAAGTTCACTGGCGGATGTTTAGGTAGATCAAAATGTAAACATCCGCCAGTGAAAGTCCCATCAAAATCCACCCAGCCTTTCAGAGATTAGACCACGCGTTAATGTATTACAGCTAATTACACGTTTTAACTTTCATCCCCTCTCTCAAGGGAACCGTGCTGAATTTCGGTATAAAAAGTATCCTATATTATGTTACTCCGTAGTATGAACTTAAAACATGCCAAGTTTCATTTCAATCCATTGAGTAGTTTTTGCGTGATGCGCGCACAAACATACAGAAAAACAGACAAACAGAGACAAAAATTTCAAAAATAGCTTTTTTACGTTCTATTACTTATCTCTTTGCCCCAGTTATTATTTTCCAAAAATCTTCAATGTACAGATACGGCGAATCTACGATTTTATTATATGTACTAGCTGAACCCCGCAACTTCGTTCGCGTAGATATAGGTTTTTATATAGGATCGGATCGGATCCCATAATTCTTTTATGTACCTAAACTAAATGTAGCCTAAGTTACTCCTTATATAACATTGAAAGTTCCATTAAAATCGATCCAGCCGTTTCGGAGATTAGCTGGAATAAATAGACAGACCGACAAACATAAATTTAAACGCACACCAGTTTAAAAAAAGCCGTACGTTCAAAGATCCGGGTCCCAAGTTATTTGAACCCAATACTGAGGATTGTTATGTCTGTCATTTCTAAACTAAAACACCTATGACCTTGAAATATTTACGGGACAATACTTAAAATACTACCTTTCTAACAAAAAAATAATGAGTTAAATCGAACTACGCGTTAATGAATTACAGCTAAATACACGTTTCAACTTTCTTTCCCTCTCCCAAGGGAACCGTGCTGAATTTCGGGATAAAAAGTATCCTATAACCTACCTCGGAGTATAAACTCAAATCGTACCAAGTTTCATTCGAATCCATTCAGTAGTTTCGGCGTGATGCGCGGCCAAGATACAGACAGACAGACAGACAGACAAAAATGAAACAAATTGCAGTTTTGGCTTCAGTATCGATTATAGAGTGCCCTCCAACAAAAATTTTCAAAATATCTTCAATGTACAGAATTGGATCTGTTACAGTTTTATTATATTATAGATAGATAGAAGTTGATCGATAAGCTGTGACTATACTAAATAGTGAGGTAGAACTTTGTGGGCAACACACTGAGAACTTGAATCGCACGGGATTTAAACTTGCCACTGAAGGCGCATTCATTATGCACTTGCACTTTAGTCTTTAAGCCTTTCGTTGCTGCTTGCATGCGGGAACCAGATTAATAATTTACTTTCGACTCTATATTGATATGTCTTGTGGGCTGTTTAAACACATGAAAAGGGTGTGCAAGCTTTCATTTAATTACTGTTTATTTTTATATAATGAAATAGTAAGTAGGTAGCCACTTATTTATTTCATTTATTTCATCCACAGCTTTCTGTTTGGAACATTAGATCAGAGCAAACAGTTTTTAACTGACATCAAAAAAAAAAAGGGGACTCAATTCTATTTGAAAACTTTATCGAAAACAACCACTGAATAGAAAACAGTTTTTGGAATATTATGAAAATTTAACCACAGAGAGCGAGCTGTAGTGTCACGGATAGCGTCCTTTTGTCCTATTTTCCCGTGCATGTGCGATCTTTGACTTGAAGTTCGTTATCAGAGTTCTTTTGTTTTCGTTGAAGTTTGGAAAAGGTCCAGTGCAGAAGTTGGGTCACAAATTCTACCAGCTGACGTGGAGTGACACGTTCGGGAGATAGGGAACATTGTTCTATTTTTGTGCAGTTTTAAAAAATTTACTAAGTTATTCTAAATTTTAATATACTTAACACATTGAGTGCCAGATATATTTTCAGGTCGTTATTGGTTCCCACCATACAAATGGTCATCTACGTAACACTACGTACTCGGCACCCCGCTTAAAAATGTTGCCGCTTGTATGTGTGGTGCCGGAATACGTAGTACTACGTAGATGGCTCTTGAAGTTTCGGGAAGATTTTATCAAATATCTAGTGGGGCTGAACTGTGGCGATACTACTCCAACAGCTGCAGAAGCAGCTGGACCACAAATACCCCCAGTACAGCCTGGCCCTGCACAAGTTCAAGCAGACCCATCGCCGTTTCTGCCTGGACCCTCTGTACCACCTGCATCGCCGGCCGTTCGTAAAAGTCGTGTTCCCTTGAGAGATTTCCATTTCTTAGAAAAGCTCCCACCTACTAAGAAGGCTGTTCCAGCGAAGCCTTGTCGTGTCTGCACTAAAAATAAAAAACGCAAGGAGTCATCTTTTGTATGTGCTACTTGTCCGGAAAAGCCTGCCTTGTGTGTTGTAAACTGTTTTTACACCTACCACACTGATCCTCGTTTTGTATAATTTTGGATAAAAATTCTGTTGATGTTCTCACAATATGTTCCTGTTTTTTTTTTATATCGTTAGTTATCGATCTCTTTAGTTATAAAACAATTTTTGATCTCATAATAATACTGTAATTTGGGCCTTCTTAGTGCCTTATAAATGTTGTGTTTAGAATAGTTTAAAAATAATAAAGTTACTTTTTTTCCATGTCATGTTTTATTTGAGACTAGCCGACCCCCGCGACTTCGTCCGCCTGGATATAGGTTTTATATAGGATCGGATTGGATCCCATAATCCTTTTTTGTACCTAAACTAAATGTAGCCTGTTACTCCTTATAACATTGAAAGTTCCATTAAAATCGATCCAGCCATTTCGGAGATTAGCTGGAACAAATAGACAGAACGACAAACATAAATTTAAACGCACGCCAGTTTAAAATAAGCCGTACGTACAAAGATCCGGGTCCCAAGTTATCGGAACCCAATAAATGCCTGTCATTTCTAAACTAAAAAACCTATGACCTTGAAATATTTACGGGACAATACTTAAAGTACTACCTTTCTAACAAAAAAAGAATGAGTGAAATCGAATAACGCGTTAATGAATTACAGCTAAATACACGTTTTAACTTTCATCCCCTCTCCCAAGGGAACCGTGCTGAATTTCGGGATAAAAAGTATCCTATAACCTACCTCGGAGTATAAACTCAAATCGTACCAAGTTTCATTCGAATCCATTCAGTAGTTTCGGCGTGATGCGCGGCCAAGATACAGACAGACAGACAGACAGACAGACAGACAGACAGACAGACAGACAGACAGACAAAAATGAAAAAAATTGCAGTTTTGGCTTCAGTATCGATTATAGAGTGCCCTCCGATAAAAATTTTCAAAATATCTTCAATGTACAGAATTGGATCTGTTACAGTTTTATTATATTACTAGCCGACCCCCGCGACTTCGTCCGCCTGGATATAGGTTTTATATAGGATCGGATTGGATCCCATAATCCTTTTTTGTACCTAAACTAAATGTAGCCTAAGTTATTCCTTATAACATCACCAGAAAGTTCCATCAAAATCGATCCAGCCGTTTCGGAAATTAGCTGGAACAAATAGACAGATCGACAAACATAAATTTTAACGCACACCAGTTTAAAATAAGCCGTACGTTCAAAGATCCGGGTCCCAAGTTATTTGAACCCAATAAATGCCTGTCATTTCTGAACTAAAAAACCTATGACCTTGAAATATTTATGGAACAATATATAAAGTACTATCTTTCTAACAAAAAAAGAATGAGTAAAATCGAACAACGCGTTAATGAATTACAGCTAAATACACGTTTTAACTTTCATCCCCTCTCCCAAGGGAACCGTGCTGAATTTCGGGATAAAAAGTATCCTATAACCTACCTCGGAGTACAAACTCAAATCGTACCAAGTTTCATTCGAATCCATTCTGTAGTTTCGGCGTGATGCGCGGCCAAGATACAGACAGACAGACAGACAGACAGACAGACAGACAGACAGACAGACAGACAAAAATGAAAAAAATTGCAGTTTTGGATTCAGTATCGATTACAGAGTGCCCTCCAATAAAAATTTTCAAAATATCTTCAATGTACAGAATTGGATCTGTTACAGTTTTATTATATTATAGATAGATGCCAACGAACCTAATAACGTCCTTTCCAGGAGGCCTAATAATGCAAATACCCATTTAAATTGTAAGAAAGTGTTACGTTGTATTACGTATTTGGCACCTGCATTACTATACCCCTACGCAATATTGCGTAGCTGGCATTCAATGTGTTAAAATAAGTACCTACATACTACCTACCCACCTATTCATACGTGTACATTGAAATTATTTTAAACCGCTGTTTTTAAATTGGATATCGATATTAACCAATTAGATAAATGAATTGAATTTGATTTGTATTATAAATTATTTATTGTATAAGTATAATTAACTTTTTCTTTCCGAGTGTTTTATCAAAATCCGTTATATAATATGAAACGTAATTTTGTCGGTTATATTCTTTGGTCGCGTATTTTCGATCCAACTGGTTCAAGTGATATTTTATTGGGCTGCCAGACCTAATTACTTCAACTGTTATAAAATACTAGCTGTTGCCCGCGACTTCGTCCGCGTTATAAAATTTTAAACGGGAACCCTTTGTTTCCTCGGGACAAAATAGTAGCCTGTCACTTTCCAGGTCCTCAACTAAAAAAATGTAACTGCAAAAAATCACGTCAATCTATAGTTAAATGTCCGATGATAATAATATGTCGAAAAGAAACCATTTTAACCCCCTTGGGGTGGATTTTCGTCAAATTTTTCTTAGCTTATGCCTACCCCCTAGAAAGAACCTAACTTCCAAATTTCAAGTTAATAATAACAATAACTAAAACTTCACATAAAAAGTTTCATCCCCTTTTTTACCACCCTTAAGGGGAGATTTTCCAGAACAACTTATACAGGTTTTTATTATTTAAAATTTATAATCTAAGTGCCTATTTTCATATCTGTAACTTCAAAAACATAGAACTTTCATATAACCTTTCTACCCCGATTTTACCCCCTTAGGGGAGGATTTTCGTGAAATCTTTTCTAGGCTGATATCTAAGCCCTAGAATGAACCTACTTTCCAAATTTCAAGTTGATAATAACAATAATTAAAACTTAACATAAAAACTTTCAACCCCTATTTTACCACCCTTAAGGGAAGATTTTTCAGAATAAAATACACAGGTTTATATTATTTAAAACTAATAATCTAAATGCCGATTCTCAGGTCTGTAACTTTAAAAACATAGGACTTTCATACAAACTTTCTACCCCCATTTTACCCCCTTAGGGGAGGATTTTAGGGATGCTAAATAGCCTATAACCTTCCCGGAAAATTGTACTACCATATGCAAAAAGAATTTTTCAAATCCGACTGGTACTTCCAGAGATTAGCGCGTTCAAACAAACAAACTCTTCCGCTTTATTATATTAGTATAGATGTACCTAATTACTAGAGGATGCCCGCGACTTCGTCCGCGTAGATATTTTAAGTTTATAAAAATCCCGCGGGATCTCTTTGTTTTTTCTATAAGCTCCTTTAAGGTATGAGACCTTGCTAAAACCTGTTAAAAGTTCACTGGCGGATGTTTAGGTAGATCAAAATGTAAACATCCGCCAGTGAAAGTCCCATCAAAATCCACCCAGCCTTTCAGAGATTAGACCACGCGTTAATGTATTACAGCTAATTACACGTTTTAACTTTCATCCCCTCTCCCAAGGGAACCGTGCTGAATTTCGGTATAAAAAGTATCCTATATTATGTTACTCCGTAGTATGAACTTAAAACATGCCAAGTTTCATTTCAATCCATTGAGTAGTTTTTGCGTGATGCGCGCACAAACATACAGAAAAACAGACAAACAGAGACAAAAATTTCAAAAATAGCTTTTTTACGTTCTATTACTTATCTCTTTGCCCCAGTTATTATTTTCCAAAAATCTTCAATGTACAGATACGGCGAATCTACGATTTTACGATAGAAGTTGATCGATAAGCTGTGACTATACTAAATAGTGAGGTAGAACTTTGTGGGCAACACACTGAGAACTTGAATCGCACGGGATTTAAACTTGCCACTGAAGGCGCATTCATTATGCACTTGCACTTTAGTCTTTAAGCCTTTCGTTGCTGCTTGCATGCGGGAACCAGATTAATAATTTACTTTTGACTCTATATTGATATGTCTTGTGGGCTGTTTAAACACATGAAAAGGGTGTGCAAGCTTTCATTTAATTACTGTTTATTTTTATATAATGAAATAGTAAGTAGGTAGCCACTTATTTATTTCATTAGCTTCAATATTGATAGATTCTAAAAGAACGAATCCACAGCTTTCTGTTTGGAACATTAGATCAGAGCAAACAGTTTTTAACTGACTTCAAAAAAAAAAAAAAGGGGACTCAATTCTATTTGAAAACTTTATCGAAAACAACCACTGAATAGAAAACAGTTTTTGGAATATTATGAAAATTTAACCGCAGAGAGCGAGCTGTAGTGTCACGGATAGCGTCCTTTTGTCCTTGTAATATTTCTTAATGATACTTGTTTTAGTATTTATAAATTAGGTTTATTTCTTTAAATTATCATTAAGTTTTATATTAGTATTTAATAATTATTTTTCCTGTTTAACTCTCACATATTTTCTGACAAGTGACAAGTCCTATGTTTTTCTAAAATATCGGTCAACCACCGATAATATTAATAATATAAAAACTCTTTAGTGTCTACACACTACATCATCCCCTTTTAAACGAAAAATTAATAAACCAAAACAATATACATTTTCTTCCTCCTTTTTTTAAAAAAAAATCAAAATTATGTTACAAAATCTATTAATATATTATATATTTATCTTACTACCCATTCAACCAGCCATTGGCAACCTTTAACTGGTGATCCACAAAGTTTATGCTGGTCGAACATGAAAAGAGGTTCTTGTATAAGTTACATTATTATAAAAAAACAAGTAGTAAATAATATTATAAAAACCATCTGATAAATCAAGCACAGAAAAGTATTTCTTATTACAAAGTTTTGATACTATCTCATCAATTGTTGGAATCAAATGATGTTCTCTTATTAATACTTTATTAAGATCTTTAGGATCTAAGCAAATTCTCAGTGAACCATCTTTCTTTTCAATTATAACCAAGTTGCTTAGAAAACTTTTAGGATGATCGACCTTCGCTATGACTTTGTGCTTCACCAGAGCTTCCAACTTGTCTGCAAGGCGATCCTTAAGTGCGTTAGGCACACGTCTAGGGGGTCTCACCACAGGCTCTACACCAGGTTGAATGCGTAGCTGCAGTGAACTCTTAAACTCCCCAATTCCCTGAAAAAGTTCGTTATTCATATTAACAATTGAGTCTTTACTCATTTTCATATTAGTATTAGTGCAACTGGTTATAACCGAATTAATATTAATATTATTATTTAAAAGTCTAAGCTGTAACAACGAGCCTAGCCCTAAGATCGGTCTCACTGGTTCATTAATAATTAAAAATTCAGTTTCAAAACATTCATTGTTATTAATATTATTTGTTGTATCCTCTGCTGTCTGATTCCAATAATTATTCTGTCTCTCAACATCCGGTCCATTTGTTCACCAAAATTGCAATTTTCAGCTAATTTCCTTATATCAGTGTAGAAGGCATCAAAATTCTCTCCCTCCTGTTGACATCTTTTGTTGAAATGGTAACTATTTATAACTTCATTTTGTTTTGGCTTAAAGTAATCTTCAAAAAATTTTATAACATCCTCTAATTTTGGTTGGTCATTCAAGTTCACTGGCCGCCATTATGCCTTCCTGTTGTAACTTCTTAGCCATTATCCGAGTTCGCTAATACGACTGCGCCATGTAATATTTCTTAATGATACTTGTTTTAGTATTTATAAATTAGGTTTATTTCTTTAAATTATCATTAAGTTTTATATTAGTATTTAATAATTATTTTTCCTGTTTAACTCTGACATATTTTCTGACAAGTGACAAGTCCTATGTTTTTCTAAAATATCGGTCAACCACCGATAATATTAATAATATAAAAACTCTTTAGTGTCTACACACTACAGTCCTATTTTACCGTGCATGTGCGATCTTTGACTTGAAGTTCGTTATCAGAGTTCTTTTGTTTTCGTTGAAGTTTGGAAAAGGTCCAGTGCAGAAGTTGGGTCACAAATTCTACCAGCTGACGTGGAGTGACACGTTCGGGAGATAGGGAACATTGTTCTATTTTTGTACAGTTTTAAAAAATTTACTAAGTTATTCTAAATTTTAATATACTTAAGTAACGAAATTGTCTCTTTATTAGTATACATATTGTGTTAATCATGTAAAAGACGATAGACTAGCTTTGGTAGTTTCAAGAAAGAAAGTGATACAATAGATAATTATTATACGTCTGATTGGATATCTATATAGGGTCTAGACATTTCTATATACCACGGTATTTCATCCATCGATCTCCTCGTCGACTCATTCTATGTCGTCTGTCCATATGGTGGGTGCACATGAGTAGATATCCCTACAGAGAGGAAGCTTCATACAAGCACAAGGTGGGTGGCCCATGAAAACTGTCTATGCTGCTATGTCTGTCGTTGCTAACTTCTATCGGTCCTCCGAGCTACGAGTAGATGGTATATGCCCGCCTATTACCATTACAGATTTGAAACTCATTCATCTCTGTGACAAATCCAGATCGTAATTTCAAAAATCTCAATTACTCGTAGATTCTGAAAATGTAGCTGAAAGATAAATAAGTTCAAGGATCATTTTTTCAGTTTATCTGATGTAGAGACCTCATTAGCGTATAACAAGTCATTAGTGAAGTAGGTACTCATTACCTCGTCCTTAGGTACATAATTATACCTACCTGTAATCCGTTTTTACGTATAAAACTTTCCCTTATTAAAAGTTGAGTGTTTTCAAGGATTATTCCACGTGTAGAGAGTAATGATATCATCGGTGAAATACGAGTATTATTTTCATGATGGCGTCTTACCCGAGTAGGTACCTACCTACGGCGTGTTATGTTTTCGATTTTCAGCAATTTATCTTTATATTTATGTGTTGGTATTTTTATGCGTAGGTAGTAAGTAGTTTGTTATGAGATTTTCTTATAATTCACAACGAAAAAACAAAATTATTTTGCAATATAAGTATAACTTTAAAGGTAAACGGGCACTTTTGTATAGAAACCATACCCATCGGCAGACACAAATGAAATAAACAGTATGTATTAAAATATACAACGTTAGTTTTACTTTGCGCAAAAACCGAAACATGTGTCAAATATTTTTACATCAACAATATTTATACAAAATTTCAAAGAAATATAACGAAAAGTAACGAAGTTATAAGCTTGTTATGTTGCGTCGTTGTCCTCGAAAAAAATGGTCACCGCAAGTCGTCGCCGCAGGGACTAGCGATCGACGCGAGTTGAATGACCGCCGCTGTGTGCCGACCATCAGCTGATGCACGGTAAATCGTTGTGTCTAAGCTTGTAGGATTTCAAAATATTTTTGGACAAAAATATAACACTATATAACAAGTGTAAATTGAAAATTTAAAAAACCCCCGACATTCGCCATTTAGTGGCGGCGGCCATCTTGAATTTGCAATAGTGCTATTCTACTAGTCAAGCCCTTTAATTTTATGCCCATATCAAGGGAGTTGTGAAAAAATATATCATCCGCCATTTTGTAGCGGCGGCCATCTTGGACCGATTTTCATCAAACATAGCTAAGAACACTCTCGACTAATTCACCTTTCAAACAAAAAAAACCGCATTCAAATCGGTCCACCCGTTTGAGCGCCACAGGGGAACAGACAGACACACACACACACACACACACACACACACACACACACAGACACGTCAAACTTATAACATTTTTATTTTATTTATTTATTTTTTATTTTTATTTGTTTTGGCAAAAACAGTCATTACAGAAAAAGGATTACATGAGTATTACATATCTAATAAATGATAGACAAACATTGCCGAAAAAGTACATAGTTAGATATAATTATAATAGGAGCAATTGAGCGGAACAGAAATCCAAAAAAAAAAAAAGAAAGTTAGGAATATTTATACACATTTACATTATAGGTTAACATAAAATAAAGATAATAAGCAAGAAAGAAGAAAAATAAATACAAACAAAAACATAAGATGGTCGGTTGTTTTCAAAAATACCTCTAATGTACCTTACATCAGAGGTATTTTTGAAAACAAGCAACTTTAATTCCCTTTAAGGAGCTAAAGATAATATCTACGTCAGAAAATTCGTCATTGTATAGTGTAGTAGAACGAGAAATGTAACAGTTGCGGGTATATTTTTTATGTAATAAGGGCGGCAAAAATAAATTTAATTTACGATTGGGGCGAATGGGAAGTCTTACTCGGCAAGAAAAGTTAAGTTTAGATAACAGCACGGGACAATCAATTTGACCATTTATGATTTTATGCAAGAATGTAATGTCAAACTGTTTTCGGCGGTTATAAAGGCTTAAAATGCGATGGTGTTTTAAGGAAATGTCATAAGAATCATTGTAGCGACTACAACGGAAGTTTAATATTCTAATAAATTTACGTTGGACTTTTTCGATTCTTTCAATATGATGTTTATAAAAAGGGCTCCAAATAACACAACCGAAGTCTAATATTGAACGAACAAAGGCAAAATATAAAATTTTTAGTGTTATAGTTTTACTGAATGGTTTAGTAATACGGTTGATAAAACCTAAATTTCTAAAAGCACGTTGTGTAATTTTATCTATGTGCAAGTTGAAAGTTAATTGATCATCAAGAATCACACCCAGGTCACGGACTTGGTTTACACGTTTAAGGGTATTGTTGCAAAGATTATAGTTAAATTTTAAGGGATTTTTATTTCTAGTAAAAGTTATAACACTACATTTTTCAAAATTCAGAAAAAGTTGATTCCGAGCACAATAATTGGATAAATTATCAAGATCCGCTTGTAACTTCAGGCAATCATCAAAAGAAGTAATGACTCTGTACAGTTTTGTGTCATCAGCGTATAAAAGATAATTACTATGAACTAGAGAGTCCCCTACGTCATTTATGTATAAGGAAAACAGTACTGGACCCAAATGGGAGCCTTGCGGGACACCGGAAGGTATAGATAAGAAGGTTGAACGAAAACCTTTTAGGCAAACAGCTTGACTACGATTTTTAATATAGGATTCTATCCATCTGAGCAAATTTCCATGTACACCGAGTTTCCAGAGTTTCTCTAAGAGTAAATCGTGGTTAATTTTATCGAATGCTTTAGAAAAGTCGGTATATATGGCATCTACTTGGGCATTTATATCCATAGAGTGACTCAAAAAATCTGTAAATATAACTAAATTACTCTCAACACTGCGTGACTTCATGAAACCGTGCTGATTTTCATTAACATGATTTCGGATGGCTAAGGATAATTGACATGTGATTATTTTTTCCAGGAGCTTTCCTAGAATACATAGTTTAGAGATAGGTCTATATTGATTAATTAGGTTTTTTTGTGCATTTTTAGAAATGGGAGTAATGAGTGCTTGTTTCCAGATACGGGGAAATATACCCGACTCAATAGATGACCGAAAAATATTAGCCACAGGGTTAAGTAGTTCATCAGCGCATCTAGAGATTAAGACGGGATGAATATTATCATGGCCAGCACCTTTGTGAATGTTAACGGATTTAAGTTCCTTTAATATAATTTCATCATTGAGGTTAATAGAATTAATGTCAACAGTAGAGGAATAGTTACAATGAACAGGAGACTTACTTGCAGTGTTATAATTATTATTATCATGTGAAATGAAAACAGAGTGAAAATACTCGTTAAATGCTGCGCAAATATCCTTACCTTGCGTTAAAGTTATACCTTCATAGATCATTTTTTCAGGTATATCACTGTTACCATACTTTGATTTTACGTAAGACCAGAAAAAATTCGGGTTATACCTGATCCTTTCCTCAGAAATAATATTATACATTATGTAACAATCATGTTCCATTTTCCTCAACCTACGTCTAAGACAGGAAAATTGTATGTAATCCATTTTATTTCCATATATTTTCCACTTTTTATGAAACTTACATTTTTCTTTACTAACCTTAATGAGGGAACGGGTATACCAAGGAGGGTATTTATATGAGTCACTGACAGTACGTTGTGGCACATGTTTATCTATAAGATCATACAAGATTTCATAAAAAAAATTGACTTTGGATTCAACGTCACTTAGGGAGGAGAAAGTTTTATCCCAATCTATTGAGATTAAACCCAGGCGTATGCTATCGAAGTCGGATTTAAAAAACATTTTCTTGATGTAGGTATTACTTTTCAAAGGAATTGTTTCAATTAAATTTATTTCAATGTCTAGGGCTTTATGATGATTATCTTCGGGCACAAGCGATCGATTACATGAAGTTACAGTACAAGTCTTATTGCAAAAAATTAAGTCTAATAATCTATTATTGATGTTCAACTCTGAGTTAAGCTGGGATAAAAGTGAAAGATTCATAAAGTCACGAGTGAGAGATGTTAAGAGTTCATCACTCGGCCTAATGTTCATACAATTCAGGTCATCGTCATAGTACCAATCAGCGTGTGTAACATTAAAGTCTCCAACAATTAAAAATACATCATTTATATGAGCATGAATAATATCACACGATCTATCATAGAAAGAGGTCAATAAGTCTCGATGCCGATTACCATGTGGTATATATGTGCATGCTATATGTAATTGGCGCTCGGCAGAGTCCGCGGCAGCGGAGGCTGCGACAGCGGCGCGTCCGTGCAGAGGTATGCTCACCCACAGCTCGTCAGCCGGCGGCGGCGCGCACCAAGCCGGCCGCAGACACGGCTGCAGCTCGCGACGCACCGCTACGAGCACTCCCCCGCCGCGGGCGCTGCCACTAGCGTGAGGATCACGATCACATCTAAATACTTCAAATCTATTGTCAAAAAATTCAGAACTATAAAAACTGTCATTAAGCCACGACTCTGTGATACAGATTATATCATAATCACAATTGAGCACACTTTTTAAGAATTCATGAGATTTAGTTCGTAAGCCCCTTACGTTTTGATAATAAATAGATATTTGTTTAGTAGTTTTCATTCAATATGACACCCTCTAAATGAGAAACGAAAACACGCATGCTTGACGTGGCAATTACTTTGCCATGTTTGTTGAGTTATAAAAGACAGAATATTTAGTGCAACTGTTACGTTTATATGATTAACAATCTTCTCTTGAAATATAAAAGTATTAATAAGGTGGGAACTATTACAAGATTTTAAAATTATAAGTCTACAAGATAAAGTACAATATACATAATAATTAGTAAACCTATTTTCGAGCAAATACCGTATATTAAAAATTAAAATATGTAGTTTTATATTAAACTTAGTTGTATAGTTTAGATACGCAGGTATTAATAGATTTAAGTGGTGCATGACAGACAATGATAGTGTTCTAACATAAACAAAAAGTTCACGCCATAAATTCATATAGTTATAAGCCAATATAGAATAATAGCACACACGTCATTTTATTTTGGTTAAGTCACTTTCAGTGGAAATTAAAATAGCTTTCGAAGTATCACTTTTACGTAAGAATATTTTACAATCATTAAGCCATATGTACTTATAACCCAATTCATGTCCGGCCCTACGCGCGCGACCGTATAACATCTTGTTGTGTGGAGCTAGGTGATCGTTAACAAAAATGGGCCTAGCTGCACCCGCGATGCCCACGTCTGCAGTCGTCAGGCCTCGTCGAGCGCGAACTGCCGCTATCATGTCATTCTTTCGGCGGCGCTGGGTAAAACGAACGATGATGTTTGGGATTTGAGCGTTTGGTTTCAAGGAGGTGTCTTCCTCTTTCTGGGTGTTATCAACTGATTTTTTTGAATTTTGATGGGGATAACGCCTGACACGGTGAATGTAGTCTATGTCGGATGGAACGAGTGAGAAGCCAACCTTAGCTGCAATCAAACTGAGAGCATTTTGTAGATTTTCGCCATTTTGATAAGGAATGCCGGAAATTTCCAGATTGTTTAATCGGCCTTGTTGATCGCTTGAACGTAATTTGTCGGATAACAACTTGTTGCAGTTATTAACTTCAATCAAATCCTTTTCGAAGCACAACACTTTTTCATTCAGGATTTTGTTTTCTTTACGTAATTCTGCCAGGTTTGATTGCGTATCATCTTTAAAAAGAAAAAGTTCCGAAACTTGAGATTTAATTTTATTCTGTTCTTCTAACATTAAGCTGGTGGTATTTTTAATTTCTGTAATCTGATTTTTGACAGAAGAGATATCATCGCGTACCAGTGTAAGATGTCGGTCGAGCAGAGAAGTGATTTCTGTACGAAAGTTATTCAATTCCGACACTACGTCGCAGCAATCTCTTAGCTTTCTTTTGCGAGCTTGTGTGCTTTCGTCATCACTAAGAATCCTCGATAAGTCTGGTTGTGAATTTGACATAATTTTACTTATTCTGATGTCAGAAGTTTTAGCCAAGCGTCGACTACCCATTCAGAGGTAGAAAAAAAAAATTCATAAGTGATCAATATGTTAATATGTACAATTGCGCCTGCGACTTGGCCAAACGGGTGTAAGTGGAGCAAAAAATGCAACTGTCCCTTTTACCCGAGGTGAAGCGGGGTGCACTCGCCACTGCAGTTCACTGCACAATGAGATAACGTACACAAAACACTACACACAAATTGCGACTTAATTTATTCCGCATTAAGGATTATAGTTGCGTATTATGTAATTCAAGATTATTTAAAGAAGTTGTAACACGTCTGCTCTGATCAATTGCCACGCACGCACGAACACCCCGTCGTTTTTGCGTCGGGGGTTAAAAATGGTTGGATTCGATTTTGTTACTGATTCTGAACAAAATACTTTCAGGTTTTGCGTAAAGTAAAACTAACGTTGTATACGACAATGACCTACAGTGATTTTATACCTAGGTTGCATTGTTGTGGGCCTTGTCAATCTCAAAAAAATTAAAAAAGTTTCAGTATATGAAAATGCTTAGTAAAATAGACAGCGTTAAGTATGCGACCTATGATCACGTATAATCCATTGAAATGTTACAATTTAAGGATCGAATATTGCATTTATTAGAGGACGCAATTTTATTTTTGGGACATGTGTGGCCCCCCCACACATGTCAATAGAAGCTTAACCTCAAGTTTGTGGGGTCGCCACCCTTGTCCCCCGGCCGCCATCTTGGAAAACACTTTTATCGCGATATCTCGGAAACTATGCGTCTTACAAAAAATTCGTAAAGACATAATTTGTAGCAAATTGTTTTGCCTACAAATATGTTTTTATAACTTTTTGCCATAAATTAAAAATTAAAGAAGTTATAAGCAAAAAAGTGAGAAAATTTTTATAAAATCTTTTTTGCTCCAAAACTTTTTTTTATACATTTTACAAAAAAAATACCCCGGACCAATAATTTTTTTTTATTTTATTCATCTAAAACGCTAAGCTTCTATTGACTCCCAACATGTCCCAAAAATAAAATTGCGTCCTCTAATAAATGCAAAGCTCATGTAACATTTCAATGGACTAATAGCTCAACCGTGATTTATCTTTCATTTTAAACTATTTTGGTTCATGTCCACGAAGCGGGACAGATTGTGCCCGTTTACATTAACATTTACATTAAGTTTTACCGGATTGTTAAATACTCTAACATCATTAATATTATTATGATGATTTTTGCAATGTAACGCCTGCATCGAAACATATTTTAAAATCGTTGGGCATGACCATCCAGGTTAGATCATATTTTAGCCATCGATGTGTTTTAGCGGATTGTCGCAAAATAATTTTATTTTTTCTTCTATATCATGGATTTCCGGAAAAGAAAGCCTGCTTCTATTCAACATTTCTCATAATAAAATTGTTAATCTACTTACTATTCCCTAAATTTTTAAAATTCTGTCTTGGTTTTTAACATAATTTTAGTAGACCTACCTAACTATTGTGAATCTTTTTGAGCTATTATAATAAAATGGATGCGCCTTAGAATACATGCTCTCTTAAGTAGGTGCCTCCGGTTTATGTGATTTTCAAGTGCTGATGTACATACCTACATAAAAATTATATGAGTCGAGTTTAAAGAATTCATCGGTAGGGTAAGCGATATAGTGATTGGCCGTTTAAGGTGAACATTGACTGTAAACATTTATTCCGTCGAGTTAAGGCTCAAAACCAAATAGCATTTGTTCTCAAGTTGTTGAGTATGAATCTGAGAATTCGAATAAACCACAAGTGTAATTGTATTTCATCTCTTTATGAACTTAAACGCCATAAATTTAAAAATGGAGCCAAAAGTACAATCATTAGCCTTTGAGCATAGTGAATGCCATACCAAAAGTATAATGATTAGCATGTTAATCGTTATACTTTTGTATATATTAGCACTGCTAATTTTTATAATGTGTTATGCCAATCACTAGTAAAATTTATTAGAATTTTAATAAAATATACGATAGTGACGTGCAGGTATAGGACATTTAGCCCTAAGTCGATATATAAGTTGGTAGGTGGGTACTTCCATAAATGCCTCCTTTGGTAGGTTTTGGCATTTTATCTGCAACAAAGCAAACTAAACAATTAAATATAATACATTTGTTTTTTAATAAAAATCGTTATTTGCCTATTGAATTAAACATTAATTATACATCGGAAATTTTGTAATACTATAGTATTACCTACCTAACTATTATGAGTTGTCACCAGTGATTGCTTGCATCTCGAGCGTCAGTTAGTACCTAATATTATAAATGCGAAAGTAACGTTGTATGCTTGTTTGTTTATTGGTTTTTTATATTAATTATGCTGAAACGGCTGAAATGATTCGGATGAAATTCGTCAAACAATCCATATCCAGAAAAAACTTATCGGATAATGTCCGATCTCTGCGTCAATGAAGTTGCGGGAAAAGCGCAAGTTACATACCCTAATACTATAAATACGAAGGTATGTTTGTTTGTTGATTTATCCATCAATCACACTGCAACAGTACTACGGATCATCGTGATTTTTGCATGGGTATAGTGGAGGACCTCGAAAGTAACATAGGCTTCTATATAGCCCGTAAAATCAAAGAGCTCCCGCGGGAATCTAAAAACAAAATCCACGCGGATGAAGTCACGGAAATCAAGTAGTTATTATAAAAGAAAAAGGAGTACTTTTTGTGTTAGGAATAGCCACATGCCACTTCAAAACTATTACCGATAATTCGATATAGATAGGTAGGTATTATTATAAATCTTACATTCAGCACTTTCAATATGATATGAAGTTACGAAGGAGCTATTACTTTATCCGTTTGACGAATAAACCAACATACATCTTCAATACCACTTCATCATCATACTTTCGCATTTTTAATATTAATAGGGTAGGAAAACATTACTCGTCAACATGTTTAATAAGTCAAAACTTGACATGAATTGATTGGTCATTAGGTAGGATCTCGTTTAGCCGTAAAAATAATAAACAGACTTGTACATAGGTAGGTATATCTAATTGTTCAGTATCGACCTCGGTACATCACTACAAATATTATGTTTCTTTGCACAAAAATTGGCATACGTAAAAATACAACGATTAGCACGGCCAAATACGTAAAAGTATAAAGATTGACCCTGCTAAAATCTAGTTACTGCAGTCCTATGATATTTTAACTTAAATTATTTTAAAAGGAGTCTACAGTAACATTCATTACAAGTATAAAATAGGGTAAATATTTTTAAGCAGTGACTACTTTAATTGGCACCCATGCTAATCAATTCATCTTCTATATAAGCGGACGGTACTAACTTTGACCTACACTTTTTTTGGTTATTTCGTGTCTTTTCTCTCTAATTAAGACATATAAATCTAAATTGAATGTTAAATAACCTATAAGAAGGCATACCTCCTAATTTAGATTCGAAGAAAACAGGTAATTGACAATGTAGAAGTACTTACTTCTTATGATTTTCGTAATAATTCACGCCGTCATCATGCACGTCACAAAATTATTTTTTTCCAAGTGTTTCTAGCTGATATTATTAAAAACTATCAGTTTTATTTAGGAGTGTTGTCAACATAGAAAAATGTAGTAATTTTTATAAACCTTGTGCGCGAATAAAACTCTTAATAAATCAATTATAAAGTCAAAAGGCCAATGATTGAGGGGTGGCCAAGATTACTACGGCTTACCCTATCTATGTTATATAGTCGGTGCTAATAATTAAGCGCTATTATTATTTATCAAAAGCTTTTAACACAATACCATTATTTCGGAACACCGCATCCATACACATTATGGTTTAATCCCCACTCATCTACGTAATATAATGGATAGCGTATAAAATATAATAATAATCATAGATACTTTAAAAATCATTAAATATGTATGTACGTACTAGTTTAATGGTTCATAATATTCATGAGGGAAGAGTATATTTACCCGTATAAAGTTTTTTTTTGATCCGAGGATTCAGATAACGCAAAACGATTAACGTCCATTTTTAAGCCCCACTTAACCCCCGACGCAAAAACGACGGGGTGTTATAAGTTTGACGTGTCTGTGTGTGTCAGTGTCTGTCTGTTCCCCTATAGCGCTCAAACGGGTGAACCGATTTGAATGCGGTTTTTTTTTATTTGAAAGGTGAATTAGTCGAGAGTGTTCTTAGCTATGTTTGATGAAAATCGATCCAAGATGGCCGCCACTACGAAATGTCGGATTACATATTATTTCACAACTCCCTTGATATGGGTATCAAATGATAGGGCTTGACTAGTAAAATAGCCCTATACAAATCCAAGATGGCCGCCGCCACAAAATGGTGAATGTTTTTTAATTTTTTTTTTGGTTTTTTAAATTTTTAATTTATACTTGTGTCTTGTCTATGTTCAATGTATTAAGAGATATCATATTAAATTCTCAGTTCCCATGACAAAGCCTTTAAAACAGGTTATCATGAAATAGTTTCTATTTAGATTAATCGTACGCCGATATGAATATCAGGATACGATTGGAGTCCTTTTATTTATTTCAACCATTTTAATGTTAATTGCTCCCATAGAAATGGGAGAGTCATTAATGAAGTAAATAGGCTCACGATGCTGATGCTTGGTGCAAAAATTATATCAAAAATTATTTAGGCCCTGACTTTAAAATTCATTTGGGACGGCAATTTAATTAATTATTATTAGATAGGTACTTCATTTACGTGAAATTTTTTACGCTAGTTGGTTGTACTCGTATCGATGATTTTAATTAAATTATGATCATATTTTTTAAGTTAACCAGTTTTCTTATATTTTTCAATTTTTCTAAGCTACCAATGATATTGATTTATCATAAAAAAATGTATTGAATAGAAAAGTTTTCGTTTAAATAAACTTTTATAAAGAGCTTTGGAATCGACAAGTGGATCTTAGTTCGGAAAGCCCTTCCTACCGAGAAAAATCTGTGAGAAACTGGGTAATTCCACTTTTCATCAATTTAAATTTATTTTTATATAATTCAATTACCCGTCTTAAACAATAAATTGCCGTCTTGTGCATTGATCGAGCGAGTCAAATCTATGTTTAATTTACTTACTAAGTAAACATTAAAGTCTAGATAGAATATTATCTTACACTAGAGCTAAGAATTCCTATTATCTGTATAGGTATCTCTTCTATCTACAGCTTATATGTAGAAACCTAATGCGAGGGTCAGATTGCGATTTGCTCTGGGTTAAACTTTGTTGCATATCAAATTCAACTAGGTTAAACTATGAACCAGACGCTGCATCGTTTAAATACCAGGAATATAATATAACTAGCTATCTACATAGTTCAAAGTCAGCCCGCCACATCTGTCTGTAATCTGTATAAGCACTGGTTTCGAAAAGCACTGAATAGAGTTAAGGTTCCAATAGAGGATTTCTCTTTGAGAGATACCTGCATATTATGTTAAAGTAGTGTTATGATATTCATTAAAAGTTGGTCAAAGTCCGTTGCTAGGTTCGCTTAAGCAATTAATCCTGGATGAGACGTACTTGGCCAGCCAACGGTTATTTTACATAGACTAATATTTCTCTGCTGCTCGACGAGTATGTTTTTCACGCATATCTGGGTCTGTGTTTATGTACCTATAGGATTCTCTATTTTCTCGAATAATCCCAATGGCTGGTTGGGTTTTAATCAATGAGGTGTATGTCGATTCGTCTACAGCGTACAATGGTTATGGGCTAGGTTTTGATTTGCTTTTTAGTTCGTGTTTTACGCAGCCAGATTTTAAATTTTTTTTTCAATACCTAGTACCTGTACCTACTTGATTTCAGTACTTTTATAAAGAAAATAGTGGATGCCATTGGCGGTATGTGGGATTTTTGGGACTGTAAATTGATGTAGACAAATGGAGAATAAATTATTCCTATAATTTCAATAACTCCTAGCTGCTTAAGTTAACTTAGAAGAATAAGCCCTCATACGCATTAGCGGTTGCGGTAGCGGTGCGGCTAGCCGCTTTTTATATTTTTATATGCAACCGCTCATTTTGTACGCACTAAGCGCTCGTACGCATTAGCGGTTGCGGTAGCGGTTGCATATAAAAATATAAAAGCGGCTAGCCGCACCGCTACCGCAACCGCTAATGCGTATGAGGGCTAAGAGCCTGTTTCACCACCTTCTGATAAGTGTCGGATAGCCTAAACGTAAGTTTTGTCACTTTCTTACTTTATGTCAAGTGACAAAGATAAAAGTTGTGAATAAGCAATACGACACTTATCAGAAGGTAATGAAATAGGTTCTAAGTGTACATGATAAAACGGCACCTATATTGTTGAGCGAAACCGGGACGAATCAGATAGGTAGTTGTATTAAAAATACGCATAGGTACATAATATTATTATGCATTCAAAGTAGCTCAAGCGAGTGGGGAATAAGCCCTTCAATATCAAATATACATAAATTGTACCGTTAAGCAAACGCAGTCCCTATTAACAAGGTCGTAAACAGTAACTTTCTGTTTATCTCTACACGGCGCTGCATCCAATCAACTTTGCTCCCGCGAGGCGCAAAAATGTTTTATTGGTAAAGGTTACGCCATACTCATACTTAATACATGTGTCCCTCGCTGACCCAGTGTGTTTTTCTGGTTGTTTAAAATGCTTCCGAAACCAAAAGCTGCCACGCATGCCTGTCCTGTAAAATTTTACACCAACCGGCTCTTCCGAGAACTTGCAGAAATGCCTATTCCGTATTTAAGTGGTTATTTACTAAACTACGGAAAGTGTCCAACAAATAAATAACAATCAAACTCCTAATTTCGTATTGGTTAATTTCTGTTAGGTATCGAGTACACATCATGAGCACCTTTGATGCAGATAGTCCCCGATAGGATTTGCTTGCACACTGTTTAGTTCGACACATTTGTATACAGCTTAAATTAGGTACATAAGCCTGTAGTTCTCGTGCAATCGTGATAAATATTAGTTTTATAATTTAGATATACTGAGCTAACATAGGTAACTATTTTTTGTACTTATCATACTTACAGTACATCGTACCATCAAATTAGTGGACTTATTTTATTAGAAAAATCTTGGCGCAGTCAATAAAATGTTATAACGATATTTTCAAAAATTGATGTTGTTTACAACATCAGGGTAAATCTCACCAAGAAGGAAATGCAGTTGCACCTAATGTGGTGTTGCCCCAACCCTATTGAGGTGACCGGATGGCCGCTCTATTGTCTACGGCAGGACCGCAAAAGCCCTGCGCCCGTGATCGCGACCATTGTCCGTGCGCTCTGAAACGGAGCTCTTTTATTGTTTATGTCTATAATAGAAACCTAATATCGACTGACATGGAACTATTTGCGGTTTTGTATCTACTTCACGAGACCGGGGGCTTAGAGGTCGCACGAGGGTGGCGTGGCCTACTTGCCGATACGAGTTGGTATGAGTCGATTGTGATAGTTGAGACTTGAGACGCGAGTCGACTTATTGCTGTTTCGCATTATTCAAGTTGCTGTATCCCGTACGTTAATTCTATACTTGCCGATACGAGTAGATATGAGTTGATTGTGATAGTTGAGACTTGAGACGCGAGTCGACTTATTGCTGTTTCGCATTATTCAAGTTGCTGTATCCCGTACGTTAATTCTATACTTGACGATACGAGTAGATATGAGTCGATTGTTATAGTTGAGACTTGAGACACGTGTCAACTTATTGGCGTTTTGTTTTCTTCCAGTTGCTGTATCCAGTACGTTAATTCTAGCGCTGGACTGACATGTACCTAAATACTATGAGCACTAGAATAACTAGGATCAAAACTCTGTTTATCAGTTGATTGGAACTGGAATTGTTCAATATAGTTCTAGTTGCTCAGTCTAGTGTTGTTCTCAATTTAGTTTAGAAGGTTTTCAAGTGCGTACCTTCAAAAATTTCAGAGAATAATATTAGATGACAAATGCGCAAAGAATTTGGTTATGCTTGCCAGTGGCAATTTAGATAGGTAAACCAGATCTAGGACTTAAGTGTCTCATTGGTCTAGTGGTTAGCATATTCGACTGCAGATCACGAGGTCCCGGGTTCGATTCCCGGGTTGGGCAAATATATGTTAGGTATTGGGTTTTTCTGTCAAGAAATTCTCAGTTTCAGCCCGGAGTTGGTAGTTGGTGGTGTCTTATCCCCGTGCCTCGGAGAGCTCGTTAAGCAATCGGTCCCGATTATTATCACTATCATGTGACGATAGTCGTTAAAGCCCGCCAACCCGCATTGGAGCAGCGTGGCGGGTCGAAGCTCTAAATCCCTCTCTCCTATGAGAGAGGAGGCCTGTGCCCAGTAGTGGGACGTAAAAAAAGCTGTAGTGATGGTGGTGGTGGAGACTGGAGTTCTAGGAAGTGAGGTATATGGATGTGTATGGTATATATATGTGATGGTATGAGTGAGGATGTCAATCGTTCTAAGATAGAGTTTTTAGGGAGTAAGTAGGTAGTAAGTAGGTAGGTACCATGGCGTTTCAGTGCTCCAATCGATTACTGCAAACCAAGACTTCAGCTTTAACTGAACAATTGATTGGTTCATGATAACCCACATGGATTGTGTGGATTGAGGTATGTAAACATTTCCGCGATAAATGAAGCCTTGATCATAATATAAGTACATATAAGTACATACCCGTGCAGGAATTCTTAGGTAATATTTTTGCTTAATATTTCCTTGTATGATCATTGATCATCTACTTAACTGAGCAAGTCATGTCAGAATCGGTTCAGCCGTTCTGAAGATTAGCCTGAACATACTGAGAAACCAATGAAAAAAAAATAAAAATGCGTGTTTGAATTACACTCTCGTTTAAATAAATCATATTATTATGAGCTTAATAAGAAGCATATTAATTTTGAAATCATAGATAAAAACTTAAATTTTATTTTTCGGTATACTTATCAAGAATTTTAATATTAACTAAGTAAGTATATGTTGGGAAAGTTACATGGATAGGGCATACTCGCGTTGGATCCATTCATTCGTGCTGATTCACTCATTGAATCAGCACTTCGAAACAACAAAATTCAATTTGCGCGATACTAATCGAATGCAAATACGAATAGGTAGGTACCACTATCTATTTTTAGATTAGTGTAATCATAACCATTTTATTATTAAGCAAAAGAAGTTTTAAGAAATAAGCTTTCAAAAAACATTTAACTTTAAAGTAATTTAGACGTGTAATGGTACACAGTTAATTTAATTTACCGAAACAAATGAGACCATTACTTAAATTACATACCATTATGAAAATACATACTCGTTAACAGTATAATAAACAACAACAATATTCGTCAATTATTATTTCAATTAACTGCATTCCTAATTAACACTACTTGTAGACTAATATAATTACAAACGGACGAAGCGAAACCGACACGACATTCTTATAATAGACCAAGATCCCAGAGCAATAAGACATAACTTATTTTCTGAAAGTTCTGGTCCATGGAAAGTGTCTGTTGGTAGTAGTTCGGAGTGATATTCTACAATATACAATAATCAGCCATGTAAATGTAAGTTAAGTTAGGTACTCTTATTATTTAGTTACATTTCTCACCATCGATATCTGCCCAGATATCACAGTACGAACTTTACAAGTACACCGGTATCCAAAGCATATGAGACACTACTGAGAGCCTAAGGATTCATCTTTTAGAAAATAAGTTATGTCTTATCGCTCTGAGATCTTACTCTATCCTGTATATCTAATCATATGCTAGGAGTTCTTATATACCAATGGATAAGCCATAACCTGAACCACATATGAGTAATGGCATTCTCAGGACACCCACTACCTCATACAACTCTCAGCTAAGATCTCTATCTCCCAAGATCTTATTAATTTCAGGTAAATCAACAGTCAATTCTGTATCAACTGAGCCCTTTTGTATTAAATCAAGTTATTGTAGAGTAGAGTAACTCGTAAACATTCTATGAAATTATTTTTGATATAAATTTAATTAAAACATCAAAACACTGAGATAAAATGAGCTGTAGTAGTCGTCCCATATAAATCGTCTTAAAAAGATGCTATCAATAATGATTCATCAGTCGCATCTCATCGCCTACCGAAAGCGTTCTAACTTCTATCCCATTTATATAAGCTTAAATTATATGCGTATCACCTGGCCAAGAAAGTGGTTCCGAGCGAATACTTATAACACCCACATTTACAACCTCGAAATTAATTAGAAACCCGATGTTTGTTAACCAACTGGCCAGTTAAAGGGCTCATCAGGTTTATGGGTGTTTCGTTCAAAGAATTTGGGCTATTTGAGGAATGTCTGTATAGCTGTTAAATAGATCAGTCACTTATCTAGAGTGGCGTTTTTTGGAGCTGTTAAATTAATCTATTCTTCCATATTAATTTGGTGGAATGGAATGTTTTTAACTGTTATTAGATAGAGTTAAAGCCCAGAGGCTCTAGTGGTTCTTTTTTATGTACAGTTAACTGTGCTTTAATTTATCATTTGGTATATAAATTAACTTTTGGGAAAAATATTATACATACATACATAGACTGCTAAAATCATAAACCTTCCTTTTGGCTTTGCCGTAGTTGGGTAAAAAAGAAGTAGGTAGGTAAGTAGGTACCTATACGCGTATTTACATTATATACATAGCCAGAATGCACCCATAGGATTCTGGCTATGTATACATTGTAGGGGGGTAAGGGAGTGCACCTCCATCTCAGCACTCCAATTGTCAACCTCACCTGCACGTGGTGCCCCCTGCTAATCAACAGACGAGGCTCTGACGACCGACAAATGGCGGTATAACCATTTCATATCGGCTAGACTACAAAATGGCAAGGGCCGATGTCGGGCAGCAGCGACATCGGTACAATAGTCTAGCCCTGCGATCGCCAACCCGCCTGCCCAGCGTGGCGATTAAGGGCATAACCCTTTGCATGGATTGTACAATAAAGCCACAGCCCCTAGTCCCCGGCGGCCCCGCTATTCCTAGCTCTGGCAGCGGTTACGGTAACGGCGGGGCAGGGGGTGTCAAGAATCTCCGGAAGAGATTCCGCTGCCAACCCCGACGACTGGACCTGGCAACATATAACGCACGCACTTTGAGGACCGACGAAAAGATCATCGAGCTGGAAGAAGCAGTGAGCAAGTTGAATTGGGGTGTCATAGGGTTATCTGAAGTCCGAAGAGAGGGGGAGGACTCGATAACCCTTAAAACCGGCAACTTGCTTTACTACCGGGAGGGCGATCAAAAATCCCAGGGTGGTGTCGGGTTTCTCGTCCACAGGTCCCTCGTTAACAACATTGTGCAAGTCGAGAGTGTGTCGAGCAGGGTAGCGTACCTTATACTCAGAATAACCAAACGGTATTCGCTGAAGGTCATACAGGTCTACGCACCGACATCGACACATACCGACGAGGAAGTAGAGGTCATGTATGAGGACATATCAAAAGCCATGCATGCCTCTAATACCTACTACAGTATTGTGATGGGGGATTTCAACGCAAGGCTGGGTAAGCGAAGCGGTGTAGAGTTGAAAGTGGGACAATTTGGCTATGGGCGACGGAACCATAGGGGCCAAATGTTGGCCGACTTCATGGAGAAAGAGGGCCTCTTTATGATGAACTCTTTCTTCGAAAAGCGGCCACACAGGAAGTGGACCTGGATGAGCCCCGACGGTTCTACGAGAAATGAGATCGACTTCATCATGTCTACCAAGCGGCATGTATTCAATGATGTCTCTGTGATCAATAGGGTAAAAACCGGCAGCGATCACCGTATGGTACGAGGCACATTGAATCTGAACATAAAGCTCGAAAGGGCCAGACTGATGAAGTCAACGCTCCGACCTTCTCGCGCCCATATCCAGAACCCCGAGAGCTTCCAACTCGAATTGCAAAACCGATTCGCTTGCCTGGCAGATTGCGATTCTGTGGACGAACTGAACAACAGGCTGGTGGAAACTGTCCATGTGGTCGGGTCTAGGTTCTTTAAGACCCACCGTAGAAGTAGAACCAAAAAATTCTCAGACCATACTCTCAATCTCATGGAACAGAGACATGAAATGAGACTGCAGTCTTCAGGAGACGCCCTTGCCTATCGGCGGATTAATAGACAGATCTCTAAATCACAGAAACGCGATCTGCGATACTTTAACACCGAGCGTATCAAAGAAACCATTGAGCGGAACAAAGGCTCAAAGGTCTTCGCGAGAGATCTGTCTATCGGTCAAAGCCAGCTGACGCGACTGAAGACCGACAGCGGTAGTCTCATTTCGTCTAAACCTGAGATTTTGAGAGAGGTTGAGAAGTTCTACGGACAGCTGTACACGTCAACACAGAAGCCTGTTGAAGATTTGGCTAAAGATCCCAGAGCCAAATTGACCCGACACTATACCGAAGATATCCCGGACGTCAGCCTATACGAGATTAGTATGGCTCTCAAACAACTTAAGGACAACAAGGCGCCAGGTGATGACGGAATCACAGCAGAACTCCTGAAAGCAGGTGGAAAACCGGTCCTTAAAGTCTTTCAGCGACTGTTCAATTCCGTCATCGACCAGGGCATAACGCCAGAGGCATGGCACAGAGGCGTGGTGGTTCTTTTCTTCAAAAAGGGCGATAATACCCTGCTGAAGAATTATAGACCCATCTCGCTGCTGAGCCATGTCTATAAGTTGTTCTCGAGAGTCATTACGAATCGTCTCGCTCGTAGGTTCGACGACTTCCAGCCTCCCGAACAGGCCGGGTTCCGAAAAGGCTTCAGCACCATAGACCACATCCATACGCTGCGGCAGGTTATACAGAAGACCGAAGAGTATAACCGGCCACTTTGCTTAGCGTTTGTGGACTATGAGAAAGCCTTTGATTCGGTGGAAACTTGGGCTGTATTGAGATCACTGCAGAGATGCCGGATCGACTATCGGTACATCCAAGCGCTGAAGTGTTTGTACGAAAACGCCACTATGTCAGTCCGTATACAGGACCAGAATACGAGGCCAATCCAATTACAGCGAGGAGTGCGTCAGGGTGATGTTATCTCCCCGAAGCTATTTACCGCTGCATTGGAAGACGTCTTTAAGCTTCTGGACTGGAACGGACTTGGCATCAACATAAACGGCGAGTACATCACTCACCTACGGTTTGCCGATTATATAGTCGTAATGGCAGAGACTCTGGGAGACCTCAATACAATGCTCAACGATCTCAGCAGAGTTTCTCAACAGGTGGGCCTAAAAATGAACATGAGTAAGACGAAGATCATGTCTAACGCTCATGTTCCGCTCCACCCGGTAATCGTTGAGAATTCTGCACTCGAAATTGTAGACGAGTACATATACCTAGGACACACGATCCAGCTAGGTAGGTCCAATTTTGAGAAAGAGATCAACCGCCGAATCTAACTCGGCTGGGCAACGTTCGGGAAACTTCGAGATGTCTTTTCGTCCAATATCCCTCAGTGTCTGAAGACGAAAGTCTTCGAACAGTGCGTGTTGCCAGTGATGACTTATGGATCTGAGACATGGTCGCTGACAATGGGCCTCATAAGAAGGCTCAGGGTCACTCAGCGGGCGATGGAGAGAGCTATGCTCGGAGTATCCCTGCGGGATCAAATCAGAAATGAGGAGATCCGCAGGAGAACCAGAGTTACCGACATAGCTCATCGAGCCGCAAAGCTGAAGTGGCAATGGGCGGGGCACATTACTCGAAGAACCGATGGACGTTGGGGTCCCAAGGTGCTTGAATGGCGACCTCGCACCAGTAAACGAAGCGCAGGTAGACCCCCCACTCGGTGGACAGACGATCTCAAGCGAGTCGCTGGCAGCCGCTGGAATCAGGCGGCACAAGATCGTGTGCTATGGCGATCCTTGCAAGAGACCTATGTCCAGCAGTGGACGTCCATTGGTTGAAACGAACGAACGAACGATACATTGTAGTGCAATTTTTCAATTTGTGATTACAATGTATACAAGAGTAGTACGCAAATACTCATGTATACTTTGTAATAGCCTAAGTGACTACTACTTGTTCCATAATATACATTGCTAGTATGCATACAAACTAATATTGTTGTATGATATTTGTATTTTGTCGAATTAAAACTCTTTACAACTCAGATGCTTTTTATTAATTATTATAATTTTACAATATTGATGGCTGTTGCGTGTGCAATTCAAGCAAAAGAAAGAGAAAGAAGAAAAGCCAATAGAACGTAAGTGCCCGGCCGCTTATTTTCTAACCTAACCTAACCTAGCTTCTAAAAAAAAGGAATAATTTTGAAAAAAAAAAAATGATTTCCGCGCTCTGAAATTTTAAGTAGAGTTTCAGGACGGTGACCAAAATGGCGACCATGCAACTACTCACGTTACTTAGGTTCTATTGGGTTCTAGGTAGAATGTGGTCCAAAACGAAATCTGAGCATCCCAACTCCAAGCAATAAGTCGGTTAAGTTCGAACAGTTACCTAAGTAATTTTGAAGAAAAAAATCCTATGGTGGTGTTTTGGCCTTGTATATATTGGAAAGATGCACCCGCGCATCCACGTTACAAAATATATAATAATAATACGCAAAATTCGTGTATACTTATGTAGTAAAAACTTTGAAAATTGCATTACAATGTATACATAGCCAGAAACCTATGGGTGCATTCTGGCTATGTATATAATGTAAATACGCTACCTATACCTGTTTAAAAAATATATACACATTTCTAGCTAGATACTTTAAATTAGAATTGATTAAAAATTGTGTAGGTAGTTATTACACGTCAATCGAAAGTATCTTGTGTCATTAGATTCAACACTATATTTTCGTATCACCAATTTATTAATGAGATAATATTATATGTATGTCGTAACGCGCGAAGGCGCTGGCATAAGCGCAGTTTCGCCACGGACAAGCCATGATCGATGGCCCGGTGTCGCCCACTCGACACATAGCACAATTAGTATGTGTAAATTAATCGTAGTATCTATGGACGAGCGGTGTTTGAGTCAAGTAGCCCATACTCTTGAGATTAATTTATTTGTTTTAAATTAATGAAATTGTCTCGGGTCATTTATTGCGTTTAACTTCACCGTCTGAAATTGGTCTATATTGACTTGGACATGTGATTGGGCATATGATTGGGCATGTGATTGGGTGTGGAAGCTACCATAACCGTGGCTCACAACTGCCTAGTAATGGGAACACGATGTGGCGCAGATGTCCGAGTCCGAGTATAATTATTACTCTATCTATCTATCTATATTTGGGGTGTAAGTGACCCAAATTCCACCTATGTGGCCAAAGTCAACCTCACTTGCGCGCGGTGCACCCTGCCAATATGCTAACGAGGCCCTGACGCTCTCAGTCCCCTTTACGGGTCGTTGTGCCTGATACCACACAACGTAATCTGGATGATATTACCGCTTTGTGGTAGGATTCTACCTCGAATCCGCCACAGTGTGGCTAGCGACCACACTTCAGCCGTAATCTGCCGCAAAGCATCCGTGTGTTCCGGCAGCGAGCTGAAGAGCCAGTCCCCTTCCTCAAAAGCCGGCAACGCATTAGTGGTTCCTCAGGTGCTGCTAATGTTCATGGGCGGCGGTAATCACTTAACATCAGGTGACCCGCATGCTCAGTTGCCCGCTATTCCTATAAAAAAAATCTACTCGTATCTTCTTCATTGGCGCGATTTACAGGAATGCTGGCACCGCAGCAGTACTTCTATATAACGCCACGCTGACTAATTTAACTTACTCCATGCGGTTCTATGCAGACTGTGCATTTGGTCAAGCCAACTTCAGGACAGCAGTCTGGATATGGTTTTTGTGCAGCTAGCAACTGTCATCGCCACTGCCGACCGCCTGCACAGTTTGACTGCTGTAAATCCAGTTGGTACTGGCACGCAGTGTGAACTTTACGCCAGATCTTCTGCATAGACCCAGTTAGATGATAATTAAGGCGAAGCACCTACGGCCTATGGGTAACTAATCCAAATAAACATTTAAGGTCGTATTTTTAAACACGTTAGTCGTTTACATTATAGGCTTTTTGATAACATTTTGGATGTAAAAAATTATTGATGTTTCAAGTAAAGTGCAATTTCGATAAAGATTAAGTACTATAAATTTTTTGAATTCCTTAAACTAAATAGATTCAGATCTTCTGCATAGACCCAGTTCAGGCAAGAGACGTAATTGTAGTATGCGGCAGTGTCACACCCGTGACCGCAAACGCAAACGATACTTTTCCACCGGAGCGGCTCCACTACTTCGTATTAAATGTAAACCAGTTGTAAGAAAAACTTTTAAAAGCTTGTAAGCGAAAGGCTTTAGTTATGATTAGGGTTTAATTTCAGCAGGCATACTTACCTCTATGCGTTACATCGATCAAATTTTTCATCGATCTTGACTGCCTCAACGAATGGAGTATAACGAGTCAAGTAGATGATAATTAAGGCGAGGCACCTACGGCCTATGGGTAACTAATCCAAATAAACATTTAACTTTTAAGGTAGTAATTTTAAACACGTTAGTCGTTTACATAGGCTTTTAGATAACATTTTGGATGTAATAATTTATTGATGTTTCAAGTAAAATGCGATTTCGATAAAGATTACTATAACATTTTTGAATTCCTTAAATTAAATAGATCCAGACTGCTGGCCGATTTGTTCGAAGTATTTTTTACCGGTCCAAACTTTACATAGGTATGTTTTATTCCACGACGTCGAAATATCTTATCGGTACTTTAGGAAGTTTTGTAGAACATAAAATGCACAAAATATATACATAATCAAAATAGCTCGTACTGTGGAAGCATCTGAAAAATATTTCCATAAACTTGTTTTATGAGACCCAATGCGGTGAATCTTGAATGTAAATATCTTGGTATTGTATAATAACATTTTGAAACTGAACTGAATAGCTACTTATGCATCTCATTACTATCTTCTCGGAAACAGCTCTCGGATATAGGGAATTTTTGGTCGGAGGAACGCCGGATGGTGCATGCATTTGTGTTGCTTATTTGTCGTGAATGTAGCAAGTAATTCACTTTTAGTTTGGTTTTCTTCACTTTGTAAATACATTTGAAGTTGCTTATTGAATTATAGACAGAATACAATTTTATTGGAAGCCTCTACACCACTTTAATTGCAACCGCATAAACGTAGCGGTGGGAAACCTAGTAATTATTAATTTGCGCGAAATATGCGGTTAGAAGAACCACGCTCGAGCCTCGACGCGATTATTGACACCCACCCGCCGACACACAATGGAGGATACACGCTTGTAAGATACTTGCTGTAACTACACAATATAGGCAGTCTTACACAATATAGGCAGTGTTTGAAATTTAGAATCTAAGGGTCCAGTCATACCTTCTTGCGCAGAGTCAAAGCGCATGAAGCGAGTCGAAAAAATCGGAATAATCACGCACAATGGCATCTATCTCTACAAAACAAGGCATAAAATTCTATAAAAAAAAGTCGCGTGAATGCACATGGCTTTCGGCAGCTTTTGGCGATTCGTAAAAAGAAATACACATAATATTTATTCACCAATGGTGTTACAAACAAACAATACACAAACATAAGGTAAAATTAAGGTAAGTAACATAATTTGTCTGTGAAAGCACCCAGAATGGGTGCCCAGCTTTAATGCACTGCGTTGTATGTATGGACACATACAACGCAGACAAATCAGAGCGCTGATTTTCAGCTGTGACCCGGATGGCGTCACCGCTTTATATAAATAAAGTAATTAAAATTAATTTACCTAATGAAATTATCTAAACCGTACGAAGTCGTAAGCCTTACTTTGTAGAGATAGCTGCAAATATGCCATGAACATTTACCAACTTGCTTGATGATTCGACGCGCTTCAATGCGCTTCGACTCTGTGCTAGTATGCTCCGACCCTAAATGTCGGCGCCGTTCATGATCAGCATCTGACTAATATGCAAATGATTTCATTGAATGCATGCGAGGGAGACGATACATAACGACGATAGGAGATTGCAAATAATGCGCTTTTCAGGGCTGAAAAGGTATATACCTAATATGTAGGCAATGGCGTACACAGAGTTCGAAGCCATGGTATGCAATAGGCATTTAAGTAATTTCTTTATCTTCTCTTTCTCCGAGTAAAACCTTAAACGGTACTTTGCTCAGAGTAAGCAGTGCTATAACGCTTTTAGGAAGTGCACGCCACTGTATTTAGGTAAAACCATAGAGATATAATATTATCAAGGATAGAACGGCCTTGTTGGAGTAAAACGCGTGCCAAACTTGTGTACGGTTGTACACATTTTTTTTTTTTGATTTTTTTTTGAAGACCGAGATTTCAAAGTACCTAATTCATTTGTTTTGGTGCACAATAATAACTGCGAAAGTGCCATTTTTGAGCTATTTCGAACTGTAAACACAGAAGTTCAGAAACAAACTGCAAAAACAAGATATTTTCTATCACACGTATCTATACGTATTATGCCCGGGCTACACGAGGCTAGTTTTTCAAGCTAGGATAGCAAGCTAGTTTTCTTTAAACTGTCTTGACTAGCTGACCTGGCTTGGAATATGCTAGTTCTGTTTACATGAGGCTATATTATTTTAAGCTAGTATTATGAGGTGACCACACGTCCAAAATGAACTGCAGGTGAAAAAAAACACTATTCGACTAAAACAGTTACTTGAAAAACTGTGCCAATTCGCACTAGAAGATGAATTACAAAAACGGCTGTGGGTAAGACCGTGGATTTTAAGAAGAGATGAACGTGGATCATTGATGGATCGTGGATGATTCATGGTCACGGTAAAGTTGTACGAACTTTACATTAATCTCCGTACTTAGTTTGGGCATCTTAAAATCCCAAAAACACGTCGCGGAGAAAAACAAACAAAACGCGTGGTTACTGCTTACGAGTCAACTGAAAACTAGCTTCGCCGGCCACATGAAGCTAGTACACAGGCCAGGATAGTAAAATCAGTGGTGGGGGCGCTACTAGCCTAAAAAATAGAACTCCATCCTATTAAAAACTATCCTGGCTTGTCAACTAGCTTACTAGTTTACTAGCTTAGAAACAAAGCTAGTTTTGTCTACACGAAGCCAGAAGTACTAGCTTGCTAGCTTACTGACACTAGCTTGCTATCCTAGCTTGAAAAACTAGCCTCGTGTAGCCCGGGCATTACGTAGTAGGTAGGTACATATAAGTGTTTTTTTTGGCACGCGTGATCTTAGTAAGCAGTGGTGATCGCTGATCTACCCTATGCCTATCCTTACTTCCTTACTAATATTATAAATGCGAAAGTAACTCTGTCTGTCTGTCTGTCTGTCACGCTTTCACGCCAAAACTACTGAACCGATTTGAATGAAATTTGGTACACAGATACTCTAGAGCCTGAGAAAGGACATAGGCTTCTTTTTGATGCGAAAAAGGGCTGTAAAAGGTTAAAAAGGGGGTTGAAATGTTGTATGGAAGTATCGTCATTTAAAAGCTAAAAGTGAAATTTGTGAAAAATCGAAATTCACGCGGGCGAAGCCGCGGGCAGAAGCTAGTAATATTATATTTCTGTGGGTAAAACCGATAACCCCAATATCGTAGCGCAACATGCAGCATCTTTAATTGCTCATTATTTTAGCTGCTGTGTTATGTACATACCTACACTAAATAGGTACTTAAGTATTAACATAATACCAACTGGTTTATAAGAGGACGGGCGACTGCACACAACATTAATTTTCTTACGACTGGTAATTTACACACGTAAAGATTGTTCCAGTTTTACTGACACTCATCGATCATCTAATGTTTACACTATATTTTGTAAACTAGCTGTTTGTCTCCGTTAGAAAATCAAGAAAATGATTTAAACGCGTCATCAAGAAAAACCACAATTTGAACTAGAATGTAAAACGTAGCTGTGATAATTTTGGTAACTAATTAAAACTGCATGTTACGATCTAGGTTACGATGTTCCTACTTGTTTTATAAGTAGGAATTGCTGTATTTTAGAAATAAGAGTGTCTATCGTATTTCGCAACCGTTTAATTTTTATCAAAATTCGAGTTTGGATTCGTAATTAGGCCGGGCCCGCACTGCGGAATTTATTCGCGCGATTTTTTTCGCAAAATTCTGTGACGTATGGGAATGTATGAAGCTGCACGCACATGCGATTTAAAATTCGCGAGAAAAATATATTAAAATGCGGAATATAAACCGCGCGAATTAATTCGCGCGAACAAATTTCGCAGTGCGGCCCCGCTCTTAGAGTTTAAGCGATTACGATAACAATGAAACTTGGTTAAAATGTATTGGGGAAAATTAACATTATCTAACGTTTACATACTATTACTTATGTATTAAAACAAACTCTTCTTTACAGGGTCAGACGTTATGAAGGTAATAAAATAATCATTTACTTACCTTTGCTGATTTAATTTTGTTTCCGTAACAACTCTTATAAACATGGTTGTAGTACGGCACAGTCAGAAGTCGCGATTGAGTAAGTACCTACTAGTCAGGGATTAGTAGATATTGTTGTGATAACAGACAATGGAGGCGCTACAGCTCGTCGTACGTCAACCAGAAAGGCGTCGGCATATTTCAATGCGTGTTAGAACTCAAGAAGAAAGCGGGCAGGAATTTACAAGGGCATTTCCATATGAAACACGCAGCGATTACATCATTACACATCGCCCACTCATCGTAAGACAATAGCGTGCGACCATTTCCTACGCGTGAATCTGTATCTATACATAATAGGTACGTGATATCCAACCTATCAAATGTTACTGGTTTGCGATTTACTACCATCTGTCACTTGTGTTTTCATATTTTTTTTTTGTTTGAAAGGTGAATTAGTCGGGAATGTTCTTAGCTATGTTTGATGAAAATCGGTGAAAGATGGCCGCCGCCGCAAAACGGCGGATTACATATTTTTTCACAACTCCCTCAATATGGGTATCAAATGAAAGGGCTTGACTAGTAGAATAGCACTATGTAAATCCAAGATGGCCGCCACCACAAAATGGCGGATATCGGGGTTTTTTTTAATTTTTAATTTTTACTTGTTAGAGCTAAAAACATAATTTTGGAGATGCAGAGCTCTTGGCAACTACTAGCTGATTGATACGATGCAGGGCCCTTGGCAACTATTTACTTGATACCTACGCGTGAATTTAGGTTTTCAATAATCCTGTGGGAACTCTTTTATTTTCCAGCAGGGCTATTCTGTAAAGCCATTTTCGAATTATAGAGAGTGAATTCGAGATGAGTTTGCTAATTTGTATTCTGTAAAACTCGATACCTAGTACAGGTCTTCTCACTCAAACTCACTTCACTTCGCAAGTGCGTAGCAGATGTTTACAGAATATCAAACCAAGGTGAAGTGAGTTTGCTTTCGAAGCGAGTTATCTCATTTGAGTGAGCTTCGATATCGAGATGGTATTTTAGAGAATAGCCCTACAGGATAGAAATATTTTATGGATGTTAGTTACCTCTGCGCCTTTCATTAAGATCGGTTCAGTGGTTGAGCTGTGTTAAAGTAATATACAAACGATGTGAAAGACAGACACATAATTTTGCATTTACTATGTTATATCCATTCAAATACGGTTATCCGTAATAATTGGCTTACCTAAACAATATACTTAGTATGACAATATGCATAATATATACCTATAGTAGAAGTGTGGCCCCGATGAAAATGATGAGACTTTATGAAACCTTTATAATATTATTATAGAACGTTTTACTCAAATAAAATTATCAGATCAATAGAATGAATATAAAATACAAAATTTGTAAAATAATAATTCACACATCTGCTTTTCAAAGAACACAATAGATATTATTAATAGAACCTGTTGCTATATGTATATTATAGTTCATTGAGTTATTGACCATAGAGATGGGAACACATACATCAGGAGTCAAAACAGTGTCACACCTAAATAAATATATAAAGGAACTAATAAGTCTTAATAGCGCAACGGTCATGGGGTGGACTCAAAATCGCAAGGATCACGGTTCAAATCCCGCCCAAATCACTACTGTCAGATCTCTTATGTGGAGGGGGAAAGGGGAATATTCGTACATATACCTAGCGATTATTTAAAAAAATATATAAATATAAATGAGTCTCATTGACAGTTATTCCAGTAAGTATCACAAGAGTTATGTGACATGCCATAAATATATTAATGACTGATAAAGTAGGAATAAGCGGGTACAGTGCCAATTCACTGAATGTAAGAATGACGAACGATATTATTATGGTCGTCTTATTCATCATTCAGATTGGCATCATCGCCTCTAGTACATGGCAACTCTCTGCTATTAATTCTCAATTTTTAAACGACAATAAATTTATGCAAAATTATTTACGATAGCGTACAATGGTCTTTTAAAGATATTTTTATATTTATTGAAGTATCTTTTGCTTAGTAAGTTAATGCCTCATAAATTAATATAAGTATTAATATTGAAAAGCGGTGTGAATACATTAATAAGATTAAGGCCTTAAGTCGTAAATGTTATAAAAAGTTTATGAAACGCGGACGCAATATACTGAGAATTTTGAGCTCTCTTGTGCAGCGGTGATAAATGTCTTATCATGAAAAACGTTTGTTAGAGATCATAATATTCCCGGTATTAAACTAAAAACTGGTTTGTGATTTTCTAAAACTGTTTCACAACTATATGTGATCTTCGTTCACGTGGATTTAAGTTTTTCAAATTCCCGTACCTCTTTGATTTCCCGGGATAAAGTTGTGTCGATCACTCTTTCTATAATTCTTTATATGCCTGTGAAAGTCCCGTCAAAATCGGTTCAGCCTTTCTGAGGATTATTAGCCCGGACAAACAGACAAACAGATGAATTTTTTCAAGTGTGTTAAATAATTATTTTAAAATCACAGACAGACCCTTTTATCTATTATAATATTATAATATTTGTATAGATAATATAGATAAAATTATATCCTAGTCAAGTATTTTCGTAATATAGATAATTATATCCTAGTAAGTCAAGTTTTGTATAGAACTACATAATAAGTATATCACAAATAATATTGACACAGATTTAATATAACTTATAGGGAATGGTTTAAGCAACACGCTCTCCTAAATCCGGAGTGGAAGTTAAAGACGTACTAATAAAGTTTGCTCACTTATCGAGTTATCGACGAAGATCAAGAGCAATTTAATTGATGTAGGTATTAGATAAGCCGTTGCAAGGCGGCGACGATACCCTGGAACTCTCCGTTAAAGTTCACCCACTAAATTAGGGCAGCGGCAACGCCCGCTCCGCTTATCACTATAATCAACCTATTACCACCTATTACCATGTTCTCAATGGCAAACAGTCTCAAGCGGGTCTCTGTAGTTTCCATATCCCACGCATCTGTGGGCGTCATAGTACGAAACACCACGCGCAAACAAACAATAAAACATGAGCATAGAGTTTTGATATTTTTCAGTGAAGCAATAAAGAACAGATTCGCGCGTACAATATTTATTTGTAGGTTGTACGTTCGTTTACTTTCCAATTTTAGTTGAGTGTTTGCCTATCCAAGATTTAGAGTTTGGGGTTATGTGACAAACTCGTAGGTGGCAGTATAGTAGCGAATTACGCTTTAAGTCATCATTTCGAAGCATTGGTCGAGTACTTTTTAGGATAATCTTTACTCAGGTTTTATCTGATGGTAGGTACGAGTAGGTAGGTACTTGTAATGATGCAGTCTAAATTGCAACGCCCTGCAGTAGAAGATGCCTTGCAGTAAAACTTACAAAAAAGTGTATACAACCACAAACTATGCTACTGCCATGGTTCTACTTGTGATTTAACATCTAGATAGACACGTAGATATTCATTGAGAATTGCCTCTGTGCATTTCAACTATTTGAAGCTACGATCTTCAAACACTACCACAATAATACTAATGGCGAAGTGAATTGTGCCGTTTTGGCATGGCTAAAACCAACTAATCTAAGAAGAAGAAGAATTCATCTCTATTTTTAGATAACAATCAATAGTATTTATATACACGTATCTAACAATAAATGAACCTAAAAAAGTGCTACTTGGGGTTTAATATCTAGATGAGAATTGCCTCTGTGCGCTTCATCCGTGCTCGTTGTATTAGCGCGCGCCAGCGAAATGTCCTGAATACCTAACTAGCTTAATAAAGAGCCTGCATGAGAAGCTTTACCTTTTGACGAGGGAAGGACAATGCGTCATCGGAATGATCTGCAATACGGGCCGATATTAAATACCGAGTGTGGCGCTGCACGGAGAGCGGAGCTACGTGTTTTGTGAAGAATTTTACATCTGGTATACTCGTATGTCACAGAATAATTGTAACAATCTTTAGCTCATGCCAGTAAAATCTACGATATATTATGTACGAGCCAAACACGACTTTATTCGATAAACTAGTTTTACCCAGGCTTAAATAATTCTTCCTAAAATCGGGTCGATATAAAATGGAATCCAAAAACCCCAATTCCAACCAGCCTTGTCTACGTAGCGGGTCTTACCCCTAGAATGTTTTCGTAAAGCGAGAAGCCTGACGCGAAGGAAATCCTGAATGAAATTCTATTAGTTGAAGCTGATAATATAAACGAGTCTTCTTGCAGGGTAGTCTATTGAAAAAACAACACCATTAGCCCCCGTTATATCAAATGGTAAGAAATCGGAAATGGATAATGAGAGAACGTGACAGTAGGATTTCAAGAATCCTAAGAACCGTCACTTTATATTTTATCTTGAAAACACACAAGGGCTCTGTAACGAAATTTAAACTGTGAAATGGAATTCGATAAAAATATACCTATTTAGAAAAGGCACAAAAATGCTATTTCTACATATGGAAACAAAGAATACCGATCGGCCCGAAATTCAAGTAGAATAAATTTCGATCTTAACCAATTTTGGCGTACTCCCCTGTTTTTATGAGGTGCCATGAGTTTTTGCACGTTCAGCCGACGTCCTTCAAGGCATCCGATAAACAAAGGTACCTCGTTAGTGCTCCTGGAATCCAGTCGGTGGAATCGATGGTGGAAAAAACTATCGAATCGATTGGATGTCAACGACCCGCCCGACGTGGGAATCCGGCCCTGGATGACATTGCGCGGGCATTGTTGGCTTTTTCTTGTACAATACCCACCGTCGATTTGTTATGCTCCTCCGCCATTATCGGTGGTCCGAATACTCTTTGCAAATTACGAGTACCTACCTACCTATCTACTTGAATGTAATGGTTGTTACGACATTGGGTGTTCTAATATTGGCAATAAGCTAACTATTTCAGAATCTTTAATAGAGGATTGTAGATAAAAACACTAATGCCTCCAAATAGAAACAAAATCATAGTTCATTTGATAAGTTGCATCCCAATAGGAGCGCAGAAAGGATTCTCAAGCAAACCAAACCATCTTATTTCAATAAAAGCACACAATACATATTAGTATTTAGTACTTACATCATAATAGGCAATGTTTTAGTGACGTTTTGTGCACCACTCCTAGAGAACTAAGGTAAAAAATTGTTAGAGATAGAATCTGTTTTTAATGGTTTTAATGGTTATGGTTGGTTAGAAATGTTTTTATAGGAGCATAAAATTTTAATTCCAATGCTAGGTAGCTAACGTACAAATCAAATAATCACTTTTTGGAGTTCGTTAATGATCATAGTTTTAATCTTTAGTAAGCAGCTTTTACGGTCTACGCTTTTTGATTAGTTTATAAATGGACGTTAATTTAATTCAACCATAAACCGTCAGTTCAGCTACCTGTACTTACTCTTAACTGGTGTCGACTGATTGGGATGATTTTTATTTGATTTGACCAACGTTTCCCAAACTTTAAAATAGTATTTGCTTTATATAACTGTACAAAGTCTTACTAAGCGCTAATCTCGGAAAGTGCTGAAGGAATTTTATTAAAGTTTACATAATAAATAAAAAATCAAAATTGGGTTTTATTGCAACATTATATTCTCAGTAGGTAACAATCGGATGATCTTTTTCACCTGCTATTTTTCCAGTGGTGTCACATTGCTATTGTGTGGTGGACTATGAGAATGAGGGAATATACAGTGCAATTATGTTTGTGCACATACTTGGATAATTTTCACCTCCATTTGCCGAAAATTTCAGTCGGGAGGACATTATTTATTATTAAAAAAATTGGCTGTCTGTAAAGTCGGTTTACGCACGATGATAACGTCATAAGAAAACAAAGAGGGATAGATGCGTTACAAGCCGAACGCTTAGTCCAATCGTGCCTTCTCCATCGTTTGTTCCGCGCTATCGCTTGCACGCGGTACGTGACAATGAGTCATGCTGTTTCGTGCGTGTAGCCGGCATAGGACATTATCACGTCAAAAGAAGCATTCTTTAAACATCATTATCACTACATAGTATAAAACAAAGTCGCTTTCTCTGTCCCTATGTCCCTATGTATGCTATCTTTAAAATTACGCAACGGATTTTGATGCGGTTTTTTTAATAGATAGAGTGATTCAAGAGGAAGGTTTGTAAGTAGAAAAATTGGACCCGGTAGGTGGCGCTAATAGCGGGCAGGACGACGTCTACCGCGTCCGCTAGTCCTATCCTACTAATATTATAAATGTGAAAGTGTGGATGTTTGGATGTTTAGATGTTTGGATGTTTGTTACTCAATCAAGCCGCAACTACTGAACCAATTTGGATGACATTTTGAATGGAGATAGATTATGCCCTGACTTAAAACATAGGCTACTTTTTATCCCGGAAAATTCACAGTTCCCACGGGATTAAAAAAAAAACAGAAATTTCTAGCTACAGCTATAGGTAGATTACTATAGCAAACTTCTTTGAAAGTAGGTATAAAGGTTAGAAAAGGGAGCGAGAACGGGAACCGGAAATCCATGATTTCCTCGGGATTTGTGAAAAACCGAAATTCACGCGGGCGAAGCCGCGGGCATTCTCTAGTTTATCATAATTTAAATAAACATTATGTACTACGAGTCGCTGCTTACCCGTGGTACTACCGTAACCGGTGGTACTTCTGGTAGTACCACGGGAAATTTTTATTACGCGTGGTAGTACATCCTTACCCCGCATATTCCCTTTAAAAGTTTATCAGCAACGTTTGGGAACCACTGTGTGTATCATAAGTGTAAACTGTAAAGTATTAGTTTTAATCAATGGAACTTAAAGCCGATAATGTCGGAAATGTTGTTAACGCTTTGATTAAGATAAGCAATTAGAATACCAATTACCATTATACATCTAGTATTTGAACTTTAGAATATGTTGGTAGCAAGTCGGAAGTTTCTATTTAGTTTGTGAAAGCAATGTGATTCAGTCAAAAGGTACTGTCGGTCCGGAAACTGTTTCATTGAAATATAATTTTATATAAGAAAATCAACTATTTGCTTCGTGAATACCTATAGTAAAATTACACTGATAGGTATTATGTACGTAATCACGTATAGATTATAATTATTTCAAAACACCTGATTATCTAGAGACCGTTTTAAAGTGTGTATCTATTGTAACTAGTAGTCTGTCGAAAGTACTTACCTACTGCTATTTTGGTTATTTATTTACAACTAGATGATGCCCACGGCTTCGCCCGTGTGGATTTAGATTTTTAAAAATCCCGAGGGAACTTTTGATTTTCCAGAACAAAAAAGTAGCTTATCTGTAGAAACCCGTCCCCAAAACGGAAAAATCCCGTGGGATCCCCACGATTTCAAAATACAATTCCTTACAGCATCAGGGTTGAGGAGTTGGATATGTACTACTCGAGTTCATTCAAAGATAAAGTCTTTAATTGGTACCCCCAATATCAATTTAAATAACCGAAAGTTTCTGAAACCCATTAGTTTTGGGGATTAGGTCCCCTACAGCATCAGGATTGAGGAGTTGGAATCCAAATTTTTTATAGAACAGGGTCGCAATATTTCTCTATCGATTAAAAAAAAAATTACGCAAATCGGTTCAGAAATCTCGGAGATATCGGTGTACATAGGTAGAAAAACACAACTCCTCCTTTTTTGAAAGTCGGTTAAAAAAGTAGCCTATGTTACTCCCTGGTTAATTCTCTACTTGTATGTGAAGGTCCCGTCAAAATCGGTTCAGCCGTTCCGAAGATTAGCCCGTTCAAACAGACAGACAGACAGACAGACAGACAGACAGACAGACAGACAGACAGACAGACAGACAAAAATTTTAAAAACGTGTGATTCGGTTATAGTAGCGTTCAAATAACCATATGAGCTTAATATGAGGTAGTTATTTCGATATTACAGACAGACACTTCAATTTTATTTATTAGTATAGATTTTTAAACCATAACAGATTTTAACCGGAGTTTCTCCCCTTCGCAACCGAGCGCGCCCCATACAGCGAACAAAGTTTAATCTATATCTATACTAATATAATAAAGCGGAAGAGTTTGTTTGTTTGAACGCGCTAATCTCAGAAACTACTGGACCGATTTCAAAAATTATTTCATCGTTGGATATGTACGTGATCCTTGAGTGCTATAGGCTATAGGTATATTATCTACCACGGACGAAGCCGAGGCGAACCGCTAGTAATATAATAAAGTGGAAGGGTTTGTTTGTTTGAACGCGCTAATCTCAGGAACTACTGGACTGATTTCAAAAATTCTTTCACCGTTGGATATGTAAGTAATCCTTGAGTGCTATAGGCTTATTAATTTGTCTATGGCTATAGGCTATATATGTACCACGGGCGAAGCCGGGGCGGACCGCTAGTTAATTATAATATTATTATCAACACTTAAATAAGAGCCAAATTTTGTTTGTGTGAGGTAATAAAGGTGCTTCAGTGGCGACCTCGCACCGGTAAACGAAGCGTAGGAAGACCTCCCACTAGATGGACGGACGCTCTCAAGCGAGACGCTGGCAGTGGCTGGAAACAAGCGGCACACGATCGTGTTCTGTGACTATCCTTGTAAGAGACCTATGTCCAACAGTTTAGATCTCGGTTGAGACGATGACGACGACGACGACGAGGTAAATTTTTATTGCTAGAAACATTGTACTGTCGTTTGTGATGACATAGTTTAGAAATAAAATGTTCGAGGTAACACATTTATGTCACTGAGTGTACCTGGGTCGCCTCGATTCACGAAGCGCGCTTCTTTCGTAATTTTATGGTTTCCTATGGGAAAGCCTTGTCATTACCATTTAAACGATCGCCTCAAGAACAATATACCTACCTTCTCCGCTATTCGCGTGGGTTTTCACTGATTACCGTTTATTTATTACGAGTGGGAGTGTTTCTTTGTTTCATACTATTAATCAAATCACGTGGAGTGCAGATTTTGTTCTACGCCTCACTTAAGGTCTCGAGTTCAAATAATCATTATGAGATGCCATCTTAGGCTAGAGTAAAAAAAAATTAAGTAAAAAAAAAACTTTAAGGCAAGCTACTTTGATTGTAAATACGTAGTACTCTAGTGAATAAAACGAAAGAGTTAAAGTTAAAACTTGATTTTCCTAGCATTTTTAAATAGGCTAAAGAGTTCCAATTTTTATTTTCCATGTCCATCATCATATCTTTGTATAGGTACATGTGTATTGAAAGACCTATAATATGGGTCAACTCTACCAACAGCAGAATACTTGCAAACTCCAACCTCCGTCATGAGATAGGCTCTATGGTATCAGAACACACGTACCTACCTGTCTGTTGCATGACAATCGGAAACATGGAGAATCTGAAACGAATTTCGACAGAAACAACACACGAACAGTGTGCTTAGTCTAAAGCGGAGCACTCGAAAACGAACTCGAAAACTATTGATCGATTTCAGAGTAAAATAGACCTAAAATGTCTTGTATTAAGGTTTGAGTTCGCCAATACATTCAGCATTGGAATGTATTGGCGAACTCAAACCTTAATACAAGACATTTTAGGTCTATTTTACTCTGAAATCGATCAATAGTTTTCGAGTTCGTTTTCGAGTGCTCCGCTTTAGACTAAGCACACAGTGCAAGCTAATAAAACCTTGTATATACGAGTATATAATCGTATACCGTTAGGTAAGTCACCAAGTCTCTTCTTGCTCTCATCCTCTGGTATCTTGTCCTCTGTATATTTCTATAACAGCTTATTTTTAATTAATAACAGTAGGTACATACTCTGCTGTAATATTTCTTTTATTTGCCTTTCCATAAAAAGCTTTAACTGTGAAAGTAATTAGTAAGTACTTTCTTTCAGAAAATAGTACCAACAAATATTGTTAGCTTTATGATTGCTCTTAAAATTTAAGCAGGCGCATCGCAAACCTGATAATACAGTGCTACTATAAGCATGGGCGTCGCCAGGTAGGGGCGGGTGCCCCCCCCTAGAGACTTGAAAAAATTTAGATATGCTATATTTTGCATTAAGTATCTAAATTAATCCTGGCACAAATGGAAACGAGGTCAATGAAAAATTCTAATTCGAAAATAAATTAGAGCTCATAACCAGCTTCAAAAGCTCTGGACTGTACCAACAATACTTTGTACTTTTCCCATATTATAATACTTATCATCAACTTGCCCCCCCCCCCCCCCCCCCCCCCCCCCCCTTGGCCATCGGCTGGCGACGCCCTTGACTATAAATACTTGTAATTTGTATTTATTTTTAACCCCCGACGCAAAAACGACGGGGTGTTATAAGTTTGACGTGTGTGTGTGTGTGTATGTGTCTGTACTCTGTCTGTTCCCCTGTAGCGCTCAAACGGGTGAATTGATTTGAATGCGGTTTTTTTGTTTAAAAGGGGAATTAGACGAGAGTGTTGTTAGCTATGTTTGATCAAAATCGATCTAAGATGGCCGCCGCTACAAAATGGCGGATTACATATTTTATCACAACGCCCTCAATATGGGTAAGTATCAAATGAAAGGGCTTGACTAGTAGAATAGCACTATGCAAATCCAAGATGGCCGCCACCACAAAATAGCGAATGTCGGGGGTTTTTAAAATTTTTAATTTATAGTAATTATCATAACTATTTTCAAATTTTATTATTATTGTAATTACTTATGGGTTTACCGGTTTCATAAAAACTATCATACCTCTTTTAAGTTAGTCTGCTTCGACCTTAGATTGCATCGTCATATACCAGCAGACAAGGGCGTCGCCAGCCGATGGCCAAGGGGGGGGCAACTTGATGATATTACAGTATGGGAAAAGTACAAAGTATTGTTGGTACAGTCCAGAGCAAAGATCCAGAGCTTTTGAAGCTGGTTATGAGCTTTTAATTTATTTTCGAATTAGAATTTTTCATTGACCTCGTTTCCATTTGCGCCAGGTTTAATTTAGATACTTAATGCAAAATATAGCAATCTATATTATTTCAAATCTCTAGGGGGGGGCAGCTGCCCCCCCTGCCCCTACCTGGCGACGCCCATGCCAGCAGATTAGATCGCAGTCAAGGGATAACTTGTAGATGGATAAAAAAAATTGTATATAGGGTGTTATTTTGAGAGCAGTCGGTGAGGTGAAAACTTAAACTGGAGATAGATTTTCAAAAATTCTCATATTAAACTCGAATCGAATCCACACTTTTTCTCTAAGAAATTGAAAATAATTTTATTAACTTTTTTTTTGAGTAGGTACGTACTTCTTATACTCACAAATATTACTGTAGCCTAATAAGTAGTACTTAATTAAATGCCGAAAAGTTGTAATAGGTACCTACGCCATTCTAATTTCATACAAATGGACAGCTTCAGAGCCATGCATGGTTCAAAGATCGTGTGAATTTTGGACTACAGTTGAAACACAGTTGAATGAACAATCAAATACGTCTTCGCAGTCGTGCTTCCAATTTACTTACCTAGTCTGATTTAAATTCAACATAATATATCTACATACCTTTAATTTATAGTAGCTATCCCGGGTTCACACGATTTAATATCAAGTTAGTTAGCCGGTGCCCCGTTGGTCTAGTGGGTAGCATATTAGACTGCAGATCACGAGGTCCTGGGATTGATTCCCGTGTCGGGTAAATTATTGTTAGGTATTGGGTTTCTCTGTCAAGAAATTCTCAGTGCCAGCCCGGAGTTGGTAGTAGGCGGTGTTTTACCCCGTGCCTCGGAGAGCACGTTAAGCAGTCGGTCCCGGTTATTATCACTATCATGTGACAATAGTCGTTAATGCCAACCCTCATTGGGGAAGCAGCGTGACAGGTCTAAGCTCTAAATCCCACTCTCTTGAGAGAGGAGGCCTGTGTCCAGCAGTGGGACGTAAAAAAGCTGTTGGCTGGTAGGTAGGTAAGTATAAGTAACACAAACTATTTGAAGTCACACTTGTTAGATAAAGTGTCACTGTTGTTATAATATGTTCTGCTGGAACTTTAAGTAAAAACTTTCCTTAAAGCTTCATAGCTGAGCACTGATTTGGCATACATACCGTACCTACTTATTTGGTTTAATAAGCGTGTTCTTTGTAAAAACTGTCCACTTAGCATTAACCATCAATATTCGTAATTAAGATGAATCGATGTCGATTAAGTGGATGATGCTTTAATTGTGGCCACTTACTACGAAATGAAACAAAACCGGAGAAAGAATTCGAGAGAACTATTCGTATGGTTTTGTTGTATCTTCGTGTTGTGACCTTCGTCGGAATGTTTGGCTCGGTCACCCACAATGAAGGTACCTAATTTGTTACTTATACAATGCAATATTTACACCATACAAGCTGAACGAAGTAAGACATTGTGTGTTTTGTACTTGGCTTTGATTTTTAACCCCCGACGCAAAAACGACGGGGTGTTATAAGTTTGACGTGTCTGTGTGTGTGTGTCTGTTCCCCTGTAGCGCTCAAATGGGTGGACCGATTTGAATGCGGTTTTTTTTGTTTGAAAGGTGAATTGTCGGGAGTGTTGTTAGCTATGTTTGATGAAAATCGATCCGAAATGGCCGCCGCTACAAAATGGCGAATTACAAATTTTTTCACAACTCCATTAATATGGGTATCAAATGAAAGGGCTTGACTAGTAGAATAGCACTATGCAAATTCAAGATGGCCGCCACCACAAAATGGCGAATGTCGGGGGTTTTTTTAATTTTCAATTTATACTTGTGGAGCACTTAATGCAGGTATAAGTTACGGCTAAAGTAGCAGTTGGTTAAACTTAGGTAGTATGTAGACCATAAATAACTATGGTCACCCCGACTCTACGCAGTCTTGTCTGTTCTATCCCTAGTGTTTTCGTAAAGCGCGAAAGCAGAAGTTCATTCAGCGCTCGAACCAGAGTTCCTGAATGAAGCAAGTCTTCGAAACTAGTAGAATGGGCAATATGAGTAATAGAAATGAGCGATACCTAACGCTAGCGTAACGAAACTGAATAAAGCGACGATGTACTTAGCGAATCTTCTGGCGTAGCTCATGCAAATAACTTGATGACTTTTAGCTACTGTTAGACGATTTGGATAGAAATCCAAACCAAAGGTAGAAATATCGACAAAAAGAAATATAAAATCTTATCATATTCTTCTCACAAATCACATACAATCAGAACGGTTTGAATCGAAAAAAAGCTGAAATTGGAAGTGCAAACATCGTTTGTTTATCAAGTGCCTGAGAATTCTCTCCAATCGAGGATCGGAATCAAATTAGTTCAGTGATTTTTCAGAAAATCATTTTCATTTTCAACTCTCTTTTTAATCGATGAATTTTTTTTTGAAATTTTTTGTAATTTATTTCTACAATAGTTAAATGTGTAATGGTTTTAAATATCGAATTTGTGAACCTATTTTTCTAGTAGGTTCTAAATAATTGTAGTACAGAAAAAAATTGCAACCATGTTTGTGTGTATTTTCTCATAAATAATCTGATTGGATTTCATCGTTATTTAGAAATGGAACAAACTTAAATTAGGAACACAATTTTAACAAATAACATTTCCGAATTAGAGAGCCAATATTATGACAAGGTGAAATACAAAGTTAGCTCTAGAGAAAATAATAAAAGCAGAAATAAATAAATGGACAGTCAATTTTAGCCAATATCGTTATAATTTATAACGTAAATCTGATGTTAAAATCCGTAACACATCATTGAGTTTAATTAAGCCCATAATAATTAACGCGAAATAGGCTTTCCCTGCTTCATTATAGAATGTTGACGTAATTTTTATCGAAATTAATTAATTAATGAATGTACATATACTATTTTTAATTAAAATATTGGTTGAAATTTTAGTAATGCTTGTTATGTATATTTGCAAAATCAATGTTTTTCATGTAAATGTATAAGTTCAAATATTTATTTATTTTGTCGTTCGTTTACCATACAACTTGTAATAATAATTTAGGATGATAGATTTTGCAGGTCTAGGCTAAGCCTAGGTACATATACCCCGTATTGGCTTTGCAAATTAAAAAATAAAAGTCATGAAAAATAGAACATTTTTTTATTTATGTTAAAAATATATTACTGTTTATTATAGTAAAAAATTATATTTCTATTCTATTCTATGTAACAATATCATAAAGAATTTATACACCTACTGCTCTAACCATTTTGGTCTTCAATTCGAAATCAGGTTTTAAATAGATCTTTGTTTTCATTCATAACTTTGAACCAGTGACCATCTGTTTCGAGCATGTAGGTGTACATTTATTGTCGAAAGATGATATATTTTATACATATTATGACTAATTCTTAATCTTAAGCGTAATCTAAACGTATAAAAAAGTAAATTTTTAAATAGATTTTTCATTTGAAATACTACCTACTATACTTACTAGAAACTACTCGTATGAATGAAATTAAAGTCGGATTGAGAAATGATTTTATTTTTAGTTTAATTAACTACAGTAACGTGATTTAATGAATGATAAGAAAATTAATAAATATTGAGAAAACGACTTTTGCCTATAAGATGTTTATTTGGAAACCAAACTTGTATTGTCGACAAATCGTTGGACGGTTTGGTATAATTGTAAATCTGTAATTTGTAATTTCAAGTTAGTACCTACCTACCCATAAAAATAAAATTTAAAATATCGTAGAATGAACAAAGGGAAATTTTCGCTTGAGTAATTTTCTTCAAAAACCTTTGCATGTGTGTAAACCAAATGGGATGTAGCTGATAAAATTGGCCTGGGACAAGGCGCATCATTTCGCACACTTAGTTAAAGTACTTAAACTAGCAGCAACCTAGCACCTAGACAAATCGGGTAAGCTTTTTTCTTTACAGTAGGCGAAGGAGGCGGGCCAGGCCTTGAAACCGACTCTGCCGTAGATATTTTTGGCGCAGCGCACGTCATCGGCGAGGTCCTCATTTAGGAGGTCTGAAAAACAAACACATATACTATAAGTAAGGTATACCTACTACTAGATTTTGTGACCGATCTATACGGATAAACGTTGGCGTGCCAAACTTTAATTTCTAGGTGACGGAGGCACGGCATAGGTACACTCTTTCTTAATAGGTATAAAAATATATTATATTTAATGTTTTTTTTTTACTTTTGTCGAGAAATGAAATGCCAACGGACCGATGGAGTCACCATCAGGGCTACTTCCTTGAAGGCGCTAACAATTCCCTGAGAATTTCAGTCGAGATTCATTTTACTTTGTAAAAGAGTAGAAATATTTCATGAGAAATGTATATTCATATCGTTTTATTTTTGCATTAATATTTGCATAGTTTTGGATATAATTTTGCTCTAAAATACATATTAATATTATTTGCTCATTAATAGTAACCAAGATAACCTAATATTCTAGTTCTCAAGCCACGCAATTTAGTACTCCAGTAAACGGTAAAAGCAAATCTGCATGCAGTGCGCTCTAATGAAGTGTAATTAGTTAGTGAGGGTCATAATTGGATTAGCGCACCTTCGCACTTAATATGACAGCGGCCTCCTTTCCTGCCCTTCTTGCACCACTCTTTGTTGTTTATCTGTGAAAAAAGAATTGTAATTTGTATTCGTTTTGCTACAAATCTCGCTTGAAACAATTATCATAATTATATTGCGAAATCATCTGAGTATAATATTTATTAGTAAATTGTGTCTGAAGGGTTTAATTAATCAACGTCACTTTGGACGCATTCCGTTCTACAAAGTATTTTTACTGAAGAAACTTCTCTTATCTATTCTAGACAGTCTAGGTGCAACGGAAGATGTAGGTACATACTATATTGTCGAAGATGATATCGACAGTATTATATGGAGTAGGTAGTGGCATATGTAATCTTGAAGAACCCGATGTCTGAATTCAAGGCACATCGCCGGACTAGACGTGGCGCCGAGACTACACCTCCGATACTTTATACAAGCAACTACTGATGAAGGTAACGTCATATGAAAATCGAGCGGGACAAGGACACTATACAGGGTGTTAGGAGACCGCTCTCGGAAACGAAGACAGGTGATAGTACTGATGATTACTGATAAGATATCACTAAAAAAAACGTGAAAAAAAAAATTTTTTTTTACAAAAAAAAAATTGCACTTTTTATGCAATACCTGTTTTGGAGGGTTAAACAGCCCTGTAATTGCAAAAAACTTATTTGTTGTATTTTGTAAAAGTTTGTTACGTAATTCTTGCGTGATTAAAATAAAATCAGCTGACGCTGGAGGTCAACGAACTTGATGTGACCTAATTACGTATCGTTAGATACCTACGAAACCGCGGTCGCGCTGACGCCGATACCTACCCTATACGATTATGTTTAGGTAGTATAACAATAGCGCTAAGTTTTCGGTAGCGGTCTCCTTATACCCTGTATAACGTAAAACTACTAGACGTACTTCAACGTATCTAATAGAAGCATTATCTAGATTGACATACCGTTGAAAACACAAGTATAAATTAAAAATTTATATTTTGTGGTGGCGGCCATCTTAAATTTGCATAGTACTATTCTACTAGTCAAGCCCATTTGATACCCATATTGAGGGGGTTATAAACAAATATGTCATCCGCCATTTTGTGGTGGCGGCCATCTTGGACCGATTTTCATCAAACATAGCTAATAATACTCCCGACAAATTCACCTTTCAAACAAAAAAACCGCATTCAAATCGGTTCACCCGTTTGAGCGCTACGGGGGAACGGACAGACACACACACACAGACACGTCAAACTTATAACCCCGTCGTTTTTGCGTCGGGGGTTAAAAACTAAACATAAACGGCGTTCCGCATCCGGTTCGTCCGGGCGCGTCGGTATGTGGTTCGTGTTTTGTTTATAATTACGAGACCTGTGTGCTTAGTCTAAAGCGGAGCACTCGAAAACGAACTCGAAAACTATTGATCGATTTCAGAGTAAAATAGACCTAAAATGGCTTGTATTAAGGTTTGAGTTCGCCAATACATTCAGCATTCGAACAATGCTGAATGTATTGGCGAACTCAAACCTTAATACAAGCCATTTTAGGTCTATTTTACTCTGAAATCGATCAATAGTTTTCGAGTTCGTTTTCGAGTGCTCCGCTTTAGACTAAGCACACTGTACGTCAAGTAAAAGCTGCAGCGGCCTACGTCAAGTAAGTTGTTACAGTTAAAAGGCGCTGCTCCTCGATGCCACTCGTATAATATGCGCTGGTCTTAAGGCAGCGAAAGTTTTGCATAAGGTAATCCGAAATATTAACGGTGAAGGAAAACATCGTGAGGAAACCTGCATGCCTGAGAGTTCTCTATAACGTTCTCAAAGGTGTGTGAAGTCTGACAATCTGCTTGGCCAGCGTGGTAGACTATGGCCAAAACCCTTCTCACTCTGAGAGGAGGCCCGTGCTCTGTAGTGAGCCGGTAATGGGTTGATCATGATGATGATGATGATGATGATGAATCGGAAATAATTTAAGGCGACAAGATAAAATTAATTTTGAGAAATTAGTTTGTAGCCTTACAAGAGTCATACCAGTCATACAAGAGTCATATCAGTCATACCAGTGACTCAGCTTATATGAGGAAAAATGTCAAAGAAAATAATTATAAGCTCATTGACTTTATTCAAACACTGAAAGATGTCGGAAAATAAAAATTTCTAAGTCCCGTTATTCAGGAGTTCCGTGCGATCCCCTTTTAAAACTATAGAGGAGCTCTTTAATAAATTGTCACGTAAGAGTCTTAAGGAAAAAGTGAGTAAGGAAAAACTGGCATTAGGAAGGCGACAGAGCACCCGCGAGCCGGAAAAAAGGAGGATGGTTCTTAGACGGGTGCAGGCAGCGTCTTGCTGCTACGAGGGTCGGTCCTATTAGTTTTATTTGTTTTCAACTAAGTACTTGCGAGTTCCTAACCTCATTATCTATCCACCTATCTATATAATATAGGTATATAAGGTCTCGATGCACTCACTGATTGAATCATCAAACATTCAATCACCCTTGGATCTAGAGAGCTGAAATTTTACACAAGAATTTCCCTTTATAATATAGACAAGGAATAAGGACGGATTTTTTTTTAAATTCTTACGAGATAGAAATTTTTTCAGTCCACACTAGAGAAGTAAATCATAACGCATGCGGCATTATGAATTAAGATGAACGAGTACAGCGGATAATAACCCTTAATATTATCAGCTGATGCAGAGAGGAGAAGATAATATATGTTCAGCAGATCAATCAGATTATTGAGAGATGGTGTATAAATCTTATCACGTCATGTATCAATGATTTGATTGGTCTGTTTAAAACATCTCTACACACCTCTGGATAAGTTACCTACTCCCCGCATGAGATGCAATTTTCGTAATTATTTGACGACAGCAGCATTGGGCAAAGTACTGGGTTCCATAAGATTACAGTATGCAGATGGGCTGCATTTGGACCAGAAGTCGGGTTTTTGATGTATTTTTGTTGCAGTTGTCGACCGTTGCGTAGTCCACTCCGTATAATCTTTAGAGAGTGAATATACCAAGAACGATCTGCATCAATTCCGTATAATAGCCCCGTCTCTTGCGAATAAGAAATTCGAGCTAGTCTTTGAAACACTCGACTCAGGAGCATAGTGGAGTAGAGCTCCGCGACGACGCTGTGATCAAGTGACGTTTATTCGACACAGGAGCCCTGTTTCGCTTGTTCCCGTCGTCGCATTGAAACTGTCTAGTAACTACCTACTCTGCTGCTTGGGACCGGAAATATCCTTTCATTTTATCGAGTTAAGAGTCCATATTCCTTCCCGCGCTAGTGAGTTTTGGCCCGAGTTTTAAATGGAAAAATATTGACAAGCTACAAAGTTGACGAGTTCATTGCGTTGCAGTGGCGTAGAGTAATGAAAATTTGTTCACATTATTCCGATCTAGTTTATTCCAGCGCTTGTTGTTGTGTCTTTGTTATCTGCTTACCATTTTAACAGCGTTATGTTTTCAGTATATTACTAGATATTGGACTCAGTGTATATTATTAATTGTAGAACTCTAGCTTATTGAATCGTAAAGCTATGGGCGGCACATTGCTTGAAGAACCGATAGATGTTGTGGTGCCAAGCTGTTCCAATGGCGACCTCACATCGGAAAACGCAGCGTTCGAATAATCTACTGTTAAGATTACGTTTGACCACCAAAAAACCACTTTGGATTGCACAAGGCTCCTTCTTAAATTTCAAAGAAATATTAAGAACCTTGACCTTAACTATCAGCACCAACATCTTTTTTTGGATAAGTTACGTGCAACACGCCCTTAATATAACTAACCAATGTTATTATTAAGTTGTACCTATAACAGTTATAGGTACAACTTAATAATAACATTGGTTAGTTAACTGAGGCCGTCAGCGCATAAGCGGCCTAACCCACATTTTTTTAAGTTCTTACTTATAGACCTAAACTGATTACAAAGATGATAATTCTTTGCCTAAAAATGGCCATAGTTATAATCCTGTTATGTAATAGATGGCGCAACAAAATCCATTTTTGTATTTAATTATTTTCGTCTTTTATTTGAGCAATGATGTCCTAACCCGCCACTAACTAATACTAACTGTCTCAGGTTTAGGCCATTTTTGCGCTGACGGCCTCTGTACAATTTAATTTTTTTTCAAAGGTACATTGTGGAAGCCTTTAAAATTAGGTTGATACTTGATTCATTCAAGTCAAATGGTAAAATTTAATTATATTTCTCCAAATTAACATGGCAATCGCAATCAATAAATAATTAGTTAATAGTCATATGATTAATATTGCTTCAATCGCAGCATAAATGTTTTATTTGGAGAAATCAACATGAAAACTGATAATTTTCTTCGCTCGACGTTGCTTTTTGTGAAAACGATTGTCGTTCATTAAATCTCATAACCGCGATATTAATCGCTTAACCACAAAAGCGTGAATTATTTCATTTTTGTGACAGCCGTGAAAGATAACCACGTACATGAATTTCATCCAATATGAATAAAAAGATTTATCGACAATACAAAATGCATTTTTGCGATAATGTGCCTTTGAAATATTCAACTAAGTGCCTTAGTTCTGTTAGGGTAAAACGAAATGTATAATTTAGCTGATATCTTGGTGTTTTGTACCCGGTTGTAAGTTTGATAAAAGATGAAAATAGGTATATTTTTCGTTCTAGTAAGCCCTGTAGGTACACTTGCCGATAAAAGGGCACTGTTTGCACGTTCTGCATTGTCCGCAGCAACAACAAGTATACCTATAGGTAAATTAAAAATTTTAAAAACCCCCGACATGCCATTTTGTGGCGGCGGCCATCTTGGATTTGCAATAGTGATAGTCTACTAGTCAAGCCCTTTCATTTGATACCCATATTAAGGGAATTGTGAAAACATGTCATGTAATCCGACATTTTGTAGCGGCGATCTTCTTGGATCGATTTTCATCAAAAATAGCTAACAACACTCTCGACTAAATCACCTTTCAATCAAAAAAACCGTTTGAGCGTTACAGGGGAACAGACAGACACACACACACACACACACACACATATTTATACAGTCGCGGTCGCCTAGCAATTTTTCCAGCCATCTCTATAAAATAATATAAATAACATTCTACCTGTACTGATGATTCTAGGACACAAAGTTCTATAATCTATTTTTCCTTAACTGATGACATAGAAGGTAAACAAATCGCAGAAAACGTGAGAGGGAATGGCCTAAGCAACCCGCTATATCCGGCGCTTAAGTTTGGTTTTTCACTTACGCGTTTTACGAGAAATGATTCGTTTAGTATCGGAGTTAGTTAAGGAATACTAAGTTTGAATATATATTTATTAATAACTGTAATGTTAGTTATGAAAAAATAATATATTAAAAATATAATAAGTTGCGGTCACATCTGCGTTCATGTGAAAAGCAATTAGCCTTAATATTTCATTTTACCCGCACAAGTGTCCGATACGCATTTCTCCATTAGCTATAAAAATGCAAATTTCGACGACACACCGCGCGCAGTTTTCCGCATGTAGTCGGCAAACACGCTTTTAATTAATTCGGTTATTTATTTTAGCGTATTGACGCCGCTGTGGGCGGGATTGCCCATTATCGTGTTAGTACTCTTGATTGAGTTGTTATGGTTGGTGTGTTCGCGATGTGGGCCAAATATTAAATATATTTTAACCTTCCTTATTTTCAATCTATATAAATAAAGTAGAAACTTACTGCCTGTTATATTAATTAGGTTTCAATAAGACATTTAAAGTTTCATGAGTTGCACAACCGTTGTGTCTAGAAACTTGACATTTTGCATACTTATATGTTTTCTTTATGATGTAGACATTATAAAGAAATACGGGGACATAACTTTGTATGAAAATTATTGATTTATCTAACTGAAATATCATCATTTTAAAAGCAATTTTTTGTATAAAGTAGCATTGGACTACTACAGTCGTCTACTGAGACGTAGGTATGTATTCAATACATAACGCTAAAGAGCACTCAAAACACCTAGTAACTGTTTCTGATACTTCTTATATAGGAGACAAAATATCAAAAATCAGATACATAATACTAAAACCGCTCTTAAGCATTAAGAGGAGATTCCGTATTTAGCCGATAGAGTTGTATTAATAACGGAATTCACGTGGATGAAGTCTCATTCTAACGATACTGATAACTGTAAATTTTCAAAATTTTAATAACCCCCGACCTGTGGGAAAACCTAACGTCCCACCACCCTCCTGGTCCAAAAGTCAGAACCTTGATCACTGACGTGTCAAGTACTCGTCGCGACAAATCTACCTTGAAAGTAGACAGTAAGTAAGTAAGTAAGTAGACATAAAAAACCGCATTCAAATCTGTTCACCCGTTTAAGAGCTACGGTGCGACAGTCAGATAGACACACACATATAGCGGTTAAACTTATAAGATAACTCTTTACGTCGGGGGTTAAAATAAGATATAGATGAAATATTTGTCATAACTCATATTTGCCGTGTACGCAAGAATCTGATTTCCAAAATAAACTAGGTAGGTACATAAAACTTGAAATTGAAGTTGCCTTTATCTTTGAGACAGAGCGCGGAGCAGACAAAGATTTTAAACCGTCTAATGGCATAATCTCGAGTTGCAATGGATTGTGAACATTATGTCGACAGTCGAACAGACTTGTAGACGAGGAATCTCGAGATTTGTAATTTCAGAAACACTCAGATAGGTTATAAGTACTTATACCTAAGTATAACGAATGATTGTAAAAGTAATTAAATTAAAATTGTGCGTTACTGTGTAGGTATAACAACGTTTTCGTTAAAACGTATTAGCACAACGATCGTTAAAAAGAAATAACTGCTAGAAAATCTATCCAACTTTGCTTATAAAGCGTGCCCTGGTTCAAGTCTTCGGTGTTTGAGCTCAAACGAACCTTTTAAAACATCCAATAACATAATCCCGGGTTGCAATGGATTGCAAACATTAGGTGGAGCAGACTCCCGGGATCCGAGATTTAGCAATATCGGAAAGTATTAGATCGCAAGACGTTATTTACCGACCGCCCACACTGATTCCAATTGCTTCGATTTGCACACAGAGCGTATTTAGTACGTACCGTATTGAACATTATTTAACCCAAACATTACATGAACATACACGGACATACATAAACGAATATTTAAGTTATCGGTAAAAATAGCAAGATATCACTACATAGTATAAAACAAAGTCGCTTTCTCTGTCCCTATGTCCCTATGTATGCTTAAATCTTTAAAACTACGCAACGGATTTTGATGCGCTTTTTTTTAATAGATAGAGTGATTCAAGAGGAAGGTTTGTAAGTAAAAAAATTGGACCCGGTAGGTGGCGCTAATAGCGGGCAGGACGACGTCTGCCGGGTTCGCTAGTATTTTTATAAAGACTCAAAAGGACCTTTAAGAGGCTGTTTCACCACCTTCTGATAAGTGTCAGATAACCTAAACTTTTTGTCACTTTCTTACTTTATGTCAAGTGACAAAGACGAAAGTTGTAATTAAGCTATCCAACACTTATCAGAAGGTGGTGAAACAGGCCGTAAAAGTTTTAAATAAAGTTCTTTTGTATCTTCCAACTGAATTGTACATTTTTGGCAGCTACATGAAAACTGATCGTGAAACTAATTATTATTACTATATCTTTATGTACCTTTTACTAGCTGATGCCCGCGACTTCATCTGCGTATTTAAAAATCCCTTGGGAATTTTTTGATTGTCTGGCATAAAAAGTAGCTTATGTCCTTGTCCGAGGTCTAATTTATCTCTGAACCAAATTTTGTCAAAAGTATCGGCGTGAAAGCGTATCAAACAAACACACTTTCCAGTAATTATGTAACATAATAATATTAAAAAATATAAATAGTTAAAATAGCACAAAAATAATCTTATATTAAACTAGATGATGCCCACGGCTTCGCCCGTGTGGATTTAGGTTTTTAAAAATCCCGTGGGAACTTTTGATTTTCCAGAACAAAAAGTAGCTTATCTGTAGAAACCCGTCCCCAAAACGGAAAAATCCCGTGGGATCCCCACGATTTCGGAATACAATTCCTTACAGCATCAGGGTTGAGGAGTTGGATATGTACCTACTCGAGTTCATTCAACGATAAAGTCTTTAATTGGTAGGTACCCCCAATATCAATTTAAATAACCGAAAGTTTCTAAAACCCATTAGTTTTGGGGATTAGGTCCCCTACAGCATCAGGATTGAAGAGTTGGAATCCAATTTTTTTATAAAACAGGGTCGCAATGTTTCTCTATCGATTAAAAAAAAAATTACGCAAATCGGTTCAGAAATTTCGGAGATATCGGTGTACATAGGTAGAAAAACACAACTCCTCCTTCTCTACTTGTATGTGAAGGTCCCGTCAAAATCGGTTCAGCCGTTCCGAAGATTAGCCCGTTCAAACAGACAGACAGACAGACAGACAGACAGACAGACAAAAATTTTAAAAACGTGTGATTCGGTTATGGTAGCGTTCGAATAACCATATGAGCTTAATATGAGGTAGTTATTTCGATATTACAGACAGACACTTCAATTTTATTTATTAGTATAGATAGTCATAAAATAAGTAGAAATAAGTTTCATTACAAAATATATTTTGGTATTTCCTTGCTTTCGATACCAAAAATGGAGGTATAAATAACTTATTCAGCTTCTCTGCAGAACCGCAATTGAGATTTCCTCGGTGATTGAAAACGTAAGTACGTGTCTGTTCTGTATATCGATGCGGGTTTAGTTTGCAGCTAGTGATGGCACTAAATCTAATCGATAAAGCAAAGATCATTTAATGAAATGCTCTATTTTAGGAAAAATTAAACCGACTTCAATAATTATATACCTACCATAAAAATGGTATATTGAATACTATAAAATTTGAAGAGTTTCATCGATTTATCCCATCATCAGAGCTTGACTTGATAACCATGGGATCACCTGGGAAGTATATACGCTTTCAAAAAAAAGAAAAAATTGCCAAAATCAATCCAGACATCTTTCAGTAATCGGGGAACATACCTACATAAAATGATTCCGACGATTTGAATAACCTCCAACTTTTAAAATTTGGTTAAAATAGGAACTTGTGATTCCTTTTAATCGCCCTAAGAAGTTACAAAATTTGACATAGTGACAAGATGTTTTGCGAAAAAGTTTCTAGCAAATAATTTGTTGTAAGGTGGCGTGAGTAGGTATGCAATATTGTGATTTAAATAAAATTATAATTCATTTGAACACCAAAAATGGCACCAGTATGGGCACAAAAACGCTTTAATTTGAGTGCTAATTTATATTTATATCTATACATATAATAAAATCGTAATCTTGCCGTATCTGTACATTAAAGATTTTTATGAAATGGTCTAGTCCCAAAATTTAAATTAAATTATATTCCAAGAGGGCACGCTGACGCTTATTTTTGTTTTGACTAAATAGCTTTTATTTGAAAACAAGCGGATACCCGCGACTTCGTTCGCGTAGATATTGGCTTTTATATATCCCTCCTTTTTAAGCTCCTTTGAGCTCATACCTTGCTAAAAATTGTTAAAACTTCACTGGCCGATGTTTAAGTTGATCAAAATGTAAACATCAGCCAGTAAAAGTCCCATCAAAAACGATCCAGCCTTTTAGAGATAAGCCAATAATTTTTGAAGTATCTCCTTTCTAACAAAAAAAGAATGAATGAAATCGGAGCACGCGTTAATGAATTACAGCTAAGTACACATTTTGACTTTCATCCCCTCTCCCAAGGGAACCGTGCTGAATTCGGGATAAAAAGTATCCTATATGTTACTCCGTAGTATGAACTTAAATCATGCCAAGTTTCATTTCAATCCATTTAGTAGTTTTTGCGTGATGCGCGCACAAACATACAGACAAACAGACAAAAATTTCAAAAACAGCTTTTTTACGTTCTATTACTTATCCCTAACATCCTCCCGTTATTATTTTGCAAAAATCTTTAATGTGCGGCAAGTCTACGATTTTATTATATGTATAGATACTTAAGCAAGTTATAGATTTTAAAAGTTTATCGATAGCTGCAGTAACTGTTGATGTTGGAATCACTATCCATCAAGTACCTTAGACGAATGGTAGAGAATTGATCGGTAGGAGTCTCGTTACTTACAATGCGAATCACACCCTATTTAAATGAACCGTATCAATTTATGTTCAGTTTGTACGGTTCTCCGTTCCGTTTCCAGTTCACGCAGAATCTATTTATTTAAACAAATGGAAATAAATACGTATTTGAATCGATATACGTGATAAATTAATACCGGGTTTCTTGCAGTGCTCGTGTGTTTTAACCCCCGACGCAAAAACGACGGGGTGTTATAAGTTTGACATGTCTGTGTATGTGTGTGTATGTGTGTGTGTGTGTGTGTGTCTGTCTGTTCCCCTGTGGCGCTCAAACGGGTGGACCAATTTGAATGCGGTTTTTTTTGTTTGAAACGTGAATTAGTCGAGAATGTTGTTAGCTATGTTTGAAGAAAATCGGTCCAAGATGGCCGCCGCTACAAAATGGCGGATTACATATTTTTTCACAACTCCCTTAATATGGGTCAAATGAAAGGGCTTGACTAGTAGAATAGCACTATTGCAAATCAAAGATGGCCGCTGCCACAAAATGGCGAATGTCGGGGGTTTTTAAATTTTTAATTTATACTTGTTCTCTGTTGAAACGTGACTGCAGGTTGATCAAATTAAGGACGCCTGTCCACTGTAGTGGAAAGGAGTGGCGTGGTGAGGAGCTAAGAATATAATATGAACTAGATGATGCCCACGGCTTCGCCCGTGTGTATTTAGGTTTGTAAAAATCTCGTGGGAACTTTGATTTTCCAGAACAAAAAGTAGCCTATCTGTAGTAAGTAGTAACCCGTCCACAAAACGGAAAAATTCCGTGAGATCCTTACGATTTCGGAATGCATTTCCTTACAGCATCAGGGTTGAGGAGTTGGACATGTACCTACTCGGGGTCATTCAACAATAAAGTCTTTAATTGGTATCCCCAATATCAATTTAAATAACCGACAGTGCCTAAATCCCATTAGTTTTGGGGATCAGATCCCCTGCAGCATCAGTATTGAGGAGTTGGAATCCAAATTTTTTGTAGGACAGTGTCGCAATGTTTCTCTATCGATTAAAAAAAAAATTACGCAAATCGGTTCAGAAATCTCGGAGATATCGGTGTACATAGGTAGAAAAACACAACTCCTCCTTTTTTGAAAGTCGGTTAAAAAAGTAGCCTATGTTACTCCCTGGTTAATTCTCTACTTGTATGTGAAAGTCCCGTCAAAATCGGTTCAGCCGTTCCAAAGATTAGCTCGTTCAAACAGACAGACAGACAGACAGACAGACAGACAGACAGACAGACAGACAGACAGACAAAAATTTTAAAAACGTGTGATTCGGTTATAGTATCGTTCAAATAACCATATGAGCTTAATATGAGGTAGTTATTTCGATATTACAGACAGACACTTCAATTTTATTTATTAGTATAGATTGGTCAAAATTCACTTTCTCCTCTCCGCCGAGCTTCCAGGGCTTCAGCGAAGAGGAGATTAGTTTCATACGAACACATTTCATTCGAAACGAGTTTGCAGAGCGTATAGTTCTCCGCTCACTAGCTCCGGTTTTGTTGAAGGGGTACACCGGTACACCTTACCTACCACTACTACTACCTACCACCTTACACGGTACCGCTTCCGGCTCCGCTATATTTATTCCCTCCTCTCCAGTGGATAGCTACCCAAATAAGTTACAGCAATGTGCCTTAAATATACTATATATTTTTTTAATTGATTCGAAAAAAATCTTCATATTTTTTCCGCATGTGTCATGGTGGCGTAATTTGGAAGGAAAAGGGGAATACTAGACTATGAAAATAATCGCCATGAGTGATATTCCTTTATTTCCTTATCTAAACGTAATGCTTTAAATATCAGGACTCAGAGTGTAACAGATGTTTGAATTTTCAGCGTATTTTTTGAACCATCGATCTTTTTGATTTAAGTCCGCTTCTTGGCCGTTAAATTATTAAGGGGCTGTTTCACCACTGGTAGATAAAGTGTTTGATAGACTATCCCTAACTTACATGACAGATAGGGCCTGTTTCACCATTAATAGATAAAGTGTTTGATAGACTATCCTTAACTTACCAGAGAGATAGCTTTCAAATTTTTGTTTCACAAGTGTCCGATAAGTCAATCTAGCACATAAACTCTGTGATAATTTATCAAGTAGATCAAGTGGTTGTTATTTTTTTATCTGTCAAATAGGTACAATTTCTCTTTTCAAAATGACCCGTGAAGGTGTTGCAGTATTTTAGAATTTTCTTCAAGGTTTTGATCGAGAATCGAGATACCTACTTGTTGCTAGTTGTGAATAGGTAGATATGGATCTTTTTGAGTTTTTAGAAGACGAGTTTGACGATTTTCTAGAACGCTCACGTCCACGGCGGCCAATCTCAACAGAGGCGAGGACTAGCCAACTACGCAGGAGATAATAATATTATGACATTCGAAAAGTGTACAGTGTGCCTAGTGTCTAAAAAGTGTACCTACCAATTTTGAATATAGTTATTTTGAATTTGAATTTAAGTAGTTACCTACCTATAATTAATAGTAACTGAATGTAAGTAAGTAATAATTATTATTTGCGTTCCAGCAAACAGATTATTGTTAACGCTGCGCTACTATGCAACCAGATCTATTTTGCTTGTAGCCATTTGTATAGGTATCTCAAAACTGAATTACAACATACAACAGACATAAACATAACAGACCACAAAAAATAAATAAGGTAAACATCAAGTTAAATGTCTATTTTCAAGTGACTTGGCGCTTGGCGGCAATCTGCGGTTCGTTTTACGTAATTTTTATTTTTATTTTTAGTTTTAACAAATTATTTCAAAGAAAATAGAAATAAAATAAAAATCAAAGTTTTTCAACAATAAAAACATGTAATGCATGTTGGCGCAACCAATACATTTTACAATCTTAATTTTTTAATATTTGTATATACGTTATTACGCATATACAAATATTAAAAAATTAAGATTCCGTCTAATTTGAGAAGGGAACGTCATCTTCATACTGCTTAAACAGGAATATAGCACTCACATATGCGACGTTGCCGCTCCGTGCTTTAGATAAACTCAGAGATAGTTACATGGTAGATATTTTAACAGAGACTTGAGCGGTGAAACAGAAAAAATATATCAAACAGATTTATACAACAGATATTTTATTTGTTAGATATATAACAGAGAGTTTAACAGTAAGTGGTGAAACAGGCCGATAGTGTTCAAATTTCTGTTTCACAAGTGTCCGTTAAGTCAATCTAGCACATAAACTCTGTGATAATTTATCAAGTACATCAAGTGGCTGTTATTTTTTATCTGTCAAAATAGCAGTTTCAAAATGACCCGCGAAGTGTTGCAGTATTTTTGAATTCTTCGAGATACTTGTTGCTAGTTGTGAATAGGTAGACATGGATCGTTTTGAGTTTTTAGAAGACGAGTTTGACGATTTTCTAGAACGCATGTCACGTCCACGGCGGCCAATTTCAACAGAGGCGGGGACTAGCCAACCACGTAGGAGATATTATGACATTCAAAACGTGTACCTACCAATTTCGAATAAAGTTACCTAGGTATTTTGAATTTGGATTTCAGTAGTTACCTAAGTAGGTACCTACCTATAATAGTAATTGGATGTAAGTAAGTAATTATATTTGCATTCCAGAAACGCGGCTATATCCCCAGCAAACAGATTATTGTTAACACTGCACTACTATGCAACCAGATCTTTTACACTTGTAGCCATATTTTGTACACCACACAAAACTGAATTAACAACAAACAATATAAACATAACAAACCACATAAAATAAATATGGTAAACATCAAGTTATATTAGAATTAGATCAATTATTGTCAAGTGACTTGGCGCTTGGCGGCAATGTGCGGTTCGTTTTACGTAATTTTATTTTTTTATTTTAGTATTAACAAATTATTTAAAAGAAAATAGAAATAAAATAAAAATCAAAGTTTTTCAACAATAAAAACATGTAATGCATGTTGTTGCAACCAATACATTTATTAACGCATAAACAAAAATTAAAAAATTAAGATTTCGTTTAATTTGGGAAGGGAGCGTCATCTCGAAACTGCTTGAACAGAAATGTAGCACTCACATAATGCGGCGTTGCCGCTCCGTGCTTTAGATAAACTCAGAGATAGTTACATGATAGATATTTTAACAGAGACTTGAGCGGTGAAACAGAAAAAATATATCAAACAGATTTATACAATAGATATTTTATTGGTTAGATATATATCAAACAGTTTAACAGTAAGTGGTGAAACAGGCCATAAGGCTTTCGATTTATTTGGAACATAACTATATTTCAATGTTATCTCTAGCATTTCAAACACGATTTGATTTGTGCTGTGAAATTAACATGACGAATGACTGATTGTAATATTAGGGGAGATAGTTACAAACATATAGATACATGTATGTGACGTAATATATTATGACGTCACTACTAAAACGGTAGAATATCGCAGTCAAATTAAAATGTCATTACCATAATACGCATTATGCTCTGTTTGCACGCATCCATGACTTGGACGAGTAGCTAAAGAAGTAGTTATTTTCAAGGTAGGAACATAATGATGAATTTTAATGCGAGGATTCTGAATAGTTTATAATTTACTTACATAATTATTTAATATTTTTTTTGACATGATAACGTCTTGTAAATCGATGAACGCCGGCTACACGCACGAAAAATCATGTCTCAGTGTCACGTACCGCGTGCAAGTGAGAGTACGGAACAAGCGATAGAGAAGACACGAATTGCCTAAGCGTTCGGCTTGTGACACATCTATCTCTTTTTGTTTTCTTATGACGTTATCACGTAAAGTTGTCGTCCTTAAACCGGCTTTACATACAACCAATTTTTTATTTTACACAGTAAAACTGTATATCGAACTAATTCAGTGGCTTTCATTCAGTGATGATCTCTCCTGCAGCAGTGGAAATATGCTTGAAACGATAGAGATTGAAAACAACGAGTATAAATTAAAAATTAAAAAAAACCTTGATATTCGCCATTTTGTGGCGGTGGCCATCTTGGAATTGCATAGTGCTATTCTGTTAGTCAAGCCCTTTCATTTGATACCCATATTAAGGGATTTGTAAAAAAATATGTAATCCGCCATTGTGTAGCGACGGCCATCTTAGATCGATTTTCATCAAACATAGCTAACAACACTTTCGACTAATTCAAATTTCAAACAAAAAAAAACACATTGAAATTGGTCCACCCGTTTGAGCGCTACAGGGGAACAGACAGACACACACACACACACACACGCACATACACACACACACACACACACACACACACACACACACACACACACACACACACACACACACACACACACACACACACAGACACGTCAAACTTATAACACCCCGTCGTTTTTGCGTCGGGGGTTAAAAATTGCGATACCCCAGGTTAACTCGCTTTTATCTTACATTGAATTTAATATTGGTATAAAGTCAAAGTGTTCTAAGGGCGACCTCGCACGGGGAAACGCAGCATTGGAAGACCCATCACGGTGGACGGACGATCTCGAGCGAGTCGCCAGCAGTCGCTGCATACTATACATCGATGATACTATCATACTGTTAACTAATTCAGTGGCTTTCATTTGGTGAATTTGGTGAAAGGGGGGAACCCTTGCAGCAGTGGAAATCTACTTGAAACGACGACGACGATTGGTACATATTGAAAACAATAACGTGACCTAAGAGAGAGAGAGCGATTGGAAATGTGAACGCGGCACAGCTTAGCTGTTCGTGAAATATTCTCATGATTTAGCGCGCTAATCACTCCGCCGGAATGTGATGGCTCCGACAAATGGCGCGCACTCGCTAGATTACAGCGCGCTATTGATCCATCGCTGCCCATTCTAAATTTAATCCCGAATATATATCGCGATAAGAGCTAAGCCCGACTAAGCGTTATTTATATTTCACCGATCACTTCCTAATGCGTAGTGAAAACTGGGTCGTGTGCGAGAATTTAGGATTTGCCCAATTTTTAACCCCCGACCCAAAAACGACGGGGTGTTATAAGTTTGACGTGTCTGTGTTTGTGTGTGTGTGTGTGTTCCTCTGTAACGCTCAAACGGGTGAACCGATTTGAATGCGGTTTTTTTTTGTTTGAAAGGTGAATTAGTCGAGAGTGTTGTTAGCTATGTTTGATGAAAATCGGTCCAAGATGGCCGCCGCTACAAAATGGCGTATTACATATTTTATCACAACGCCCTCAATATAGGTATCAAATGAAAGGGCTTGACTAGTAGAATAGCACTATGCAAATCCAAGATGGCCGCCACCACAAAATGGCAAATGTCGGGGGTTTTTAAATTTTTAATTTATACTTGTATTCCATAAAGCCTCAATAGATAACACATACGTAGGAATAACTTCTGACCATCAATTTGAATGAAAATAAAGAACATAAAAGAAAAATATTCAATAAAGGTACTTCTGATGTAAAAGCGGCAAGATAGAGAAGGGAGGAGGTATGCTTGCGATTTTTGTGAAAACAACTCGCTAATTACGAGAAGTATTAATTACAAGTATTAGGATTATTAATAACGAGTTTTTATCGATATAATTTTATTACTATTACTAATATAATATTGCCATCATTGTTAGGAGTAGGTACCTATCGTATTTTTGCACAGCAGCGCCAGACAAAACACCTACCCACGATGGTTTGGCACGTGAAGAAAAAACCACATCCATTGGGTTTGGCGGTGCCAGTAGCGGTATCGACTTGCCGATTATGAAATAATTTTTTGTTTGGCCCACGATTATGAACGAATAAATTAAACAAAAAAGTTACGAACGATTTTTTGCGTGCATTCCTGTTAATAATTAATTTATGCAGCTTTATTTACAAATTAGCTAATGCGTGCTACTTAGGTACTTATTATGTGTCTTGATTTACGACTTAGACTTAGACTGAGCTAAATAGTAACTCCTTATAGGTATAATTCTTTAGAAAATTTTGGAATAGTAGCTACTTTAATTTTGTTTATGTATAAAGATAATTGATTTATTGATCAATGTAGGTTTAGTTAATTGATAATTGTCAACCCGGATAAAACGTGACACTTAATTGTTATACTACCTATTATTCTAATTCCGTTTGCTCAGTAACGGTGACTCTATTTGTTAATTCCTATTTGTTAATTCCAAATAGAATTGTCGACAATTTCTAGTTGAACCTGTCCCATTTCGACCGCAGCACAGTAATAAAATAGATATAACAATCAGAACATCGGGCTAATATTCGCTGTGTACCGTCAGCAATAAAACGATATTACGATCAAGCACTTAAAAAATGTGTAACTACTGGAACAAAATGTAAATTAAAAATTTAAATAACCTGTGGGAAAATTTGACGTCCCACCACCCTGCTGCTCCAAACGACAGAACCTTGATGACCTGTCCACCAAGTAATCGTCCAGACAAATCTAACTATAAAAAACCGGTCAAGTGCGAGTCAGTCTCGCGCACCGAGGGTTCCGTACTCCAGAAGTATAAGTACAATCTGTTTTTCATTAGTTTGTCTTAAAAGGTAAAATGCTAATTAAGCTAGGCCTCTAAATTGTATGAGCACTCATACAACTCAGAGGTCTATCTTAATTGGCTCAACTATGTATGTACGGGGACACCCTTTAATTTCCAACTTTTTTATTTTTTGGAATTTTCCCTTTATTTGTGCTGTAAGACCTGGCTTTTTGCCAAATTTCGTAATTCTAGGTCAACTGGAACTACCATTTAGGTTTTCGACCCAAACCTATAGGGTACTTCCGGTTGACCTAGATTTGTAAATTTTGGCCAAAAACAAAGTCTTACAGATCAAGTAAAGAAAAAATTCCGTAAAATAAAAATAATTTAAAATTAAGGTACATTTTGGTACTTACAAGTTTTCGTGAAAATCTAAATTTGCCCATATCTTTTTATTGTGTGGACTTGATTTTTGTACACCTAATAGGGACCATAGACCTTAGTATCTGGTAGAAATTTCAACTTGCTAGGTCCACCTGTTCCTGAGAAAATCGGTGGTGACACACGGACAGACAGACGGACAGACGTACAGACGGACATGAAAGTGATTTTTTAAGGGTTCTTTTTTTTACCTTTTAAGGTACGGAACCCTAAAAACCACATTCAAATTTATTTATTCGTTAAAGAACTACGATGGGACAGACAGACATACACACACATAGCGATCAATCTTGTAGTACCCTTTTTTTGCATTGGGGGTTAACCAATCTGTGATTTTCGATAATCAAATATACCTATTAGTTTCTTATGAGAGTTTATTAATAATCCCGTGGAAAGTTTTAATTTTCCGGAATGAAAGTAGCCGAGTCACTTTTTGTACAACCCTACCTAAATGAAAAACGTTCAAATGATTAGTACGGACACACAGATATACAAGCGATTACCTATTACGAAACCTCAGACGGACACTTCAATTTTATTTATTAATAGTTATTTTTTCTGACGGTACTCAAACGGATGGGGCGCATTATGGACAGTACCAGTGTTAATTTAGATGGAAGTGGGCCAGTGCAGCGACCTACGGCGCCCTCCGCATTGTTACCCTCTTGTGGAATATTCCTCAGGATATCTAGATTGGAATTGTCATTGACGTAATACCTGCTATGGGTGGATTAGCTGTAATTTCTTGTAAATTAACTCTCTTAGTTCGGACCGTATGAGGTACCTAGTACTTGTTAAGAAAGATGTCAGCGTGTAAGTCAATAATTATTTAACTGCCTCTTTGCTCTAATCTAAGGCTTGTTTTGCTGTGAATTGAGTCAAAACAAGATATTGGATTTTTCTGTCAAGAAATTCTTAGTAGCCCGGTTTTGGGAAGGCGGCGGTATTACATTCTAGTGTAAATTCAGTAGAGCATAAAGTCTGATTTCTCTAGGTAGTTTCGGAATGGCGTCCCATCGGCCGAAGTGAGAGAAAAATGAGTGCAACTGTGTTTGCGTTGTTAGTTAGGGCCAGTTGGACATCAGCAGTAACAGCCCCCGCGCACTGGGTCACTAGTGGCGACGACTAGTGGCCGATCTTATGTCGCGGAAGAGATTTTTCATCCATTTTATATGAGTGCCCGCACACTGAGTGCTCGAGTGGCCGCGTTCGAGCCACAAGAAAATGTATGAAATATCTCTTCCGCGACTTGTGGCGGCCACTAGTCGTCGCCACTAGTGGCCCAGTGCGCGGGGCCTGTTAAAGTAAACGTTACCGATGAAAGCTAAACTTGACTACTAAAAAAAGACCAGCATGAAACTAGACTTAGTAAGTTAGAGATAATATAGGGCATACCCACAACTCACTCATATTACGTACAAATAAATAGTTCTGCTATTTACATACATTATCGATAAACTAAGCTTACTGATTGCGAAATAAGCGGCAGTCCGTGGCATCAAATTATGTTAGGGTTGCGAGCAAATTAACTTGTTTCACATTTAGAGTACAATACAATATACCTAGGTATTTGAATTTTTAGCTATATCTAAATACCTACAAATAATTATTGTTTTTGAAATACCTAATTGCCGCGTATTACTCACCCACTGGATTCCTTATTGAAAGGGTTTCCGTAGGATGCGTACTTTATCAGACTTTTACACAAAATCGTAACAAGTTGATGACTTACTCTGTCTATTGGTGAAAGCGGTGTGAAAATCCATTAAGTAGTTTTGATTCTATCGCGAACAGGCAGACAGACAGACGCGGCGGGCACTTTGTTTTATAATGTGTAGAGCATGTGTAGAGATTATGAGAATTTCAGATGACACTAGGGAACAGGGTATGTCCCTGTCAAAAAAATAAACACTATTAAGATCACAGTCGAGGAAAAGTTTCCACAAGTGTAAATTAAAAATTAAATAAATCCCCGACATTCCCTATTTTTTAGCGGCGGCCATCTTGGATTTGCAATAAGGTTATTCTACTAGTCAAGCCCTTTCATTTGAATTTTGATACCCATATTAAGGGAGTTGTGAAAAAATAGAATATGTAATCCGCCAGCGGCGGCCATCTTGGATCGATTTTCATCAAACATAGCTACCAACACTCTCGACTTATTCACCTTTCAAACAAAAAACTGCATTCAAATCGGTCCACCCGTTTGAGCTTTACAGGGGAACAGACAGACACATACACACAGACGCGTCAAACTTGTGCGTCGTTTTTGCGTCGGGGGTTAACAACAAACTGCAATCACGCTCATACGTCCAACGTTAGCACGAGCAAATAACTCGTCACGTGAAAACTTAATTAAAGCGAGCGTTTATCACATAAATCATTGTTAATTAGGGCATTTGATGTTAATGCACATTTGCATACAAAGTAAGTATATATTTATTGAAGTAGTGTATACTCATTTAATGTGCCATGTGTGTTTATAGTTCGTTCGGTAACTTAGTGTCGGTACAGGCGCAGGTGCTCTTAGTATTCTGCTTTTATTTTTATTACTTTTTTTATGTTTGTAATTTTTTTTTAATTCTAACAGAATCTCCGAATAGTCTGCCAATCCGCACTTGGCCAGCGTGGTAGACTATGGTTAAAATACTTCTAATTTTGAGAGATGACCCGTGTTCATGAGAATATTATATTTTATGTTTATGTTTATGGTTATATTGTACTAAAATACGAATATAAAAAAATATAAAAAGGAAAGAGAATTTTAATGAAAAAATATGAGTAGGTATAAAACGCCAAAACCCCTTGTGCCTGTACATCCCGCGCGGCATGCTTTGAAGTCAGGGCGGTGTCTTTGGCAAAACACCGCGCGCCGGAGGCGGCTAGACACAAACGTACAAACACCGTAAGAAAACGAACAGACTATAATTGTTACGGTACGGAGAGTCGGACGACAAATTAGTTTGATTCTTTGTATAGTACCTAACGTAATAGCAAAAGCGTTCTGTTAAAATGTTTTCTTTTTGTATTGAAAATAATAACCACAGCACCGAGATGATTAGTTAGCAAACTAACTATGACTTCTTCCACGTGTTTATAGGCTTATAGGTTTTGATGTATTGATTTCTCTGAAATAAAACTCATCTGTAAGTACCCGTCTACGGAATGTGAGCTATGTCTCTGCTTTTGGCCAAGATCGGTTCAGCAGCGAATAGGCTGTGAAACCTCTAACTTGAATAACAAGACAGAATATTATGACCTCACAGCTTTCGCGCCATAGTAAAAATTGCTTGAGATTGTTAGTTCTAGCAATATCTATAACTAGCTGATGCTCGCGACTTCGCCCGCGTGGATTCTTATAAATCTCTTGGGGGTCGAATTTCCAAAATTCCTGAAACACGTAATTCTTTATTTTTAACCGACAGTACAAATACCGATTTTCATTGATATTACTTTAAAAATGACGGACTTTCATACAAACTTTCATCCCCTATTTAACCCCCTTAGGGGTGGAATTCTCAATAATCCTTTCTTAGTGTGCGCCTACGTCATAAAAGGAAGCTACTATGAAAATTTCAAGTTTCTAGCTTCAGTAGTTTAGGCTGTGCGTTGATTGTCAGTCAGTCAGGACAAGCTACTTTATATTATTACTAGCTTTTCCCCGCGGCTTCGCCCGCGTGAATTTCAGTTTTTCACAAATCCTGAGGGAATCGTGGATTTCTGGTTCCCGTTCCCGCTCCCTTTTCAACCTTTATACTTACTTTCAAGGTAGTTTGCTATAGTGATCTACCTATAGCTGTAGATTTAGGTTTTTTCAAAATCCCGTGGGAACTGTGGATTTTTCCAGGATAAAAAGTAGCTTATATTTTAAGTCAGGGCAGTATCTATCTCCATTCAAAATTTCAGCCAGCGACGTTATAGAGTAACAAACATCCAAACATCCAAACATCTCAGCCGCTGCAATCGCTTCAAGTTTCTGACTTAGGCAGCTAGAGGGCGCTGCGATCGTTTTTTTAATTTCGAATGATGGCTGCGAGGGCGATGCGATCATTACATAGTTTCCAGTTTTAGCCGCCAAAGAACGCTGTGATCACTTCAAGTTAGGCTGCCAGAGGGCGCTGCGATCGTTTTTAGTTTCCAGTTTTGGCCGCTAGATGGCGCTGCAGTTGTTTTTTAGTTTCCAGTTTTGGCTGCTAGAGGGCGCTGCTATTGGTTCAAGTTTCCGGCTAAGGCCGCCAGAGGGCGCTGTGATCGCTTCGAGTTAGGCCGCCAGAGGGCGCTGCGATTGTTTTTAGTTTCCAGTTTTGGCCGCAAGAGGGCGCTGCAATTGTTTTTTTAGTTTCCAGTTTTGGCTGCTAGAGGGTGCTGCTATTGCTTCAAGTTTCCGGCTTAGGCCGCCAGAGGGCGCTGTGATCGTTTCAAGTTAGGCCGCCAGAGGGCGCTGTGATCGTTTTAATTTCCAGTTTTAGCCGCTAGATGGCGCTGCAATTGGGTTTTTAGTTTCCAGTTTTGGCCGCAAGAGGGCGCTGCAATCGTTTTTTAGTTTCCAGTTTTGGCTGCTAGAGGGCGCTGCTATTGCTTCAAGTTTCCGGCTTAGGCCGCGAGAGGGCGTTGTGATCGCTTCAAGTTAGGCGCTTCCAGAGGGCGCTGCGATCGTTTTAATTTCCAGTTTTGGCCGCAAGAGGGTGCTGTGATCGTTTTTAGTTTCCAGTTTTAGCCGCAAGAGGGCGCTGCAATTGTTTTTTAGTTTCCAGTTTTGACCGCCAGAGGGCGTTGCAATTGTTTTTTTAGTTTCCAGTTTTAGCTGCCAGAGCGCGCTGCGATCGTTTTTAGTTTCTAGTTTTGGCCGCCAGAGGGCGTTGCGATCGTTTTTAGTTTCCAGTTTTGGCTGCTAGAGGGCACTGCTATTGCTTCAAGTTTCCGGCTTAGGCCGCCAGAGGGCGCTGCGATCGTTTTTAGTTTCCGGTTTTGTCCGCCAGAGGGCGCTGTGATTGCTTCAAGTTAGGCCGCCAGAGGGCGCTGCGATCGTTTTTAGTTCCCATTAAAACTTTCATCCCCTATTTTACCACCCTTAAAAGAAGATTTTTCAAAATAAAATATGCAGAGTTTTATTATTTAAAACTCATAATCTAAATGCCGATTTTCAGGTCTGTAACTTTAAAAACATAGGACTTTCATAAAAACTTTCATCCCCTATTTTACCACCCTTAAGGGGAGATTTTCCAGAATAACTTATACAGGTTTTTATCATTTAAAAATTTTAATCTAAATGCCCATTTTCATATCTGTAACTTCAAAAACATAACCTTCCTACCCCCATTTCACCCCCTTAGGGGAGGATTTTCGTGAAATATTTTCTAGGCTGATATCTAAGCCCTAGAATTAACCTACCTTCCAAATTTCAAGTTGATAATAGCAAAATTATAATTAAAAGTTCCCATTAAAACTTTCATCCCCTATTTTACCACCCTTAAGGGAAGATTTTTCAAAATAAAATATACAGAGTTTTATTATTTAAAACTAATAATCTAAATGCCGATTTTCAGGTCTGTAACTTTAAAAACATAGGACTTTCATACAAACTTTCTACCCCCATTTTACCCCCTTAGGGGAGGATTTTAGGGATATTAAATAGCCTATAACCTGCCCCAAAAGTTGGACTACAAAATGCAAAAAGAATTTTTCAAATCCGATAGGTACTTCCAGAGATTAGCGCGTTCAAACAAACAAACAAACAAACAAACAAACAAACTCTTCCGCTTTATTATATTAGTATAGATAGATTATTTGAGGTTTTCCAGCATTTTCAAAAATCAATAAATGTATGAAAATGACAAATCATCGAACCTGTATAACTCGGCTCAGAGCAATCCTACCACTTTTGCTATTGCTCCAAAGGATTAGTTCTAACGATTGGTATCATTTTATTTTTCGTTGGCCGGCACTTTCAGAAAAGGCCCAAAAATATATGGAGCCTGAATGATCTCCTTTAGCATATAGATAGCTATTTTGACATAAGCATCTGCTACAAAAGGATTTTGGAAAATTCTGAGATTTGTATTTATGTATCCTCGCGGATGAAGTCGCGGGCATCAGCTAGTTACTTTATATTTTCATACGATCCCTTGAATCGTGCCCCATCCCATTGATTGATCCTGGATTGTTGATCTAGAACTATTATTTATCGAACTGCTATTTTACGGTGCCTTGTGGACAGTGAAAACGATTTTGTTTTATCGTTTACCTTTGCAACAATCGGATACTGTCCAATCGCAGTTTCACCACTCTAAAACAGACAAAGGATTCTATTTCCTCAATTTCCCGTACCATTTCTCACAACAAGGTTAAATTCGGTTGGATCACTCGGTCTGTTGAAATCGTATGTAGTTCAGTGGGGCGAGAGAACGGGTGAATATTTGTCGTAGAGCCTTTACACCCTCCATGCTCAGTCGGGCAGCCTTGCGGCACTTTGTTAGAACAGTGCTTTGTTCAGTTTTGTTTTCATTCAAAACAAACTTTTTTCAAATAGAACTTGAACTCACATTAATATAAAAAAAATACCTAACTTATTGTTCACGCGTAAAACGAAACGCTACGTGGATCGCTATTGGTCCACGTATGCGCGCCAAGGAAAACGTCATGTCAATGTACGCGATATAACGATATAAGGAGATTTTTGGGAGGACAAGCGCAAAAAATATACGATTTGTAACCGCTGTACATTATACGCAATTTAAACTTGTAAAATTCGCAAATTAAACGATTTCAAGAACGCAAGATTTATTTATTATCCACTAAACAAAAGCGCCAACACTTATATATAAATATTTTTCAAAAAAGATTTTCAAACTCAGTACGAAATATTTGGCTCAACCTGGATGTACACGTAGCATTATATCTTCAACTAATATTGTTTTTTATTTCTTTACCAAATTTTTGGATTGAAGATTTTAAAAATGACGGGCGTTTTGATCTCCATTTGAGGGTGTATCATTAGCGCACGCGTGATTTTGATTACTAATTAATTTTGTTGAGATTAAAAATTGAGTTTTTTTGAGGAATAAACGCGGAATAAACTTCGTATTTTCGAAAAAAAAAATTATTATGATGGTGGATTGGATTATGATTGACAATGCAAAGTAATTTCTTACAGTAGGTAACTCTTGCGATTTATATACCGAAAATGTATGGTGGGATAGTAGCGGGTTAATTAGTACCGGAGCGAAGCCGGAGTGGGTCGCTATTAAAAATTATAAAATAATTAGCGGTCCGCCCCGGCTTCGCCCGTGGTACATAATATATAGCCTATAGCACTCAAGAATTACGTACATATCCAACGGTGAAAGAATTTTTAAAATCGGTCCAGTAGTTCCTGAGATTAGCGCGTTCAAACAAACAAACTCTTCCTTCCGCTTTATTATATTAGTATAGAAGATATAATTTGAAGTCGTGAAAATACTACACGTTGATAAATAAACATTTCTATTAGTATCGAGGACTACAAATAAATCAGAACACTTAATAATATTTTACAGTGTAGACGACAGGCGTTGTCGCCATAACGAAGTGTCCTCGTCAGCGTGTGAACACTCATGTCGCGCGTCACCACTCACCGGCAACTGTGCCGATAGCTAACAGAATGAAACGAATATATCCAATCAATTTCAACAATACTTCACGTTAATTGATTTTAAGGACGAAAGTAAAATGTGTATACAGTTTTGTTTTAATTCTCATTTATAAAACTAGAGTAACTAGAGTGACTATATAATATTATGTTGTTCGCATAGGGCTAATTCAAAATAAATCATTCTTAAATAATAAATCTTCTAAAACTAACTACCTATCTATTTCTACAACTATATAATATTCTTACAATATATGATACACGTCTTCTCTTGCATTGCTTACAATTTGGAAAGCTATAAAAACCCGGACAAATTCGAATTGTTCTGGTAATAACTTGATCGGTATTTAGTAACAAACTTACTCTGTCAATTAAAAAAAAAACACGCAAATCGGTTCAGAAATCTCGGACTAATCGGTGTATACCTAGATATACATAGAAAACTAAAAACATACGCGCCGAATTGAGAACCCACTCCTTTTTTGAAAGTCGCTTAAAAATACTACTTATGAACCAAAGTAAACATTAAAACAACAATGTTGATTTTGCTGGTGAGTTGGTCTAGAAATTGACTGGTGGTGTTTATGTCTAAACCTATAAAATAGTACTGTAGTAGTAGTTGACAGACTGTACAATCTAGAAATTTGTTATATATATATAAATAATATTCCTTTAGTATCCTAGAGGTGTACCTATCTACTCAGGAGGTATTTATGAAATCCTAATGGAGTGAATTTAAAAATTGTAAGCTTTACTTATAGAGTTCGTTCCAAGAAACCCTAGATACGAACTACGCGTCATTATTTTGGTCGATTGTATTATAGCTTATAGCTCGTGAGACAGTAGACTCTGTAAGGGCAATACTAACGCTCTAGAGAATGTTTGATAATAATATTTCAATAAGGTTATTTAAAGAGCTCTCTCGTCCTCGTTTTGAAATTAATAACTACTTAAGTTCTGGTAAATAAAATTCCCATATGATGAAGACGAGGTTATTAAATAATAATATAAACGTAACAAATTTTGTAAGCGATATTTTACAAACATAATAATATTATATCTACTTATTTTGGTAACGGAACGTAATTAGTCCCGCTGGGAGACCGCAGTGTTTTATAAACTGCGGATGTTCTCATGTTTTAATAACGACGTACATATATTCAAAATGCGACATGGCTTTGGTATTTAGATTAATTTTCAACATACAAACAAGGAAGTCAAGGATTTACTTAGTGGAAGTTTTATAACAAATTATTAAATAATTTTATTTTCATATTGATCAGTGAACATTATTATGCTACATTATGTACATACTGATGAAAGGTAACATGCAATGTAAGATGAGATGAAAGAAAGAATTTGACGTCCACACTAGTGCAATCATGTAACACAATTCTCGTAGTCTGGACGCCTTTGGGCATAGTAGCAACGATGATCGAAATTTGAGTATCGCCACACCATCACTTCAAAGCAAAATGAACCCAAAGAATCTTATTTTAAAGTCGTAATTCAATAGTTTCAATAGGCTGTTTTCGAATGCTGAATGTATTGGCGAGCTCAAACTTTAATATAAGCCATTTTAGGTTCATTTTACTCTGAAGTTATTGTTATTCGATCAATAGTATTTAGTAAAGTTTTCGAGCTCTGCAAAGTGAGACTAAGCATAGGGTTTTGTTGAGACGCACGCGAACACGAACTGATCCAGGTATGGACACAGGCACGGACGAATCTTGGAGTGATCAAAAAGCCATACCATTAAAAGATGCGTACAGAACACGAGAAATTTTATGGAATCCAAAAAATTAAAATTTTTATAAAAATTAACTAATTAATTTTTTAATTTTCTCCGCAAACTGACGCTATGGTTCGCGCGCACATCGGAAACAGATGTGAGTAGGTACCTACATGTTCGGTTCGTGTGCGCGCTGCGTTCACATTGATGAAATGCTCCTTTCACGTTACATTGCATGTTACCTTTCATCAGTCTGTACATAGCATTAGGGTTGGTGTGGTTTCATGCTCCAACCGATTTTAGATGGTTCTTGCATACGCGCTTACAAGCGCGCTGCATCCGGGCTTGGACACGAACCAGTTGGTCAGTCAATAGCAATATATGGTTACGCTCATAAGATATGGGTTTGAGGCAAAAAGCGCGTACAAGAACTATCTTATTATGCGCAGAAAAAACGGATGAAACCGCTTTTAGGTTGAAGAATTAAAGAATCAAAACATACCTGAAAAAGTCCAAAGCTGGTGTAGGAGTTGTTATGATTGGTTACTTTCTCCGTTGTTCTACCGCTGGCGTGCTCGATCAGGCATACCCCTATAAATCAATTATTAAAATAAATAATTATTCTACTTCTAAAATAAATTATTTATTATTATTATTCTATTATTAAAATAAATTATTACTCATTTACTAACTCACCTAGGTGTATATTATAATTATACACCTATGTAGATGAGTTAGCAAATGAGTGGGTAAATCCCGAATTAAAACTTATTTTAATTATTATAAGGATATTACCCAAAAGCCTTGGGTAATACTAAGTAAACCCGGGTAAACCTAAGTTTATTCCAACTTCCAACCTTACCCGTAATCTATACTAATAAATAAAATTGAAGTGTCTGTCTGTAATATCGAAATAACTACCTCATATTCAGCTCATATGGTTATTTGAACGATACTATAACCGAATCACACGTTTTTAAAATTTTTGTCTGTCTGTCTGTCTGTCTGTCTGTCTGTCTGTCTGTCTGTTTGAACGGGCTAATCTTTGGAACGGCTGAACCGATTTTGACGGGACTTTCACATGCAAGTAGAGAATTAACCAGGGAGTAACATAGGCTACTTTTTTAACCGACTTTCAAAAAAGGAGGAGTTGTGTTTTTCTACCTATGTACACCGATATCTCCGAGATTTCTGAACCGATTTGCGTAATTTTTTTTTTAATCAATAGAGAAACATTGCGACACTGTCCTACAAAAAATTTGGATTCCAACTCCTCAATCCTGATGCTGTAGGGGATCTGATCCCCAAAACTAATGGGATTTAGGCACTGTCGGTTATTTAAATTGATATTGGGGATACCAATTAAAGACTTTATTGTTGAATGACCTCGAGTAGGTACATGTCCAACTCCTCAACCCTGATGCTGTAAGGAATTGCATTCCGAAATCGTAAGGATCCCACGGAATTTTTCCGTTTTGTGGACGGGTTACTACTTACTACAGATAGGCTACTTTTTGTTCTGGAAAATCAAAGTTCCCACGAGATTTTTACAAACCTAAATACACACGGGCGAAGCCGTGGGCATCATCTAGTATAATATATACACCTTGTATACGCTAGTATCACTGTCCGCCTAGTCCACCAGGGGGTTTTCTATCGCTACGTTTGCCGATTCGCCATTCGATCACGTTTGGAACCGTATAGTCGTTGGGGTCCGAAGTTGGAAGTTGGAACCGGTTCTCTGAGCTATGTGACCGTCCATTCCGAGCTCAGTTTCGCGACTCGATGAGCTATGTGGGTAACTCTGGTAGGTATACTAATAATTAATTGTATAAATGAAAATTAATGTTTGTCTGTCTGTTCATCCTCTACAATTTCGCGCATCGTTAATGATGGACCAAGACACAGAGAAAGCGCCCTGAAGATGGTTACTGAATACTTTGTTAAGAAAAAAATATAAATTAAAAATTTAAAAAACCCCCGATATTCGCCATTTTGTGGTCGCGGCTATCTTGGATTTGCATAGTGCTATTCTACTAGTCAAGTCCTTTCATTGGATACCCATATTAACGGAGTTGTGAAAAAAATATAATCTGCCATTTTGTAGCAGCGGCCATCTTGGATCGATTTTCATCAAACAAAAAATATAATCTGCCATTTTGTAGCGGCGGCCATCTTAGATCGATTTTCATCAAACATAGCTAACAACACTCTCGACTAATTCACCTTTTAAACAAAAAAACCGCGTTCAAATCGGTTCACCCGTTTGAGCGCTACAGGGGAACAGACATACTCAGCGAGTTTCGTGAATTAATAAACTAAAAATACGTGTTGCTTAGTTAATTTGAAGCTGAGGGTTCGTGTTTTGTTTTAATCAAGGGTTAATTAAAATCAAAGTATGTAACACTCAGTCAGAAGACGACATTATCTTATGAATAACCTTTGAATTTAATTAATGGGCAAACATGGAGGGCAAGAAAGGGATCCAATTTTCCTCAACAAATTCGAAGACGGCTAAATAGATGGTTGGCGCCAGAGAGATGTCACGTTAAAAGAGCAGCAATGTCCCTCAAAAAGATTGGTGTACAATTTCAACAGCCGTCTTTAGTTTCATATTTTATATTAATAACCCCCGATGCAAAAACGACGGGTTCGGGCGTGTTCTTAGCTGTGTTTGATGGAAATCGGTCGAAGATGGCCGCCACCACAAAATGGCGGATTACATATTTTTTCAACTTTCAATATGGGTATCAAATGAAAAGACTATAAATAGAATAGCACTATGCAAATCCAAGATGGCCACCACCACAAAATGGCGAATGTCGGGAGGTTTTTAAATTTTCAATTTACACTAATTGTTCATCATCATTTTGATTCGTCATTCTTGTGTTGTCATTCAATAAATATAAATATTTACGATATGACGCTTCTCTTACTCGATAATGTGATAAAAGCAAAGAAGTTTGATATACTTAAATGTTTTTTAGTTCCTACTTAGCTTGAGTCTAGAAAATCATGAAAATGTGCAAATCCTTTTTCAACGCAAAATGTTTGAGTTTTCTGCTCTGGTAATACAAGATCTCTCTGGTTGACAGACGTTTAGGTAAAGAAAACAGCGTAGTTAAAGTGAAATGGAGCCTGGCCGTCTACCGCTTACCGCGTACCGCTGCGGATTGTGAAACAGGGGATCTAATTCTCATTAGAACTTATGACCCGGAGAAAAAGAAAAGCCCAGGTAAAGAATTCTGGAGTGAAAAATTACATGGTACTGTTTAGTCACTGTAACCTTTGGTATTTAAACGCTATGAACCTCTATATTGAAAGTATCTAACTGCCCCATTGGTTTTGTTGTTAGCTGGTCCGGTTGCGGTTAATGAGGTCCTAAGTTCGAGTCCGGGGTCGAGACACAAAAAAGTTTTCTGACAGGAAATTCTCAGTAGCAGCCCCTAGTTGAGAAGTTTGCCATGTTAGACACCGTACCGTTCAACCCGACTCCTAGGAGTAGTAATACAAACAAGTGTTTGAAGGCATTCATGCGTAAAGTAGCCGCTACACCTTCCGGTCGGAAGCACTCGTATAACGAAACGTCAATAATGTTGCCAGTCAATGGAAAATTCCCCGATTCGTGTTGTTTTCACCGAAGAAAACAGAAGTAGGTACATCTGCTACTAAATAAGTAGACCCGGTAACATTGCTATTTGGTGGGAACGGAACGGAACTTTGGTCGGTTAATGTAGTGAGTTCAATAGAAAAACTCCGAGCACATATTATATATTATATAGTTCTCTCCATCGCCCGCTGAGGTAAAGTAAAGTCGAATTAACGTAGGCCGTTAGTATTATTGCTTTTCAAATTAGTTTCATAAAGGCTCTGCAAAGAACAAACCAAATAACTCCTTCCTGTTAAGGCAAATTAAATTCAGAGTCTTTAAAATGCCTAATTCTTATAACAATATTAAACGAGGAAACCGAATGAATTGTCGACCTTAATAAGCGTTCACGGCGAACTTAGAGATCTCCAATTTGCATAAAAAGGGGGCACGATTCAAATGACAAAACATTTCGAGAGCCTCTTTCATTTAAGTTTAAAATTGTTGGCGCTCGGGTTTAATTGACACTGCAAAGGGACCCGGCCCTAATCCGAATTAATTCAAATTGATACGGCCCTAAATCAAACACGCCACCCGATGTTTCGAATTTGTTGTGCCCATTGATACCACGGAAGGAAACCAGGTGGTTTGAAGGTCTCGAGTAGGTACCTACAAGCTTTGTGACGTTTGCCAGTAGTTTTACAAAACTTTGTGGGTGAGGATGGTGTCGTTGACAAATAATAGTAAGTAGGTTTTAGTTACAAATTTCACAGCTTGCAAAATTATTGTAATGTCTGCCATTATTTTTACACGTTTCTAAGTTCAAAAGATTTCGACCATAAAAACGATCAAAGTTGGTTGCAAAAGACAGAAAGGGATGATTTTTTGATAAAATGTCAAGTACTCCAATTTGTGGCTTTTTTGAGTGGTTTAACTACCAAAAAAAAAGCCACAAATTGGGGTTCAATTGTCACTGGTTTTACTTTACCTATCCTCACCAACTGAACTAATATCACTTCATCTTTATTAGTTTCGTCATATTAATAATTATTATGTTAAAAATATTTAACATATAAAGGAAAACTGGTCTGAAAGACTAAATTTTTCTGATAAATATAATAATCAATAACTTATTTCTATCCTAAGCGCGTCAAAGTCAAACTCGAATCACATATTCCGAATGCTCATCAAAAACTTATATCATATCAGACGAACTTGGCTACGATTTACTTCGGAAACTTAGTTCGAGGAGCCGGGAATGAATAGGAACATTATTAGTAATTAAATCCTGTTAAATGTTCGGGATACATTGCCAATATTAATATGCTGTCCGTATTGTCTTACAGTACATTTAGTTTCGCTATTACATTTCTGGGATCATTAATTTTGAGATATGATGTACGCACTAACAATCTCTGCTCCGCCTACTTGATTTCTGAAGTACCAAAGGGTCATGCCACATTCACCGCTCTACATGACACGATTCCAATTTCAACGTTATAAAATTAAGAGGGTGTCCAACTTTGTTATTTTTACCCAACTGCGCGACGAAAGGAGTGGTAACGTGTTTATCAGTCTATGTATGTATGTATGAACATAAAAAAATTAAAAATGCAAAATAGAGGATTTTGGACGCCATAATATTATGGGGTTCAAAAAAATTTTTTTTTCTTGAAATCCTATCGAGTGGCATATCAAATTAAAGGGTTCGAAAAGGTGATTACAAAAATATATTTATTAGTTCGTATTTTACGCAGTCGGGTTTTTTTATTTTACTTTTCAATATTATTATAAAAAAGCGAACTGCGTAAAAAGCGAACTAATTGATGTAGGTAATTGTAATTTGAAAGGAGGAACTGCTGAGTTTCTTGTCGGCTTATCTTTCTACACAGGCGTTGTGGTAGAGTCTTGACTTACTATGAGTCACGAGTACTAATTAGTACTAGTAAGTAATTTTGGATTTGAATACTTAACCATATTCTTCTTACCTACTACTATCTGTGCTTCTATATATCAAGTTTTCAGTAGAGCCTTTAAAATTACCACGCTTATTATTCACAAGATTACTAAATTCTTGTGTGTGTAAACTAACCTACCTATCTATAGAACCAGATATACCAACATATTAAATATACTTAGCTGTTGTTCGTATCTGCCGTTCGTATACTAATTAATTATTATAAACACTCAACACAATTCTATACTTTGAAATTAAAAAGCTATAATAATAATCAATCATAATAATATCCGTGTATGTATAATGTATATGTTTGAAGTGTAATTCGATATGCATTCATCACACGCCTAATTAAGCGGATAATATAATCTCTAGTGAGTAGCTCTCAGTTCGCTAATGCATCTGTTATAACAGACAGCTGGCGTTGGCACCACTTCCACTTCAGGGATCAAGATTCCAGGCCTTGTTACTACAAGTACAAAGCGTATCTATTATAATATATATTATATTAAAACTAAAACTAGAACATTTCGAGCTAAGGACTGGAGCGGTCCAGGGCGAGGTGAGAATCTAGTTTTTGCCAGCGACTTCGCTCGCTTGGAATTAAAAAAACCTGCGGGAATTATCTATTTTACAGGATGTAAAAAGTAACCTATGCCACTCTCCAGGTCTTAAACTTTTTTTTAAATTTTTAATAAAAGTTTGTGAATGTTGAAATTAAAACTGCAATATTCACAAATAACTACAAAAATAACAAAAAATTTAGAAAAAGATACTTAAATAAAATTTGTAAAACCTTTAAAGAGTTTTGGTGAAAGTAAAAAATGCCTTTTAAATGCAGTAGGTACATTTTCGCATCAATTGAAATAATAGCATCAGAAAAATCTATATAAAACATTTCCATTTTAGCAAATCAGGCTATTGGCGCATGTACTTTACCATCAATTTGCTAAGCAATTCTTTCCACACGATATTGTCACCGACAATGTTTTTAAGGATTCTTTATTCGACCTTCTTTTCTTCGGGCCATAAGTTCTAATGAGAATTAAGTCCCTTAAATTTGGCCATTCGCCGCGGTTAGCCCGTCAGGCTCCATTTCACTTTAACTACGTTGTTTTCTTTACCTGAACATTGTGAGACATCTATTTTGCTTTCTCCGGATTTGTTAAAGAAAATTGGATACTTTATCTCGTGCTTTTTATTTTTCTTTTGTAATTTGGATAAGAATTTTCATAACGATAGTATCATTAAATATTCCTTAAGTGAAAACCTTTGTCCCTAAGAAATTAACCACATCGATTTCAATTATTTAACAGAGGAATATACATGTACCTACTTGAATATCGTATAGATTATTATAAAATATGTTAAAAATGAAATTAATTGTATCCCGGTAGGAGAGGACCTATAGAATTAAAAAATAAGATTAAAAATAATAAAGATCATTTAGTAATGTTCATATCTTATGACATTGTGGCCAATTCTGTTGCACACAATCTCTAAACCTAAACTAAAATGACAGGGCTAAATATATTCCTATCTCTTTCACAGTGCTCCCTGTGGAAAAGGATAGCACTATTTTTAAACTTGTCAATTTAGTTTAGGTTTAGAGATTGTGTACAATAGAACTGACTACATTGACTCTCTTAGGACATGATCATATAATTTTGTGAAATCAAATAGTCAGAAAAAATATCCACAAACTTTGTGAAAAAAGCTGTAGGTCTTAGAATAAATAGGTAAAGAAAGGCAGTCGTCGACGCGGCGATAAGCCGTTTTTAACGGGCCTTAACAGGCTCGATACGTCTATCGTCGCGGCAGTGCTCAAGGTACTCATGCGCTTGTGTGCGTGTCGGCAAATGTAATAATTACAGGGCACACATGGGTTGGTTTATAGCTTACGTTTCGAGCGGAAATTTGTTAGAAACTTCCATTCTAAGCGTAATAGTTCGATGCTGTAGGTATTGCTTTGAGACTTTTAACAAAGAAGAAAAGGATGATAAGATCTAGTTAGACGAAGCTATTATATTTTGTCATCAAATACAAGTAAAAAATACTCACAATAAGGTACAGTTGTTCGCGAGAAGTTGTATCGTAGGAGCTCCCGCATCAGCTGGCAGCGCGTGAAGGTCCTCGCGTGCCCGTGCGCGCTCGATGCCAGGCACAACGCCAGCCAGAGGAGAAGGAGCTGGCAACGCATGTTGAAGATGGCACGCTGCACGCAACATGGCCAGAATGATGAGTTAAAATACATAATCACACTAATATTGTAAAGGTGAAAGTTTGTGTGTATGTATGTGTGTATGTTTGTTACTCTATTACGCCGCAACTGCTGAACCGATTTGGCTGATATTTTGAATGGAGATAGATTATGCCCTGACATAGGCTACTTCTTATCCTGGAAAAATCCATAGTTCGCGCGGGATTTTGACAAAACCGAAATCACAGCTATAGGTAGATTATTATAGCAAACTTCCTTGAGAGTAAGTGTAAAGGCCAAGGTAACGGGAACGGGAAACGAAAATCCACGATTCCCTCGGGATTTATGAAAAACCAAAATTCACGCGGGCGAAGCCGCGGGCAAAAGCTAGTATTAATTAATTTCCAAAAGTAAGAAAGATGTAACGGTTAGCTACAAGATCGTAAAAAGAAGCTCAAGCTTCTATGTAGGTCAGTTGTATGAATGGCGGTAAAGTTGAAAATTAGAGTTAAACTCGCCCACCAAACAATTGGGAAAGTAGATGTAACATAAGTCTAGTTTGTACCTCTATGGTTACTCCTTACTGGATAAGGATAAAATTTTTGTAAAAAGCAAAAAAAAAAAAACGCTGATTTGTTTAACCCAGAATGTAATTTTTTGTGGTCAAATTTTACCTGTATTTTAACCGTAAGGCCTAGGCCGCACTGCGAAATTTATTCGCGCGAATTTTTTCGCAAAATTCTGTGACATATGGGAATGTATGAAGCTGCACGCACATGCGATTTAAAATTCGCGAAAAAAATATATTAAAATGCGGAATATAAACTGCGCGAATAATTTTCGCAGTGCGGCCCCGCTCTATCTTGTTATTATCACCTGATATATACATATACAAACTATTCTGAGGCAGTCAGTTACAAAATGCTCAAAAGCTACCCACTGGATAAGTCCAAGCTGCTAAAAATCAACTACTTAAGCTGGTGAAAACAAGCGATCGCTTGTTTGACAGTAACCAATAGCTGGGTCCACACCAGACGATCCGTCGCGCTCGGATCGCACGCGGCAGGAGCGCGATCCAAATGTGCAGGCGGTGTACAATACAATACAAGCGTATGGATCGCGCGCGGCACGTCCACACCGCCTGCACATTTGGATCGCGCTCCTGCCGCGTGCGATCGGAGCGCGACGGATCGTCTGGTGTGGACCCAGCTAATGTGCAGGCGGTGTACAATACAATACAAGCGCATGGATCGCGCGCGGCACGTCCACACCGCCTGCACATTTGGATCGCGCTCATGCCGCGTGCGATCGGAGCGCGACGGATCGTCTGGTGTGGACCCAGCTAATGTGCAGGCGGTGTACAATACAATACAAGCGCATGGATCGCGCGCGGCACGTCCACACCGCCTGCACATTTGGATCGCGCTCCTGCCGCGTGCGATCGTAGCGCGACGGATCGTCTGGTGTGGACCCAGCTAATGTGCAGGCGGTGTACAATACAATACAAGCGCATGGATCGCGCGCGGCACGTCCACACCGCCTGCACATTTGGATCGCGCTCCTGCCGCGTGCGATCGGAGCGCGACGGATCGTCTGGTGTGGACCCAGCTAATGAAATCCGACCCTAATGATTTCTGGATGTTAGATGAAAAATTTTAGATCGAAAGAATCATATTTTAACCTCACACTGACAATTCATTACACTTTAGAGTACACTTTACAAGAGTACTTTTGTTTCCATAAACGATCGCAATTAAAATGGCTTTGTTTTAGTGGGAGGCTTCGGTCGTGGCTAGTTATCACCGCAAAATCATGAAATAAAATTAATCATCTGTAAAGGCGGTTTACGGATGCTAATTTCAGGTCATAAGAACGAACGTCATAAGAAGAATAACGTCATAAGAAAACATTGCCTCTCTATCGCTTTTCAGCGCTCTCGCTTGCACGCGGCACGTGACAATGAGTCATGGTTTTCATGCATGTAGCCGGCATTCATCGATTTATAAGACGTTATCACGTCAATAAAACAGTCGTTTATTTATAAAAGTAACCCGATTTGAGCAATAAACGATTGTTATAAGAAAGCTCTAAAATTAACACTTTGAAGCAATCACCATCCATTACCGAGGAATACTTGACAAGCAATTGCTTCCCGAAGATGTCCAAAATAAGGAAATTCGATCACGAATCAATCTCTCAGGCAAAACAATATAATTTTTTTTTGAGAACGATGTCAACCAACATTAAGTAGTCGATCCATCAACGCACGTAAGCCAAAAATAAACAAATATATTTCGATAATAGCGTATTCAGATAAGCTTTCAATCATTTGTTTATTTACACTTTGCGTCGCTCAGGGAACTTCGCTACGTAAGTCATTTTTATCCTCCAACTAAAAGGAGAATATTTTAGACAGGCTTTTAGTTAATGTATCTAGGGTTAGTAGTATCAAGCGTAAGTTGCTCGGCCACCATTTCATAGATAAAATTATATTGCCAAGACAGGACAAGACGGCGTCATCTACATACCGGCAAAGCCGTGCCGCCAAGCGATTTAGCGTTCAGGTACGATGTTGCAAAACTGCCATACCTGTTCCTAGTTAGCCCGCTTCCATCTTAGACTGCATCGTTACTTACCATCACGTGAGATCGCAGTCAAGGGCTAACTTGTAGATGAATAAAAAAATTCAGCAGACTTTAAGCGCAGGTATAAATCGCTGGTAATGCTATTCGAACAATGTGAACCCGCTACAACGCAAAAATTAGGCCATAAAACATTTCTTTTATCTTTTCTTTCGTTACGATGCCAGAAAATTTGTCAAGCGTTCTTAGCCTTATCAAATTAAATAACGAGAGCTTTTTCTTTATTTAGCAGACTACCTTATTGATAAGACAAATAAAAAAATATGAAAAAAATATTTAGGTATTGAAATAACTCTTTGCCTTTATTCTTGCCTGAAAGTTTTTTAAACTACTTATGAAATATTGACTTATGAAACAAACAAAAATTAATTACGTAAATATTTTGTAGTGGCGTTTGAAGTCGAGTTTTTGAAAATAATTCTTATTATTGTTATTATCTTTAATCTCTAATAATAAAAAAAAAAAATTACCTTAGGCACGGGCTGTGTTCGAGACACAAATGCAACTGACGCGACATCCTGAACGCGCAGGATCACACGCATTATCCATTTACGCATTGCGTAAGTTAAGGTGGATACACATTACACACTCATGGTACTCGTACCTACAGCGGAACATACAAATTACAAGTGACAATCTAAAGAGATTGAAAGTTGAACCGACTTCACCACACACTTAAAAGTCCATATCTTGGAAACTACTGAACCGATTTTGATGAAACTTGCACTGTTTCCTAAGTTGAAGTAAATGACAAGCCAATATAAAATATTCACAGTCTGACTAATAATTTTGGAGAAATCCGTGGACAAATATACATACATACATACACCTATGAAAGATTGTATATTTGTTTGGAAGCCCTTAAAGTTACAGTGGCATAATGTGAATATTTTGCAGTTACAATAATATTAAATACTTACCTACTGTGGAATTGATAGGTAACCTCTTTTTTGAAGTATTTTAATTATAATATGACCATATTTTGACCAATCGGATTTCAGTAAAATCCTAAACCGATATTTCTTTTACAAGTTTCAACTTAAATAAGTTCGCAAAAATCAACGCTTCATAATAGTTGTGCGTTAATCATTGTTACAACTCTCAAGTACATTTACATTTTCTTTATTGTCCTGAAATTATAAGGGCTTCATAAAAACGTAGGGCCCTTTGTTGAATGAGGTTTTGTTTCTGAAGTGGTGAGGTTTCGAGGCATTAATTTAAGAGTGAAATGTTTTTGTTTGTTTTACTTTTTTTTTACTAATGTACAGTGGCGAACCTGGTGCCTCATAGGAATTTTTCAGTAGTAAGGCTCTATAGCCTTACTACTGAAAAATTCCTATGAGACATTTCACCGCGGTTAATTGTCTATTTAGGTGATAGACGGTTTGGCATTTTTTTTTGTTGCGCAAAAATCAATCTGTTCAGTGCTTAAACGCTGCGAATTTAAACACTTTTGCATGAGGGCATAATTTGTATAGTATTTAGATTAGACCAGGCAACATTTTAATTAAAAGAAAAACTATATTATGTAGTTTGGTACAGGTTCGTCTGAAAAAATAATGACCTTGACTAGTTTAATTTCAGATAGATAAGTAAGGTTTCCCTTACGCATATAGGTATACCAATCCCAGGGCTATGTAGGCATTTTATTGTATAAGACATTCACATCACTGTCTTGTCTGCCAGCTAATTGATAATTTAAAATTCCAAGTTTCGCCCTCACCTTTACCTGCGTGGAGTTCAGGTCAAGTTACACGGTGTAATTAGTATGTAGGTATGTTGCAGGCATATATGTATATGGCTGGATCATGCGTCATGCTCGTGAACGGGTGCCACCGTCGGAAATGGGGCTACTTTTGTCTGCCCTTCTTCACATGTGTAGAATTGTAAACACCATTCCGAATTTGTGGTAGATTCATTTGTCGATTCGTAAGCGCTTGTGAAAGTTTATCTGAATAAAATTGAAGATTACTTATATAAATGATAAAAAGGCGTGGATTTGACTCGTTCCAGCAATGCGCGAGACAGCAATTCAATCATGTACTTAACATAAAATTGTTATATTGATATTGTAAATTTGGAAAAGAGCAACCGCCGAGTTTCTTGCTGGTTCTTCTCGGTTGGAATGGCATTCCGAACCAGTGGTAGATTCGTTTGACTATTCAAAAGTACTTGTAAAAGTTTATTTGAATAAAAAACTTTTCTATTCTATTCTATTCTATTCCATATTGATCGAATCTGCCGTTTACATACGTCCACGTTACAAAGTATACCCGAATAAGTACGCAAAATTCGTGTATATTACATTTTGCCTTCCGCATATAACAGCAAGCGTTTATAAGCTGACGACGCAGTATGAAAACGGCGGACTTTCAAAGTGCGAATGTTTTGTCTCAATCGGTCCAGTAACTGAATATTGCGTTGTCTATTTCACTGTCTATGTCTGATAAACTAAATAATATTAAACTGTAACGAAAGTAGAGATTCTCGTTGGTTTCCTTAAATAAAGTATTGTATCGATTGTACATTTTTATCCCTAAACATTTTTCTAGCGCTTCCATCGTAATAGCACTTCCGAACCGAATAAATAGAACGTCTACGTGTTTCCATAGAAACAATAGAGTGGAACGAGTCTCCTAACGCCGTTTAAAAAACTACGGTCTTTACGCTCAAATCGCCCCCATAAATGATCCGGAGTCCAGGGGGTTAGGTGCACTAACGTGCACTATATTTTTGTCTCAAACGTTCTTTAGAGACTACTGTGCAATGTGCATTCCATTGGTAAGGAAAATATATTGGGAAAATGCATTCGCAATCTGCGTTCTTTAAAAGACACATTTCATTTGTAAATTTTTCAATACTTATCTTGAAAAATCAGAAATAGGTAGAGTTGATGTTTTTACATAGCACAGTTTTTCAGAAATAAAAAAGAATCCTTTACAAACAAACTTAGTAATGGCCAGTTATAATTATTTGTTAATGTATCTATTTCTTCATCTCTATTTGCTCTCTATTATAACTCAGCATTCAATAGTAGTCCCACGTATTCGTTGGCTTAAAAGATTTAAATAAAGACTCGTCAGTATGGTTTCGCATTACACTGAGCCAATGAGTAGGTACTAGGTATTAGTTATTAATGGTGTTGACTCTTAATCATGAAGGTATTGATCATGATCGGAATCTTCCTCAATTTCCTGATCATCTACGTGCGTTTACCTACTTTTCGTCGCCTTTGTGGTCAACACTGCATAGATGTTTTCTATGGATCTGCTTATATAGGATTTGATCGCGTACTATAATTCTGAGCATAGCTCTCTCCATCGCCCGCTGTGTGATTTTGAGTTTTCCTAAGAGGAGACACGTAGTCGGCGACCATGTCTCGAAGTCGTATGTCACAACTCACACAACCTATTTTTACGTACTAGGTACTAGGGTACTAAGGTACAAAATATTGACTGCGATGATTTGTTCAAGGTACTCTCAATTGTGCTCAGTTCAGTACTCAGGGTACTAAGACGCAGTGGGCCATTGCCCGACCGTCACCCTCTGTTATCAATAGATCTGCACTCGTCTATTATTGCCGTCATGTCAAATAAAGGCACCTTCACAATGTCTCTTAAGGGATATTTATCCGATCGAGCGACAGCCAAGACACGGTTATATTTTTCACGTATATCTAGGTATGTATCTATGTGCCTGGGACGTATACAACGGGTTCCCCAGGCGTCCAGCATAGTCAGCGAGAGGGAACAGCCGTGGTGGTTTTAGTTAGGGTATACCCAATACGGGGAGTCCCACATAACCCCCGTTCTGCCCAAAGAACGGGGGTAGCCATAAAGCTTTCCACCACGTCAAAAAAAAAAAAAAGGTATGTATCTATGTACCTATGTACGTATATAATGTAAGATAATTTATACCCTCTAAGCATGCTAACAGCTGAATGGATTTTAATCAGTGACGTATCGATTCGTTTAAATCGTGGTTATGTTAGGTTTTGTTTTAATTTACTAATCTTAGGATCTTTTGGGCTCTAAAATTGGTGAATTGTTTTTATACAGTCGGGTGTTTTGTTTGTTAGATTCTCGAATTTGCGATCTATCATTGTCATAAAAAACTCAGTGACTCGGTACAATTACGGGTTTGAAATCTCAATATCCTGGCCAGGCCTTTGAGTTTCCTGCTTTCAAAGAAAACATTGTAAAGAACACATTGACTAAGAAACTGCAGTTAACTTGTTACGGAAAATAAAACTCTGTCACTCAATTTGCTTTTCATTAAAATCCCTTTTTTTGTTGCCCTTATAATATAGTTTTGAAAGCTTACGTCATCAAATATAGTATAGTATTATACAGATATATAATATTATACAGTCGTAAAATTGCATAAATTTCGAAGACCTTGTTAAAACCTATTCGAATAAAGTACAATATAATTCGCAATATCGGCTGAAACAAATCGCAAATAAATCCGTGAATACAGCGAAAAATAAAAGAGAAAAGCCGATTCAGGCCGCACTCGAAGGTACTCGTGTAAGAATTGCTATTGCAGCGCGTGTGGTGGCGACATAATGGCGCGTTTCCGCTGACTGACGACCGGACGCGCGCACCGAGTCGACAAGTTACAGGCGAGTTTCTTTTTTACAGGAAATTCAATTTTCTAAAATGTCAATAAAATCTCATTATTATTTATTGCAATATATTTAGTCAAGTGAAAGGCTATCATATTCTTTTTGTCTACATTCTGTGGCGTCAAAGTAAAAGGGGATGAGTCAGTGAATTTTGAAAAAATGAATTATTTACAGACCAGGGTTCAAACCATACTTATTACCGTATAAAGGACAGATGAGTCAGTTTTATAAATTTGTATTATTGATTCATCTCCTTTATACCGTAACGCATATCGATGGCTTCAACCCACGTATGTAAATAAACCATTTTTCAAAATTTATGGCTCATCCCATTTTATCTCGATGCCACAGAATTATTATAGAAGGGACTAATCGCGGAATTTCGCTCTGTTCTCTGTTCATAAGATGACAAGTGTAAATTAAAAATTTAAAACATTGGTAAAACATTTAAATTTTGTAAGAGCCACTCATTTATATACCGTCTCGATGCGGTCGGTTATACGAAGTTAACTGATTTAAATTATTTATTTTGAAAACCTGTATAGTATATACTGTATACTGTATATGTAACTATATAGACTAGCTAAAACATAATGTCTTCAAAGAAGTAAATCAGGACCAAATGCTTGAAGCGGAATGGGAGTTTCTGAGTACGTATGGAATCAAAAGCCGATTCAGGCCGCACTCGAAGGTACTCGTGTAAAAATTGCTATTGCAGCGCGTGTGGTGGCGACATAATGGCGCGTTTCCGCTGACTGACGACCGGACGCGCGCACCGAGTCGACAAGCCACAGGCGAATGGAAACACAATTTTCCTAAAGGGTTCTACAGATTAACAGTTAAGAATTAACGTGGTATTAAATAACGATCTCTAATCTGACGACTAATCTGATCGGGAGTGGAAAGTGAACCTGTGTTAATGTACACACTTGTGCACTGTAATAGCTCCTGCGTATTTGGCTTATCTCCGTTAAGATTGCCTACAGTGAGCGGTCCAAAAAACATCTTTTACATAGTAGACATAGCACGTCAGAAGTATAATTTTATTATTAAGAATATGTTTCCAAGTCACGTATTTACTGTTCGCCACTTCTGTAACTATAAATCATTCCAGTAATACAACTCAAACTGCGAAAAACTGACTGACTAACTGACTGACTGATTGACTGACTGCCGAATTGACGCTCGTACCTAGTCGACAAGTACAAATAATTTTAAAAGACAGGAAATACAATTTTCTCAAATGTCGAATAAAATGCCATGGCAATGCAGCAAGGAATATGTCGGTGTCGTTTGGAAGTAATATTGCGGATGTTTGGGGTCGTTATGCAGTATAGAGACGAATTTAATGTAGCTGATATTTTACTAAAGGCGTTATGGTATTACGTTTTATCTAGCATTACCCGTGGGCCGTGTTGATTCAGAAATTGTAAGTTGAAAAAATAATCATTATAGATCGACCAGAATCTCATGAAAAATAGGGAAATGAAATTCCAAGGTTAGCAACACTATGGCTGCCCTAGCGATAAACAAAGTAACTGACATTTTTTGTGAAATTGATTTTTTGCATTAACAAAAGTTTTATGTCGAGTAGTTTTTTACCACAGCTTAATATTTCAAATAACTTGAACCGTTTACTGAAATTTAAATTGCCCAAACAAAGTAACTGCACTCACTAACCCGGAATATAAATGCAAAAACCAAGTAAACAACAAGCACAACACAAAAACAAAGTAATTGGATGTTGATTACTTTGTTTTTGTATTTAAAATGCAGTTGCTTGATTTTTCGTTTCGTGAAACGATCCCAGGTAAGGTGTTCTGAATGTAATTAGTAATTACTTTGTTTATCACTAGGGCAGACGAGTTAACCTAGTGTTGCTTACTACAAAATTTAATTTCCCTATTTTTCATGAGATTCTGGTCGATCTATACCTGCTATACTTGAATACTTGAAAAATTGTTGACATTCAAACACCAATTTCGAATTAAGAATTTTGACTTTGACAACACTATGTGTTTTGTCCGGGCATCCCCTACGTCTCCTAAGTTACCTGGCCCACTCGCCAATATTGGTACTATCCAATACAGTATTGGATGCGCTAAGAAATCACGATGCTGACAATATTAGCATGCGGAGTGCGGATCGTCTATGAGCAATCAGCATTACTCTATATTATAAACAAAAATCAATGTTTGTCTGTATGTTCTCTATGCACTGCTAAACTATTCATCCGATTATGATGAAAATTTGGTGAATTTTTTTGCATAAGTACGTCCGCGAAGGTTTCTAGTTCAAACAATCTATATAACAAGTATAAATTAAAAATTTAAAACCCCCGACATTCGCCATTTTGTAGCGGTGGCCATCTTGGATTTGCATAGTGCCATTCTACTAGTCAAGCCCTTTCATTTGATACCCATATTAAGGGAGTTGTGAAAAAATATGTAATCCGCCATTTTGTAGCGGCGGCCATCTTGGATCGATTTTCATCAAACGTAGCTAACCGCGTGCGCCAATCTATCTATAATATAATAAAACTGTAACAGATCCAATTCTGTACATTGAAGATATTTTGAAAATTTCTTTTGGAGGGCACTCTATAATCGATACTGAAGCCAAAACTGTAATTTTTTTCATTTTTGTCTGTCTGTCTGTCTGTCTGTCTGTCTGTCTGTCTGTCTGTCTGTCTGTCTGTCTGTCTGTCTGTATCTTGGCCGCGCATCACGCCGAAACTACTGAATGGATTCGAATGAAACTTGGTACGATTTGAGTTTGTACTCCGAGGTAGGTTATAGGATACTTTTTATCCCGAAATTCAGCACGGTTCCCTTGGGAGAGGGGATGAAAGTTAAAACGAGTATTTAGCTGTAATTCATTAACGCGTTGTTCGATTTTACTCATTCTTTTTTTGTTAGAAAGATAGTACTTTATATATTGTTCCATAAATATTTCAAGGTCATAGGTTTTTTAGTTCAGAAATGACAGGCATTTATTGGGTTCAAATAACTTGGGACCCGGATCTTTGAACGTACGGCTTATTTTAACTGGTGTGCGTTTAAATTTATGTTTGTCGATCTGTCTATTTGTTCCAGCTAATTTCCGAAACGGCTGGATCGATTTTGATGGAACTTTCTGGTGATGTTATAAGGAATAACTTAGGCTACATTTAGTTTAGGTACAAAAAAGGATTATGGGATCCAATCCGATCCTATATAAAACCTATATCCAGGCGGACGAAGTCGCGGGGGTCGGCTAGTCGGCAATAAAAACAGTTAGGCCGAAACAAACACTCTCGACTAATTCACCTTTCAAACAAAAAAAAAACCGCATTCAAATCGGTTCACCCGTTTGAGCGCTATGGAGGAACAGACAGACGCACACACACACACACACACACACACAGACACGTCAAACTTGTAACACCCCGTCGTTTTTGCGTTGGGGGTTAAAAATGAAGTTTTCGATGTTTGTCACCTACGCGCTCCTAAACCATACTTTACGTGGCATTGCAACGTATGCCGGGAACAGCTAGTGATGTATATAACGGTTTTTGTGTCCTTTCCAGAATGTGGTTTATGGGCGCGGTTTCAATACTGTGCGTGTTAACGAGCGCCTCGTCGCAGTGGGCCTGTCCGGAGCTGAGCGCGCGCCCCGCGGCCGAGTGCGCCTGCGACCTGCCGCACACGCTGCGCTGCGCCGGCGACCATACCGCTTTACAGGTTTTTTTTTAAATTTGTGAACGAATACTTCTTTGTGAATTTTTAGGGTTCCGTACCCAAAGGGTGAAACGGGACCCTATTACTAAGACTCCGCTGTCCGTCAAAGGTTCCGTACCATTATCTATAAAAACAGCAAAAAAATCACGTTTGTTTTATTACCCTTAAATAATTGGAAAATGTCAACTGTCTAATTATTATCTGAGATACAGCCTGGTGACAGACGGACAGACAGACGAACGGACAGCGCAGCCTTAGTAATAGGGTCCCGATTTACCCTTTAGGTACGGAACCCTAATAATTTTCGAAGCCGTTATAATTTTCGCCCACTGTTCAGAACAAAACTTCAGCCATTTCTCGCCTCAGTGAATCATATACGATTTCAAAAGACTGTTCCAACCGGATATAACCTAGTTATGAAAAATGGTAACGCAATATTGATGAATTATTCTTTTTGAAAAAAATCTTCGTTTAGAGACCTTTTGTTTCGAAATACCGAGCGCCAACGTAACCAAATCTTTCGCCAAAAACCGTAGATTGTGAATATTTTCAAAGGTTCGTTTTTTTACAAAACATTTGGATTCTAAATATTGGTTTACATGCCAGTTGTCTACGAGTAGAGTATTTCAGAAAATACTAGTATTTGAGTTAACGAAACGAATGATAATAAAAGTAAAAATACTTAACAATGGATTAAAAGTAACGAATTTTAAATCATGGATAACAAAGATATTTTATTAATAGGTTTTCCTATTCAATATTTTCAATAATTGGAAAGCCTGCATATTTACCTACTTTGTTTTGTAATAATATTGTAGTGCTATTAAACTTATTCGGCGTAGATTTAGGATTATGTCGTGATAGGGCTTTTTACCCGACTACGGCAAAGCCAAAAGGTAGGGTTACGATTTTAGCAATCTATGTATGTATGTGGCCGAGTTTAGTATGAGATTCTGTGTGTACCACCGTAGCGCCTAAACAATTGGGCCGATTTTGATGAATGAGGTGTCAATTAATTCTTTGTTATGGTCCGGGTGACATAGGCTACATTTCATATACGAAAAATATCGAGAAGCGACGTGCGAGCGGCAAAAGTTTATTATTATTTAGTTTCGGATAGACATAACAGATGGCGCCACTAGCTGCTTACCCCGCGATTTCGGGTTCCGCTTGCGTAGTCGGGTTTTAGTTTACGAACTTTATTTCATAATAGAGATTCGTAGTTTGCCAGTGGTATATTTTGGTATATAAACCTTCAGTCTAGTAAACTAGAAAAGAGAAGAAACGAAGAGAAAGCAAGAATGGAAAAGTGAAACTCAAAAGTGCTGGACTCTAGAGAGAATTCTTTTGTCGTTGCGCGTTAGAAATGCCGATCGCGTAGCATGTAGCGTAGCACGCACCTGTAGGACTCGTAGCTCTTAAGTTTTGAACAATAGAAACTAAATTGAGTGGACATCGTTACACCTCTTATTATAATATGTAATTCGTAATTGCACAACATAGTTGTCCGAAATTTATCATTTCACTTAACATAACAATAAGATCAAATTTAAATTTGCTCAAAGCTTTACAAACGGCCAGGCTATTGTTAATAATAGCGTGAAACTTTGGCGGCCAAAAATTATATTATCTTAACAAAGGGAGGACTGATGTGAAAAAGTTTGGGATTCATCGCTTCAGTTTAAACAAACTATATTAATGAAACTGAAACTTGAAGGTTACCTAAACAAGGGAATGTCGTGACGTTGCTATTTTGTTGAAAAATTTATGTTGTGAAGGTATCTACAGAATATTATAAAGCGAACTAAGGGCCCTTAGCGTTGGAATAATATTAAATTAAAATTATTCTTGCATGATTTTTCATTAAAAATATAGTTATTTCTTAATTTTTAACTTAATATGTTTATATCTAGCATAGCAGTTTTGTTAAAACAATTATGATGAACAGATTTTCGTATAAAGAAAATGCCTTCCCTTCCCTAAAAGATCGGCTAATTCTTTCAGAACAAGAGCTCAAGCATAGTTTATGCGACCAATAAATGACTTAAATAAGTGTAGTTACTTAATTTCCGTTAGAGAAAAGAGGAAGTTCACATTGCTACTCACTAAGGTGTAGGTATTTATTTAATTTAATTTTTCATTTTTATCAGATAATTGGCCGTCACCTCCGTGAGCAACGAGCGAAAAACAAAAACACAGTTGTGTCCCTCTTGGACGTGGCATTACGTGGCGTGACGTCATTACCATCCGCATCCGTAGCCGAGCTGGCCGGCATCGGCTTGCACGGCCTGGTGATATCTTCGGGAGACATCAAGAGAGTCCAACAAGGAGCGTTCAGTAGTATATCCTCTACGCTATTAGCACTGGGTAAGAAAGTCTCCTCTGTTGCAAAAAAAGCTTTATCCCTCTTGGACATGGCGTTACGAGGTGTGATGTCATTACCATTGACATCTGTGGCCGAGCTGGCTGGGAGATATTAAGTCGGGAGATATAAAGAGAGTCCAGCAAGGAGCGTTCAGTGTTATATCCTCTACGTTACTAGCACTAGGTGAGAAAGTCTCCTCTGTTACAAATTGTAACACTTTGTTTATTTGTCCTGTGGGTCTACCATCAACTATAATCGCGACTCAATTAAAGACCTAAACTGAACTGAATCGCTATTTCATACCATGAACTCTTTTATCCGACCAATAGATGTCATGACGTCATGACGTCATGACGTCTATTATAGACGATATTATAGACGAAACAAAAACCTAGTATAAAAATACAGAAACAAAAAGATACTTCATGGTACGAATTCAATGCGATTTATTTTAGGCACCGATATTGAATAGCATCGGAATTGGATCGTTAGATTAAAGATTGTAGTAGGCCTTCTGAGCGTGCGTCAAAATGCCTCAAAAGTTCAACGAAAGCATGCGGAATGAAATCCGAAAGGAGAGTTTAATTTGGAGGGTAAAGTTTTATATTGCAAGTAGTTTAATTTTAACATGGCTGTTCTTTTCAAAAACAAAAACGGCTTTTTACAAAAGTGCTCACACATAGTGACGCGGCTTTTGTGTTTTCCAAGCGACTTTTTGTTGAGCAAAAACGTACGAGAGAACTTTTGTCATCGCAACTGTTTCGTCAGCCACTTCACATCCCTTTACATTACTTATAATGTTACATGTGCGTTAATGAAAACAAATCGAAACGAACCTCGTTTCGTTTCACTTTGCTCCCAATGTGGCCTGGGCTTCAGTCGAGAGTTAAATCTGAGCAAAGTCAGAGTACGCTGTAAAGATCCCGGTTTTCTGTTGCTCGGAGCGATGGCACACGGCGCGTTGTAGTATCATTGCGTTACTTCTGCGGTATCTTTGCGGCATCCTATATAGAAAAACCCGTAGGATACCACACGGTGCGCTACCAACAGCCACTGCCACAGATTGCTGGAATTAATTAAGAAGAAGAAAATCTTACCTACCTATTACTTCAAAGAAAATATTTTTGTACCTACATCGAGCGAGCGGTGTTTTAACGCAGAATATTGAACAGAAAATGTAAAAATTCTCCGCTCGTCTACGTTATGAATACTTAATTAATTAAATCAATTTATTTTTTCCAGGTTTACCAAACAATCAGATTCCCTCCGTTCCCACGGAAGCCTTAACTCAGCTGGCCAATTTGGACCGCTTAGATCTTTCCAATAATAAAATACACACTTTGGATCCGAATTCTTTTAAGGTATTTTTAATTTATACTTACTTAAGATGTTTTATTTTTCTTGAGTGATAGTTCTTCCTGAAGGGTTTTGCTTGATATCTCTTCTATACTGACCACAATCAACGCGAAACCTCCTCTCTTCCGGTTTTTACAATGCACTGTCGATGAAAAAGTCACGAGAAAGTGTTGTCGCTCTGGCTTTGGGCTACAGGATAAATCCACCTAAGTGCTCATTAATAAAAGCTCATTTCCTAAACTAACCTTGCAATTATTTATCCGTAGATCGATCTTTGTCTAATCTATAATATAATAAAACTGTAACAGATCCAATTCTGTACATTGAAGATATTTTGAAAATTTTTATCGGAGGGCACTCTATAATCGATACTGAATCCAAAACTGCAATTTTTTTCATTTTTGTCTGTCTGTCTGTCTGTCTGTCTGTCTGTCTGTCTGTCTGTCTGTATCTTGGCCGCGCATCACGCCGAAACTACTGAATGGATTCGAATGAAACTTGGTACGATTTGAGTTTATACTCCGAGGTAGGTTATAGGATACTTTTTATCCCGAAATTCAGCACGGTTCCCTTGGGAGAGGGGATGAAAGTTAAAACGTGTATATAGCTGTAATTCATTAACGCGTTATTCGATTTCACTCATTCTTTTTTTGTTAGAAAGGTAGTACTTTAAGTATTGTCCCGTAAATATTTCAAGGTCATACGTTTTTTAGTTTAGAAATGACAGGCATTTATTGGGTTCCAATAACTTGGGTCCCGGATCTTTGTACGTACGGCTTATTTTAAGCTGGCGTGCGTTTAAATTTATGTTTGTAGTTCTGTCTATTTGTTCCAGCTAATCTCCGAAACGGCTGGATCGATTTTAATGGAACTTTCAATGTTATAAGGAGTAACAGGCTACATTTAGTTTAGGTACATAAAAGAATTATGGGATCCGATCCGATCCTATATAAAACCTAAAAACACGCGAACGAAGTCGCGGGGGTCAGCTAGTCCTCTATATGCCTGTGAAAGTCCTGTCAAAATAGATTCAGCCATTGCGATAAGCGGACAGACAGACAAAAATAATTAAAAGAAACGTGTGCTTGGATTACAACTATACTATCGTTCTAATAATATTGCCTATATTAATCATCTTGAGCTTAAGAGATAGCTTCAATTTTATTTAAATTTAAGTACAGATGTTTTATTTGATTTTAATTTGTTAACAGGGTATACGAAACCTAACGTATCTGGATATAAGTTATAACCAGGTCACCAGTATATCGCCGGGCGCGTTCGAGCCCCTCTCCAAATTGACAGTTTTGCGGCTTCGGGGCAATCTGCTGAAAGTCTCTGCTTTGACAGCTTTGAAGGTATTTATTCTATCGCAATTAGTTTATTAGTAGACTTATGTACATAGATATATGGTGGTGTTCCGTAACAGAAGGTGATCGGAGCTCATTTCGAAACCCTGACTCAAAAAGAGGGGTGTTTGAAATGTAAAAATTTAATTGTTATCGCTTTATCTTTGTCGTCCTAGTGCTCAAACGGTACTGATTTTATAATGCGATTTTTTTTCATTCGAAAACGGGTTTAATCAGGATGGATCTTAGCTGTTTATTTGATAAAAATCTACCTGTTCAGGGGTTCAAGGATCTCGTCCATATTACTGATGTTAAAAAAACACATAACTTTAAAAAGTTATAGATCGACCATAACCTCATGAAAAATAGGGAAATGAAATTCCAAGGTTAGCAACACTACGGCTGCCCTAGCGATAAACAAAGTAACTGACATTTTTTGTGAAATTTTGCATTAACAAAAGTTTTATGTCGAGTAGTTTTTTACCACAGTTTAATATTTCAAATAATTTGAACCGTTTACTGAAATTTAAATTGCCCAAACAAAGTATCTGCACTCACTAACCCGGAATATAAATGCAAAAACCAAGTAAACAACAAGCACAACACAAAAACAAAGTAATTGGATGTTGATTACTTTGTTTTTGTATTTAAAATGCAGTTGCTTGATATTTCGTTTCGTGAAACGATCCCAGGTAAGGTGTTCTGAATGTAATTACTTTGTTTATCACTAGGGCAGCCGAGTTAACCCTAGTGTTGCTTACTACAAAATTTATTTTCCCTATTTTCATGAGATTCTGGTCGATCTATAAGAGTTCAATTTACCCATAGTATATACGTCACACGTAACACATTGTATGTACTATACGTACAGGTAACGTATTTACATTTGGCGCCCAATAATTGGCTAATGGAAAATAATATAATAAAATAATTCCAATGGCTATTTATGTATTTATTTAAAAAAAACTATTCTATAAACAATATTTTGGTGTACCAAACGTATTATCAAAATATCATACAATCATGTTATTGCATTCATTTGCTTAACCTAATATTTATTATAACCTCATTCCAAATATTGTTTAGTGATTTGTTATAAATTAAATATACAATTGCATTGATGAATATGTCAGATTTCAATTTGTGTTAACAAATAGACCCATTATTGAGGCAATTACTTTGATAACTAACGTTTTGTGTTGTGAATTGTAAGCTACCAAATTGATATTAAAATTTACATTATAAGTTATCAAATTGAATTACGGAGGTACAATATTACGTACTAGGTATATGTTATTTTCGTCACAATTGGTAACTAATTTATCGAATGTATCCCCTTGCGGGTAAATTTTTTAAAAATCCTCACTTTAAATAGCAGTAGTAATAATAAGCTTTTGAGAAACTTTTATTTGATATTTTATTTATTTTGATATATATTTGAGAACAGTTGTCCTAATCATTAAAATAAGTGTGGCATTACCTATTAAATATTACACAATATTTGTAATTTTCTGTAATGTTCGCAATATTCTGTGAGCTCTCAGATGCATTGTTATAGATCAAAGCAGTGTCTTCAGTGGGTCAAAGCTAATCTCGCTGCATGTGCCGCCGTTGAATAATGAATGAGCATCATGCTATTCACTGAATGTAGTACCTTACTGAAACAAGATGCTGTCTCATTTTTGCTCATTAAGGATAACTTAAACTATCGGAGAGGAGGAGTAGATTGCTTATCAAAAGTTATGATCTATCTACGCCACGCAAGTTTTGTTCGTCAAAAGCTCCATACGTAATCAGTTCGCCAAGTGTGGACGAAGCCTATTTTACGAATATTGTTCCTTTATTCAAACTTCCTTTTTTGAAGATAATGTCTGAATTAGTAACACTGTAATAAGCTGTAATTTATTCACTCTTTTAAGGAACACTCATTTCTCATAATATAATCAATGTTTAAATACGTTTTTCAGAGGTTATTAGTTATTAAAAGTAAATACATATAAACGCATTGCATGTTGTTGAGGCCTCGAATCATGTACATAGGTACAAAAATAGGTAGTTAAAAATAAACATGTATGAAATTGAACAATATCGTGTTTTGTTTATTATAATATTTGTACGAGCCGACGAAACAGGAAATAATATATTGTTCTCTGTAGTTGTTTATTATTTACTTTACTTTTTTTTAATGAAAATGGGTAAATGTAATACGATGATTCAATTATTCGACTCTACAATGCAGTAAATAAAATAAGTCTGGCAAAAATTAAATAGATTGAAACTTTATTTGCTGCTGGATTCCAATACTTGCCATCGCAAAACACAAATTTGGTTAATAGTTTATGTTTACTAGTTCAGTTCAACCAAATTGTTAATTTTTAAGAGCGGTTGCTGTTTTTTATTTACCCGACTGGGTATATTATGTGTTTCACCTGTGTGTATGTATGTCCATTCCTATGTCCGCTTGTAACTAATCAACGGCTCAACGGATTTTGATAAATGATACGTCATTAGATTTGTCTCGATGACGCGAGTGTCAATGGGTACCTAAATTTAAAAAAAAATCAAAATGGTGGACTTTATGCGCTTTATCGTGTGAGCTGGAAAAAAATTTTTCTACAAGACCCTCGAGTGGGGTATCAAAATAAAGGGCTTTAAAAGGCCAGTACGAAAATGTACACAATCTGTACGTTTTTAATTAGTTTGGAGTGACAAATCATGAAACAAAATAAATAACAACTACACTGTAAGTGGTACGGTGGTAGTTTATTACTTTTTAGGGTTCCGTACCCGAAGGGTAAAAAACGGAGCCCTATTAATGTCACTCGGCTGTCTGTCTGTCTGTCTGTCTGTCTGTCTGTCTGTCCGTCTGTCCGCCGGTCACAGGTCTCTAGCTCGCAGACGAAATGAGTTACAAACCTGAAATTTTGGTATTTAGTGTAAAACGTTAACCCAAAATCAAATATTGAATTAGAAATTGAATTAAATTATTTTTCAGGGGGGCTCCCATACATGAAAAAGGAGCCGGAAAAAAAAATTTTTTCTTTACCCTAGCTTGTGGGGTATCATTGTTTAGAGCTCATTAAGTAGAGTACAAATATATATTTTTTTAATTTTTATCTCAAAAGATAAGGGAATGGGAGGCCATCAAAGTTGTCAGTTTTAGACCATTTTTGTGACGGGGGCTATCTCAAAAACTAAACTAGTTGGGAATATGATATTTCAGTATATTATGTACTATATGCTCTATTTAAACAACAAATACTGAAAACAACGATTTATTAAATAGTTTATAAGCTGTGACCAAAATAAACGAACATTTTTTTGGGTTTTTCTTTCACGGTTTGTTGCGATGTCTAGCTCGGAAATTAAATATTTCTTAGACCCAAAATATTATATTGTTCATAATTATGTACGGAACCCTGAAAGAGCGAGGCCCGACTCGCACTTGGCTGATTTTTTAGTTCGTTTTATAGCATGGCAGTCGGGTTTTTTTAATTTTCAAATTATAGCTTGTTGCTTTATTTATACGTGGTGTATTCATTTGTCAGGAGGCGCACTTGCTTAAAGAGCTTGACGTATCCAGTAACATTCTAGAAGGTCCTGTTGGTCCGTCTACGGTGCCAGCGCTGATCTTTTTGGAAACCTTACATTTATCCGACAATACTTTTGCAAGCATACGACGGGGTGCCTTATCAGGTATTTTTTTTTTCACAATGTTGTTTATTATAAGTATAGCTTTTCATAGACTCTTTGATAAAGAGTCTAACTTTACAGATTTATCAGTTTCTTTCAGATATTTTTTAAGAATATTAATTATGATTAGGTACTCGTGAATTAAATATAATACAACGTTGGATAATGGTTAGGATTTTTTTATGTGAAAATATTAATATTGTATTCTTTAACAGGCCTCACGAATTTGACTCAACTGAATCTGCACAACAACCAAATAGACGTGTTAGAAGACTACGCTTTCAAGCACCTCGCCAATCTCTCGTATTTAGACTTATCACATAATGAGATTGTTGCAGTCTCCGGTGAGTGACTATTTTTTTTTTTTTTTTTTTTTTTTAATACAACATCCTCCAACATGATTGGAGCCTGTGCTAGCTACTATCCTTTCATACTATTACTTAGTACTGCCTCGTTGGTCTAGCGGTTAGCACGTTCGACTGTGGATCACGAGGTCCTGGGTTCGATTCCCGGGTCGGGCCAAAAAAAAAATGAGGTATTGGGTTTTTCTGTCAAGAAATTCTCAGTGCCAGCCCGGAGTTGGAAGTTGGCGGTGTTAGATACACCCCCGTGCCTCGGAGAGCACGTAAAGCCGTCGGTCTTGCGCCTAATCTCTCTCCGGTCGTGTCGCATTGGCGCCCCATCGGACTATGAGAGTGAGGGAATAGAGAGTGCACCTGTGTATGCGCACACACTTGTGCACTATAATATCTCCTGCGCAGATGGCTAGTCTCTGGCTCGGTTGAGATTGGCCGCCGTGGCCGAAATTCGGTCAGGAGGACATTATTATTACTTAGGTACTTAAAAAATTGTAAAGATTGAACTTAATTTATCTTTTTTAACATATTGCTACGTTAAACTGCAACTTGTTTTCGATACGAAAAAGACTAAGTGCACTTAAGTATAAATGAATAAAATATTTCAAATTCAATTGACTTAATAACGACACGTACAAAATTCTTTACATGTTTTCAATTAAATTTCCCGTTTTAAGCTTCGATTGCCATAAGAATAAATCATATTACATTCTTAAAAACGTCGCAAAAATTGATCAATCAACTCGAAAAAATATTGGATTGACTTTTGAAATTGTAATGTAGAATTAGATGTGCTAAATTTGATTAGATCCGGGAGCGAGATATCGGCCATTGTGAAAAGTTCTTTGTCGAACGAACTCACTGACGTTTCAATTTCCGTCACAAAAAAAAGAAGGTAAAAAAGTGCCGCGAATAAAGGGAACGATTCGACGTCAGCGTACGAACTTATTTGCGGTGATTTTATAATTCAGAATCTATGGCAATATGCGAAAGCAAGAATCGAAAAACATTTATATTTTGTTGATCCAACATGATTATCGTTAGTTATATTACACATGACTGCCTCGTTGGTCTAGTGGTTAGCATATTCGACTGCAGATCACGAGGTCCCGGGTTCGATTCCCGGGTCGGGCAAATATTTGTTAGGTATTGGGTTTTTCTGTCAAGAAATTCTCAGTGCCAGCCCGGAGTTGGTAGTTGGCGGTGTTTCACCCCCGTGCCTCGGAGAGCACGTTAAGCAGTCGGTCCCGGTTATTATCACTATCATGTGACAATAGTCGTTAAAGCCCGCCAACCCGCATTGGAGCAGCGTGGCGGGTCTATGCTCTAATCCCTCTCTCCTATGAGAGAGGAGGCCTGTGCCCAGCAGTGGGACGTTAAAAAGGCTGTAGTGGTGGTGGTGGGGTGGATATTACACATATATAAGAGAGAGGTTTTTAAACTTAATATAATTATGTTGCTTTTACATAGCCTAGTGTTTAGAATGTATCGTCTAATGAAAGGGTGGTTCCTCAAACGAAGTGAAGTCTTGGTGTATAGAACATACTAGTTGTTCCGGGCATGCGTCGCAATGTCACGCAAAATATGGTTTAGGAACACATAGAGAAGAAACAAACAAACATTCATTTTTATATAGATTTTTTGGTCTACGAACTTTCGCGGGCGTGGATAAGTTTCAACATAACCGGAGGAATAATTTAAGAGTGCATAGAGGACATACAGCGTAAATGTAGCGTAAATGAATAGTTTAAGTAGTAATCATAAATCATTGTTACCAACAGGTGCATCTTTCGCCCAGCTAGTGAACCTAGCTCATTTGGACATGTCACACAATTTTCTGAGATCTCTCTCGGCGGACCCCATGAAGTCTCTGAATCATCTCAGCGAGCTGTTGCTGCACGACAATGATATATCCATGATAGACGACGGAGCTCTCACACAGCACAAGGACTTGCAACGGTTTACTATTGAAGGTATATTGATGATTATATTTTTACTGGCTATCGCGGCTTCACCCGCGTGAATTTCGGTTTTTCAAAATCTGTGGATTTTTTCAGGATAAAAAGTAGCTTAGTGTTATTCCAGGGTATAATCTATCTCCATTGTAAATTTCAGCCAGATCGGTTCTGTAGTTGCGGCATTAAAAACTAACTAACATAGGTACATACACACAAACTTTCGCTTTTATAATATTAGTGTGAATAATATTAGTGTGATTAGTGTGATGAATCTGCCTCTGTCGGGAATTGAACTCGATGTCTCCCATTCATAACACTACATTGCTGACTACCGAGTCTAGTTTTAATAACAAGTATAAATTAAAAATTAAAAAAACCCCGACATTCGCCATTTTGTGGCGGCAGCCATCTTGGATTTGCATAGTGCTATTCTACTAGTCAAGCCCTTTCATTTGATACCCATATTAAGGGAGTTGTGAAAAAAATGTAATCCGCCATTTTGTAGCAGCAGCCATCTTGGATGGATTTTCATCAAACAATCAAACATAGCTAACAACACTCTCGACTAATTCACCTTTCAAACAAAAAAACCGCATTCACCGCACAGACACGTCAAAATTATAACACCCATCGTTTTTGCGTCGGGGGTTAAAAAGCACGTCGATAAATGCTGATGATAAGACTTTCATCAATCCAACGACCTGGATAGCCTGGGTGAACCGGGCGAGATACCGGATAAAAATATGCTTCGTTTTTTTACCAATTTCCTTCTTCCATTTAGCGACACCCGAGTGAATTACGTATATTTCAATTATTCCACTTGATTTCATATATTGCATAAGATTTTATTAAAAATCTATACTAATAAATAAAATTGAAGTGTCTGTCTGTAATATCGAAATAACTACCTCATATTAAGCTCATATGGTTATTTGAACGATACCATAACCGAATCACACGTTTTTAAAATTTTTGTGTGTCTGTCTGTCTGTCTGTCTGTCTGTCTGTCTGTTTGAACGGGCTAATCTTTTGAACGGCTGAACCGATTTTGACGGGACTTTCAAATACAAGTAGAGAATTAACCAGGGAGTAACATAGGCTACTTTTTTAACCGACTTTCAAAAAAGGAGGAGTTGTGTTTTTCTACCTATGTATACCGATATCTCCGAGATTTCTGAACCGATTTGCGTAATTTTTTTTTAATCGATAGAGAAACATTGCGACACTGTCCTACAAAAAATTTGGATTCCAACTCCTCAATCCTGATGCTGTAGGGGATCTGATCCCCAAAACTAATGGGATTGGCAGGCACTGTCGGTTATTTAAATTGATATTGGGGATACCAATTAAAGACTTAATTGTTGAATGACCTCGAGTAGGTACATGTCCAACTCCTCAACCCTGATGCTGTAAGGAATTGCATTCCGAAATCGTAAGGATCCCACGGAATTTTTCCGTTTTGTGGACGGGTTACTACTTACTACAGATAGGCTACTTTTTGTTCTGGAAAATCAAAGTTCCCACGAGATTTTTACAAACCTAAATACACACGGGCGAAGCCGTGGGCATCATCTAGTCTATAATATTTTTCCTTGCGATAGTTTTTCTAGCAAAAGCACTGATTAATACACGAGTCTCTCATCATCATTTCAGGCTTTGGAATTCCACTGCTAGCCACATGCCTTTCCCAATAATCGCCACCACTGAAGCCTTCCTCAAATAGCTTTTGTTTCCCGCCTATTTTACGTATGTGACACTCCGTTTTCAGAACATAAGCTATCACAGCGCGAAATTTCTTAAAAATGTATCCAAACATAGAGCCGTGAAAAGGCAACAGACAGATAGACACACTTTCACATCACACTAATATTATAAAGGCGAAAGTGTGTGTGTGTGTGTGTGTGGGTCTGTTCCCCTCTAGCGCTCAAACGGGTGGACCGATTTGAATGCGGTTTTTTGTTTCGAAGGTAAATTACTCGAGAGTGTTCTTAGCTATATTTGATGAAAATCAATCCAAGATGGCCGCCGCTACAAAATGGCGGTTTACATATTTTTTCACAATTCCCTTAATATGCGTATCAAATGAAAGTACTTGACTAGTAGAATAGCACTATGCAAATCCAAGATAGCCGCTGCCACAAAATGGCGAATGTCGGGGGTTTTTAAAATTTTTAATTTATACGTTCTTTTCTATTGTAATATAACTTGTAGCTGTTTTACAATCTTTATCTTAACACTTATTTGAGATTTGTATATCGGTATCGATATCGTTAGAGATGTGAGATTTTCCTCATCCCACAAAGCCTCTTGTCCGTGACAGTGATATATCTATGATTGAAGACGGTAAGCTCACAGTACAAGGATCTGCAGTGGTTCTGTATTGGAGGTAATGGCAATACCATGACGTGCAGTTTTTTCTGCATACACAGCCTGGACAAATGGCTAACAAAAGTTAATTTAAAAAATATTTTTTAAATTAACTTTTGTTAGCCATTTGGTTCTATGTTGATTCGGGCGTATTGCTCAAGGATATCGAAGAAGTCCACTGTTGTCCAAGTCACACATTTTTGGCGTAAATTGCTCACATTAATAATTAGATATTAAAGTTTATAATATTAAAATTTTGTACAGTTAGACAATAGTCAAAATCTAATATTTCTTTTTCAAAATTTTATTTATAGCTTACTTTTAGCTTAATTTTTTTTTGAACTTCGTCCTTATCATTCGCGCAAATTGGAACGCTGCGTGGTTTAGATATTAGGTATATTTTGTTTTATAAAATAAAAAATAAAAATGTGCATTCAGTCGTTAAAATCCTACTAATATTATAAATGAGAAAGTGTGGATGGATGTTTGTTATTCAATCACGCTGCAACTACTGAACCGATTTGGCTGAAATTTTGAATGGAGAAAGATTATGCCCTGACTTAAAACATAGGCATACTTTTTATCCCGAAAAATCAAAGAGTTCCCACGGGATTTTGAAAAAACCGAAATCTATAGCTACAGCTATCTTCTTCTTCTTCTTCTTGTTGCGGCTATGCAGGTTCTTGAGCCCCTGTAGCACTTTGACCGTCGCCGATCTATTGTGCTCGCCACGATTTATAGTTCCTCGCCAATGTTCGTTGCCGCCAGGAAAAGCAGCACCTTTTTGGCTGGAATGAAAATAGCCTCCTCAGGGTGTATGATATGTTCCCCTAGTAGGAGACTTCGTGTATGCATTAGAGCGGGGCACTGACAGATTATGTGCAGCGGCGTTTCCGCCGATTCACGACAGAGTCTGCACATATCCGTGCCCTGGAGCTTAAGGTTATATCTGTGTCTATTCAGTCCACAGTGTCCCGTTAAGGCTCTCACTAGAATGCATAAGTTTTTCCTACTCAGCGCCAGTATATCAGAGGCAACCTTCTTATTGAAGGCCCTGATTAGCGCTTTAGAGTGGTTGAGACCTGGTAGAGTACGCCAACGCATTAGCGTGTCGTAGTAGCAGTAGGTTAGCAGGGTCAGCTGAACTAGGCTTTTGGGTATGCCACAGACAGGTTCTGGACCTATCTGTCGCGTCCCTGCACCTGTTTTTGCAAGGTTGTCGGCCTGTTCGTTGCCGTCAATTCCTGCGTGCCCTGGTACCCATCGGAGGACTACCCTGTTTTGATTGGACAGGGTATTCAACACTTGTCTGCAGTTTTCGACCAGCCTTGAGTTTATTACCTCAGAGGACAATGCCAAAAGAGCAGCTTGACTGTCCGAATGGATGTATATTGTTTTATTCACGTGGTTGTATTGCAGAATTGTTTCCGCACAAATTATTATGGCGTAAATCTCTGCTTGGAATATTGATGCATGAATACCCAGGTTGCGACAGATTTTTACCCTGGGTTTCACGCCAAATACTCCACAACCTACGTTTTTTCCTGACTTGGAGCCATCTGTAAACCATTTGTGGCTGCCAGATACCCAAGTTATTAGACCGTTGAGCCATTGTTCCCTTTCGGGAATTTCCACAGTATAGGACCTCTGGAAGTAGTATTTGGGGGTCATCGTGTCCGATGGCATCCCCATGATAGGGATCTCAAGAACTGAGTCTTGGAGTGTCCTCAGTGCTTGAGATGACCATCTCACCTTTTGTTGGCTGATCAGTCTGTACATGCTCATTCTTGCCTCCTTTTCCAAAAATAGGAATAGTGGAGGCAGATTGAGAAGAGCCTCCAGAGCTGCACCAGGTGAGGTGCTCATTGCTCCCGTAATAAACAAGCACGCAGTCCTCTGTAGACTGTTGAGCTTGTTCCGGGTAGTAAGCTGCATCGTCTTGCGACACCAGACCACGGAAGCGTATGAGATTATAGGCCTCACAATGGCTGTATAGAGCCAGAAGGAAACTTTTGGTTTTAGTCCCCACCTGGCCCCCGCAAGACGACCACAGATTCCCAGGGCCATTTTGGCCTTCTTGAGTACTGCATCTACATGCGAATTCCAGTTAAGTTTCTGGTCCAGGATAACCCCCAGATACTTAACCTCGCTTGAGAACTGTACACATTTGTTATTCAGTACAGGCGGCTCGAGTCTGTCGAGCTTACGCCTTCTAGTGAATGGTACTATAACTGTTTTGTCCGCATTGACAGTTAGTTCGTTCTCCGTACACCATTTTGCAATGGTGTCGAGCGCTCTCTGCATAAGGCACGAAATAGTGCTCTGGCAGGTACCACGCACAGTGACCACCAGGTCATCCGCATATCCCTGGGTGTCGATGCGAAGTTCCGCCATCTTATACAGAAGTAGATCCACAGCAAGGGTCCAGAGTAGGGGCGATAAGACCCCTCCCTGCGGACATCCCCTTGTTGTGAGCACTTCAACGGAGTTGTTATTTAGCTCAAGATTGGCTATACGATTTGAGAGCATTGCCTCCACCCATCTGATGGTGGTCGTGTCCGCCAGTTTGTGTACCAGCCCTCCCACCAACGTACGGGTTGGAGTGTTGTCAAATGCCCCCTCAATATCGAGGAAAGCTGCAAGCGCAATTTCCCTGTCATCTAGCGCCTTTTCAATCTTGTCGACAAGATTCAGCAGGGCGGTTTCCGTGGATCGACCTCTGCAGTAGGCATGCTGTGTGCTGTGGATGGGCCTCTCTATGAGAAGCGAATCCCTGATATACCTATCAAGCACTTTCTCCATGGCTTTTAATAAAAACGAGGAGAGGCTTATGGGTCTGAAGGCTTTTGGAATAGTGTAGTCCTTCTTTCCCGTTTTAGGTATAAAGATTACTCTTACTTTGGTCCACAGTTCTGGTATATATCCCCAAGCGTAACTCGCCCTGAAGATTTTCACCAGATGCGGGATTAACAGTTCTTCGCCTCTCTGCAAGAGTAGAGGCGTAACACCATCAATCCCACCTGTTTTATTCGCAGTAAAAGAATTAATAGCCCACCTTACAGCCCCAGGTTTGAACACAATGGCTGCTCTCCTCCAGTCCTCTGCATGAGGCCTTCTGGGTGTGCATGCCAGAGCGTAATTGTCGCTCAAGTGTACCGCTCCTGGGAAGTGGGTTTCTGCTAGCAGTTTTAAAGTCTCCTTCTCATCAGATGTGAAGGATCCGTCTGGTTTCTTCAAGAGTCCCAGTTGGTTGTGATCGGTCTTTGCTAGCATCTTATGGAGTCTCGCCCCTTGAGGCAAACTGGTAATTTCCTCGCAGAACCTCCTCCACGATGCCCGCTTAGCCTTTCTTATTTCCTTGCTGTATTCAGTCTGGGCTTGCCTGTAAGAATCCCACTCTTTGGTTCTTTTAGCCCTGTTGAATAACTTGCGTGTTTTATCTCGGAGTCGCTGTAACCTCGAGCTCCACCACGGTACTTTACGCTTAGAGGACCTTGTTTTAAGGGGGCAGCTATCCTCGAAGGCTTTGATCAGACCTTCGGTTACAACCGCCACCGCGTTGTCAATACCCTCGAGCGTTTTAATACTTTTAGGGGCCACCTCCAGGTTGTACCTTAGATGGCTAGAATAGTCCACCCAATTGGTACATTTCGGATCCCTGAAGGTAGTTGATTCTGTATGTAATGTACTAGCCAGATCATATAATATGTGTCTATGATCTGACAGTGATGCTTCCGCACTTACCTTCCAGTCATTGATTTCCCTGGCTAAGTTCGTGGTTGCGAAAGTGATGTCCAGGACTTCCTGCCTCGCTCTCGTGACGAAGGTAGGAGTGTTGCCCTTGTTTAGGAGCTGGAGGCAGTTAGAGAGGAGAAAGTCATATAGTAACTCACCCCTCTCATTGGTGTCGCTGCTCCCCCAGACTTCGTGATGGGCGTTTGCGTCACAGCCCACTAGTAGTTCCGCGTCGTGTTTCCGGGCGTAGTCGACCACTGGAAACAGGGCGACAGCGGGATTCGTAGTCTCTCCAGGTAGGTAGGCCGAGCAGACGATGATTCTTCGCCCCTCCCACCCTTTGAGCTGCACGTAGGCCGCCACCAGGTCGTCATTACACAACTCTGGAAGAGGTAAAAAGTTAATATTTTTGTTGAAGACAATGCAGGCCCTGGGTCTGGTGCCGCTGGTATGCGATAATAACTTACCCCCAGCGTTCAGCCCCATAATGGCAGAGTTGGATACCCAGGGCTCCTGAATTAGGGCGAGGTCTGCCTTTCCCTCAACAAGACAACCCTCCAGGACCGCGGTGGCTGCGGTCGCATGATGAAGGTTGGCTTGGAGAAACCTCGCCGAGGCACCCCGGGTCTCCATTACTTGGCCCGCTTTGTGACAGGCAGGGGCCGAGTACGTCCTCCCACCGTTCGAGTCGTTTGTCGTCCTCGTCCAGTGGGAGTCTCTCCCGGAGCCCTGCCTGCCTTATGCCTCCTCCTTCTCCCCTTATGACGGGGGCCAGCCGCCGCACCCGCCAGCCCAGCTGTCCTGCCCCCTGTTCCACTTGGGTCCGAGGAGGCGGTTCCCGGACCGTCCGCATTGCGTTCGGCCGGTCTCCTCCCCAGTCCACTGGGTCCAGGGACAGCAGTGTCAATACTGGTGCCGGCGGACGCAGCAGCCGGCGGCGCCGTCGGGGTTGAACCATCCCCCTTTATTTTAAAACCCAGTTTCCTGCAGCCTATGATGGCTTGGCAGTTATTGGCACGGAGGGCCCCAACGGACCCCTCGTCCACGGCAAACACGACTATTATGCCGCTTTCGGTCCTGGTCTCGCTGACGACCCTCCAGTGCTCTGGGTTTAACTCCGGGTTCTGGTATTGGATCATCCCCAAAGCATCTGAGGCGTTGTCCGCCTCGATGTTGGGGATGAAAGTGGTTGCCGTCCACGGCTTGGGGAACTCTCCCTCGTTAATGAGTGAAAGTTCCGCCTCCGGCCATGGCTTGCACCCCTTTAATTCGGCCACAAGCCAGCTCCTGGTGGCCTGATTCTCACAGGTCACCATGATCCACCCTGGCCTGTGGGCGAATGCCAGGAACCTGGGTCCGCCGCCCTTAACAGTCCTTTTCCGCGCTTGCAGGCAGATGATCCTGCTAATGGCGGCGTGAACCAGGTTCATTTGGGTAGTCGTCATGGGTTCCTTGTTCATTATGCCCACTCTGACTGCACCAGCGACGTCCCTATAGCTGAGGGGCGGATTAGTGCGCCCCACAGGTGTAGTGGACGGTTTAGGTGCCTTTCTGGGGTTCTCCCCCGGAGAGACCTCCTCCGACCTGACCCTTTTCGGGTGTGGCCTCGAGGTTGTCCCCCCGGGAGTCCCCCCCCCAGAAGGCAGTCTAGCTAGCTCGAGGGCCTCCTCGAAATCCTTGCCCTCGGCTATAAGTCTGCTGAGGCGTTTCCGCCCCGCACCACTCAGACGGCCGTACTTTTCGCCCGTACTGAGGGTACCCTGCTCTGGCACTAGGGGTGTTTCCAAGGGCGTACCGGAGGCAGAGCCTCCGTCGACCACAAGGTCACTCCCAAGAGTGCTAGAGGTAAGTCCAGTACAGGAGTCGCTTGGTGTCCTCCTTTCCTGGTTCAAGTCAGGCATCTCAGAGTCTGAGGACAGCCTCTGCGCCTGAAAGGTATTTGGTTGTAGATTTTTATTTTTATTTTCGTTCTCCATACAAATCCCACGAGTAGCAAGGGAACTACGCGGTCACAGACGGCAGAGCCCCGCATGCCGCCTGAAGGGCAAAAATACTGCCTCGATGCGCCCTGGTTTCGAGGAGACAACCGTTCGCGACTGAGCTCCCCCTCAGCCATGCATCCATCGGCACGGTGCGTATGACACCTTGGATTGGGGATTTTTGATGACAAGGTTTACTCCTTCGGACAGGTAGGGAAGGGGAGGAGGGAAGGATTGAGCTGTGAAGGGGTTAAGAGCGCGGCGTTAGGTTTCTGTTATGTCTGGTTCAGATGGAATCAGACCAATAGCAGGCGGCAACCACGTGAAGGATAACCCTTCGCCTTGTTTAGGGGATCAACGTGACATGCACTAACTCCCTAGACCTTTAGCCAGATCCACCACCGGACAGGTGATGGAAATAGAGATGAGCCTATGTTATTGCCATTGTGTATATAACATACGCTCACCTCCGCCCAAAAGCCCCTCCGCTACAGCTATAGGTAGATAACTATAACAAACTTCCTTGAAAGTAGGTATAAAGGTTGGAAAAGGGAGCAGGAACGGGAACCGGAAATCCACGCTTCCCTCGGGATTTGTGCAAAACCGAAATTCACGCGGGCGAAGCCGCGGGCATTTTCTAGTAATACATACAGCGCTAAAACCACAAAATTTACATTAGAGTGTTCTTAAAAATGTTTTTAAGTACATACTAATATTAATAATAAGGTAAACAAAAATTGTAACAGCTGTTTAATAAAGATTATAGTTTTCAGTGTGCGTGTGTATCACTGAGTTTTGTTTAGTATCGGACGTTTTGTGTGGGGCGTCCGCGTCGTTGTAACCTCTTTGTTCGGATGTCGAAACGCCACCCGCTATTGTACGAAGCTCCGCCGTTCATGGTGTTCCTTTATGAGACTTTTATGGGAAAATAATTTCATCATGCTCTCTCCCCTAGCTGAGCAAAATATTTTGACGCTGAAATGGCTTTTTCGGTTGGAAGAGAAATAAGAAAAGGCCATGAACTCATTTGAGGCGCGTTTCCTTTACGGTTGGGGAAATTAAAAGTAGATAGGTATTTTTGAAGCAGATTAATTATTCCCAACATATTATTACTATGGTCATTTGGGTTTGCTCATAAAGTCCTCGCGTCAAAGGCGCGGGAAATATTATGTGATATAAAATAAGAGTTGATGTAACTTTTCTATTATTAAAATTCCAGCAGTATAATTAAGGAAAATTTTATCAGCAAACTTAAACTTGATGAATTAAGTCCTTCGAAAATAAATTACCGATAAAAAAAGTTAAACCGTAAAAAAACTCCGATAATCGTAGCGTTACACAAAAGAAATGAAAGTAACAAAGAACAATTGTTTGATTGTCGTTAATTTTAATTCCAACCCATTTATACTCTCGAACTCATAAAGATAAATTCGCTCTCTTTTGCAGATAATCCTCTTAATTGCGATTGCTTAATGGCCGGCTTTGCTAGGTGGTTGCGGGAGGCAAAAAACCTGCCTCAATCAGATAAATCTGCCGCAGTTTGCGCCACGCCACCACATCTGGAGGGGGCGTTAATATCTCGACTGTCGAAAAACAAACTTTGCGATGACGAACACGTCGATACGAAGGTTATTGATGAACCCAATTACGATTATAACAGAGTCATTGAGAATGCGATAGATGAAGACAAAGATGACGATTTGTATGGAGACAAGCAAGACGGCTTGGATGACGACATTTATGACGAGGAATTGGAAATGCCATCTGAAGAGGATTTGCCGATTTCCAAATCTAAGGTAATGTTTTTCATGTTATTCCTTCTATCTTGCATTAAGATATTTATTCATATACTAGATGATGCCCACGGCTTCGCCCGTGTGGATTTAGGTTTTTAAAAATCCCGTGGGAACTTTTGATTTTCCAGAACAAAAAGTAGCCTATCTGTAGTAACCCGTCATCAAAACGAAAAAATTCTGTGGGATCCCCACGATTTCGGAATGCAATTCCTTACAGCATCAGGGTTGAGGAGTTGAATATGTACCTACTCGAGTTCATTCAACGATAAAGTCTTTAATTGGTACCCCCAATATCAATTTAAATAACCGACAGTTCCTAAATCCCATTAGTTTTGGGGATCAGTTCCCCTACAGCATCAGGATTGAGGATTTGGAATCCAAGTTTTTTGTAGGACAGTGTCGCAATGTTTCTCTATCGATTAAAAAAAAAATTACGCAAATTGGTTCAGAAATCTCGGAGATATCGGTGTACATAGGTAGAAAAACACAACTCCTCCTTTTTTGAAAGTCGGTTAAAAAAGTAGCCTATGTTACTCCCTGGTTAATTTTCTACTTGTATGTGAAAGTCCCGTCAAAATCGGTTCAGCCGTTCCGAAGATTAGCCCGTTCAATCAGACAGACAGACAGACAGACAGACAGACAGACAAAAATTTTAAAAACGTGTGATTCGGTTATGGTACCGTTCAAATAACCATATGAGCTTAATATGAGGTAGTTATTTCGATATTACAGACAGACACTTCAATTTTATTTATTAGTATTCATATATTATGATGTGGTATAGAGATCTGATAGCATTATATACAATTTATTTCTATAGACTGTCGTAATATACTAGCATATGTAAACATAGTAAGCACTATAATTATATTTCGATATAATATAAACGTTCATCAAAGTTCAACTGTATTTTGATTTGGTCTACATTCCGTATTTCAAAAAGTTTTTTATCATGTTACCCGAGTATTTCAAATGAGAGTTACAAAAATTAGAAAATTGTTCAAGCAAAATGCTCTTACATAGAAATTGATAACATTATGTTGTTTAAATTAATTCATAATTCTCATTATAATTATTGTACAAGTATAAATTGAAAATTTAAAAAACCCCCGACATTCACCATTTTGTGGCGGCGGCCATCTTGGATTTGTGTATAGTGCTATTTTACTAGTCAAGCCCTTTCATTTGATACCCATATTAAGGGAATTGTGAAAAAATATGTAATCCGCCATATTGTAGCGGCGGCCATCTTGGATTGATTTTCATCAAACATAGCTAACAAGACTGTAGACTAATTCACCTTTCAAATTAAAAAAACCGCATTCAAATCGGTTCACCCGTTTCAGCGCTACAGGGGAACAGACAGACACACACACACAGACACGTCAAACTTATAACACCCCGTCGTTTTTTCGTCGGGGGTTAAAAACAGGGATTCTTCAAATCGATTTAATGAAACAATTTTAAAAGACGATAACGTGATTTTTATTGATATATTATGATAGTTATTAAACTGTTTCCGATCAATAATTTCTGAAGTTTTCCAAAGATGCAAAGCGCTCTCCTTCATTGGGTTAGATGATGCCATCATAATATTAAAATATGGCTTTGAATTCTCTACAAATACATTCAACGGTATTTTTAATATTAAAAATGTTCGATCCTCGTTTCTGATAAATAAATAACAAAACTTTGCCGAGCTTTTTAGAAACAAAGTATAAGTTTTTAACTTGTTTGGTAATAAATGTGTTAGTACATAGTACTTATAACATAATCATTCTATAGATAATTTAATGTGCTAAAAAAAATAAAAGTGTTAGTATAACATAATCATTCTATTGATAATTTAATGTGCTAAAAAATAAACTTTTTTTATGCATATTCATCATTCAATCATATTGAACTTTATTCATGTGCATTCCTGAGTCCGAATAAATACCATTCTTCAGCAAAAAAGATTTACAGAAAACAGGATGTCATTGCGATTATAATTCCCGCAGGTTCGTCTCTTAGACGCATGGTACGATGATGAAGAGGTACACTTATCCTGGGCACTGGAACCTCCTTCCACTCGTCGGTACAGGTGCACAGGCGTGACTGCGTCGAAAAGTGGTGGACTGTCGAAGCACGTAGCATGTCATAGGGCTGCACCTTCTAATATTATTTTGAGGGGACTGAAGATTGACCCTTTGGAGAAATATACGTGAGTTTTATCTCTTATGTTTTTTTTTTTGTTATTCGATGATAGTGCCCTTTGGAAGATGCTCTTAAAGCGTAGCCTTGGAATAGGTATAAATCACAGTGGCGTAGCACAAGTGTCCAAAATAAGTTGTCTCCTTTAGTAACTAGCTTTTATTTTCTCTTCACAGATTCTGTATAGCACTGGAAGAAATGGACAGCCAAGACACTCCATTGTCTTTGGTGTTGGGGTGTGGAACACCACAACTGGTTAGAGAACGAGAGGCTTACGTCACTGTAAGACCATCCACTATCGTTGTGCCTGATCGAGAAGCTCTAAGGTAAAGCTCTAAATTTTTCATACCGACCTTAGCTGATTGATCCAATGCACGAATATAGAAGGTTTTAAAAGGAATATATTCGTTTCAGAGTCTCAGAGGTCCGGTCAAACGTGACAAGCGACGGAGTACTAACGGTACTAATTTCGATCATGGGAATTCCGCCTCCAAAACCCCAATACGTTCTACCCAGATCTCAAAGAGTCTCAACGCCCGACACCAGATATATATCCCTGCACAATTGCTATGTGATCCTTGCAGTGCTTTCCAAAGGATCCTTGGTGGCACAAAAGGATACGCCGTGTCAATCGACTTTAGAAGTGTCCATGGAAGGATTTATACGGGGACCTTACGAAGTATGCGCAAAGATATCAAAGTTTAAGACCGATGAAATGCATCCAATTTGTGTGGTGCCACAACTTCTGGATTCCGTCGGTTCTTCGGAAATAAAGTCTGGCTTCAAAAGTCTTAATACAGCGTTAGTGGGAATCGCTTTAGGATTGATGATTATAGTTATAGGTTTGGTGTGGTTTGTGAGGAAAATGTTGAAGAAGCCTGCAGAATTTCAAGCACATAGATGTTTTAGGCCTGATCCGGTTCCAGAGGAAACGCCGAGGGCTAGTTACGTAATGCTCACCGCTACTTCGAAGGTGTGAGCATTTCGGAATACTAATTACAGTTCAAGAGACAGTTTTTTGTAACGACGGATATCGAAAGATAAACTCTGAAAGGTCTGACAAGACAAATATTTTGGGTTCGGTTTTTAATGACTATGCTAAAAGGTACTTATCGGTGCCATGACTAACACACCTTGTAACATACTGTTGTAATTTATTGCGCATTTCTATTGTAAAGAACTTTAGTCTTATATTATTTTAAGAATGTAATTTTTCGTCACTTTAGTCATTTATATTATACTTGTTTGGCTTACTGTATTCATGGATATAAAGGATAAAATGTTCTTTGTTCTATTCATTTGTTTAAACTAGTCTGTATGTTAATTTAAAATACTCTGTGTTTAACACATACTAATAAAATATATTTAAATTTATAAATAATTAATCTATTTTAATTAAATAAGTATGTATATTATATTTTGTTGTTTGAGGTTTTCATTATTATGTAATGCTGGATATTTTTAATTACATCATCAATTCATAAAATTATTGTTTGTATGTTGTATGCAATTAAAAATCCCGATGAATATTATCTGTATAATTTATGAAATTAATATACTTACTATCTACTTACCTAATACCTGAATTGACAGTAGGTACCTACGGAATTAAAAAAAAATTGCGCTTAACTTAGCGTAGATGTGGTGTCAGCAGTTGTGGGTCGTGGTGATAGCACGGCCCAGTGTACATGCCAGGTCTTTCAAGAACTATGGAGGAAACATTAGTCCGTGCCACGTCTTGGCATCTCGTCACTCCTGTGTAGACCCATAAATCTCGAAGGAAAGTTATAACAGTGTCATACAAAAAGTATCTACAAACAAAAACATTTCATGTGAATAATAAGGCCAACTTCCTATCAAAAAGTTTCGGCCATTAAAAGTACTGATATCAAAAATTATGACCAAGTCCTTTGCTAGGCTCGATAAATGAAACCATACAGTTTTAGAAGGTATATCTTCTTCGATCACCCTCAAGCTGTCATACCATTCCTAATGATCCTGTTAAAATATTTTTAAATAATTTATGTCTTAGTAATAACACTATAATAAGAAGCTCATTTGGGACTGAGAATAGTTTTATTGTTTTCAACTTGACAACATTTTTGCACTCCTTTGAATTTGTTTAATTTTAAAAATGTTGCCAAGTTGAAAACAATAAAACTATTCTCAGTCCCAAATGAGCTTCATATTATAGTGTTATTACTAAGACATAAATTATTTAAAAATATTTTAACAGGATCATTAGGAATGGTATGACAGCTTGAGGGTGATCGAAGAAGATATACCTTCTAAAACTGTATGGTTTCATTTATCGAGCCTAGCAAAGGACTTGGTCATAATTTTTGATATCAGTACTTTTAATGGCCGAAACTTTTTGATAGGAAGTTGGCCTTATTATTCACATGAAATGTTTTTGTTTGGATCTCACTCCTTTTTTCTAAGTATTTCAAAGTTAATGCAATAAGTATAATGAAGTCTTTTTTCTCTCTTACGCTTCAGTATAATTAGGAATAGAACCCTATCACATTTTACGGTCTGATTAGATGTGGTTTAATCTTCAATACATAGTATAAAACAAAGTCGCTTTCTCTGTTCTAATTGGGTGAATTTTTATTTTGTTCGTCTGTCTGTCAAAATCACAGATAACAGAAACTCCACTCCATAGTATTTCCACTCAGTGGTCAGTTTCAGAACTTAGAACCATACGGCTTAACTAAGAGAAGATTTTGAGTATTTGACTCTCATTAAGTTTAATGAATAGTATTAGATATTAGTGATACCTAGTAGCCGGAATCAACAGGACACCAAAGTCTCCTCCAAACCTCCAAAGTCGGCCACCCATCCATTTCCTGACTTGGGTCAAGGTTGCTTATCAAAATTATTAAGAAAATCGCGCTTCTGGTTTTATTGGCAAAGACGAATCTCAAACTACTGGAAGGAACGGGCTTAGGCACACAGATAGCTATTAATGTGGCGTACGACATCCGCAAAGAAAGGATTTTTGAAAATTCAACCCCTTAGGAGGTAATATAGGGGTTTAAAATTTGTGTAGTCTACGCCGACAAAGTCACGCCCGCGACTTCGATAAAAAAATATACCTCTTGGCGTTTTATTATTTACCTACACTTTACTTTTTATTAGAACTCAAGACCAGTAAGATTGACCCCTTGCTAGAAAACTTAAAAAGTCACATCTCCCTAAATAGTGCACCGATTTCGATGAAACAAGAACCATATATAGCTTCGAATAAAGTAAAATACATTTATTAAAACAAAATGAAAATTTGTTCAGTATTTTTTGTGTGATGTGGGAACAGACAGATTTTTATATATCTTTGAATTGGTCAGTGTCTGATGCAACTTTTGGACATTTTTCGATTTTTTCCTTCATATACACACTAAGACTCATCTTCTTACCAAATTTCAACATTCCACATACACGGGAAGTGCGTCATAATTTTGATCAGTCAGTGAGTAGGTCTTGTTTTATGTGATTTTCAAACCTCTGTATCTCAGAAACGGTTCAACTTGAAAATTTGAAACTTTCAATTTATCATCACATCCACGAGTTTAACTTATATTTCAAATTTCGTAGGATTACTATCCCGCGAACCAGAGTTATGAGGGGGGTCAAAACAGCTCGAAATGGATCGTGTAAATAACACACTCATGCGACAAGGCCGGAGGAACTTGGCCTGGCGCACTTCGTGCGCCTAGATCTATACGAGCGTAAAGTAGAGGTGGAAAAGTCAGTTATTACTTATTTGGTAAAACAGTGACTGAATCGATACTGCTATGTAGGTAAATTGTTTTAAGTCAATACAAATTGACTCAATCTACCTATATCGATACTAATAGGATATTTATGATCCCTAAATACGGTAGCTACCTACGTGTTCGCCTAGAAACAAGAAAGTATTGGAACCTTTTATATAGGACGTTATTCTTATAATCTAATTATAATTCATTCCGGGAATTTCACACAGTTATAATTTGTTTATAAACATACGGTTATCGGTTGATAAGAACTAAGTAGGTAATTAATAAGTTATAATATAAGCTTATATAAATGTAATAGGTTTCCGCGTAGTAATTAATATGATTATCAAATATTATTATGTATTCTGCTAATGCCGCACATAACTTATTGAGTTATGTTTATTTTATCTATATTGAAACTCGAGAAACAATATTTTGTTATGCCTATATTTGTGTGTTATAATATAAATATAAAATTTAGTGTTATTTAACTTAATTATATTTTGATAAAATATGCGTGCATATACAATACATTTATCACTTATAAATAGTTCTAATAATATAATTGTATATCGAAATTGTTTTTAACGATATTTTTAATTAATTATAAAAAAAAATTATAAAATATAACCCAAGTTTATAGAAATAACACGCATAATAAAAATATCTCATTTCGTAGAAAGATAGCAATGTCATTGAAGTCACTGCTTTAAACGTTACATAAAACTCGTATTTATATGCACTATTTTTTTTATTGATTTAGCATATCAAAATAATATAATATGATATAACTATTTATAGTTAAAACTAATAATATCTTCCATGAAGATAATATTTTATTTAAAAAACTATATTTTTATACTAATGACGTATTAACATGAGGCTCTTATTATGCATTTAAGTTAAAACACGATGCCACGCCGCCATTAGTGAAAAAAGAGGACTCCCATAGGACACCCCACGGAATCGATGCTTAGACTACCTCGTTTACTCATATAAAGTTTCATCGCCGCGTTTGTTGGTTTCACATACGCGAAGCTCCTCAAAGAAAACGCGATGGAGAGCTAACCATCTCGTTTTCGTTAAGGAGTTTCGATTCAATGATGACATTATTTTTATAAAACAAAATTCAAGCTTTGTTTTTCATAGAGAGGACTTAAAATTAATTTTACTTTTAAGTCCTTTTAAGCCTTGAGTAAACACAAACGCGGTGGCAGCGGCGACAGTCTAGCGTGCTTCATATATTTTTATAGATCTTTTTACTTATTATAAATTCTGGGAAATTGCCGGCGCAGCGCGTTAGTGTTCGACCAAGACTTTATTTCCGAGAATTTGTATTCTGTACAGTGCACTTTGTATTTAATTAGTGCAAGCAGAAGCCGCTCACAAGAAATTAATAAATTCATGTCAATTACCAGCGCCAAACAATGATTAAACTATCTCTTTGTTTAATTTAATAATAGAACAATATGTAGGTACATTAAAAGATACACTTAACGTCATAAGTAATTATTAAATCATATGAACTAAAACAGTAAATTGTACGATCGTAAATAAGTAGCAGTTCAGTTAATTGACAGATATAAGGGGATATGCACACGGTCCACATTTTGGATTGCTCCAGCCGCAAAATTGTAGTTTGGATAAAGTTTTTGCGTATATGCAGTTCACACTGTATGCCCGCACGGCGCGGCGCCGACTAACGCTGCAGTCAGTCAGCACTCAGTTATGTGAACTGCACTAAAACCACATTCAATTCAGCAAATATTTGCAATTTAGCAGTCGACTTGCAAGCCGAATGCAAACCCTTAGACCCTTAATCATTTAAAGTTATCAATCTAAAATTTCATTGATCTTAAGCAGGCCATACATTATCTGAAATCGCTCAATTAATAGTCGCTTGAGCTGTTTTTGATGGGACTTACCAACGCTAACTCAATTTTTACACAATCTAAGTAGTATAAAAATTTTTATTATTTTAACTTCGCTCGAAAAATCCGTTGCTCTGATTTTTGTACCTCTTTCGATACGAAAGCGATGTCCGTTCGCGTGCACAGCAAATACAAAATTAAGTCAAGCAACTATTAGTTGCTTACACGAAAGTGTGATAAAAATAAAATATTCCAAATAATATATAAGCTTGAACACATACATAATGCGTGACGGCGCACAATGTCCAACGCATCTCTACGAACTATGTAGTTCCCACAAGGGTATAAATAACAGGAATTGTATAAAAAGCGTTCACACTCTTAGTGTAAAGCACACGTAACTGAACGTAGCAACGTTCTCTTAATAACCGTTACAGTTGCTAGTATTACAAATCGTACACAAGTACGCGCGCATTCAGTGTGATGTCCTGCCGTGCAGTTTCCATCGCGCATGGTGCTACAGTGGCGTTGCGTCTATTATGATTCTTTGTTGATACAATACCTCTATTTATAGATAGCTATACCTTAGTATATCTAGTTATATATAATTTCTTTGTGGATTAAAATTTTTTTAGTACATAAGAAACTGTATCTACCTAAAGATTTTTATTTTTGAGGTTTTTATTTTAATATACGTGTTGGGTTGTTTTGTAATTATTGTAACATTTTGCGCCATTTGTAAATGTTTGACGAACTTTGGTTCCGCTTTAATTAGTATTTAATTTTGTAAATAATATAATTATTTATGAATTGTATTTGGTTCTTAATAAAAGATTAACGAATTAGATTTGTTTTATTCATAACGGTTCTTCCTTTGGAAAGAACATTGTAACTGAAACAGTACTACTACTGCTGTGAGTTGGTAAATAGCAATTAGCATACGCACTAATAAATAAATAATAAACCTGCGCATGATTTTTCATTTATGTACCTACTTGTCTGTCAAGTAAATAAAACCGTATTGTAAAGATTTTAATGCATATAATTTTTTTTACTGTAACTGAATTAAAAAGAAAACAAAATTTTGTGTAGATACGCATGAGTTTCCTTAAACAAAAGATTATTTTTCGACAAATGGTTTTCCCGGGATGGATGTCAAATGTCAAAGGTGCGCCGGCGCATTTAAATAGTTACTTAATTATGCTATAGACAGCCTATAATTATGACACGACAAAATGTTAGTTGTATGCTGACAGCCATGGAGTTCAGACGCGCGTTTCGTGTTATCCTCATTACCTTTTTATCATTCACGTTAATTAACTGTAAAGTATTTACGCGATGTCAGCTGACACGGGAACTATTAAAAAACAGTTTCCATCAAAAGACTTTCCTTAGCAACTGTGAGTTTTAGTTTCTATTACGCCTATGTGCGATGATGTGTAAATCGGCAGGCTTTTTTGGCCTTTACTATTGTTATTGTTGTATTGTATTGTTGGTACGTGTGTAACTATTAGCTCTACATTGTTTATTTATGACTCGCTGATAAGCCGTTCACGCCATACACAATACATTTTTTTGTCACGCTCGTAATTTCTGAATGAGGAAAATTATATCCTTCTCATACTGAGCAGGTATCGGGTTGCTAGAGATACTAATATTAGTCTTGGTTGCGAATTGTTTTATTTGATTCGCCTTCGTTGTTTCCCACCTTTTTGTAGCTTTTCTTTTACCCATTAAATTATATTACGGATCTAGTCGTATTATATTTATTTAGGTGTATTTTTGTACAAAAGAAAAATACCTATGAGTAATATTTTCTTGAGTACAAAAATACATCTAATTTGCTCAGAAAAAATAAAATCGTGTCAAATGAAAACTTCTTACGAAAAATTGCGAATTATATCCATAATAGGTACATGTATCTTTTAAAGCCGTAACATAGTTTATCAAATTGTAAACATTACCGATTGCACTATAAATAGTTCACTATAGATAGTTCTTTAAAAAAACAGATGCATTCCAGAATAGTTAAATAAAATATGCAAATAAATAAAATTGAAGTGTTTGTCTGCTGTTAAGTTTATATTATGACTTATATTATACGTACCTAAATGAACCTAGAAATGGACGAATCAATTTTGATGGGACTTTCACTGGCAGCTAGAGGATTATCAGTTTCAAGTTACGTTATCATGCATCGAATGAACTTTTTCCCTTATCAATGTCGTGTTCCATATCAATTGTCAGTCCCACATCCCATGTCGTGTTTCGTTTTCAAAATAGCAGAGACGAAAAATAACTCCGAACGCACTTATATACATACATATAAAACAGACACATGTAGACATACACATTTACTTGAGAACTATAGCATTCGACTCTAGAAGCCTAGAAGAAAACGTGGAGATTTATATCAGAATTTGGGATGCACAAAATCGGCCCCATTACAAAACTTCCTGGGAATTAACTAACTAAACTAACTGTGAAGTTAATAAATAATGTTTAAATTAGAATTTAACTAAATTTCATACAGAGATACTTTGCATCCCTGAGACGGGATAGGCTACGTTCAATCCCTAGAAATCAAGGATTTTCCACGGAATTGAAAAAATCTAAATGCATGCAGTCGAAGCCACGAGCAACAGCTAATATTCTAATAAAATCTATGATACCGTTCTTGATATTAGCTTTAAATTGATAATACAAGATTATCGAATATCTCAAATGAAAAATATCCGTTACAGACAAATGTTTCGGATTATTTCGGATATCGGCGGAGTTAAACCGTGATGTTATTTTTGACGTGATAACGTCTTGTAAATCGATGAACGCCAGCCGCTCGCACGAAAAAGCATGACTCATTGTCACGTTCCGCCTAGCCGAGCGTGAAAGCGAGAGCGCGGAACATACGATAGAGAGACAATGTTTTCATATGACGTTATCACGTAAAATTATCGTACGTAAACCGACTTTACAGACACCAAATTTTTTCACCTATTTTTAGTTTTGCCATCGCACTTCTTACACATTGTTAATTTTTATGTAACATTTTTAACGTATCCGTATCCATATCCAGATCCTAAATCTCACATCCCTGACAACCCTAGCTGTAATATTACGTGGTGTTATTTCAGGGGTGTGCCTGATAGAACAAGAGAGCGATAGGAACACAGCCGCGCACACAGTGAAGACGTCTCGCAAGCAATATTATGGATTGTTTCAAGTAAGTTCGGTCGAGATATGCTCTAATATCGCTCAATACGTGCTTTGCTAATGGGGAAACTTGTAAAATGAGCACGCGGTTTCGAATGTGCTCCAGAGATGTAATTAACAACATACCTTGCCTATAGATAGCGCGAAAGCCTGTTTTAAATATTACTAGATAGATGATTTCGCATTGCCGTACGATACTACGTTGAAATCGATTAAAGACAAGGGTTTAAAAAACTGCTATACACTTCGCAAGTGCTCAGTGAGATCGTTGTTCAATGCTAAGGGCCAGTTGCATGATATACGGTTAAAGTTGGTAACGGTGAACGTTGAATTTGAACGCCAAATAAAAAGCAATGTGGGCTGCATGGTGTTTCTACCTCACGGTTAAGGTTAAGCATCAAATTTTGGTTCTTAAACTTTTAAAGCTATTAAAAATACAGGTTCTGAAGTACGATCTCAAGTTACTTCCATTGCTCGTGAAGTATAACGCCTTTTTCGTAAAGTATAATTAATTATATATTACTTTCTTTACAGATAGGCAGTGAATGGTGCAAGGAAGGACGTCGAGGCGGTAAATGCAACGTCTCCTGCGAATGTGGGTTCCAAAAGGATTTTAAAATGTGCAACTATCAGAAACTCCTAGTTTTGAAAAGTTGATTAAATCAACGGCTATGTAGCTGTCAAAGTTGACATACGAAATACCTATATCAATTTTGACCGTATTGCATCGAACTATTACGTTATTTATTCTAAGCCGTATTGCAACCAAATTGCAACGCATTTGACAAACACAAATGATGACTTTGACTTTATTGTGCTTTATTGGAACTAAGCTTTCTTTAAATAACGGCCTTTCGAAAATATTTTTTAATGGTTCTCTAGTGCATTCAGTTGCTTAATGGTTACTTAAAGAATTTCTTAGTATAGACATAAAAATTTCACCCTCATAGTCAGTTAACGCCTCATTAGCACAGCTAAATTACTGTTCGATGTAATGATAATTAATTAATAGTTTATTTACACTTGCTAAACTTCCATACTAATGTGTGTTTACTTATCATATTATCTTCATTTCAGCTCTTCTAGATGACGACATAAGGGACGACTGCGCGTGCGCTTATCAGATTTTTGAACAAGAAGGGTTCAAATATTGGTCAAAATGGGAGGCCAGATGTAAAGGACAGAGGCTTCCGGATATTCAAAAGTAAGTTTTTTTTAATGAAGCAATTTGCATCAGACTTCTTGGTTTATAAAAAAAGCGTGTAGTTTCGATTGTCCAATTTTGATTTGCATTCACTAGAGTATTTTTGGCCCAACACGCTATAATTCACTTTAAAAGCTCTAAATCCAAATTTCAATAATATTGGTTCAAGGTTTGAGCCGTGAAAAGGCAATGACAGATTATTATTTATTAAGGAAATGGATATTATGTTAACCTGGCTACCGTACGGTTATTAAAATCTAGCTTATGCCCGCGGCTTCGCCCGCGTTAATTTCGGATTTTCACAAATCCCGAGGGAATCGTGGATTTCCGGTTTGCGTTCCAGCTCCCTTTTCCAACCTATACCCACTTTCAAGGAAGTTTGCTATAGTAATCTACCTATAGCTGTAGCTATAGATTTCGGTTTTTTCAAAATCTCGTGCGAAGTGTAGAGCCAGTCATCAGAATATCAGCCAAATCGGTTCAGTAGTTGCGGCGTTATATTCGTATTGATAATATTAGTGTGATGATTGCAATATGCCGATCTACATTACAGGTGTCCGGACTGGCAACACCCCCCTCCCCGGGCTTCTCCGGATAGACTTAAGAGAACTACAGCACGAGAAAGAAGAGCAACCGTCAGACTATTGGCACAACCTTATCACATATTTATGAAGTCGCAGAAACTGAATGAAGTTTGAATTTCTTGTATAGTCTGTTCGTTTTCTTACGGTCGCCTTTTGTGTCTAGCCGCCTCCACCGCGCGGTGTTTTGCCAAAGACACCGCCGTGACTTCAAAGCATGCCGCGAGGGGTGTACAGGCACAAGGGTTTTGGCGTTTTATACCTACTCATATTTTTTCATTAAAATTCTCTTTCCTTTTTATATTTTTTTATATTCGTATTTTATTACAATATAACCATAAACATAAAATATAATATTCTCATGAACACGGGTCTTCTCTCAAAATGAGAATGAATTTAACCATAGTCTACCACGCTGGCCAAATGCGGATTGGCAGACTATTCGGAGATTCTGTTAGAATAAAAAAAAATTACAAACAGTAAAAATGTAATAAAAATAAATGCAGAATACTAAGAGCACCTGCGCCTGTACCGACACTAAGTTACCGAACGAACTATACTCGAGTATATAACAATCAAGGAATAGCAATAGCTTAGTTTAATCGGTGTGTACTTGTCAAACAAAGAATGATACCATTTCAGCTAAGACGGATTTTTATTATTGTCAATTTAATTTAAATAAACCTAACTAGTAATTTACCGTCGGTAAAAGTAAAGAGTTCTGGCTTAGTTGACATCTGAGAATGGAAGATCGACGGCAAAAAAAGCACTTATTTTCCGGTGGATGAAGGACTGGCACTATATTATAAAGTAGTAGAAAATTGGAGAACCTTGAAGAGAAAAAGAGAAAAATACAGTAAGTAATTAGAACCAACCACGAAGATGTTACATGCACGAAGAGTAATGTTTCAGCATGCCGATAATTGATATAGCGTCGACGCTTTCAGATCAACTTGAATGTATTTAAAAGCGTCTAACCTCTATGCGATTGAAATCAACCACAGTTATAGCTTTGCTCACAAACGAATTTAAACCTAAAGCTCAAGGCACATTGCGAGAGAGTCGAAGTCACCCGACGTATCTTATCTAAAATGTTTCAAATTAAACTACATAAACTTTTTCTGCAGCGTTCCCCTAAGGCGGTGGTGTTACGGTCAGGCCCCTTGTTAACACGCCGTGAAAACTCACGTTTTACGTTTTACGTCGCAGTGTTGTACCTATGGAGCACCGGTAGCGGACTGCATGCCCACGCGAGCACGTAGGAGCACTCATACTGGCGCGGGCGGTACGCTCTGCTAGAGCGAGCCGGCGATGGCTGATGTAATTTTTACAATAACTATCATCATGATCAGACCGGTCAGTGGCTGATCATGATCAGACCGGTCAGTGGCTGATCATGATCAGACCAGGGTTACGAGCGTTGACCTGTATGTAGATCTTGACCAGTCCGTGCGTATCGCCTCTGAGGAAAGCTGATGGCTTGATAGCATTTAAATGTGATAGTATAGATTAGTTTATTGTTAAGTTTGTTAATTTAATAAAAAGTTTCGCTTCATGCAACGTGATTTTTTTTAGTAATTTATTTTAAACTAGCTGATGCTCGCGACTTCGCCCGCGTGGAATCTTATAAATCTCACTTGGGAGTGGAATTTCCAAAATTCCTGAAACACGTAGTTTTTTATTTTTAACCGACAATACACATACTGATTTTCATTGATATAACTTTAAAAATGACGGACTTCCATACAAACTTTCATCCCCCATTTAACCCACTTGGAGGTAGTTTTTCCAAAATTTCTTAAACAAAAAACTCTTTATTTTTAACCTAAAACCTAAATACCAATTTTCATGGATATAATTTGAAAAATGACGGACTTTCATACAAACTTTCATCCCCTATTTAACCACCTTAGGGGTGGAATTTGTAAAAATCCTTTCTTAGTGTGCGCTTACGTTATAAAAGGAAGCTGCTATGAAAATTTCAAGTTTCTAGCTTCAGTAGTTTTGGCTGTGCGTTGATTGTCAGTCAGGACAAGCTATTTTATATTATTATAGATAGATTATGAATTGCACTAGGCGGTGAAGGTACAACGGTAAAACTATATCACCCGGATGATAAGCCGAACTAGGAATTTCTTCTACTCTTATCAGTTCTACTTCCCTCATGAGCAATTTAAATGATCCAAAAAATAAGTTGAACTTAAACACTGTGCTAAGTTTAATGAAAATCGTTTAAGTAGATGGAACCCAAGAGGCAAGATCTAATTTCAAAGCACTGGGCTTTATAAAATAGTTTAACTCACAAATAGTTAATTTAATTCTATAAGACCCTTAAGATGTGATTTACTTAGGAATGAATGTCTTGATTAAACTCGTAAACAACTGGAAGAGACCATTTTCCAGCACCCCGATTGAAAATTGTTCAATGATGAAGATTATTAAAAATTCCTTTGGAACTATCAAAATTCTTTGATTATTTGAAGGCTGGAAGAGGAAGCGGTTTAATTAAGATTCATTTTTTGTGTCTTTTCTTTATGACATAAGGGCGATAAAGAAAAGGCAAAAATTCTAGATCGCGCGACAGTAGCGCTGCAACCACGCTGCTGCCACATCACTACATAGTATAAAACAAAGTCGCTTTCTCTGTCCCTATTTCCCTATGTATGCTTAAATCTTTAAAACTACGCAACGGATTTTGATGCGGTTTTTTTTAATAGATAGAGTGATTCGAGAGGAAGGTTTATAAGTAGAAAAATTGGACCCGGTAGGTGGCGCTAATAGCGGGCAGGACGACGTCTGCCGGGTCCGCTAGTGAGTAGATATACGTACAGTTAGGAAGCTTCATACAAACGGCTCGCTGTAGGTACACTCACACAAAAACACTCAGCAACGGTTCACGGACGCCCGCGTCTGACCTCCAACCAGCTCAGTTGGATGACAAACGTGCGCTGTGTGTACCTACAGCGGGCCGCTTGTATTGTAGAAGCATCCTCTCTGTACCTATCTACTCGTGTGCTGTTGTTATAGTAAGTAAGTAAATACCTTTGCAAGCAATGATAATCGCACGCAGGCCATGTGGGTTTTATAAACGCGCTAAAAACTGGGTTGTAAACGTTCGCAATGGCAAACATAGCCACTGTATTGTGTTCACTATGCTTAGTCTCATTTTGCAGAGCTCCGAAACTTTATAGTATACTATTGATTGAATCACAATGACTTCAGAGTAAAAAGGAACCTAAAAGGGCTTATATTAAGGTTTGAGTTCGCCTATACATTCAGCATTCGAAAACAGCCAGCGCCCCAAGCAGAAATCTTGTAAAATAACTATTCGATCTATTGAATTACGACTAAATTAAGAGTGTTTGGGTTCATTTGGCTCTGAAGTCATTGTGTGTCGATACTCGAATTTCGATCATGGTTGCCACTATAAAGTCGGACTAAGGCCTCACAAGTCACAACTCGTTTTGGTCATGGCGTCGATTGAACGAAAAAGTAGTCGAGTAACGGTTGGAAGATATTGATTTTAAATGCAATGATGGTCATAATCATAATGAAGTAGGGATAGGGATATGCCTAGTTCGTTCATTCTGTTTGCAGTTTCTGATAAATTCGACGTGTTTTATTGCAGTGAGGCTAAAAGTTTAGCATTTGATTTAATTATGGACAAAATGTCTATGGACTAACCTCAGAGAGTTTCTCAATTCGGCTGTTTGGTATCTTCTATCTATCTTCTATAATATAATAAAACTGTAACAGATCCAATTCTGTACATTGAAGATATTTTGAAAATTTTTATCGGAGGGCACTCTATAATCGATACCGAATCCAAAACTGCAATTTTTTTCATTTTTGTCTGTCTGTCTGTCTGTCTGTCTGTCTGTATCTTGGCCGCGCATCACGCCGAAACTACTGAATGGATTCAAATGAAACTTGGTACGATTTTAGTTTATACTCCGAGGTAGGACATAGGATACTTTTTATCCCGAAATTCAGTACGGTTCCCTTGGGAAAGGGGAAGAAAGTTAAAACGTGTATTTAGCTGTAATTCATTAACGGGTAGTTCGATTTAACTCATTCTTTTTTTGTTAGAAAGGTAGTACTTTAAGTATTGCCCCGTAAATATTTCAAGGTCATAGGTTTTTTAGTTTAGAAATGACAGACATTTATTGGGTTCCAATAACTTGGGACCCGGATCTTTGTATGTACGGCTTATTTTAAATTGGCGTGCGTTTAAATTTATGTTTGTCGTTCTGTCTATTTGTTCCAGCTAATCTCCTGAACGGTTGGATCGATTTTAATGGAACTTTCAATGTTATAAGGAGTAACAGGCTACATTTAGTTTAGGTACATAAAAGAATTATGGGATCCGATCCGATCCTATATAAAAGCCTATATAACCACGCGGACGAAGTCGCGGGGGTCAGCTAGTAATATAATAAAACTGTAACAGATCCAATTCTGTACATTGAAGATATTTTGAAATTTTTTATTGGAGGGCACTCTATAATCGATACTGAAGCCAAAACTGCGATTTTTTTCATTTTTGTCTGTCTGTCTGTCTGTCTGTCTGTCTGTCTGTCTGTCTGTCTGTCTGTATCTTGGCCGCGCATCACGCCGAAACTACTGAATGGATTCGAATGAAACTTGGTACGATATGAGATTATACTCCGAGGTAGGACATAGGATACTTTTTATCCCGAAATTCAGCACGGTTCCCTTGGGAGAGGGGATGAAAGTTAAAACGTGTATTTAGCTGTAATTCATTAACGCGTGGTTCGATTTAACTCATTCTTTTTTTGTTAGAAAGGTAGTACTTTAAGTATTATCCCGTAAATATTTCAAGGTCATAGGTATTTTAGTTTAGAAATGACAGACATTTATTGGGTTCAAATAACTTGGGACCCGGATCTTTGAACGTACTGCTTATTTTAAACTGGTGTGCGATTAAATTTATGTTTGTCGATCTGTCTATTTGTTCCAGCTAATTTCCGAAACGGCTGGATTGATTTTGACGAAACTTTCAATGGCAGATAAGTGATGTTATATGGAGTAACTCAGGCTAAATTTAGTTTTGGTCCAAAAAAGGATTATGGGATCCAATCCGATCCTATAATATAAAAACGTATATCCATGCGGACGAAGTCGCGGGGGTCATCTAGTATAATATAATAATGTTATAAAACAATTTAAACTTTTGTGGGAGCAAAATAAAAACCACACTCTACTTACGGAGCAAAGAAAACAGGCAAATATTTTCCTCTCTTTTCATCATCGTTTACTTGATACCCTCTCAAAAAGTTAGCGCATAACAAAATTTGTTACCTCCGCATCATTTCAAATTGAGTGGGTATATTTAGCTGCCTTTCAGAGAGCCCTATTAAATCTTGTTAAATTAATAATATACCTGTAGGTGAAATCATGCAAGGTCACGTCCGCAACGGTTTGTCTAATAAAACGTATAACCTTAAATACATTTACGCGATCCGATACGATAATCGTTTAACGATCTTTTACTCGTCTCCAAGCCGATCTATCGGACGCCTTGTGTTTCTACTTCACGGTAAAATCTTACCAGTTCACCTCAAGTAAAGCCATTTAACATTTCCATTAATTATTATGATAAAGAATGGCGCTCAAAAATACATATCAATAAAAAAGTAAATAAATTTTCTTACGCAACAGCTCTCAATCCAAAGGAATGTATAATTGTCAAAGATTCCAAGATGTGATGAATGCCAATGTTGATCTATGGTGCTGATATTATGATCGATGGCGCTATATTCCGGCGCACGCAGTATACTGTAAACTAAATTTCTTTGTGAAGGGCAGGTTTTATTGTGCTTGTATTTACACTCATCGATACAACATTCTGACGGCGACGGTAATAACTTTCCTTCTGCATTTTTAGAGCACACGATTAATCGCACGGTGTAATTGGTGCACACTGAGTGAGGTTTCCTGCTTATTTATTCAGTAATCCCTTACGCAGCTTTCAAGTTTGCTGAGCTCCGAGCTTGTTTTGGTAATCTGCTATTTGACGTTACTAATAATATTTTTTTGTTGATCCAAAGTTAATTGGATTCTTGTCAAACAGAGGACTCCACTTAGTTCAAAAAATAAAGCGACAGTATAAATAATGAGGGCCTAAGTGACTTGACTCTATACTTTCGCCGTGTAGATGCTCTTTTGAGTTTTTTCGCGCATTCGGAAGTATCTCATTTTAAACTTTATTAACAAACAGCTTTTGGTTGCGCTTTCGTCCGCGCAGATTGAGTTTTCATAAAAATCTCGTAGGAAGAGTTTATTTTTCCGGGATAAAGAGAGTAGCCTACAAAATCAAAAATCAAAGTCTATTAATTATTTGTTGAAATACGTTGAAAGTGATGGTACAATTATTGTTGAGTACGGTGCCACTACCTAATACTTCATATCCTTATTTGAGGCGTAAAAATATATTTTTTTTATACCTATCACTTCTTGAATCTTTTACCTATCCTCAAGAGTTCCGTCAAAATTGATTCCATCGTTTTGCAGATTAGTGTGGACATATAGATAGACAGACAGAAATGGTTGCTTGAATTTTTATAAAGTGTAAATAACCATTTAATGAGCTTGATGATAGGCAGTTATTTCAAATCACTGACAGACATTTGAATTTTATTTATTTGTATCGATAGAGCTAATAATAATTTGATTGATCAATCGTTGATGTATTAGATAATAGTGTTAAGCCGTGTACCCATTTGGCATTTTGCCGGAAGAGGCCGTATTTTCTGTGCAGCGGTTACGAAATAGCGTTGCGTTAACCAAACTGAATCAATTTTCAGCCCACTATTATTTTAACCTACTCCAGTTGTTATACGCTCTCCCGACCTTAGATTTTGATTTTAGAACATTGTATATTATTGTTACCAATGATCGGAATAGACGGTGCAATTCCGCATGATAGTGTCATAATGTGATGTGTGATATTTTTTTAAATACTATCCCTGGTTTCCTTACTCAGTTTTTATTAGTACGATATGAAAAAGAGTCTCTTCGATACTGAACATTATATGAGGTATCAAAATTGCACAAGACAGAAATCTCGTCATACCCATACTATCTATCTTCTTCTATAATATAATAAAACTGTAACAGATCCAATTCTGTACATTGAAGATATTTTGAAAATTTTTGTTGGAGGGCATTCTATAATCGATACTGAAGCCAAAACTGCAATTTGTTTCATTTTTGTCTGTCTGTCTGTCTGTCTGTCTGTCTGTCTGTCTGTCTGTCTGTCTGTCTGTATCTTGGCCGCGCATCACGCCGAAACTACTGAATGGATTCAAATGAAACTTGGTACGATTTGAGTTTATACTTCGAGGTAGGTTATAGGATACTTTTTATCCCGAAATTCAGCACGGTTCCCTAGGGAGAAGGGAAGAAAGTTAAAACATGTATTTAGCTGTAATTTATTAACGCGTAGTTCGATTTAACTCATTCTTTTTTTGTTAGAAAGGTAGTACTTTAAGTATTGTCCCGTATTTCAAGGTCATAGGTTTATTAGTTCAGAAATGACAGACATTACAACCCTCAGTATTGGGTTCAAATAACTTGGGACCCGGATCTTTGAACGTACGGCTTATTTTAAACTGGTGTGCGTTTAAATTTATGTTTGTCGTTCTGTCTATTTGTTCAAGCTAATCTCCGAAACGGCTGGATCGATTTTAATGGAACTTTCAATGTTATAAGGAGTAACAGACTACATTTAGGTACATAAAAGAATTATGGGATCCGATCCGATCCTATATAAAACCTATAAACACGTGAACGAAGTCGCGGGGGTCAGCTAGTTGATAATATTCCAGGTCATTCACCCCAAATTGCACTACCTATTCCGATCTTTGATTATTTCAAATACCATTTTGCGTTCACTATATAACTTGCATTAGATTACAATATGATGCGTCTTTTCTAAAATGTTCAACTGCAACTTAGAAAAAGAACTTTGTTTTACTTCCGATTTACTAACGCATATGCACTTGTTTTTAGGATTTCGTACTGTATACGAAAATGGTAAAATGTTTCGACTTTGATCGTCTGTCAGTCTGCTTGTTTCAGAAACTAAATATTTCCGTTTCGACTTGTGAATATTTATAATTACCTAATGCGTATACTTTATTGCAAAAAGAACAAGTGGAATTGTCCCTCGACTGTGCAGGCTCTAATAGATAATAGAAGTTTGCCTGTTTTTTGTTCAAAAGTAGGGTAGGTATATTGTTGGAAATATTCAAAGATAAATTAATAGAGCATAAGCGGAATATCCGGTAGGTAGTTCTTGTCGAGACAATATCGTATCGTCTTTGAGGACCGTTCTTTTCATTATAGAGTACTCAAAACACAGAGCGTATCTCTCTCTCTCTCTTCCGGTTACAAAGAGCCACTTCAAGATACTGTATTTTATATTTGACAAGTAGCGAATTCGTGAGCGTATTAGAAACTTGTAAAACATGTTCCTGAATCCTTTGATACGAATATCTAACCCACTGTTCTTATTTACTCATGCTGTATTGTGTTTCTAATTTGTCGTCCAATAGAAGTATCACTTGTAAATTGCAATTGGAAATTGAGTTGTTTCTTCATTCTTAATAATGTCTAGAGTTTAATAATCATTACTTTAGATTGACATCATTGACCAGATTAATTTAAGGGCAAGGAATCTTTAATAGAGTCTATACATATATCAGCCAATCACTTCAAGAACTATTAAAGCTTTTAAGCTGTACTTTAGCAGATTTATATACACGTAAGATCATGAGATAAATAACTAACGACATACACTAGATCAACACAATGTAAAGCTGCAGCGATTGATTAACAATTTTCTGGCAAAATCATCTACCTACTCTGATTTTCAACTGGTCAGATGTCCTATCTAATTAGTTATTAAATTAATAAATGTCATTTGAAGTACTTAATTTAAACATTATTTAATTATCTCTGATCGTAACTAACCTATTGTCTTCCTCACTAAAGAGCTCTTGTACAGCACGATATGAAGCTAGTCCTTTCGGACAAGAGGACTTGTTACTGCAATAAGGGTACATTGGGGCTGCAGTTTCACCTCTAGTTCAACCTCACTTCAACCTTATCACAAGGCAGCAAGAGCCAAAGGTGAATTGATGACTGGAACGTAACAAAGAACCGGTAATAAGCTGACATGGCACTGTTATTATGCGGTTTGGTTAATTTAAGTAAAGTTTAACTTGTGTATCTAATGAAATTGTTAATGTCTGGTAAAGTTTAATGGAACTGGCATTGAGCATTCTTACCTTTGGTGACCTCCCTGGCGCAGTAGTGAGCGCTTTCGTCTTGTAAGTAAAGTGAGTTACGTTGTCTTGGGTTTGATTCACTACGTAGAAACCGATGAGTATGGGTATGGGTTTGAAAAAAATATCATATACCTTCGAGGTTCTACCACCACCAATACAGCCTTTTAACGTCCCACTGCTGGGCATGGCCTCCTCTCTCGTAGGAGAGAGGGATTTAGACCCGCCACGCTGCTCCAATGCGGGTTGGCGGGCTATAGTTCCCGGGCGGGCTATAGTAGTTAGTTAGTAGTAACCCACTTCCATCTTAGACTGTATATCAGCATCACTTACCAAAAAACATGAGAACGCAGTTACCTAAGCACCAACTTATCATCGAATTAAAACAAAGAAACTGTATTGTTAATAACAAGTATTTATATAATATTATAAGCACATTTAGGGCAAGTTATTTCATTTAATTAGAGTTCTTAGGTCATGATATACCTACTTACGAAATGTAGGTAATTACCACCTATATATATATATATATATATATATATATATATATATATATATTGCAAAATATATCTCAGTAAAATTAGTTTAATTTATTTAATATTTATGAAAATACTGAGCGAGTAGCATTTGTTTTGAATAATTTAAATTTCAGAGGTTTCAAAATAAGCAGGCGTAGCTGTACACTTCGCAAGTGGAACTTTAGTGTCGGCCGAAAGGAAATCCTGTCTTATTCACTGTTTGAAATTACAAATTTCTAGCCCCCAACAAGTCAAGAAAGTTTTTCAGTGACCCAATTTTATTTGCGATTGTTGCTGTCACCGAACTTTTGTAATTACTTAAATTAAATCTTTTCTCCCAACTAACTATAGCTTCTGATTGCGGACCCGTGCGCGTCGTTTATATGACTTTCCGTGTGATGGAATCATAACAGTTAAAGAGTAAATAATAGATTGTACAATAATTAGTGCATAATTGGGTTTTATGACTAATTTTGCTTACTTAAATTTACTTACTTAAATTTACTTACTTAAAACTTACTGTTTCATTATTTCGATTGTAGTAAGTTCGAGTTTAAGTAAGTAAATGGCCCTTAAATTATAACTTAAAGTATTTAAACAGTTTTGTACATCGCTTTTCTGGCATGAGAAAATCTCTCTGAAATGTCACTGGCACTATTTTATTCTTAAAATGGTATAATTTTTGATTTTGCTCACTTCACGGGCAACTTGCATTGATGCAGTATCTTTTTCGCTACACTGTCGCTATTTTTGTGAATAAATCTATCCTTCTCGCATCTATACTAATAAATAAAATTGAAGTGTCTGTCTGTAATTTCGAAATAACTACCTCATATTAAGCTCATATTGTTATTTGAACGGTACCATAACCGAATCACACGTTTTTAAAATTTTTGTCTGTCTGTCTGTCTGTCTGTCTGTCTGTCTGTCTGTCTGTTTGAACGGGCTAATCTTCGGAACGGCTGGACCGATTTTGACGGGACTTTCACATACAAGTAGAGAATTAACCAGGGAGTAACATAGGCTACTTTTTTAACCGACTTTCAAAAAAAGAGGAGTTGTGTTTTTCTACCTATGTACACCGATATCTCCGAGATTTCTGAACCGATTTGCGTAATTTTTTTTTAATCGATAGAGCAATATTGCGACACTGTCTTACAAAAAATTTGGATTCCAACTCCTCAATCCTGATGCTGTAGGGGACCTGATCCCCAAAAGTAATGGGATTTAGGAACTGTCGGTAATTTAAATTGATATTGGGGGTACCAATTAAAGACTATCGTTGAATGAACTCGAGTAGGCACATATCCAACTCCTCAACCCTGATGCTGTAAGGAATTGCATTCCGAAATCGTGGGGATCCCACGGAATTTTTCCGTTTTGGGGACGGGTTAAGTACTACAGATAGGCTACTTTTTGTTCTGGTAAATCAAAAGTTCATACGGGATTTTTAAAAACCTAAATCCACACGGGCGAAGCCGTGGGCATCGTCTAGTTTGTAATAAAAATTAGGTTCATAAAAGGGATTATAGGACTACATCCATAATCCCTTTTATCCAAAGACTCTAAGTGGGCACTACGTCACGTCCACTATGCCAGACATTCAGACAGGAAAGCCTATTAAATATTCAAGTGTAAGTAATTATATTGCTTCGTTTCTGGCAATCACACCAACAACTGTAAAATAAACGTACTTTATTATTATGTTACGAAAGTTCTGTTTCAGTCGGATGTGCAAAGTCTGGCTCGATACTCATTAGTGAGTGTATACTCGTTACTGCGGGTAGAAAAACAGGAGTAACAAGATTCAATTTTCATATTTCAGAGGCTTGGTTGCACCGCGGCGAATGTAACGGCCACGCCGACTGCCAAACTCGTGATAAAACTACCTCGACAGGGGAACAAAAAATCTATTGAACTGTCTTTTATAACAATCAAATTATTATTTTATGACGTGAGAACTTGAATTTGTTTCCCGGAGGCAATGTGAGAGTTTATAATTAAAAAAATGACGTGATAAATAAAGTAACGTGGAAGGGGGCAGGTCATGTCTATCGAGGAAGCGATGGCTGCTAGATGTATATAGATGATGATGTATATAGAATATAGATGATAGAAATGCTATTCTCTGATTACATCTCTCGCCGCTGTAGATATCTGTAACCCTGCTATTAAAATACACACACACACACACACACACACACACACACACACACACACAAACACGCGCGCCTACGCGTTTGTGAATTGTAGGAACTCACCACCGTTACGCAATGTAGCTATTTATTTTACATTACGCTAATGTTAATTTATCAATTTTCTGAAAATGTCCATAATGAAAAACCGATTAGAGTAAATACAAAAAATATTTGTTAGTCTAGTGTATTTGTATTATAGTATCACTATTACCTAAGTGTATTGGGATCAATAAGGATTGGGTAATGGGATCTATTACATGTAAATAGCAGAATTTAAAGAGTCTTACAATTAATCTACTCCATTGGTTTCTATATTCTTTTCGTCACCCAATATCACTATGGGTTTCAAAATTTCCGTGAGCAACTATGAATTTTATTCCTTTAATATAGAGTTCATTCCATAACTACTGAAACCAACTTTAAGTTCTGAGACTGAAAATGTGTCTTGAGAGTGACTCGTCAAAATTAACGTGACCTCTCTCCTTCAGTCTAAAAGTACAAACTTTGAGAGCGTTTGCACAGATTTCAAAGACCTTATGTAACTGGTACTTGCAACTTCACTGGTAGG